>OY747129.1:58087035-59314535 GCA_963556465.1 Berberis vulgaris | reverse complement strand
ACGAGAAAAATAATCACAGACTTTCTCACCAGTTTTCATCTCTAAAGTTTCAAACTCTTTATGAAGAGCTTGCAAGATCGACCGCTTCACCCTTGCATTCCCTTCATATTTCTTCCTCATCGAGTCCCATATTTGCTTTGAAGTGTCTTTCTGAAGTATGGTCTCCAAGATGGTTCGGTGGATTGCCTGGAACAAGTAATTCTTCACTTTCAAATCTTTCAACTTCAACTCGTCGAGCTTTCTTTGCTGTGCCTCAGTCACAGCTACTCCAGCCTCTATTTCTGCATATCCAGTTTCCACTAGGTTCCAATATTCCTTGGACCTCAAAAAATTTTCCATTAACATGCTCCAATGGTCATAATGGCCATCGAAGCGGGGAATTGCTGGCTGCACGAAATTTCCTTCACTCGTCATACCTCTCTCTCTCTGTTTGCAAGTCACTCAAAAAGTCTGCGGCTTTTTTTTTTTTTTTTCTCAGGCCAATGGTGGCTCTGATACCAGATTGATGTGAAACAAAGAACTTAAGCAAAACATTACACTTAATCTGGGAGAATGACCTACTATTGAATTCAGAACTCTGGCTATTATATAGCCTTACAATTCCTAAATAAAAGCAGAGATTACAGCCCAAATTTACTCTAACAGAAACATGGTTATCAACAAAGGAAAGAGTCAAAACAAACAACCTATTCCCTAGTCAACAGAGATTATTCAAAAGCATAAGATCAAACCTAACAGAAACACCTACAAACTCGACTCATTACTCATACATTGGAATCAAAGGATAAAAAATTCATCACTAAAACACATACAGAAAAAGAAGAAGAAGAGAATAATGAATTAACTCACAGGCCAACCCAACCAAGTCTGTGAATGGGTTTCCCACTCAGCCGGCATTCGGTAGCCAAGGACTGCTGGCTTCCCTTCTAATTCCATCTTCTTCTTCAATCCGATCCGACCAATCTTTCTCTCTTCGTTCTTTGGCTTTTCTTCTTGACCACCACCAAGGGCTGCTTTGGCTTGGGAATCACTTTTACAGGTTAGGTTGATCACTATCCCAAATGGTTTTGTTTTAGGCTATAACTTCTTGGTGTCAAATAGCGTTATAAATCAATAAAGTAATCTTATCTGACCCCATTGAAATTCGATTTTTTTAGGTTGATCTCTTATCCTAACCTGCAAAAATGAATAGCAGTGAGTCAAGGATCACTATTGTGGTGGCCAAAGGTACTCTGATGCTAAGGTCAGATGACTAAGTAAGGATGGATGTAGACTCTAAGTTAGAAGTACGCACCTTTCTCTTCCCCTTTGTTCACCTTACATAGCGAGCATTTCACTCCTTCATTGACTCTATCGTCGAGGCATGATGGAGGAAGGAGATCTCGTTGAAGATCTTACCCGTCCATAGTTGAGTTTCCTTCGGTATTTGGCTCTGTTTAGAACCCAATACGTGATTGAGGCAAGAGTTGTGTAATATAGATATTGGGCTTGTGACAATCCAGATATTTGCGTTCGGGCCTTATTGTCTTAGGCCAAACTCCAACATTCGGACATCGATGGATTGGCGTAATATGGGCTTGAGCGTTGACTTACGGGCTAAATGATAGTGTGATTCAGTCTAGGTTGGACATGCATGGGCCAGCTTAGGACCGTGTCAAGGCCTTCCCGTATTAGGGTTGACCCATGCCACTTGTATGGTCGCGGTTGGATAATTGTTTGATGTCTCATCAGTTACTCCCCCTAGTCAATGGGGCTACGTGCGGGCCCCATTAACTCTCTAAATGGAGACTTGCGAAATGTGTTGGTAACTGAGTTCAACACCCCTTCGTTTTTTGTGCAGCATTTAATATCTATGTGACCATTGGGCGATCGTCCACAAACACTACGCCTATATAAGCCTGGTTTGGAGTTATTTGAATGTTTTCCTACCCTGATTTTTTCCGGTGCCATGGAAAAGCATTCGTTGGTGAGATCTCTGAACATTCTTTTGCATCAATGAGTCCCAATAGGATTTTTACTTTGAGGGAGCTCACTGGTTTGATTGAGCTTCCAGTTGTTCTTCGATGGCTCCCAGATTTCCTTTTACATTGTGGAGAAGAAGTCGAGGGCACCTCCTTGGTCTTGAGTTGGTCATCCAGCAAGGTGCGCCTCCAGTTCCCTCCACTTCCTTTGGGAGATAATACCGACAGCTTTTTCTACCACCAAGCAGTTGACCCTGCCACTCCTTTAGCTGCACCTCTGGCATTTCCTCCAGAAGACAGATTGGCGGAGTAGATCCTCAATATGTGTTCTGGTAGATCTTCGCTCGCACCTTCCTCTCATCCAAGCTCAGATGCTTGTAATGTGTAATCCTCTTATATGATCAGTCTATTGAGCTTTGTAATAACTCTTTGTTTGATCAATAAAATTTTATTTTTCGTATGTACTTCATGTTTCTCTTTTGACATTGTGTTCGGTCCTTGTCTAGATGGATGGGGCTTTGTAATACAAAATAGTTCAACCTAAAATAGGAATTAGGCTAACTTAATATGCTTATGTGTTGCCTCGTTCCAACCAGTTTAGATCTCACAACGATACGACTTAATCCAAAATAGTAGTTAAGTTGTTGAAAAGTATTTAAGCTTGAGCGGATCAGGCTTCTTGATGTAAGTTGATCGCTTCTGAGTAGAAGCCGAGTTAACTGAGACATTCTGACTTAATCCTGAACAGGATCTAAGGGTTTGAGTGCCCGTCTCGGTCTGAACATTCCTAAGTTCATAATGTAGTGTGCCTTAACCTTGAACATGGCTTAGTATAAGGGAAATTATCTAGGTCTGAACGGACTAGATTCCATAAGATAGTGCATCTTTACCCTTAAAAGCGCTTAAGTATAAGAGAAATCATCTTAGTCTGGATGGAATAAATTTCATGAAATAACCTGGCTTAATTCTGAACATTACCTTGGTAGCCAGAGGGGGTTATCCTAGCTCGCACGGTCTGGAGTGCACAGTGTTAGTGTTGCCGTGGGGTTGGACCAGTGTTCTAAAAAGCGTTAGGCGGCGAGCAGGTGCCTAGCGCCCAGGGGCCTAGGCGGGCGCTTGGTTTTGTATTATAACTTTAATAATTTACAAAAAGTTAAGCATAATACATTATTAATTACATCCAATTTAATGCCAAGATACATATGCAAAATTTAAAACATGAAAATTTAACAATCATGAACAAAATTTATTAAAACTCAAATGACTGAAGTTGGTCATGATGGGTACTTTATACAAAGTTGAATTTGTGGACAAATATCCAAACCTACTCTTTTATTTTTCTTCAAATTGCATGAATGGCCTCAGTCATGAATGGCCTCAGTCATGTTTGATAAAATCTACATTACTAAAATTGGTACCGGCGGATCCTTTGAGAATTTCATTAAGTAATCATCCTTTGTTACATTCAGACATATACTAAATAAAAAATAATTAAATTGTTTATTTCCAAAAAAGATGAAAGAGAAATAAAATAAAAACACAATCAGCCATATTAAAAAAAAATAAAAAATAAAAAACTCGCCCAGACCCTGCCTAGACCGCCCAGAACCTGCCCAACCATTAATCTGGGCGTTTCTCTAATGCCTAGCGCCTAGGCACCGCCTAGGGCCGATTTTTAGAACACTGGGTTGGACTAAGTCTGTTATATAACATTGTTGTTCCTTAGGTGGACTAGGTCACTTATGCGTAACGAGTTGTCAACATCCTGAATAGGACTGAACTCGGCTATTGTGCACCATCATAGTCACCTTGGTCGGGCCAAGTTATCCGAGCACAGTAAGCCATCGTGAGATTGGACTCAGTCCGCTATGTATCACCGTGGTTCCTTAGGCTGACTAGGTCACTTATGTGCGGCGAGTTGTCGACATCCTGAACAGGACTAGACTCGGCCGATGTTAGTCATTATGGTCCCCTTGGTCGGACCAAGTTATCTGAGCACGGTGAGCCATCGTGAGACTGGATTTAGTCTGTTATGTAGCACCGTGGTTCCTTAGGCGGACTAGGTCACTAATGTACGGGAAGTTATCGACATCTTGAATAGGACTAGACTCGGCTGATGTGCGCCATCATGGTCCCCTTGGTGAGACCAGATTATCCGAGAGCGGTGAGCCGTCATGAGATTGGACTCGGCCCGCTATGTGGCACCGTGGCTCCTTAACCAAACTAGGTAACTTATGTGCAGCGAGTTATCGACATCCTGAACAGGACTAGACTCGGCCGATGTGCGCCATCGTGGTCCCCTTGGTCGGACCAGGTTATACGAGTGCGGTGATCCGTCGTGAGACTGGACTTGGTCCGCTATGTAGCATTGTGGTTCCTTAGGTGGACTAGGTCACTTATGTGCGACGAGTTGTTGAGATCTTGAACAAGAATAGACTCGACTGTTGTGCACCATCGTGGTCCCCTTGGTCACACCAGGTTATCTGAGCGCGGTGAGCCATCATGAGAGTAGACTCGGTCCGCTATGTAGCACCGTGGTTCCTTAGGCGGACTAGGTTACTTATGTGCAACGAATTTTCAACATCCTGAATAGGACTAGACTCGGCCGTTATGCGCCATCGTGGTCCCCTTGGTCGGACCAGGTTATCCAAACGTAGTGAACCATCGTGAGACTGGACTTGGTCCGCTATGTAGCTCTGTGGTTCCTTAGGCGGACTAGGTCACTTATATGCGGCGAGTTTTTGACATCTTGAACAGGACTAGACTCGGTCGTTGTGCGCTATCATGATCCCCTTGGTTGGACTAAGTTATCCGAGTGTGGTGATTTTTTGTGAGAGTGGACTTGGTCTGTAATGTGTCGTTATGGTCCTTTGGTTGGAATAAGTAGTTTTAGCACGGCGAGTCATCGCGAGACAAATTCAGTCCGTTGTGCGCCTTTGTGGTCCTTTGGTCGGACTAGGCATGTTCTTGTGCATAAAGTCATGTGAAATGAAATTTAAACAAAGTGCCTTTATTGATAATACTTCTTTAAGTGTTTTACATTCCATGATTTTTTCAGATGCTCTCCACTTAGGTTTTCCAAGCATTAGGTTTCGGTCCTATTAATTGTTGTTAACTTATAGGGACCTTCCCAGTTTGGACTTAGTTTGCCTTCCCCTGGGTCTTTCATGAACGAATGGGTTTTTCTAGGTACCCAGTCACTGGCTTCGAATTCTCAAGGTTTAACCTTTTAATTCTAGTATTAGACCATCTTCCGTTGATAGACCGCCATTAGGGTGGAGGCTTCGTCTCTTCGCTCTTTGAGCAGATTTAGTCTGATTCTCGGAGCTTCATCATTGTCTTCCAATCTGAACTCATCCATTCTGAATGTAGGCATTCCTAGTTTTACTGAACTATTGCCTCTGACCCATAGGCCATGGTGAATGGTGTTTCTCCAGTCGGGGTTCTTTTTGTGGTATGGTACGCCCAGAGGATACCCGAAAGCTCAGAGACCCAAAGCCCTTTGGTTGCTTCGAGTTTCGTTTTGATTGCTTCCAGGATCGTTCGGTTGGTGACTTCCGCTTGATAATTGGCGTGAGGATGCCCTAGCGCTAAATAGTGGTGACTGATGCTCAAATTGGTACAAACTTTTTTAACTTTTTTGCCCTTGAACTGAGTTCCATTATAGCCGACCAATGTTCTCGGAATCCAAACCTGCAGATGATGGATTTCTAGAGGAAGTTTTCAATCTGGTTCTCTCTGATATTTAAAAGCGATTCTACTTCTACCCATTTGGTAAAGTAATCGACGACCACGAGGAGGAATTTCTTCTTCTCAAATATGGGAATGGGCCTACCATGTCCATCCCCCATTGTGCAAAGGGCTATGAGGTGGTCATGAGGACTAGGTTCTGTGCAGGCATATGCGTGTACGGTGCGTATTTCTGACATTTGTCGCACATGCGTGTCTTGCTGCATCTTGGGCCAATAGTACCCCAGTGTAAGGGCCTGTGGGCCAATGTCCGTTCCTGGGGGTGGTTCCCGCAAATTCATTCGTGGCTTTCTCTGAGGACATAGTCTGCCTCGTTGGTGGTTAGGCATCTGAGCAGTAGGCCGGTTGTTGACCTTCTGTATAGCATGTCATTAAGGAGTGTGTACCGTACCATCCTGTTCTTCAGCTTATGAGCCCAAATTTTTCTGCTAGGAGAGTTCCATCTTGTATGTACCTGATTAGGAGGTTCATCCAGCTTGTCTCCTCGCTTGTGGAGAAAGCCTCATGGGGTCCCTCCTATTCTAGGGTCGACCTCTTCTAGTACTCTATAAGTCCATTGGAGTTGTCTATTGTGAACAAGTTCGTCTTGGCTAGAGTGTCGACTTCTTTGTTGTTTGTCCCGTAATAATGGTGGAATTCTCTTGAACCCTTTCTTGTGCTTTCTCGCAATAGGCTATCATCCGAGGGTATTTCATGTTGAATTCACCGTTTACCTGGTTGACCACCAGTTGAGAATAATTGAGCATTGTGATCTCTTCAACTCTAATTCCTTTGGCTAATTTTAGTCCGACTAGGAGGTCCTTGTACTCTTTCTCATTGTTTGAAGCACAAAAGCTAATTTGAAAGCTTTATTAACTGTGATCCCTTCGGGGTATGAATAACGATCCTGACACCATTCCCATTCTCATTGGATGACCCGTCACATCGCAGGATCCTTGTCGATTCTTAACTTGCAAAATCCAAATTTGTCAATGATGCGTCCAAATCTGCCATGTCGATTCCTGAGTTGCAAAAATGAACAACAGTGAGCCAATGACCACTGTTGTGGTGGCTGAAACACTCTGATGCTAAAGTCAGGTGACTGAATAAGGATGGATGTAGACTGTAAATTAGATTATAAGTGTGCATCTTTATCCTCCACTTTGTTCACCTTATATAGAGAGTATTTCACTTCTTCATTAACTCTAGCGTCGAGGCGTGATGGAAGGAGGAGATCTCGTTGAAGATCTTATCCATGCATTGTTGGGTTCCCTTCGGTACTTGGCTCTGTTTGGGACTTAATATGTGACTGGACCAAGAGTTGCGTAAGATAGATCTTGGGGGTTAAGATATATCTTGGGCTTGTGACAGTCCAAAGATCTATGTTCTGGCTTTATTGTCCTAGGCCAAGCTCCAAGATTTGTAATTTTATAGGTTGGCATAATTTGGGCATGGTTGCTAATTTACGGGTTGAACAACAGTGTGTCTCAGTCTGGGTTGGACCAAGCTTGGGCCTACTTAGGATTGTGTTGAGGTCTTTCTGTATTAGGGTTCACCTGTGCCACGTGTACGACTGCTATCGAGTGATCGTTTCTCATCAGTTACTCCCCCTAGTTAGTGGGGCTGCGTGTGGGTCCATTAACTCTCTGAATGGGAATTTGCGAAACGCATTGGTAACTGAGTTAAATATATATGTGACCATTGGGCAATCGTCCACAAACATTGACTACTTTTCACGAACTATGTCAATTGCAAACAAAATGCAGACTCACGATGCTAGGATGGAGGACATCACCATCATCGAAGAGATTCTTTGATCGATGTGTTCAAAATTTGACTATATCATTTGTTCCATTGAGAAGTCAAAGGATCTTGACACACTTTCTGATGAGACATCAAGCAGTGGTCTAACCATAACCATACACTTGGCACAGGTCAACCCTAATATGAGACACAGTCATAAGTAGACCCAACATGGTCCAGCCTAGGCTCAGCCATGCTATTGTTTAAACCATGAGTCATGCGCCAAATCCCAGGTTATGCCAACCCATCAAGGTATAAATCTTGGAGCTTGGCCTAGGACAATAAGGCCCGAATGCAGATATCTGGGCTATCATAAGCCTAAGATCTATCTTATGCAGCTCTTGGCCCAATCACGTATTCGGTCCCAAAACAAGGCCAAGTACCAAAGGAAACTCAATCACGAATGAGTAAGATCCAGTGAGATCTCTCTCCATCATGCCTTGAAGATAGAGTAAATGAAGGGTGAAATACTCACTATATAAGGTAAATAAAAAGGATGGGAAAGGTACACGCACCTACAATCTAATTTACAGTCTACATCCATCCTTACTCAGTCACCTGACTTTAGCATTGGAGTGCCTTCGGCCACCACAATGGTGGTCCTTGGCTCATTGTTGTTCAGTTTTGCAGGTCAGGAATCGACAGGGACAGATTTGGACTCTATAATTTGGCGTCGTCCATGGGGATAACGATAAGTTTTTCGTAAAACAAACACACAAGCTCCTTTAAACCAGCAGAGTCTCGAGACATGGTCACTAGCACCATATCCCGAGCTAACAATAACAATGTCGAGCCAAGAAACCATGCAGCCAGGCCGAGGCGATCCAATCGAAGAAGTAGAGCTGTCACAAAGCTCAACCCTCGAGGTACTGTGGCCAACCTCAGTATAGATCAGATTCTACTCAATATGAATCATCTTACGCGGGTAGTGGAAAGGCTTACGCAGGATCAACAACCACCATATGATAATGGCGGAAACTCAGGGAGGTCCTTGACCCAAGAAATGCCAATGAGCATGTCCATGAAAGTGGAAACCTCGTTGGCAAGGACCAAAGGACTGACCAAGAGGGGAAACCGAAGAACCAAAAACATAGCGAAAACTGCACCTCAAAGACAAACATGACCATAGTCAAGAATCCACTTCGATTGGGAACGACTAATCAAGACATCTTGTACGATCTTACCGTCTCTCCATTCTCGGAGGAGATCATGAGTGCACCCTTACCAAAGAAGTTTGCCCCCCTCCCAAAGCTCGAGTTCTATGATGGGACATCTTATCCATCATACCACTTGCGTCGTTACCACCATGTGATGGCGAAGGAAAGCTCGAAAGCCATTATGTGCAGGACATTCCTCATCAGCCTAAATAAGGCTGCCCTGACTTGGTTTCACAACATTCAGCCAAGATCCATCGATTCATTGCAGTTTTTAGCAAACATTACCCAATTCGTAGGTAGCCAACGAATCAGGAAGGGCCCCCACTATCTGCTCAGTCTCAAGTAGAAGCACGGTGAAACCCAAAAGGAGTATGTTACTCGTTTCAATGACGAGCTGACTCTAATTGATGGTTGCAGCAACAACACGTTTTTTACCGCCTTCACTTTCAGCTTTCGAAGAGGTCAAGTTTATAACTTCCTCACTCTGGAACCTCCATAGGACATGACAGATCTATTGAGAAGTGCTCATAAGTACCTTGCCCTATTCTTCAGCTTACGAGCTTCCAATTTTTCTATTGGGAGGACTCCATCTGTAATGTACTATACTATAGAAATCATCCAACCCGTTTCTTCATTTGTGGTGTAGGCCTCGTGGAGTGCCTATTTGTCCAGAGTTAACTTTTCTTGGAGCTCTATAAGTCTGTCGGAATTGTCTTTTGTAAACTAGGCCATGTTGGCCAAAGTATCAGCTTTCTCATTCTCTGTTCTGGGGACAATGTCGGAGTGGGACCTTCTTCAATCCTTTTATGATTCTAATTGTTTTTTCAAAATAAGCTAGCATTCGGGGATCCTTAGTGTTGAATTCCCCATGTACCTAGTTGACGACTAGTTGGAAATCCTTGTACACTGTGATTTCCTCTACTCTGATTCCTTGAGCTAGTTTTAGTACGGATATGAGAGATTCATACTCAGCTTTGTTTTTAGAGTCACTGAAGCCAAATCTGATGGCCTTCTCCAGAGTTATTCCCTCTGGAGTGCAGATGATGATCTCAGTCCCACTTCCTTTCTTGTTGGATGATATGTCACATCGTAGGATCCACCCTTATGGGTCGGTTCATGGTTCTCTTCCTCTTGGCTATTTGGTTTTGGTTCTCCTCCCTCAGTGAACTCAACAACAAAGTCTGCTAACGTTTATGTTTTGATGACTGATCGCGAAACATAATAATTATCAAATTGTCCCAGCTCTACTGGCCATCCTTCTGACAACTTTGGCTCGTGCAATACTAATCGGAGTGGATATTCAGTAAGGACTGTTATCGAGTGAGCCAGCTTTATGGAAGAGGTAACTAGTGCCAAGGCCAATTTCTCTAAGCTGGGGTAGTTAGCCTTTGCCTCAAGTAGACTGACTTATGTTTCCCCTTGTCTTCCCGAATCAGGGCAAAACTGACTGCATGCTCTGAAACTAAGAGGTAAAAATAAAGTGTTTCTCCCCGAATGCGCCATGAATCTCCACCTGCTGAGAGTATTTTGGCTTCAACAAAGAAGCCTCATCAAAAGTGACATCCTTGCTACTAACAATCTTCCTGGATTCAGGAACCCATAACTTATAGCCTTTTACACCATCCATGAAACCCAAGAAAATAGTTTTCTTAGCTCGAGGATCCAACATAATTTCTTGAACATGAAAGTAAGTAAGACTACCAAAGATATGCAATCTATCATAATCATTAGTGGAATTTACAAACCACACCTCAATATGAGTTATTTCATCAATCGCAGCCGCATGCAACCTGTTGATGAAATGGCAGGCATATATCGCAGACTCAACCCAAAACTCTTTGCCTAATCCAGCATTGGATAACATACACCAAACCTTCTCCAACACTGTACGATTCAAGCGTTCTGCCACCCCATTTTGTTGTGGAATACCTCTAACAGTGAGGTGTCTGGCAATTCTATCATCCTGACATATTGCAAGAACGAATCAACTTTGTATTCACCTCCATTATCTGAATGAAGCCTTCTGATATTTCTACTAGTATGAGTTTCAATCATCTTTTTACACTTCAGGAATACATTAAAAATTTCATCTTTATGCTTCATGGTGTACACCCACACATGTCTTGAATAATCATCTATAAAAGTGATGAAATAGTGCATACTTCCCAATGATGCTTGCTTGGCAGGTTTCCAAATGTCCAAGTGATCATAATCAAAAGTCTCACGAGTATGGTGGATAGCGGTTCCAAACTTGACTCTTGTTTGTTTGCCCATTACATGATGTTCACAAAATTCTAACTTGCAGGTCTTAACACCTTTTAACAATCCTTGTTGCACAAGAGTTTGCATATTTTTTATACCAACATGCCCTAAACGCATGTGCCAAAATCTGGTAGTATGACAAGAAACACTTGTAGTCTCAATAATTGCAAACATCACCCGTAATTGTACTCTCGATCAAGAATTGCAAATTACATTTTTTTCATTGCCTTCATCACCACCATTACACCAAACACAACCTTGAGAACACCATCTGACACTGTTATCTTGTAACCTTTGGTATCCAAGGAACCCATTGAGATGAGATTCTTTTTCAAAGCATGAACGTACCTGACTTCTTTCAAATCTCGAACTATACTATCAAACATCTTGAGTCGGATTGTACCTATCCCTTTTGTTTAGCATGCCTAATCATTACCCACCAGAATAGCTCCATTATCTAGCTTTTTAAAGCTAGAAAACCAGCCCCTATGGAGACACATATGATAAGTGCAATCTGAATCGATAATCTACTCGTCAGTAGAACACATTAATGTTGATATAGAAAAGGAATACTCAACAGAATCTTCATCACTACTTTCGACAACATTCACATTGGTATGTTTCTTCCATTTCTTTTTGGCTTTCACTTTCAGGCAATCTTTGACCCAATGCCCTTTCTGATGACCATAAGCTCATTCATCTATTGCTGAAACTTTTGACCCACTTCTCGATTTGGATCGAGATTGATCTCTTTTACCACCACATTTTCAACTTTTTGATATTCCACTTGCAGTCAATGCTTCACATGCTGCATCCATATGGACTTTTAAGTCCATCTATTTGTGTTCATAATTGAGTAATACTGTAGCAATCTCATCATAATTTAATGATTTTTCCTGTTAATAAATTTGTCACGAGATGCCCATATTCTTCGGGAAGGGAATTCAAAAGGCACAAAGCCTTATGATTATTTGGAACAATTTCTTCTAAATTCAATAGGTCGCAATCAGACTATTGAATTCATCCAGGATCTCAAACAAAGTAACACCTTGTCTCATATTCATACGGAAAATTTGCTTCATGAGGAAGAATTTGTTTTGAATACTCTTCGTCATATACTTGTTTCCAACTTTTTCCACAACACTATAGTGAAGGTTTCCTTCATAACGAAGTATTTTTGTTCATTCGCTAAACAGAGTCGGATAAACCTACGTGCTTGCCGATTCAACTTGTTATAATCTTCTTCTCCCATGGTGTCCAGTTTATCTCCCAAAGTATTACCTAAATTTTGTTGTGCTAGTACATCCAAAACTTCACATTGTCACATGGCGAAATTGTTCTTCCCATTCAATATTTCAACATCAAATTTACCGACCATGGCGGTAATCATTTTTTAACTGGAACTTGAAAACTCTCATGTTCTTCAATACTTTCATACATAATTACCAATTCATACACCTACAAACGAACCCAAGGAAATACCTTCGGCTCTGATACCAATTTCACGTAACAGATGCGGAACACAATTGATAGTTGCAATAGAAAATAATAAATCTAAAGTATAATCAAGACATTTTATTAAATGACAACAAAGTAAAATGCATACCACACAAGCGATTTAACGTGGTTTGGCAAGTTTGCCTACTCCATGGGCAAAGACAATAGTTTCACTAGTGAGATTGAATAATACAAATGGAGAGAGTTTCTTATACAACGTCAATGACGTTAAACACACACATGTCTAAATGACACCACACATGTACACGAGATGTGTACAACACACACACTCCCCTCTTCTCACTTCTCTCTCACATATACATACACAAAATAAAGAACATAAACTCAGAGAATTGAATGAAGATGGAGAAACCCCATTTTCTTTTATAGCCACTGACTGGTAGTGATCAATGACGGTGGAGTGAGGCGGTAACGAGAACTCCATCACCTTCTTCTTTTTCTCACTTCCAAAGTTTCCAATTCCTACCCTTCCACCTCCATAGACTTCTTGATGAAGATAAGCCAACTCATCAAATCAAAGAATTTCAAAATTTTGACACCTTCTGTGTTGTCGACAAGCCTTGCCAGTTGATCCAAATTGAGAAGGTGATGTATTTGTTCTTCTCTTTATTTCTCAATAGTTCTTCTCTTTGTTTCTCAACACAAACTTGGCATCTAATGCCTCCAATCTCTTCTCATGCACTTCCCCTACTTGAGCAATTCTATTTAGTTATGCTTCCATGAGCTCCATCTAACCCGTCATATCCAATTGATTTTTCTTGGTTTCTTTTACGAAGTTCACCATATCCTTTTATCACGGTCCATCCACGTTGCTTAAATCGTTCCATGGTCCGAGCAATGGCGAGCTCTGATACCAATGAGAGTCACGCACAACAATTGCCAACCTTGACAATCAAACAATTAACGAAGAATTAACAAGGAAATCAATTAAAATTGATGAAAAAAAATGAACCATAGTTACAACTCTCAATCTCTTAAAGATACGAGTTTGTCTTCTCTTGATCTATTTAAAAAAAACCCTACTACAACATTCTCAAATGAGTTTAATCCTGGCAGAACACACTGTTTTAATGGGATTCAAAATAAAAGGATGGTCATAGTCCTAACAATTATGAAATGACTAAATTGTCCTCATCTTCCTAATACACTTTCCCGCCTTGCTGCTATGTTCTACATTAGTTGTAGACATGACACTCTCCCTCCCTACTCAAATCTTCATTCTAGAAGACAACCATGAAGCAGGAGGAGAAGGTCTCCAAATGGTCAGCTTATCAAAGAAAAGTTGTTCTTAGTTGGTTATTCATAAAAGTTGTTCTTAGTTGGTTCTTGCAATGGCCTTGTTTGTTTATCTGATTTGAATTCGTTTATTTTTCCCCTTAATTGTTTTCATTCTTCTGTTCACATCTCCAATTTTTCCACTATAGATTATCTTAGGCTTCCAGACCCCATCTTAACTGGCCCTTTTCGCTAGTAGGAATACCACCATTGCCTCTGTTTTCTGTTTCGATCCCTCTACTAACCAATTCAAGGTGTTTTTTTTTACTTTCATAGAGCCATTAACAGGAAAAGGAAAACATGAAATCCAAGTATTTACTTTAGGTCCGTCCTCGAATTCATGGAGAAATGTGAATGGGTTTGTCGAAAGCGCTCAGGTGTTAATGGGTTCCTGCATTGCATTGTCGAAAGCGCTCAGGTGTTAATGGTTTCCTTCATTGGGTCACTTTAGAATACTCCAACTTTCAAGCACATTCACCCCTCATCGTGTTATTTGATCTCGTGAACATAACATTTGGGCTTGTTCCAGTTCCGGAATTCTGTTTCCGCTTCTTTTCATATTAATCCTGATAAGTTTTTTATTGGAATATTATGAGGTTGACTTTGCGTATCTATAATTATTTTCTTGATGTTTTTTTTTTTGAGATATGGGTTATGGAAGATTACTATGTTGCTGAATTTTGGATCAAACAACTTGTTATAGCAAAATATCACATGGATCTTGAGATACATATATGATGATACACAAAAATGGTCACATTCATGAGCGATACACATGTCATGATGACCTCGAGGAATTACGGGCCCCATCATCAGTCCAATACTGATCCGACCCAAGCGGTACCAAGCCCGCCTAATTCATTCCGCCAGACGGACCCAAACTCTTACAACATGCTAAGCCCACACGTCTCACAACTATCCTCAATACTCGTAAGTCTATCAAGGCAAGTATCTCGAGGATTTGCTTCAGACAGACAATTACAGCAGCTCTATGTTTCCAACAAGGAAGCAAATACCAGAGTACATTTCATGCAGAGAAACTTCCTTTTTGTGGATTGCTCTTGGTTTGGGAACTATCTCATGCGTATCTAGGAACACAGGGCTAACAGGGAACTTCCCTCCTACAGCACGACTCCTAAGTAGAGAAGGATCTCCACGAAGATCTTCTTCCTAAACTACGTCTTTGAAGGCCTGGTAGAACTAGGACTCCTGCACTATAAATAAGACATGAGGTTGGTAAGCTAAGGTACGCTACAAATTCCTTGTTTACAACATTACACCTTTCCTCATATCCCTCTCTAACTTTAGCATCGGAGTGCCATCGGTCACCACAACGGTGGTCCGTAGCTCACGTGCGTTACTTGTGCAGGTCAGTGGGACTAGGTCAAAGCAGGGAGCGGAAAACGACTGCAGCAGTTTGGCGTCGTCCGTGGGGACGACAAAGTTCCTAACTTTTCACTAGAACCGTCTCCCTTCATAACCCAGAGAGACGGTGACCACTAGATCACACAACAACGGAGAACTAGGGGGCGTGTCAAAGGCTCAGGCTGGTACTGCACCGTTTCTTTCGGCGGTTTCGATCATGCACGAACAGCAGACGCATGCCCTCGTGCCGACAACAGCAACAACGGATCCTAGAGATGTTGTCATCTCAAATACAGTATATCGCCAAGGCGATGGAGGCACTTACGCAACAGAATCCACCACCTGCTAATGGAGACCAGAAGCAGCACAAGCCTCCGTCTCCGTAGGATGGTAGGGAGCAAGCACAGGAGAGCCAAACCCTCGCTAGTTCTCATTGGACTAGAGGAGGTTGCACGGCTAACGCTGAGGAGGTAGCACGGCTAACGCTGAGGAGGTTGCACGGCTCAGCTCTCAAAACCCACTCCGCAGAGGGGCACACAATCCGGATGTGTTGTACCGTCTCTTTGTCCCACCATTTGTGGATCGATCATGAATGAGGCCCTTCCGAGGAAGTTCACTCCCTCGAAGCTCGACTTCTGCGACGAAACCACCAACCCATTCGACCACCTGCGCCATTGCCAGCACGTAATGGCTCTCAAAGAAGGATATGAGTCGGTGATGTGCATGACTTTTCCCACTAGTCTAAAGAAGTCAGCACTAACGTGGTTCCACAACCTTCCGCCGAGGTCGATCGACTTCTTCAAGACACTCGCAAAGGAGTTCTTAACACGCTTCATTAGAAGCCAGCATTTTCAAAAAGGCCCACACTACATACTCTCTCTAAAGCAGAAGTTCAATGAGACACTAAGAGAGTATATCACGCGCTTCAACAACGAGTTGACTCTCATCGACGGATGCAACGATGACACAGTCGTGACAGCCTTCACTGCGGGCCTCAAGGAGGGAAAACTCTATGAAAACCTCACAGTTGGAGCCCCTCTGGACATGAAGGATCTCCTCAAGAGTGCCCAGAAACACATTACCTTGGAGGAGTTGAGGACCATGAAGAGGGAAATTGAATGCGAAAAGAAGCCATCCGCTCCTAAGGACAAGAAGGAGGGAAAGAGATGCGAGGATGAAGAAAAGAGTAAGAGAAAGCGAAGTGACAATAGGTCAGACCCTAGTCGGTCCAGGCCAGAAAAGCCTCCAACTACGTTGGATCCAGAGTTGTGACACCTCTCAATTCTAGCCTGTCGGACATACTAAACTCCATGAAAAACTGGGAAGATCTGAAGTGGCCCCCAAAGCAGCGCGGAGACCCCTCCAAGCATACAACAACAAGTACTGCGCGTACCACAAGGAGGGTGGTCAAGATACCAACGACTGCAAGAGTCTGAGGTTGAGTACTGGATCTGCAAGGGCGAGAATTCCTGAACCCTAATAAGCGACCAGAACGAACCAGGGACCGAGGGAGTCAGTGAAAGAAATAGAGAATGAGACTTTAGGGATAATCTATGTCCTTCATGGAGTCGGACCGAGTGAAGACCGATCGTATAGGCCCCGCAAGCGAACTCTACTGGAGATGCATACACAACCCGCGGACGAGGACATACGCATTTGCCACTCGAGGATTCAGAGCCCCATTCCCACCTTGACCTTTATGATCAAAGACCTCGAAGGAGTCTGAGCGCTGCACAATGACGCCCTAGTCATCTCGGTCACCATTGCAAGGTGGGAGGTAAAGAGAGTTAGGGTAGACACAGGAAGCTCGCTCAACGTCCTATTCTACAGCTTGTTCCGCAGTATGGACCTCAAGGAGGAAAACTTGACATAGATCACCCACTGATTGGATTCAGGGGGGAGAAATGCTTCCCCATCTGAAAGATAATGTTAGCAACAGTGGCAGGAGAACCAAAGCTAAGAAAGGCCCTATATCTGGACTTCATGGTAATAGACGCGCCATCAACCTACAACCTTATCTTGGGAAGACCATGGCTCCACCAGATGGAAGCAGTAGTCTCCACCCTTCACCAGTACGTTAAGTATACCGCTAACCACTCCGAATGGACAATACGTGGAGACCAACCTACGGCACGAGGCTGCCATTACGCTGCATTGAAAAAAATAGAGTGCTCCCAAATCCAACTGAGTCTTACGAAATAGTCTGAACTAGTGTCGGGTCGAGTGACAGCGGAAGCACCACAGTCAAGCCGTATAAGAGCAATCTGTTCTTCAGCCAAGCGGAACGAAGAGGCTGAGGCAAATGACAACACCACCCCCAACCTTTCGTCGGTACGAAAATTAACCCCTCTGCAAGGTTTACTCTTCAGTAACCTCTGTAACGCCAGCAAATCTCGACAGTCCGCTGGGAACACTAACGATCCGCAAAGGCCATCCGAGTTCACATTAGGGTCAGGACCAATCTCTCTCAGTCAACAGTTAGTTTTTTTTAATTGTTTATTTCCCTTTCCGTAGTCAATGTAGAGTTTTAGTTCTTAAAGGCATATGTGATTTGCAATCATTTAAGAAGTAAACAAACTCTATTGATTACTGGAAAGATGTAACAACGAGTGCCTTGAGGCAGATACAAAAGACTACATACTACAAGCATCTGAATTCAGTGCGACATGAAGTAAATACTCGCTTAGACGATCTAACTGAGTAAAGGTGTCTAAAGGAGGCCATGCAAGCTATTTGCAAGTGACAATAAAAATATTTAATGAACTTCGTTCGACCCCTTCCCAAGATCAATGAAAAATTGTCAGAGGGGATTGAAAGGACTGAGCGGTAGATTTCTCCATCAAATCACCCCAGGAAAGCGCCCCTACAACAACGTTGTATACCTTACAACAGACGACTGACTTCCCCAAAAGGTATCCTAACTCCTTGATGACTTCCTCAAACGACTTTCGATCTCCCAAAGAAGATAGAGGAAGGCGGATGAGGATGGCCACAAGCAATGAAGCAGTCAAGGTCTCACAATGCTGTCAAGCGATGACACTTCACATGCGCGGTATCCAGGGTGACTGAAAGCTACCACCACAGAAAACACCACGCATCCGCTAACACTTCAATCAGCCATAAGTTAGCAACGGGAACCATATACACGTGGACACAAACGGCACGAAGTAAGACCAAGGTGTCTCCCTTGATAGCAAACCCGTACTACTTCTCCGCAATGTGAAATAAAATTATGAGATCTCAGCAAATCAGCTACATGCCCACCTAGAACAGGTGACCACGCATAACGGCGATTATGATCATGCCTGATCGATGCAAATGTCAGAACATTCGAAGACTCCATTGCTGGAGATTTCCCTTCAGCCTTTAGAAAATCCAAAACATTTTCTTCAAACAAGAACATTACAAGATATACGCTCTGCCAAATATAGTGCCTACAATGATGGAAGAACACCATTATATAGACATGATGGTTCACCAAACGGGCACCCCAACATTAACTGTTAAGCATTGAATACCGTATGAGAAATGAAGAGACGGCGGTTCCCAAGGAAACTGCGCAGACCACGTTCGTTCAATTAATGGCATTGCACGAGACCCCATCAATTGAGAGGGAATAACTGATACTCAACCGTCCCGCAGCTTACACCGTACACGTATTACCGCGCGATCTATGTCGTACACGTAGCGCAATCGTACAGGAAACCCTAACTCGTCCTCTGCGGGCCCAAAGGCTCAGCCCACCATTCACACAATATTCTGCTACATGCTTGGCACAAACACAAATCCAAATCAGCTTTGACGCACGGATCGTACCTACGAATCGCTGTTTGATTTAAGGTAATGTTGTCCACACAGTGCGTGACACTAGCGGACATGGGTTCGCACACCCTCAAACGGACGAAACCTCTCTCCAACCGGGAAAGCTTAGTTAGCCAAAGTTGATGATAACGACTTTTGGTACGTCTCGACACCTATTCTGCCCAATGCGGATCCCGATGGTTTAGAAAGTGGGAGTCTAATTAGCGTTATCACGCCTGGTAACGACGACTCACCAGGGATCGTTGCCCCTTCGTGGTCAATGATCGTTGAACTCGATCAGGTAAGCCTAGCCGATGACGACTGAAAACAAAACCTTCCGATCTAAGTCCAGACCTGTAGCCACAACTACACGGGTGTAGATGGTTTGGAATGTGGGAGCGTAGTCAGTCTCGAACTGATTCTGATGGCTCGCCACGCGACCACCTCTTTTCACCGTGGTCGCCAAATTACCAACCCTGGACTTGTAGCCCCCATTGCGCGGGTGTAAATAGTTTAGAAGGTGGGAGCCTAGTCAGTCCCGAACTGATTATGATGGTTTGCCACAGGACCACTGCTTTTCAGCGTGGCCGCCAAAATTGCCAACCCTGGACTTGGAGCCCCACTGAGCGGGTGCAGATGGTCTAGAAGGTGGAAGCCTAGTCAGTCGCGAACTGATTCTGACGGCTCGCCACGGGACCACTTTTCTTCAGCTTGGTCGCTGAAAACTCCCAAATTTGTAGCTTGATGCGCACAGGTGTAGATGATTTGGAAAGTGGGAGCATAGTCAGTCCCAAACTGATTCTGACGGCTTGCCACGAAACCACTGCTTTTCAGCCTGGTCGCCAAACCCCTTTGACTCGAACTTGTAGCCCCCATCGCAGGGTGTAGATGATTCGAAAGGTGGGAGACTAGTCAGTCCCCGACTGATGTCGATGGCTCTCCACGGGACTACTTCTCTTCAGCGTAGTCGCCAAATCCTTACTCCTCGATCATGTAGTCCACATTGTTCGAACATAGATGGTTCAGAAAGTGGGAGCCCCAAGCAATTCGCCGCACGACCACCAAATCCTACGAAACAGCGGCCACAAAGTCAAATCTAGCTAAGTCAGTGTCTTAATGCTCAAACGGACTAGCATCCTATTAACAACAAAGACAAGTCGCGCTGACCCATAGATCATCCGGCCAGTGCCCAAAAAAATGCTACATAGTATGTCTGTCCGAGCATACGACACCTGGTTCAGCACAAACGCTCCAACGTACGCTCGGCTATTACAACTCACCCATAGCAGCAACTGCAGCCGACCAATCAGACCAGGGAGGCCAGCCTCCAGCAGCTTACCTTGAGGACAAGACAACAACCCAGGCAAACCAACCCCAGGCTAAACTGTTTGCAACATGCCCGCCATCGGACATGACTATGCAACAGTGACTCTGAGTCATTCGCAACAAAAATGGTCAACCTCCTGACAGCAGACAGACCACATGACGTCCTAATGATTCAACCAACCTATCCAAAGTAATATGAAAAGGCGAAATGAAAAACATACCATAGAGGCAACGAGCACAAAACGGATAAAATTGTTTCCATTAGTGGTCGAACAAAATGAGTAAGAATACAGAGTTCTCTCCTTATCGGGAGAAGGTACAGAAACTGAAGAGCTAAGCTTAGTGGGGGAAGGAGCAGAAGTCGCGTCCACATGCACTATGGCCTGGGCATCAGGGTCCAAACTGTCCTCCTCGTCTAATGACGCAAAGGCAACAAACAAGTCCACATACGATATATTCTTATAGCGGCCGAGATCTCACTCCAGATGCTCTTCCTTCATCAGCACCAGTAGCTCCAGCCTGCCGTGTACGACCCAGCGGAACTCGCATTTGCCTTGTTCCTGTAGAAGCTCTTCCTTTCGCCCATTCGCATCAGCAAGTTCACGCTCCAACAACTCCAACTTGCCTGTCAGTGCGTCAACCTGAGACTACTCTGTGGCCAGACTACTCTTCACAGCGCTGAGCTCATGCCATTCCAATTCGAGCTGTTCCTCGGCCTTCCTTGCCTCCTGGGCATTGAACTCCACATCAGATTCCAATTGTTGTTTCTGAGCAGCCCAGTCAGCCTCTTTCGAAGCATTATCTTCAGCAAGAGACCGCAGTTCATAATGCGCTTCAGCCGCAGCCTCTGCGTCTCGGCAGACCTGGCTCAACTCTTGTTTGAGTCCATCTTTCTCGGACACCACCTCTGCCAGTTCACACTCAAGGGCCTCCAGTCAAGCCCTCTGAGTCTCGGCAACCACGAGTGACTGCTCCAGCCCCTTTTCCTCAGCCTGCTTCTGTAGCCACTCAATTTCATAAAGTGTATCAGAGTACAGTGCCTGCATGTGCGAGAAGACACGCTCCATGGTATATACCCTCTCATGATCCGCCTCGACTTTCATCTCAGCAAGGACCACCTGGCTCAAGTGAGACATACCCAACATAAGGTATTTTAAACCTTTATCAATACACCCTTCTAGCGTATCCTCCTCGGATTTCATAGCGCATTCCATCAGCTTATATGCTTCCTCGAAGCATACTCCACGTCAACCTCTTGGTGCCAGACCTTAGTGTTCATCCTTACCAAGTCTGGTGCAAACAGGCTTATTCGCGCATCCGGATGAAGTTTCTCAGATCAGGAATCATGCCTGCACCACCCTTCGCAGTTGCCACTGTTCCCAAGCTCTCTGCGACATTTCCCTTATCACGAACAACCGACCCTTTAGTACAAGACGGCCTGACAAGACCTGGAATGAGAGGAGGAAGCGAATTATCCAAAGGACCCTCCAACACTTCGAATTGTGGCTTGGAACGAGACGGTGAACAATGAGGACTACATGAAACTTGGCCTGTGCCACCATGACCACTATCAGATAGCACACCAACGGGATGATCAGATTCTACAAACTCAGACGGATCTTCACAGGAGCCTTCTATTGGAACGGTTCCCCAGAAATCAACACCGGTAAAAGCTGCCATTGCAACCCGCACCAGCCGCTCATTCAAAGATTCGACCTATCTTCCACCCCTGCAAACCGGAGGTAATCTTTCTCCCAGCCGGATACATTTGTCTCCGCCCTGACGGACCGATTAGACTTGCGCTCTTCTCTCATTGGAGAGGGTAGTGCTGAAGGCGACCCAGTTCCGACACGGCACCTCTTCGAACTCAGGAAAGAGGCAAGTGTCTCAGACGGCTCCTCCTCTTTAGACAGAACATGAGCTTTGGTCCCAGCAACCTTTCTCTTCCTAGAAGGGGCCCCATCTTCAAGCTTAACTCACGATACTCGGTACAGAGAAGGGGCTACGTGTCAGTTGTCCCACAACCCACTACAGATGAAGTTGGGGACACTTATAACATCCACCATGTTCCTCGTTGACAAGGCGTGAAACGTCTCTATAGTATTTTGCTCCTCTAGGGTAAGGGGAGTAGTAGAAATCGTCCTGCAAAGGAACACTAGCAACGATTAGCCAACCGATGTGACGACCCACTAACTCGGGGGGAGTAGCTGATGATACACAAAAATGGTCACATCCCTGAGCCATACACGTGTCATTATGATCTCGAGGACTTACGGGCCCCAGCGTCAGTCCAACACTGATTTGGCCTAAGCGGTACCAAGGCCGCCTAATTCAATCCGTCAGACTGACCTAAACTCTTACAACATGCTAGGCCCACACGTCTCACAGCTATCCTCAATACCCATAAGTTCTTGTAAGGCAAGTATCTCGAGGATCCGCTAAAGACACGCAATTATAGCAGCTCTATCTTTCCAATAAGGAAGCAAATACCAGAGTACATTCCACGTAGAGAAACTTCCTTCTACGGATTGCTCTTGGTTTGGGAACTATCTCCTACGTATCTAGGAGCACAGGGCTAACATGAAACTCCCCTCCTACATCACGACTCCTAATTAGAAAAGGATCTCCACGAAAATCTCATTCCTAAACTACGTCTTCGATAGCCTGGTAGAACTAGGATTCATGCACTATAAATAAGACATGAGGTTGGTAAGCTAAGGCACGCTACAAATTCCTTGTTTACAACATTACACCTTCCTCATATCTCTGTCTGACTTTAGCATCAAAGTGTCATCGGCCACCACAACGGTGGTCTGTGGCTCACGTGCGTTACTTGTGCAGGTCAGCAAGACTAGGTCAAAGCAAGGAGCAGAAAATGACTGCATCAATATCAATGTAATCTCCAATTTTTTTCAGAAGAATGATGACTTGGTATTGCAGTGTGACATCGACTCTTTCATCAATTACATTCTTGAAACTGTAAATGTCACTCTACTAGATGATGAGGAGTTGCCCAAATGTGATGAAGAGGACTATGAAGATTGTTGTGATACTGGTTATAGGAAATTGTCTCAAGTTTTTGCTTATAAGAAATCGCCAAGTTACCTTGCACAATAGAGATAAAACCTTGAAGAAAAGAAAAAGATAAAACCTTGAATAAAGAAAAGGCAAAGCCTAGATGCGGGTTGTTTAGGAAAATTTTCTTATTAGTTTTTTGAACCCGGCTATTGCTATTGAGTAAGTCTAGGGAGCCAAGTTTGGAAGCTATTTTTGGGCCATTTTATTTTGTTTTTTTACGAGTAATTTTAGGGAGCCATGTTTGGTGGCCACT
This sequence comes from Berberis vulgaris, assembly GCA_963556465.1. Classification (NCBI taxonomy): domain Eukaryota; kingdom Viridiplantae; phylum Streptophyta; class Magnoliopsida; order Ranunculales; family Berberidaceae; genus Berberis; species Berberis vulgaris. The sequence continues at coordinate 59,291,007 of OY747129.1, read as the reverse complement.
TTGGGATTTTTTGACACTTCTACCTCTTCTATGAATGGTGTTTGGGGTTGTGTTTTAAAGAAAATGGGTAAAAAGTGTAGATAAATTAAAACTTGGCTCCCTAGAATTATTGATTGCTACCTCTAGAATTGTTGGTATAGATAAACTAAAACTTAACCCAAAAGTGACTCCCAAACTTGGCTCCCTAGAATTGTTGATTGCTATTATACAAAGAAAACCCTACTATTGCATTGTGCTTGCAAAATGTTTTTTTAGGAAATTTCTCTTATCGGGATGATTGATCCTGTGTTTTGAATGGTCAAAACTCAAAAGAGACAATGTCAGAATTGTGTTTTAGCCCTATTCAAACTGACTCTCTCCTACATAGATAGATGGTACCGAGTTAGGCACGGGATGGGATGGACCTCATCTATATCTCATCCCATTTATTCGGGATCGGAGTGGGATAGACCTCATCCCGACCTCGTCCCATCCCAAATGGGACGGTACGGTATGGGACGGGAGGGGATCAACATACTTTGTGGAGCAAGTAGGTGGACCTTTGAACTCTCCGTTACAGCAAAGACAAGAAGAGCAACAGGTTGGACAACAAAGGTAGCACTAGTGCTACTTTTGCTTCTCCCAGTGTGTGGGGATGCAGTTGTGAATGATGTTGTTCACTATTACTTGTTATTCTTTTGTTCAAGTATTCTTTATTTTCTGCACTTTGATTGCAATGCAGGTAACGAGGATGGTCAACCACAATAGGGATGGTAGTGGGGCAAATTTTCACTTATATCCGCCCCACCCAATCCGTTTGGGGCGATTTTGGATATGCTTAAACGGATTTTGGGGCGGATACGGATATCCAAACAGCATCCATCAAATATCCAGGGCGGATACGGATTTAGCCATATCCGCCCCACGGATATCCTTTTAAGTATTGAAATTACAGAAATACCCTTGATCCTTTAAAAACAAAATTAAAGACTAACCCTAAGCATTTTTCCATTTCTTCCTTTCCTTTTTCTTCCTCTCTCCCTCATTTCTTCTCTTATTCTTCAGTGAGAAAGCCACCGCCAACCTCGTCTCCTCCACCCTCGCCACTTCAATGAGAAAGCCACTGCCACCCCGTCTCCTCCACTTCAGTGAGAAAGCCACCGCCACCCCCTGTCTTCTTCTTCAGTGAGAAAGCCCCTGTCTTCAGTGAGAAAGTCACCGCCACCCCCGTCTCCAGTCATCCTCTTCAGTGATAAAGCCACTGTCACCCCCGTCTCCTCTCATGTTCTAAAGGTTTCAGGTGAGTTCTCTTCTGCTCAGATCTCAGTCCATTCACCCCTCTTTCTCTACTTAAATCTCAGATCTAAGTCCATTCGCCCCTCTCTCGCGGCTCAAATCTCATATCTCATCCCATTCGCCCCTCTCTCGGCTCAAATCTCCTCGAAAATCCATCAACGATACTCACTAGCATCTCCTTTGATCTTCTCAAGATACAGAGAGCGACCGATCCATGGGAAGGAGTCGGCGTCATCGTCTGATTTATGGTGATTTTAGATCTGTATGTCCAGATTTGGACTTCTTATTTCATAGTCTTTATGTCTAGATTTGGATTTCTTATTTCATAGTGATTTCTTATTTATATAAAGAAAAAAAAGATCAACAAAGAATGAATAATTCAAAATACACTTGATGCACGAGTAAAGCAATTGCTTTCATTAGAGGTAGTAATTCAAATGCAGATAAATAGACCCCGTCCTCCAAATTTTGTCAAGTAGTTGAACTCGTCCTCCAAATTTTGTCATTCAACTACAAGTCAATCCAGGGGTTATTATTCAACTGAAAAAGTCAATATGTTTATTTCTTTCAAGTTTCAACTGCAATTCTTGTGTGCTTGCTGGTTGCTATAAATTCTCTTTTATTGTGGTGTACAATTACTAGTGGAAATTGGAAAAAGATAACCCCTTTGAGTTGCCTAAGTTTGTTGGTTAAATGTTTCTACAATTCACAACATTGTTGGTTTTTTTTTCCGGTTATTCGGGGCAGGGCGGATATCCGCTAATCCGTTCGGAGCGGGGATGGGTTTTAAAAATTTGTATAAACGGATATCCGGGCCGAATTTGGGGATCCGCAATCTCCGGCGGAGCGGGGATGGATTAGCAAAAAGCAATTGGGTTGGAATTACATCTTCTTTAAGTTATTTGTGTTTCTTGATTCATGAATGAATATTCTATTAACAATCTTGAATTGAATTACTTATAAAAGTCACTGAAATGACCTATGACCTATGACCTATGAAGCTACCAAATATCTCTTATTTGCTACAGTATGCACACTTTAGAGACCTTTCAAGTTGTTCCACTCATTTACTTACTTATATTGGAAGTCCAAGAAAAATATAATAGCTGGCCATCACAAGTTCACAACCATTGATGGTTGATGTGAACCAAAACCTGATGTTGGACATATATTTGGATGTTATGGACTCAAACCAGTTTAGGGATAAGAGCAGCATAACTATGCTAGATTGCAATCCTAAATATATAAATAAAAATTTTAAAATTTTAAATAATAAATATTAAAAAATCAGTTCGTGGACGGGACAGGATTAGCGGGATTGAAAATCTCTATCCCATCCCATTCTATATTAGGACGGGACAGGTTCGGGATGAGATTAATCAATTTCAATAAGACTCGAGAAAAATCGGATACCCACCCCTAATGGTACCTAATCCAGAGCATATTGCATTTGCAATTAATACTCCGGGGTTTTCTTTTGTTTGAGGGATGAAGAGGTTCAATTCCAGGCTTCTTGACGTCATGCCATATTTCCTCTATTCCATACCTCTTTTCAACTTTTCCGCTTGTCTTCATTTTTTTTTTCATGCTGTTACGTCATTGCAGTATGATTTTTTTTTTTAATTAAGATTTCAGTTTTCATTCAATTCTCTATACTAGTTAAGGGTTTAGCAGATACAATGGACCAAGCGATAAATCAGTCAGGTATAGCAGCCTTAGACTCTATACAACCTGAAATCCCCTTTGATAACTTCTTAATATTACTTGCCATAATAAATAGTAACTTTAAACACACCAGTTACTCTCTTACACAAGTAAAGAAAGCACTGACTACTACTTTAGTCAAGCAAAACCTTTTTTGGTCATATAACCCTTGCATGAATCATGAATCATGAATCATGAACATGCAGAATGAAGTGCTCCCAGTTAATATGATCTTTATTCGATCTTCAGTACAGGATAATTGCTTATAATCCTGAACCTATATCTCAAAGCTTGCCATAACCAAGAAAAATAAGTTACATTGAACTACATCCTACATAATCAGATAATTGTATAACCTCTAATACAGTAATTTCCAAGATCGCTACTGAAGCTGCACTTAAAGCACAAATCTCTAAGTTTACACATTGACATATCATCAAAGGATGCCACATGTACTCTGCTTGAATCATCTAGCATCCACCAACAAGTGAGAAACGAAAGAACAAGAAATGATGTACATCTTTGGGGAGAGCCACTAGCTACTGCGAGATGAAAGTCCCTTGAACAACAAGATTCCCACACCAGCTATTGCTACTGTTGAAAGTAGAGGAACTCCTATGAGTTTGAAGTTTGTCATCCTGTTGTGCTCTGTTCTTTCATGCTGCGATCGTTCACCCAAATTCTCATGGAGGAAATTGCTAAGATTGTCTAATTGATGCATGAGTTGACGCTGACCTCGTCCAATGACCAATATCTGCTCATAACAGGAAATCATTAAATTACATGTATTGTGAACAAGAGCTTCTAAAGTAAAATGGAGCACTTAAAAAGAGTATATTTCTAGTAATAGATATACGATAACAAAATGGACAAGATGAGATATTTTTCAACACTGCGAAGGCAAAAACATCAAAATGGTAGTATGAAACACCAGTCAGGTCGTGCTAAGGGTGACTTAAAAAAAAGGAGTTGCCTTTTTGCTTGTAGTTTTTACGTCCCCCACAATTGCAGCATTTCTATCGTGGTAGAAACTAAGCTGTAAACTGCAGTGCTAATAAATTTGAAGCATCAGTTGGAAGACGGAGGATGTTGATGATAAATTTACATTAACTAACATTATCAGTTTGTATAAAGATGATGTTCTGATTGACTTTTAGTTAATGTCTTTTGTGGGGGTTCTAGGGTTGAAAGAGGAAACAGAGAGGGGCTCTGGGAGGGTGCTCAGTGTGGGCAAACTTCTCTCAAGCATCAATCCCATGAATGTACCATCTCTCCCTCAAGAAGTATATGTCTGGTGCTCAGGCTTCCAATGGTTTTAAAGGGGTCTTAACCAACTAGGAACTAACGTTAAGAAGAGCAATTAAAGATACTGAATTACCATCTCTTGCTTGTACAACTTGTGGAAGACATAAAAAATGTGGTTCTGAATAAGGAAGAAGATAAATGAATCTGGAATGATAAGGCAAGGATGTTTACAGTCTGCAGCAGTCATGACAAGCTTTTCTCTCTCAGGATAGCTGAAAACAACCATGGTGGTTCCTTTCTCCTTTTGGTCATAGCATCTTTTGGCTCAACTCACAGGAGTCAACTTCTACATTTGCCCTTGCTCATGGGAAAATCCTCACTATCAACGGTCTTCAAAGAAGAGGTATGACCATTATTAACAGATGCCTTGGTGAAGCAGCAGTTGAATCCATCAACCACTTTTTCTTCAGTAACTTCATCAGACAAGCCTGGAATCTAATTGGCAGTAAATCCTAAGCCCTTATCCCTGACTAGGAATCCTTTTTACTTAGGTTGTTAATTGGAAGAAGGAGCCTGCTCCATCAAGGGAGGTGGTTATGGATTAGGGTCCTCTTAGCAGGAATTTAGACTCGTGGAAGGAAAGAAATTCAAGAATTTTCGAAGGAACTAAAAAGAATGTTGAGACTATCATGAAAGATATCAAGGTGCTGGTGTGGCATTGGGGAAAAATCTTGGAGAAAATAAAAGACCAGCCTTTTCATGTATGTATGTTTGATTGAGAAAGCATTTTCAAGCTATAGCTTACTGTGTTTTTCTATCGTTGTTTGATCTTTGATCTTTGTTTTTCCTTCGTTGTACTGTGGCTTTCTCAGTCACTTTGTTTTATTCCTCAACCAATGTATTGCCTTGTTTTTCTGATATATATTCTGCAGTCATTATTTACGAATTCGCATCAACTGGCTTTATGTAGTTTTCTGACTCCGCATCTTCGTAGAAGCTTTGCTTCCAAGACAAAGCCAAACCTAAAAGATCGGCTTGGTGCAGGAGACCAAGCATTTTGGGCTGGAAAGAGGCAAGCAAATGAGGGGAGGCATTATGGGCCGACTACAAGAAGCAAAGCTTCGTAGACTTGACAAGTCGCTAAGCAAGTTGGAATTTTTGGGGCATGTAAGGTACACCTCATTCCTTCTTGGGCATGTAAGGCACACCTCGCCTCTCACCCACTCATTTAAGTAGATGGACGGTCAGACCAATTGGTTGCAAAAACAACGGTAGATATTAAAGGGATATGTTACTTCCTACCAACGGTTCAGATTTAAACTCCAAGCATCATGATGGTATGTACGGATTAAATCCCCTGCTAGCTCGATAAGTGAGTTAGCTTCATGTCCTTGCTTGTCTGGTAGTTGAATAAAGGTTGTTTTCCTTCCCTGCTTCTTTCTTTGATTAAGCAAGGTCAGGAGTTGCCTTGCCTTTCAGTATAACGATTTTTCTATAGAGTTGGGCTATCAATTTGCACCTATCCAGAAAACTCTTTCTACTCATTTACAACGAATACCATTGATTTCTTGAACAATTATGCTTCGAATAAGGGTTCTCTTCATGCTTAATCTCTTGAGGCTTTGGGTAATCTCTTCAACAATCAGAAGTCGCTGCGGTTTATCTTTTTGGAACCGTTCAGGTTGGAAAGGGAGATCATTTTGGATTTGGGTGTTTGATTTTTTCGTGAGAATGTATGTTTCTGGTTTGAGATTCTAATTTGCTATTTCGAGTATTCTGTGCCTTCGTTATGAAATTTCAAATTTGTGATTTGGAGTATTCTGTGTTTGCTACTTTTACATATATTCAAGGAAACTAGATTAAGAAAACATGCGATTTATGTGTCTATCATATTGATTTCTTCAGTAAGTGGTATATTTAGTTGATTATGTTCTCTGTAATTTGAATTTTGTGATCTTCATTAGGATCACCATGCTATATGCTTGAGCCCTAATGTCAACTTATGTGGTCCTAAACCATTTTGTTTTGAGATAATGTGGTCTGACAGACATTAAGAATTATTGGAGCTCTCTTGACCTTCAAGGGAGAGATGGCTATGCTCAAACTCTTCTTCACAACCTGGATTTGGTAGAGGAAGACAGGGAATTGACTGATCAGAAAACTGTTTGAACAAATTGTTAAAGGAGCATATTTTCTGGAAGAGAACGTCTGAGGCCAAGTGGGGGAGATATGATGACTACTGTTCCAAATTATTCCACAAGATGGCAAATCATAGAAAAGTTTCTAACTCTATCTTGCATCTAAAGGTGAATGGGGAGCTTTCCTTGGATCAACAATTGATTTCATATCACATTTTGCAGTTTTTATACTCATTTGTATAGTGAGAAATGTGAGTGGAGGTCATATATTGATCCTGTTCTTTTTATCAAATGGATGACACCACTGCAGACAACCTTCAATGCAACAACACTGAAGTCTCTCCCATGCAACTGAGATGGATGTGTGGCTCCTGGTCTTGATGGGGATGTAGCTCCTGGTCTTGATGGTTTCCCTACGGATCTGTTCTTTAAGTGTTGGGAATTCATGAGAAATGATGTGATGCGGGTTATAGAGATTTTAACTCTAGTGGTTTTCTTGAGTGGAGCTGAATGCCTACTCTGATATCTTGATTTCTAGAGTTAAAGAAACAACTTTTATTGTAGATTTCAAGCCTATTAGTCCTACTCAATTCCCATTTATAAAATCATAGCCAAAGTCTTATCCAATAGACTGAAGGATGTGCTTACTCAAATTATTATCTCTCAATTTCAATTTGTTGGCGTGGGAAAGAGGCAACTCATTGATGATGCTCTCATTGCCAAAGAGATCATTGACTCTAGATTGAGAGAGAATGGAGTTGGTTAATGATAAAGGTTGGTTTTTATAAGCTTTGATTCGGTCTCCTGGAGCTGTTTACAGAATAGGATGGGTGTTTTGCTTTGGAGACAAATGAATAGCATGGATTTGTCAATGGCCCCCTTACTCTCCACTTCAAATCTTCTAGAGGAATCAGACAAGGGGATCTCCTTTCTCCTCTTTTGTTCTCTATGGCAACTGAAGGTCTCTCAACTTTGGTCTCTCGTATTGGTGGTGAGAGATATTTTTCATTTCGTTTTAAATGATTTCTTGCCTGAAAGTTAATTACTCCAAATCTCTCATTTATCCAATTGGTGATTTACCTGCCTACAAGAATACCCTCTATGTTGAGATGTACTGTTGGGTCTTTGCTCTTACCTTGGCTTGCCTCTTGGAGTCAAATTTAGAAATGTCATAGTGTGGGATGATACTATTGACAAAATTGAACGCAGGCCATCCACATGGAAGAAAAAGTATAATGCTAATGTTGGAAGAGCTACTCTTATCCAAAACACCATAGCTAGTAATGTGAGCATGATGTCCTTTTGTGTGATCCCTGCATAAGTGGTTGAACGTATTGAAAAGTGTATGAGAGCTTTCCTATGGAGTTCTCATCCAACAGAAGTTTCACTTATTAAACTAGAAACAGGTTTGCCAGCCAAGATCCAAAGGGGCCTTAAAAGAATCAAGGATTTCAACAAGGCCCTCCTCAAATGGATAGGAAGTTGGTGTGGAAACTGATGCTCTCTGGAGGCAAGCTATTGCTGACAAGTATGGGGCTCTCAGCTGGATTGGTTCACTAGGAGGCTTCCTCCTCTTATGGTTGTTCCTTGTGGAAGGGGTGTATGAAGTTGAAGCACTTAGTACAATCAAGCAGCTTTGAAGCTCATAATGGTGAAAGGATTAGTTTTTAGGATCAGCGTTGGATTGGTATTCAACCTTTGAAGTTGTCCTTTCCTGCTATTTCTAATAGTGCTCAAACAAACAAGGGAAAATCAAGGAATTTTTGGAACAGTAATAGAAAGTTCCAACTAAGAAGAAATCTAAATGTCTGGGAGCTTCACCAATGGGTGACCTGCTTGCCCTCACTTGGATTCAGACAAATGGCTTTGGCATGGAGAGATTCAGATTTTTCATCATGGAATGCTATCAGCAGTCTCCACCCCCCCCCCCCCCACCCCCCCCCCCCCCCCCCCCCCCCCCCCCCCCCCCCCCCCCCCCCCCCCTCCCTCCCTTTTCTTTCTACTTCTCTCAGGAACGAGTGTCCAGGCTTCGCTCCTTTATTTGGATGAAGGAGCCCAAAGTCTAATTTCTTGTTTCATTTGTTGTTCTCTTGTCAAACAGCTCTGGGTGCTTGCTCTATCCAAGTTTCATGTCCAAGCCAATTTCTCCGAGTCCTTTCTGGAGTGGGTTGAGTACTGGATTCTCTTACTCACCCTCCCTCCAATCTCTCTATGTTCGGGAAATGGGCCTGGGATCAACTTGTACATGCTATGGTTTGAATAGGGAAAGAAACAATAGAATTTAAAAAAGATAGTAGGTAAGAAATAGATAAGTTGTAGATTGTGTCAAGTTACCTTGTGATTATGGCTTTCCAATTGGGACAGATTTAGGGATATTCAGTTTTCTTCTTATATGTTTAGTTGGGACAACATTCTTCTCAGGTGACAGAATGCACATATTGTAAATTTGTTGTACTCTTGCACTAATATTTTTGGCATCTGTCCTATTCTGAATTAATACTTGTTTTTTTAATTAAAAAATGGTTAAAATGTTTCAAGATTCAAAAGCGTCATGATAACTTCTTTTTTTGTTATGTTTTACTGCAGAAGTTGGTTTTCAAAATGAACAACTCGATTAAGCACTGAACTGCAACTGGGTTAAAGGTGACCATGCAGTAGGAGGGTTTTAGTTGTTTAATCAACATTTCAGCAGACGGGCGAGGGCCGAGGAGGGTGAAAAGAGAAAATGAAATGTGAAGATTTTGCAAGACATGTGCCATGGCTGGGTACCAATGTTGGGTATATATGTTTTCCAGTTTTTGCGTTGTTGATGTAGTGATTTCTGAATACTTAAGTTAAATAAAGACCTACATGGTATGAACCAACTTATATATACAGAACACCATTGACTAAACAAAATTTTGGTTTTCTAATGAAAAAATATTTCCACCCCTTGCACTTCTAGTTCTTATATTGACATTTCCTCATTATTTGTCAATTTTCTTGCTTTTCCTTTCCATGAACAAAACGTTTGTCTTTTAGTTGTCCAAGTTCAGTAATTGTAGTATAGTGCGAGCTGCTTTATTGATGTTATGTTAGTGTAAGGGCTACTCACCATGTATTTATTTTATTTAGAGATTGTATTTTTTACATGATTAATGCATGAACTGTATTTTCCAATTTAATGGTTGAAAAATGGGTGAAGTTTCGAATTTTTTTTTTTTGTTGGGACTCAGTATACAATTTAATGGTTGAAAAATGGGTGAGGTTTTAAATGTTTTTTTTTTGTTGGGAATATGTATAGTGTGTGTAATGTTTTAAAAGAGGGGCAGCAATGGAATGAGGCTACAATTACCGGGACATTCCAGCAAACCTAACAAGATTACCCTCTTTATCTGCACCATCCTTCATATAGTTTTCTCGATTATAAGTTGTTGGGTAGTTTAACATGATACTGTTATTGTGTATATTTCAGCTTCCTTGATCATTGTTTATGGGTAGATCGGTTTTGCATGATGAATTTGTGAAATTGGTTTCAGATGGTAGAGCTTCCTATGTACATGAAGGCTTATACCCACAGGCTAGGCATACTCTAATCCTGCTGGTATATGTACAAGCCACATCTATGACAGTTTTCAATCCAACACAATGAGTCACTTGATTTCGTGGTTGAACTTAGAAGCGAAGTGGTAGTAATAATGTTACACTGGGGAGAATTATAAGATTAAAGTTTGGGTTGAGTTTGCAAAGATCATTCACCAGACATCACTAATGTAATAATTTGTCTCTCCCGTTTTTGTTTATTTATCTATTTATTTTTATGCTGATATTTAGATTTTCTTTAATTTGTTGGAGTTTATTTTTCTAGATATATATATTTTTTACCTATTAAAAAAACTATTTTTATGAAAAAAACTATTATGCTATTACTTATATAATTTATTCAGATTTATGTTGTTACAAATTAAAAATAAGTATAGATATAACCTAATATGTTTATCAAAAAAAAATAAAAATGGGAGGTACTGACGAAAGAAGAATTTAGCAAAAACTATTTATCTCTAAAGGTAAAAGGTAAAGACACAAACTGATTCATTTAAACGTTGATGTTATAAATAAGCACATGAAATCTTCATTATTTGATAATTTTCTTGCGAAACATTAAAAAAATTCAATGGACAATTAAAGCGTACTAGCGCGTGCGTAGCCATGCTGGAAAGCTAGTACATATATAATCTGCAAACATGTCCACAGATTGTGTTTCCATGGCCAAAGAGGTGACTTTATTCTTTCTATGTTTAAACTAAAGCGCCATATTGATGATAGATTTACGAACAATACGAAGTAATGTGTCTCCTGCATTCTGATAAAAAATAGAAAAATTAGAACAGGGAGAGAGAGATTATGATGGTACCTCATCCATTATTGGAGATTCTTTAGCCAGCTGAGAAGACGATGAAGAATTTGGTAATAATGACCCCGTCAAGGAACCATTCCCCAGACCAGACAAAAAGAGTGATGTCGGTGCAGAGCCATTGCAGGCTTCAGCTTGCAGTGCCAGGTTTTGTTGACTAGCAGAAACTTTCCTGGTATTAAACTTGGAATTTAACTCTTCAATTCGAGATGTAAACTCGTCCATCCTCTCAGTCAATGTAGAAATTTGTTCTGAGAGTTGAATAATGGCTCCCTAAAAGAGATCCAAGCAGAATGCTCCCACTTTTAGTATGATGAGAAGAACACGGCTAGAAAACATGAGAATAGCTAAATTACCATTGCAAAAGTTCACCTGATTTACAGCTAGAGTAGATTCTGAGTTTCTTCCATCAAACCTCCTACTGTTGACATGTCTGGTGAGCTTGGAGATATTTTTATCACCCTGTGTTGAGTATGAATGCGACAAACTACTACAAAGTACAGGGGAAAAAATAAACAATTACTTCTGGTTCTTTTCTTAACTTTTTTTAGTAGATTTACGAGATCAAATCATCCAAAGGCTGTGTCACACAAAAGAGAATGTAACAATTCGCAGGCCCATCTACCATCACTAATCTCGATATTTTCATTTGAGATATTTACAAACATCAATGAAAACCTAGGACCATATTAGTAAAAATCTCCCTTCACTCAGGGTGAGCAGGGTTTTTTTACTGGATTCTAGAGCCATTAAATGCCTTTGGCAGGATTCAAACCTTGGACTTGAGATACCATCCGCCACAAGTCTTACCGGCCAAGGAATGTGATTTTCTCGAAAAAAATGACAAAATTTCACAAAACAATTCTTTTTTGGATTACCGAAATATATTTCGAGATCTAAAATATTTTATTTTATCGGACAAATCTCAATATCCGTACATTTTAATATTAAAAGTTTGTGATCCTTATGTTAGTTTGTATGACACTATGAGTCTAGTGAGACTCTTTCTGTAGTATGTAAGAGTTTAAAATGCATAACTTATATTGTTAACTTTAAAATTACAAACGATTTTTTTACAATTTTTCTACACAGCAAAATATTTCATAAAATATTTCTTAAATCAATGACCGAAATTACCTCAAAAACCGAAATCACAATCCTTGTTACTGGCTGAGCTAGCACCCATTGGCATGGGCTTTTCGCTATTTTTTTTTTTTTTTTTGCAAATAAATAATTATCCAAGTATCTAATTAATTATAGATTTTTTTAATGCATTTCCACAAAAAATTTATTGATTCCTATACTGCTAAAAATATAACCAAATTAAAATCAAATTTAGAACATTTTTGGCTGATTAAAATGGATTCCGAACAATTAGGTAGTTTAAGTAATAGGTATGTTGGCTTAATTGAATGGATAATAATCGGTCCATCACTGTGGTATATTCGGTGATATCCTATGTCGGTGCAAATGATCTAAGAATTAGTGTGACAAACCTGACCAATTATTGTCGAGTGAAGAGAACCCTAAACTATTAAATAGGCAAATAAAACATATTAGTCCCACATCTGATGGGTTTGTGGTTGTTTGATTGAGTAGTCCCACATCATGTATGAATGCGAATGGAGTGGTCATGAGATTCATTAGAGGTGGCAACTCCTTAATTGTACCAAAGCCTTTTGAGATGAAAGTGCACAACCAAGGCTCAAGATGGGGCCCAACCCAATTTGAGTGGTTAAGTTGGGGAAGATGTTAGAGCAATGTGGCTTCGTCACAGTGGTAGAGGCTTTGGTTTTGGTCTGAACTGACAGCTAGAGCGAAGCGTGTCGTTAGAGTTAACATCAGAACTGGAGATGGCTCTGTTCAAAGGTTGAGGATTGCACCACCCAACTCATGTGGAAGAGAGTCGTGGTGTATTAGAAAGGCACCTAGCCCGAGGTGATGGTTGCGCTAGATGGCGTCACACACGCTTAGGCCGTCCATGGATTTGATAAGCTTGTGGTGTTTGGTTGATTAGTCTTACATCATATCATATATGGGAGAAGTGGTCATGAGAATTATTAGACATCCACGCATACTACGCCCACGCACTATGTGCGCTTCACTTTCAAAAATGGAGCCACAACTAGTGTGGAGCGGGTCGTTAAGTTATACAACGCATCTCAACCATTTCCATAAAGAAGGAAATGAAATAGTGAAAGATCAATCTCTTGGTGATTATCAACTATTCTAATTGGTCTTGCTGAAGAAGATTTCAATACGGTTATGACAAATCAATCAACTCTTGTTAAGCATGTGTTAAATGTGCCTTCGGGACTTCTTCCATGAATGCGTCTATAAAATTGGGGATTAAGAAAATAATACCTCTTCATATGCTTATTTCTCATTGCAACCCTATCTGCTGAGGCCCGAGAAAGTGCTTCTTTGGGGCTTGATGAAACTAGATCGTCATCTATGCTGAGCTGCGTCTTTAAATCATCTGGCAGTGCCTGCAAATGATCAAATCAATAAAACTTGGATGCATTAAGGGGTAAAAATCAGTAAAAAGCTGTTCAATTATGACATACCATTACATCATTTACAAGCTTCTCCAGCTGAATTTGTTCTATATAAGTACGAGGAACATATGAACCATCCAAACCCAATTGTTCAGCTACACATTTTATGTATAAACGATCTCTACCTTGTACCTGTTACCAAATAAGTACAAAACTCAAGTTAGATGTAACATTGAAGAACTAACATACAAAGCTGAAATCGGCAGTTACTAACAAACAAAGTAACAAGCATTTTATATTACTCATAAAACTCAGCGATATCACAGTCATGCTCATCTCATGTCAACTAATAAAAAAGGCAATCTAGCTAATAGCCTGTGCAAGCTACATGAAATAAATAGCAACATCAAAAATTTAGCATGTGGCCTACAAGACGTAACCACCTCGAATGTTGCAAAATGAAAAAAGGAATGTTGATTGATGGACTTAGTTTCTGCCATCTTTCCAACTTTTTGAATTGTTATATAGTGGATGCTCACTACCATGAAAATTTTCAAATATAACATATAAAATAGTGGATGGTCACTACCATGAAAATTTTCAAATATAACATAACTTTTATATGTACTGAGTAAGATCCATTAAACAATGTGTTGCATGAAAACCAATAAGACTCTAGAGAAAGAATGTTGCACCTGCTTCCATCATGGAGATTAGTTCAATCAATTTTATTTTTATAGTAGTTTGTCATCTTAATACTCAAATCTCCTTTCATACAAAAGAGTCAACCATGACTTAAACTCTGTATTCTACTAATATGCACAGATGCTCTCATTTTCTTGTTCCACTTCTCCAACATGCAAATCCATAGTGGGGAGGATACAGCTTAGGATTACTTTAAAAAATGAGTTAATTTGGTGCCTGAATGTGTTGTTATATTGATCAACAAAAGTTCACAAGATAATCATAACATATCCCACATGATCCTTGTCTGGATGTTAGGTGAGGAATATCCTTTTTTTTTCGATCCACAACACGAAGGAAAATTTTCAACTAAACGAATTTGTTCTTACTTTTTTCTATTCAGGGTTTGATTAGGTTGCTCAAACCCTTACCATTAAGTTTGATTGAACATGACTTGTGGTTTTCAGATATACATACATACATATATATATATATATATATAACAGGACAATTTTATTAAGACAAACAGAGGGATACAAAGAGGGCTAGAGACGGAACAAGTCAGTTAGCAACAAGAAAACAACACAACCATAAACACATACACTGAATTACAAATAAAAAATTCTATGCCAATTAAAAATACAAAGATGAAAGCTTTGACACACTAAAGACTTTATCAGAGTTGCGAGCTCGATGATGTCCTCAGATTTTCCTTTGAAGATTCTGCTATTCCTCTCTTTCCAAATAACCCAGATGGAAGCAGGAATTTCAGAGTCAGTTCTCTCCTTTTCCAAGCAGCACGGAGGTTGGCAGTTGGCTTCATTGCAGATAGAGGTCCACAAACTACTAGTAAAGGGAGTGTTCCATGGATTCTGAGTGGAGCTGACAGAGAGCACATTTTTAGGTATGGAGATACCTTTGCTCATAAGAAAATCACAGTAAGGATTTTTCCCTGACCCATTGCCTAAACAAAGAAATTCACTCTTGGGGGGAACCTCCTTCTGCCAAAACACCTTGTGACCAAAAGGGGAGGGGAAGAGGGCCAAATTTGACTCAACAGTGGAAAGATTAAGGAGCTGAATGTGTTGAGTAACTTCTAGCAGCATAAGAAGATTGGGGAGCTCCTCATCTTTTACCCCTCTTCTCAGCTTCAAGTCCCAATTAGAGTGCCAGAGTTTGACAACAGTTGCAGATTTAGCCAAAGACAGTCTATAAATAAGGGGGAATAACTCAGTGAAGGGCTGGTTAGTGTACCATTTATCTTCCCAGAAAAGAGTATTATTGTTATTCCCCAACTCCAAAGATGTGTGAGCTTTAATAAAGTGTTTGAAGCTGAGAATGACCTTCCACCAGAAGCAACCATGAAGAGTGTTGATTGGGTTGGTGAATCAACCCCCTTGTTCTGTCCCATGCTTCTCTAGAATGATTGTCCTCCATAAAGCATGTTGCTCAGTACCAAATGTCCATAACATTTAGCCAATAAAGATTTATTGAAAAGATTCAAGCACCTAAAGCCAAGACCACCCTAATCCCTGGGTTTACAAAGCTCACTCCAACCAAATGAAAACCTTTGTTCTGCTGATTGGTCCCCAAGAGAAAGTCTCTGCAGATCTTCTCTTTGTCCTGCTGGATAGAGATGGCCATTACTACATACGACATCAAGAAAGTGCTTTTAATCAAAGTGACTTTGCCTGCCTTAGAGATGTATTTAGCTTTCCACACAGCCAACCTACTTCTAATCTTGTCAATTGTAAGTTCCCAACTAGCTCCGCTTTTATACTTAGTTCCCAAAAGAAAACCCAAATAGGTGGTGAGGAGAAAACCTAGCTGACAATGCATAACATTCACCAATTCAACCATGTGTTCCACTTCCACCTCCCCTTTAGGGTAAAGAATGGACTTCTGAAAAATGATGTTGAGTCCGGATACCCCTTCAAACCAGAGAAGTATAGATGGCAAACGCATCATACTTTGAACAGTAGGTTCAAGAAAAAAGGATGGTGTCATCAGCATATTGAAATGGAAGTACCTTGAGTTCTGAATTGGAAGCCCCTGATGAGGTCATAACATTCAGCTCTTAGGATCATTAGGGTAATCCCTTCAGCTACCAAGGAGAAAAGTAGAGGTGAGAGGGGATCCATGCTTTAAAGAACCCTTCCACAACCCCATTAATTATGATAGAAAACTGGGTTGAATTGAGGATTACACTAATCTAGCCCCTCCATTTATGGTGGAATTAAGATACTTATTAATATTAGAAATAGTAGTATTTAGCAGTATTAGATATTCTATTATTTTTGTAATATGGTTTCCAATTAAGATTCTCACATTGGTTTCCTATTAGGTTTAGAGTTTGATTTAAAAGGTAGATTAATTATAAATATGGGCGTAAGTTGCCCATTGTTCAAGGGTTGATTGAATAAATGTTATTAGTTTATTTCGTTTATTGTCTATTTTGTTACTTTTGTTTATCACAATTTCGTATATTTACTCAGAGCCGAACGGTTCTTTGTTTTTTATTCGATTTGAAAAAAAAAAAAAAAAAAAAAAAGGTGACAAACCAAGAATTTGTGAAGAGTTTGTGAATATGCACCGGTTCTTCGCAAAATAAAGCGTGGTATTCAAGGCACCAATAACAACAGGCGACAGAAGAGAGGGCAAAGATGAAGGTAGAGTTTGCAGCATTAAAGGCAACCATAGATATCTGCAACAAGGTTATGGATCAGACCCAACGACAACCACCGCCACCATCAGTGAAACAGGAAACCCCAGCCATCACTATCAAGGGCGGGGCATCCGCTAGACAACATGTTGCCTAGGTAGATGGCCTCCCCCGCATCGATCAACACCAATCCTCCACACTCAATCAGTCACCAAAGTTTCAACGTCACCAGGCCCCTATGCAACCTCAGTTGGTCGGACAACTTGCAGCACCATCGCCGTTAAATTGAACCTCCTCCGTCCACCCCTCCCACCACCACCAGCAACCAGATCGTCCTCTTGATCCACACCTTTCTCGTCCACTTCTCCCACCACTAGCAACCAGATCATCCTCATGATCCACACCTTTCCATTGATCAACAACCACATTTGTCAACACTTGCAAATCGCATCTCTCTTTCAACCTCTCTTCTTCCCTCTCTCGCCATCACTCCACCTTCCCCTGTTTCATCGTTCACAACCTATAATGATCGATCGATAGGCCCAGTTCAGTTGCCCTTCAATAAACCTGAAACTCCTTCGACCCCCTTTGTTATCCCTCTCGACGCCCTCGTCCACCATTGGAACCACCCCATCCTATCTCCTCGTCAGTTGATCGACCTCTTCCATTCAATGAAGATCGCGTTTAGTTCGATCGGTTCTACCCCACAACCTTGTTCGATCGACTGCATCACCTCCCAACCTTTCGTCCTCCCTCCAAACCTTTTGTAAATGGTGAAGGACCAATTTGCATGCACTTTTCCCATCAGGCAGTGGATCTACTTTGGGCTCAATATTTACATTGTACTTTATTTTTGGTGTCGAGTTCTTTGGGGTGCCAGCATCTACAAAAGCACAGTTAGAGGTCGCCTTCTGCTTGGACACTTCACCATCTATTGTTGTTTGTACTCCTATGACTTCCTTTGTTTCAAGCTCGAGGACGAGCTTCTTCAACTCGGGGAGCTTGATGGAATTACGATATTTATTAATATTAACAATAGTAGTATTTTAGCAAATTAGATATTTTATTATTTTATTATTTTCTAATAGGGATTTCCAATTAGGGTTCTCATATTGGTTTCCTATTAGATTTAGGGTTTGATTTAGAATGTAGGTTAATTACAAATATGGGTGCAGGTTGCCCATTGTTCCGGGGATGATTGAATAAGTTATTTGTTTATTAGTTTATTTCGTTACTTTCGTTTATCACAATTTCGTTTATTTACTAATCTGAATCTATCAATTTAATACCAAACCCCATTTCATGGAGAATATAATCCAAGTAATCCCCGTTGACAATGTCAATACTTTTGAGAAATCAAGCTTGCAAACTAAGCCATGACTGCCTAAATTCAATGAGTTTATTAGCCATGAGGGGGTCATTAATCAGCCTTCCACTGCAGTTGCTGATAAGGAGAGAAGAGTATACATATGAATTTTCAACCTGGCAGCTAAAACCTTTGAGATAATTTTGCACACTGAAGATATAAGGCTAATAGGCCTGAATTGAGAAATGGACATTGCTCCTTTGACCTTGGGAATGAGTGAAATCAGTGTTAGGTTCAGCCTCCAATCCAGG
This sequence comes from Berberis vulgaris, assembly GCA_963556465.1. Taxonomy (NCBI): domain Eukaryota; kingdom Viridiplantae; phylum Streptophyta; class Magnoliopsida; order Ranunculales; family Berberidaceae; genus Berberis; species Berberis vulgaris. The sequence continues at coordinate 59,272,791 of OY747129.1, read as the reverse complement.
AATTGGTTACTATTGAATTTTGCAACTACCTCATGAAGTCTGACCTGACTAAGTGCCAACATTTCCAGAAGAAGTCAATAGGATATCCATCTATACCTATGCAGGTCAAGAGTATTGAACACTCTTGAGGTCTGCTATTTTTCTTGAAACATGTTTTAAAATGATGCACAATAATATCAGCAATAACTGCATCTTGGGTTTCCACCTGATTCTAAATCTGAAGGGCATGGATGGAGTTAACCACTCTTTTATTATTGGCTAGAATGTGGAATAGCTTTGAGCAATAGTCTCCATGTTTACCCCACTGAATCCCAGCCTTTCTTTTCCAAGATGAAATCTCTTTTAAGAAGCTTATTGAATTCTACCTTAGCTGCCAGCCTGCTATTCCATTCTTCCTCAGTTAGGTCTTTTCTCCTCTTCAATAAGGTCCAAGAGAGAGAGTTTCCCTTACTGCCTTTCAATGAGAGTGTCAAATTTACCAAAGTGGTTTCTATTCCACTCCTTAATATGTAACTTAAGACTTTTCAGTTTGTTCCATAAGCTTACACCAGAGTGATCCTGAGGTTGGCTGGACTGCCATTTATCTTCCACTAATTTGAAGAAACTTTGGTCCTCAAACCACATGAGCTCCAACTTGAAGTGATCAGGTTTTTTGATAAAACTGGGGGGCTTGAAGAACTCCATGGTGATTAGAGCCTACTGTTTCCAATAAAAATCATGGTGAAAACCAAAATGCTCCACCTAACAGGTGAAGCAAAGAATCTATCCAGTCTACATAAGGTGGGTGAGAGTCTGTCATTAGACCAAGTAAATCTCCCCCCTTTTATTTCAAAGTCCAGTAAAGCAAAATTACTTATAAAGAAGTTGAAAATTCTAATATAGGTATTTCTTCTACTGCTATTATTCTTTTCACGCGTATCTTTGAGAATATTAAAATCCTCATCCAAACACCAAAGGTGCTGCCAATAGCCTGAATTGCATTCAACTTCTCCCAAAATTGTTGTCTGAGAGTGGCAGATGGTGGACCATAAATGTTTGAAAGCACCGAGCAAAAATTATCCCTAGAATTTGAAACAAGATAGAGAGACAGAAAACACCTACAAGTGTATCAATACAAACAAACTGATCCTTCTTCCAGACAGTGAGCAGACCACCAGCAGTCCCCCAAGCAGGGACATAATGTCATTCAAAAAGATCTCTCCCCCATATGAGCTTAATAAGATACCCATCCAACTCCTCTAGCTTAGTTTCTTGAATTAGCACAATATCAAGATTCACCGTTAACAACATCTTCCTCAAACTAATTGATCACTCTATAGAACCTATTGTAGTTAAGGCGTTGAGGCAGAGGCAGAGGCAGAGGCGAGGCAAACAGGCTAGAAAATGCCTAAGGCATGAGGCGCAAGGCGATGTACACGCATAAGTGACGTGATGCGGTCTTAACATTTTTTTAGATTAAAAAAAATTGAAGCATAGTAGCATCTCATTTTGACAAATATGTACAAAAAGTTACACAACTACCTAGAATCGAAATGAAAACATGATAAAGTTGCATAACATAGCAAAAAGATACACTATATAAGTGTCAAGAAACTTGCAAACATCCACTAAATCATTAAAAAAAAATTCAACAACAAAAACATCAAATATAATGTAAACTAGTTCACCAAGTTCTCATTTCTCATTTCTCACAATTTCACTCCTCATAACCCAATTCTTGATCATCATTTTCTGCAATTCCTTCAACATCCACTTCAAAATTTCATCATCTTCAAAATCAGTCATGTTTCCCTCTAAATCAAACAATCAAATGGCTAGATGTAGATGCAGGTGCAGCAGGGCCCCTTCTTGAGTAAGTTGTTGGAGTTGTACTATTTCTCTCTGTTCTAAAAATCGGCCTAGGCACGAGGCGGCTAGGAAACGCCCAGGCGGGTTTTTGAATTTTTTTTATTTTTTATTTTCAGTTCAAAAAAAATTAAGACTATTATCATATACATTTTGCATATTTATCTTGGCATTGAATTGAAAGTAATTTATATATTGTTATGCTTAACTTTTATAAATTATAATACAAAAAGAAACCGCCTAGGCCCCTGACTAGGCATGTGGGAACTAATCCTGCTAGCGATTTTTAGAACCTTGTTATTTCTAGAACTTCTACATGGTTGTGATGATCCTTTACCAACACCAGCAACTTGTGTGTATATTGACCCAGTTAAAGTATCATTAGGAAATACCAGTTCATCATCTGCATTTATTTCCTCCTGCATCTTCCCCATTAACCACTCATTCCTTCAATGTCAGACAAGGAAATAGGATCAATCGTATCACGATGGACATAACGGTTCTTAAGTTTTTGATTGTACTTGATGAAAACCAAATCATTGAGGCGTTTTTGCTACAACCTATTCCTTTTTTTGTATGGATCTTAATGTTGTGCAAAATAATGGAAATATAAGAATTTATATAAGAAAATAACAAATTAATATTCCTCTTTTCCATGTAAATATGCCCGAGGCGATAAGGTGGACTGAGGCAGACGCCTTATTTCACTGCACAACATTGCCTCACTTTGAGATGGATTATTGTAAAAATGGCTTGAGGCGCACCTAGGCAGTCGCCTTGACTACAATGGTAAAACCCATAAGTCTAGCATTCCAAGTTAGTAACTTAATCAACAATGGAGTTAATCATAACCCCCTGCTCCATTTCAACCTGAGCCCCTTCCGAGTTGCTTCTCTAGTTTGTTCTCATGAGCAAATCCGCCACTTGTTTTGCATTTGTTTCAATATCGGCCCCCACCAAAGCTCCTACCTGCAAGTGCCCTTCCAGTGTGTTGGTAACTTCTAACCCAACACTTGCACCTCCATTCACATCATGCGAGAGCCCATCGAAAAGTTGATTGACCCTTGAATTTAAGTCTGAAAGCAACTGTTGTTGGATCTTTTGCCCAAGCTAAAATTCTAAAGCCCATGGGTTTCACATGCAAGTCTCTACGCTTTTTATTGTTCTAATTCCTGTGCTTTACGCTTTTTATTGTGCTAATTCCTGTTCTTTTGAATCAGGCCTGGTTTAAAGCTTTTTCCATCCAATTTGGAATTAGGATTGGATATTTCTATACCATGAGGAGTGAGAGATAGTTTGGACTAACCCACCTAAATAGGAACTAGTTCTGCTTGGTTACAATTCACTGTGGCCACATGTCCTGCACGTGTGTGCCTTGTCAACGAGTAATCTCAAACTTTCTTGAGTCGTCACTACCACGCGATTTCTACCGTGACTGCACCGTTATGATTACCCTTTTAGGTTTCCAAGAGGGTTGATTGGTGGAGAGGAAATATGTTGATTGGCCGATCTAGCCAAGGATGAACTCAGTGAGGAAAACGGCCTAGAAGGCTCAATGAAAGGAGGGCCCTTGATTAACCTCGAGATGCACCATTGACTGAGTTTTAGGTGGATCTGTAGGCTGAAAGATGTTTGGGCAAGGACGTGACTCGGCTATTTGAGCCTTCCCACCCAAGGCTTCCTTGGGAAATTTGTTCTCTCCCATTAATGATTACACTTTTGATCTTCTTCCTCCTATATATCTTTCATTGTCCTTGCATATTGTCTTCATCCACTCGACATGTTTACTCTCTTTGATCTGCTCAGTTGTCTTCGCAAATGATGGTGAGGACTTGACATCAACAGTATGTTGTTGTTGCGTTTTCCATGGTGGCTACGGTGAGACATTCACAACATCTTTCCCTTTAAGTTGTCTAAGTCGTTCTGCTTCTAAAATGGGGTTCTGCTTAGACGACTAATGTTATTAATCAAGATGCTAACATCACCGTTTGGCATTTGTATAGGAGACCAAGACACTTCTTTATTCAGCACCTTGATTATTATCCAGTCATTTGAGGTTTCCATGTAATCATCTAGGACAAGTACAGGACCCCAAAGAGATCAGATAGGAGCATGTGTGAGTGGGCCTGTTTTACACCCACTTCCCACCAAGGAGGTTGCAGGTTATACGTATAATAGTCAAAGGAGAAGGTGTGACGCAGGGACGAGATGGAGTGAGTAGGTTCGGAGCGGATAGGGGTAATGGGTGGTGGGTAGGAGGTGCAGTGAGTTAAGGGGAACGAGTGTAGGGGAACAAAACCATTCTTGTGGGTGTGAATAACAATGTTATTGGGAGACGAAGGGACGAACGAGTGAAACTGAGTGAGAGACGGGTGTAAAGGCTTGGTTGACTCAGCAGATGAAGCAGGTTGACTCACGATCTGAGCAAAAGAGGGACCCAACTCACCGGTGACTAGGGTAGGAAGGATGGGTAAACCTTTGGCCCTGGTATTAGGATGAACAGAGAGTTCAGATGAGGGGGTAAGGCCTAATTGAGCATCCATTAAGGTATTGGTCAGAGATCTCCAACCTAAGTTGTACAAACCATTCTTATTGTTTTTAAATTGCATTAAAGGCCAACGATCGCCATTCCTCCATTGATTGGTTCCTGATTGGTTGTTTGCTTTTGCAGCCAGCAGCAGTGCTTCCCCCAGCCAACACACTTGTTCTCAATGCAAACACACCTCTTTCTAAAGGTATGGCGTATTTTCTACCACATCAAACCATTTATCTCTAACTTTCTCAACTGAGATCAGAGAATCACTTATTCTGTATCTTACAATGGTATATCATTGAATAGGGGAAGAGATACAAGATTGGTATGGGCTACCCACTAAGATACTGCGACAGATCACCGACCGCCTGACTATGTTCGAATGCTTGGTGTTCCGTCAAGTATGTCCTGGCTGGAGGCGGAAGGAGATATTCACCCACGTCGGCTGGAGAAGCTTAAGTCATGGAAAAGTTGCCTCGATATACACGACGGAAGATATATAGTTTTGATCCCACTCAGCTCAGGTGAAACAGGTGAGCCAATGGGGGGTCCTGAATCACCAGATGAGGAAGAGTGGGAAGAGATGGATGGAGGCACTGAAGATGATCTCTGGGCCTATTTAGTGGAGATGTCTACCTCCTCTAGAGAGGGAAACGATCAGGATCACCTCTCTGGAGCAGGAGATGGAGATGACTACTATTCCAGTAATTGAGCAAAAAGAAAAAAACCCAAACTTAGAAGGATTCCTTCCTGCATTTTGCTAGTTTTATGTGTCTAAAAGCCAACCTTGGCGAAGCTGAAAACCAGACTGTATTTTGCAAGTTTTTTTGCTAAAAATGGAAGCAAAACCCAAAGATCGGTAGCTAAACAACGAAAGGAAAATGGAAAACACTTAGTATGGTAAAGGTTTTCCTCAGAAACCATATCAGAATCATTTCCATTTCCATCAGGCTTATTAGACACTAAGTCATGCCTTTCCCTGATATGTTTGATACTTTAAACACTCTAATGTAATTCAAACTAGCTTTCTCCGCCTGCAGATTCACTCTTTCAGTTCAACTCATACTGGTACCTATCAATCAAATGTACTTCCAGTAAACTCAAAGCAAACAGTGCTGCTCAACATAATAATAATAATAATAATAATAATAATAATAATAATAATAATAATAATAAATTTAAATCTAATCCTTTTATAATAAAAATAATTAATTTTTCACCCAAATTGAAACTTGTGGTTTTCAAAATTTCATTGTTGTTATTCATTTTTTATTCAACTAATAAAGCAAAGGAGCTCAAAAACAAGGAAATAAAGAAAATGCAGATGGGAAACATATACAAAGACTAAAATCCTACTTTTCTACAGGATTGTTATCCCAGTTGAGAAGCAGATCAGAAGTGGAAGTTGTATGTCAGAAGCCATACATTGGCCCACTGGATGACCATGATTGATCATAGTGCATATTTGGATAACTTCCAATTTCTTTTGAACCTTGTTTCGTTGATCAAACCATTGGTAAAGGTTGTTTCCTGGTTAGCGATTCCATCAGAATCACTACAAATGGATCCCCCCCATTCTTCATGTAAGAGAGGGTGGAGGGTGTGGGGGCACATGAAGGAAAAGATGAGTAGAGGATTCCTTCTCTGTTTCACACAGAGCACATCTATTTGCAATGGGGTTCCTTCTAGCTAAATTGTCAACAGTAAGAATGCCACCATGAGAAAGGGTCCATAGAAACAAATTTGCCTATGAGGAGTTTTCACCAAAAAATTGGCTACCAAAACAGAAATTGGACAGGATAGAGAATTTTGTGGTTGAGTTGCATTTATCAAAGAAATCTTTAACTGAGAAGTTGCTTGATTGGTGGTCCCACAGGATTTTTTCATCACAATCATCAACTGAATCCCTCGGTAGAACCACCATGAGGTCTTAAAGCTGGCCCTTTTCACCATCATGCGGGCCTCTTCTAGGAGCCAATCCCAGTTGATATTACCATCACTGGCAAGGCAAACAGAGAAACAGCACATTGCTCCCTTGGAGAGATCGAATGGATGTCTTTGAATTGCAAAGAAGGCCTCTTCAGACTTTCATGGTTAGTCTGCAGTTTAATCAATTAAATAAAGTCTATTTGCATTCAACAATTCATTTGTGGTTTAATTAATTAAATTATTCTTCTTCCTTTTTTTTCTTTAAGTTTTCACGTTGGGGCAAGTAGATGTTTGATTGGATGTCCACATTGTGTTTGAATGAGTTTTAAACATTTAAATGTCTCATATATTTGAGAAATTGTGTTCAAAGATAGTTCATTTTGAATTTTGGATACAACACAACAGTGATTCATAATTCGATGTTGAGACATTAACAGGATTGATATTGATGATCTGTACCAAAAGTGCATTGAGTCGAGCTCGACATTCAAGAAAGACCCAATTTCTTATAGGGTCTGTTTAATCGTGATAGTAGAGTTGACAGATAACATAAATGTGACAATTAGGAGGAGAATTCATTGTAGATCCTCTTAAATCCCAATCATGGCAGACATCAGAAATCATCATTTCTGAAATGAACATAACCATGAATACAAGGACATACATAGGTTAGATTGCACATTAACCAAACGATGAAATGCGAGAAAAGATTCTAAAAGTACATAGCCTCATAAATCTTTCGGAAAAAATGGTATGTAAAGATATTATGATACCTGAACATAGCGACGGTTCAGTTGTTCTAACCAATCAATTTTCACACACACCCTATCATTGGAGAAGACATGGCTGCTTCTTTTAAGAATGGCTGCTATGGTATATCCTAATGCCATAAGACCACCAAGAAGGCGCACACTGACTTCAAAAGTGATTCTTGGTGATATGATGAATGGACTATCTGTGACCCATTCCTGCAAATGAAAAGTGATATGAGGAAATGATGACTCGTGCCAAAGCGATTATTTGTTCAACTAGTCCAACAAGATCCTTAATAGAGACGAGACAACATAGACCAAACATTCAAGCTCAAATAAGATACCCAGGTGTCTCCATCCACAAATTTTATTCCTGCAAATGGGTGAAAAGATCTATGCATACATATATATTAATAATGATTAAATACCAAGGCAGGAGATACAGGGGAGACCAAGGAAGCATTAAAAAGAAAAAACAAACCACTAGATAAGATCCACTTGAATAATGAGGAAGCACAGTCCTCAAATTGGATGTCTCTAATTTCTATAAATGCTCGAACCCATTTGAAGCCTTTGCCTTCCAATGTATGCAATATTCTCTTCTAAGATTGAATGAAATTTTCTAGTAATCAAGAATAAACCTGTTCTTCTCTAGACGATTCAATGCAATTTCACTTATATCTGTATAAATATTACACTTACAAGAAGGTTCTTTAAAATCTATCACATTCAACATTCTCACCTGACAGGAACACTGTTAATAAAATCACTAGAATCCTGACAATTTGGGTATTATTATGTCCATGACTCCAGTATATTATGTTTGTTTCTTCAGGAGTAAGAAAACCTCGATTAGACATGCCTTTCCTAAATCACGCAAATATCAATGTCCACAGTCTTGAATACCTATAAAGCAACCTATAGAATTTTGACACAATTGTTTCGAAACAGACGTCTCCCACTATCCAATTTCTCGCTTTTCCATATCATTCTTAGCCATTGTTCCAAGAATATTTATATTAATGTCACCAGTGACTCGTACCCTTTCCATAAATATAAACTGGTCAAACTCATCGAGTCATCGTTACAAATACAAACTAATAAGCACCTGATTTTCTAATAAGATAACAGATCCATGTATAGAAGGGGCTATCAGTAATGAAATCCAGCTTGATCTTGATCTTTGACTATCAATGTCTTAACTAGATTTTCATGTTGTATGAAAAATGAAACATTCTGCCTGCATATTTGTTACTGAATGTTGTCCTTGTGTTCAGGGGTATACACCACCACAACAGTACATTCATAAGGATGAGTGGGCCAAATGGCCAATTATTAGCAGTTTATCCAATTTTTGAACTAGCAGTTCTAAAACCAGTAATAGTATAATTTAATGTGCCTGTAAAATTTGTGAATGTCATGAATTTCCAGAACTAATATTTGTGGTTAAGTATAGTAGATAAGAAACTAGCTGTTGGAAGTGGTTATCATCTTATCATACAGCATATTAGCAATCACACAAAACATGTTGACAAAGAAAGTCAAGTTTAAACCTCAAACATAAGATTGTATTTTCCATCCCTGTTTCGCATCCGCAAATATGATTGGCAAGCTTCTGGATCCTCGCCTGGTGGAAGAAGATATATATCATAAGTTTCCTCCGTAGTTTCCTTATATTCTCCCGTGATAACATTTTTTATTTGATCAACCGTGAGAATCCTTGTTGACTGCAACAAAAGGAAGTGATTAGTGACAGATGTGTGCAGATTCAAATGTGATTGTAAAGGAACTTTAATTGTTTAATAAACATAATTCAGAACCCGGAATTACCTTCAAAATATAAATCGGGTTTTGGAATCCTGTGAATGGATTGAACTTGTTGATAATCTTAATGTGTGCAGTTTTAAGATCGGGCTCAATAAAAGCCTTGTACATTGGATATACCTGTTTAGACATATAATATGTATTGAAGACTTCATCACAGAAGAAGCTCTAAATACATGATTAAAATTTCTCCAAGGAAAAACATCTAACATGGGAGAAGTAAAAGAACCGTTTCAGAGATTTGCTGGATTATTTCTTCAGGTTCCTGGCCAGCTCGTTGTATGTCACGTAGTACCCGTTTTACAAGGTCAAAATGGACACCGCCTGTAACAGATACCCGAAGATCTAATAAAGGCCTCAACTTTTCACTCAACGCATAGATACCTTCAATAATCACAATCCGGGAGCTTGGGACTTCAATTGTCCTGTTTGAGAAAAACAGATTCTTTATAGAATATGGTGACAAACAAACACTAGCCAACTACTAAACTGATTCTAATCAGGATTTGGTGAAATCATTTATTTACATCCACCTATAAATTTGAGAACAGGTTAATTCTTTTTCAGGATGGACTCCTTACTCCATTCATGCAACAAATTAAATGTTTTAAATTTTCTAACACTTATCAATTATACTCTTAAATTTAGTATTGAAATTGAACGACACTTTTATTTAATATTTTCAGCAATACTATAAACATTGCAATGAAATATACAGCGGTGAAATTTTAAGGCACGTGATCCTAACCCATCAGATACTCTTCTTCATTTACAATAAAAATTAATAATTAAATTATAAAAATGTAAAAGCGTTCATTCAACAGTTAAAGGAGCACAAACCAGAAACGCTCTTAGTCACACATATAATTGATTAATTTCTGATAGGTAGGGAGATAATTGACCTGTATCCAATGCGGGAGCTAGACTTGAAATCGTATATAGGTACCTCAACGGGCTTTCCCTCTTTTAGGCCATGAATATTCTCGAGTAATTTATCATAGTCTGTCAAGCGTGGATCTGTTTCAAATATTACAACCATCAAGAGTTCTCAGCCTATCACTGGCCTTCAGTCATAATATTTTCCATGGCTAAAATGTATATAACAACAATAAAAATCCAAGAGAAATGTTAGCCAGAAAAAGCATAACAGCTCGGCCTTGAGGCCCTCCGAGAAGTGGGGTCCCCAGTCAAATTTTTGTGAACTGTATAGACTGCATAGTGTAGTCTATCCAATAACACATCCGAAAACAATATCCTAGCAAAAGAATGCATAAGATATAATGAGAACAACAGAAAAGAGAACAAACAAACTCGTGTTACCATCGAAATTGCCATCGATAATACGACTGGAGTCATTGTAGTTATCCATCGATATAATGGCTATGCTAGGCATAAAATTCAACACTTTCTCTGTGAAGACAGTCTTCCCAGCCCCAGAAGGACCGGCCACTCCAACGAAAATTATCCCATCATTCTTTTGGGACAACAACTGGCATGCGCGAATTACTATAAAAAATCCCTTCTCAAATGAAAGTGCATCGTGGATTGGGACTATTTCATAGCGATCAGAATCCCTTTTTTTCACCAACTGAACCTGATCCCTTAACAGACCAGGCTTTCTATGCGGTGACTCAGCACCAGAAGTATCTTGAGCCATTCAATTCTGCAAAAAAATAAATGAAAAAATAAAAAAATAAAAATTAATAAAAATTGTGAAAACAATTAAAGCAACATACCAAAAACATAAGAATCAAAATCACATCCAAGAACCTTGTGTGGACCAAAACTTTTTTTTTGCCTTTTATTTTATTTCTTTTGCTTTTTTTTTTTACTTATTTTTCATGGCTATTGATCTGGTTAGATTATTGTAATAACCAGGCTTCTACTTCTGTCTCAGGTTTGCAGTTATCAGTGTCACCCAGGGGAGACTGGCATTAATATTTCTGCAATTACCAATCAGCCTTGTAGTGGGGGCTTAACAAATCATACCTCCTTATGAGTTGACATAAATGCACATGTTGATCACAGTACTTCTGAGGGAGGAGGTAGCAGTAGCGGGGTTCATATGCATAGAATATTGACAACGGTGACCAGATAAAAACGAGCGTAATAAAGGAAACACATGAGGATTAAATAGTCGGTCAATCAACCTTACCACACAGACAGGAGCATGAAACATACATAATCTAGTAGCCCACGTATTTTTATTTTATTTTTAATCCATAAAACAGAATATTGTATTACTCACAAAAGATAGGGGAGATGAGAGCAACTCACCTCGCAAATTTACAAAAACTATCATCGGCAAATTGCATTAAATCTAAATGTTAATGAAACTATCCCACCCATACATACAAGAATCACAAGGAATGTTCTTATAAGGACCCTAAATCCTAAATCCATAATGTAACTATTATATCAGTTTGCACTTGAGTAGCATCCTTTGATTTTCCTTAATACTATATCTTCCATAACACCATGTGATTGAGGAATTTTGATCCTTACTATATCTTCCACAACACCATGTGAGGAATTTTGATCCTTACCATTGCGCCATGCCAAAACAACCCCTGTGAAATGATCCCTATTATGGCATTGATGAAGAAGATCAAGACTAATTGGAAGCTTCTTCGACAATGAAGGCAGTCAAGCGCATGTGAATAATGAAAATGGGCACTGAAGCATAATATGGCCAATCGACTCTTTTCACACAAGAAGTATCTATTAGCCATCATGGTATATGATATCCCCTGATGGTAAGTATCCCTCCATGAGCGATCGTCCAAAGTAAAAAAACGTACGAGGGGGCACTTGCTTCAACCAAATAACCTCATGCAAATTTCCAAAGTTCAGATCGAGGTTAAGAGCATGTGATTGAGGGCCATACAAATCACATAAAAAATTTACCAAGAACACTTTAGAGCTATCTTTCCATATCCACTTATATGGTTCCAACCACTTTCTGATCTCGAATGTAAGAGATTAAGAAGCTGGAGTAGGTACTCATCTCCCAATCATTAATCCTTCGTCAAAGATGAAGATCCCAACTCTGCCCATGCCCATCATTCATCAAGAATCCAACAATGCATCCTTGCTGATTATCTGATATGGAGTAAATATCGGGAAAAGTTGCCTTCTGCAGCTCATTACCAATCAAATGATGATCCCTAAAAACGAGTTTTATCCCCTTTGCGTGCATTGAAAGAGATGTGAATTCCAATTTGACACTATGTTGCATTGTTGATGTCCATTGGCCACAACAATGACGAGCGTTTGGCTGATTGGTCATCCAATCATTCTGACAACTCGCATACTTGGAGCAATGAGTTTACCCATAAAGCTTTTTTCGATCCCAAACCTCCACATATCCACTTGGATAGGAGGGTATAATTAAATTCTTTTAATCTACAAATTCCAAGGCCTCCATTGTTCTTTGGTTGGCCCACCCTACTCTATTTACTCAAATGATATTTCCTGGCAGCTGTAGAGCTTCAACATAAAACGTTTCTCATACACCTCTCAAGAGAGTTCACAATCGAAACCAGAATCCTAGTCAAAGACATGGGATGAACAGAGAGTTCATAATGCTCTTCATTATAGTCAAAGACATGAGAGTTCATAATGCTAGTCAAAGACATGAGAGTTCATAATGCTCTTCATCTATGCAGTTAATGCGGAAAGCGGTCGCAAAGCGGTCAGGACCGCATTACGATTTTTCATAATTATGCGGGACTAAGCGGAATTATGCGGACAATTTTTTCAAAGTATATATTTTTAAAATTTAATCATAGTCATAGATTACAAAATAAATAATTAATCAAAAGGGTGTAAATATGTAATCATAGTCATATATTATTTTACTAATTAATCAAATGAATTTAATTTTACAGGTTGGAACACCTATAGTTACCTGGACCGCTTTTTACCGTTTTTTCACCGTTTTTCCCGTTTTTTGCCGCTTTTTGACCGATTTTACTGGTTCCGTTTAAAGCCGGCCGAGTCAACCCTGTGCGATTCGGTCCAGCCCCGCATACCGTTTTTTGGCCGATTTTCGGCCGCATTAATAGCACAGCTCTTCATTACAGTTAGCATCGCTGCCTTGGAAATATATTTCCTTTACTATATAGCTAGCCTTTGTGCCAGTCTCTCAACCACAAAAAATACCCACATCTGCTTGTCTTTGTATCGAGCACCAAGAGGAAGCCCGTGATAAGAAAGGTAATTTACCCACCTCATACCCAAGTAATAGAGCAATCTCCGCTAGATCGATGACTTCGTCAACCGGAAACATGATTGACTTCGGGAAATTTTGATGTAAGCGGGCTCTTTTAGTAATATTGGTATTAGTAATATTAACTAGGCTTATTTAGTAACAACTCATAATAGTTAGGGCTTTGGTTTCAAATTAGGTTTAGGGTTAGGTTTGCTTGCAAGAGAAGTTATGTCAAATATAAATAAGGTGTAGGTTGTCCTTTGTTAGCAGTTGACTGAAGAAAAGAGTTTTTATTTCGTTTATCTGTCTTATCGGTGATTTATTTTCATTCATATCCTGCATTGTCTTTCAATTCCTGTTTATTTTCAATTTTAATTCTATCAATTAGTATGCGGTTCTTGTTCGTTAATTTGTTTTGGTCGTTAATTTATTTGAAAAGAGGTTTGAAGGTAGAAGAAGATTGATTGAGTAGAAGTTGAAAAGAGAAGATAAAGGAAAAGTTTGCTACGGTCGTCATCACTACCATACTCAGAATCAGAGCAATCGCCGAAGACCAGCCACTGCTTCTTCATCCCAGATCTCACTGCCATGTTCGCAAACACCTCAGACAAATCACCTCTCTGCCACCACAGTCAATCGACCATGCCAATCAACAAACACAATAAATCGACCCTGCCAATCCACACACAATGTCAATCGCCCTTGCCAACAGATCTATCGACCTCCTCATCCCCCTGCATCGATCAAATGAACACCCCAGCATCCTCAATCGATAGATCGACACCCTTCCCGATTCGACCGACCCCCACAGCCCATCCCCTTGGTCGATCGTAACCCTCTGACCATCCCTTAATTCGATCTCACCCTCCCCCATCGCTGCAACCCCTAGTTGTTCATCACTGTGTCATCGCAGCCCTCCACAGTTATCATCACAAGCCCCAACCAACCTAGCCGCCACTTCTGCGACCTCAGATAGTCGCAGCTCTGACCCCCCTTGTTATGTTACATATCGCGGATGGGTGGGGAAGAAAACTTTTTTTTGAAATCATAAGCAAGCCCTGAACTATTTTCTTAGTTAGTACCTCACCTGATTTTATAAAGTGGTCCCTCGTACCATTGGCTATTTTCATCCCCAAGTATTATGAGAACACCCATCCAGTAAGAAATTATGTACTCATAGTAGTTTTGAAGAGATTTAAAAGAAATGTACCGAGACCTGCACAAGACATGTGCTGACAAGATTCGACTACTTCAGATACTATTAGATGAAGATGAACTTGCCCAGATGCGCAAAGATTCGGACGAGCCATACTTGTCAGTCCCTCCAACATTTTGGGGAAGTTACGGGCACCATCACACATACTCGATATTCGAAATGTGGGTCATTTAGCTTATGCGATTTCTTTCCCATTTGATAGCAAACAGAGGATGTTCCTATAGCAGTAGACACAGTGAGTGACAATGATTATGTTGATCAATATTGGAACATTTTTGTGGCAAGAGCTTATGCGCATGCGACTTTTCAGTTTTCTTACAACTTCCAGTTTTTTGAGACACCTTGGTTTATTTCTGAGTTGGTTCCTCTGTTTTTCGCAAGTGTGTATCGTGGCAAGTTTTGGGTTCGACTTCTATTAGTGCACTTTGCCTTATATTCAGTGAATGGTTGGTTGTGCTCATCTACTTCTTCGACTTCAAGCTCGAGGAGGTTGATGTAAGCAGGCTCTTTTAGTAATATTAGTATTACTAATAATGTAATTGAGCCTATTTAATAACATCCCACAATAGTTAGGGCTTTGGATTCCAATTAGGTTTAGGGTTAGGTTTGCTTGCCAGAGAAGTTAGGTCAAATATAAATAAGGCGTAGTTTGTTTTTTGTTAGACAGTTGATTAAAGAAAACAGTTTTTATTTCATTTATATGATTTTTGTAAATTTATTTTCTTTCAAGTCTGGCATTGTCTTTCAATTCCTGTTTATTTTCAATTTTAATTCTATCAAATTCACTCTCAACATGAAGCGGGATTTAAACGATAGGAGGATATTGTGCACTATGCGGGTAAATCGTTAAACTAACCCTAATCGGTTCAAGTGCATTATGAGATTAATCCGAATTAATCAGAACTAATCAGAATTAGTCGGCATGTATTTTATGAACATATTTTCTCTATCCTTCTAAGCAATACGATTACTACAAGGAAAATTTTTGAAAATTAATGCATATTTAAGTAGTCACATCTATGCCACAATTTAAGAAAAATTATAAAGAAAAAAAACAAATGTTAGATAAAGGTGCAATTTTTCCATATTCTTTAGTTTTGGACCTTTTGATAGATTTTTTTTTGTGGCTTTTGTCTTAGATCTTTTTTATTTGTTCTCTTGATTTTTCTATCGCTAGCCTCTTGAGACACTCTTGGTATTGCCCTATGGTAGAGTAGTAATGAGGTTAGGGAAGTTTTAAAAAACAACATTAATATTTTCTCGTTTATTTGTAACATATTTTCATGAAACAATTAATAGGTGAGTTTAGAAAGCAATTAATCGGTAACTCGGCGAGAAATCGCCAAATCTAGCCTATTAATCGGTTAGAGAATATTCAAGCAATTAATTCAAAAATCGTAATGCTCTACTAGCAAGAAGAGATTAATCGTAGATTAATCACCGATTAAATAGCATGAATTGCGCAAGGCTTTGGATTGCACAAGGCTTTGGCTTGCTCAATGTTGGCATCTAGAAACAAAATTGTGTCATCGGCGTATTGAAGCGTAAAAGCAAACTTTTATCGTCTAAAGTAAACCTTGTCTAATCGAGGACAATGATTATCCTTCCTTTTTTTTAGATGTGGGTTTGAATGGTCTCTTATTTGAGTTTGAGTACCAGAACTGAATCTCCAATCTAGACTCTGTGAAGCAAGGCCATGATGCAAGGTCTTACCAAGCTCAGGAACAGCTTATTGCTTCATCTCAGCTAAGGTCTTACCAAGCTCTACCTTAGCTTAGGTGGGTTGAGCTTTATTCACTTGTAGGATACCAACATTCTCTTTGGATAGTCAATGTTTACCCTAATTTAGTTAGATGGGAAGTGACAGAGCTGTAAATAGGGTTTTCTTCAGTTAAGCATTGGGAGTTTCTTCGAAACGAAATTATGAACATTGTTGAGGAGATTTCAGCTTCAAAACTCCAATTTTTTAGATTGGAAGTTCAATACTGCACTATCACTTTCACGTATATCCCTAAAAAGGAACTAGTGCGTAAGAATTTCGGACCTATTAGTCTTAGGAGGGGTCTCCAATTTTTTAGATCGTGTTGTATAATAGTTGTTAATGCATTAGTAGACTCAAAGTTAACAAGTGGTTCTTCGAGACTACAAAAAATTTATGAACATGTAAATTGAAAGTTTGTCCTTTCATGTGTAAGATGGGCTTTGTGAGAGATGGATAGGTTGGGTGAAGATTAAATGGGCTTTGTTAGAGATTGGGCGGTTAAAACAACGTTATAACCCCGATATAACGCTTAACGGGGGTAAGCCGTTACGTTATGAAATTATCACGTTTTTGTATCACGGCTTCGATATAATGCCGTTATTGAGATAACTTTTTTTTCAATAACGTCGTTTTAAATTTTTGTTCTAATATATAAAAAAAATCACCCATTTCATTCTCGGTCAAAGAAGAAGGGTCAGAGCTCGTCGTCGCCAATCGATAGAGAACCAAACCTCGCCGATTGACAGAGAACGAGAGAAGAAGAATGGAAGAAGTTGAAGAGTCAATCTCACTCTCATACGCCGGGAGATGTTTTTTTTATTAATGTTTAAATTTTTTGAATTTAATGTTATGAACATGATTTACGTTTTTGTCTCTATAATACATCAATACTTTGTGGGGGTATTAAAAATATACTTAACAAAATATACCGTTATAACCCCTATAACGCTCTTGGACTGTCATAGGTCCGTTATCCGTTTTAACTGCATAGGTATGGAAATCACTTTTCAAAAGCTCTACCACTAAGGGGAATTTTCCAAGGCGATACTTTATGCCCTATTACATGTTATCATTGTAGTGGACGCATTGGATATATTGGTTATTAAGGCACTGAATTTGACCATCCTTTCCGATTTTCAAGCTCCTCATTGTTCCTCATTGTTTCCCAAAAGTAAAACATTGATTTGCAGGTGACACTTTTTTCTTCTTGGATGATGACTTGAACCATGTGTTGAACTTAAAAGATTGTCCTCGTTCTTTTTCAAGCATTTTGAGTTTCAAAATCAATTTCTACAAGAGTAGTTCTCGGTGTGGGGCAAGGAGCTAAAAAGTGCTTTGGGTGCCAAAACTGCCAATGATGGGGTATGAAGTGGGTTCATTACCTTTACCTTTATCTCTGGTGGTACTACCACAAATGGGTTCAAAGCCTTGTAGGACCTGATGGTGGAAATGATGAGTAAAAGATTTGCAATTTGGAAAAGAAAGATTTTATTAGAAATGCAGCAGCATGCTGATTCGTTACATTCTTTCCACTTGCCCAAATCAGCGTCCCTTAAATATGAAAGGAGACTGAGAAACTTTTTTATGGTGTGGTGCGGACTATGATAAGGCTTCCATACTTTGAATATGGAGTTGGTTTGATACCAAAAGAAGTTGGTAATGAAGCTCTACTCTTCAACTAATGGATGAAGCTTTTTATGTGAGTAGTCATGGAGATATTGAAAGAAGAATATAATCTTTGGATAGCATCGCAATAAGATTCTTAAGATGCCTAGTACTTGGAGGAGACTCGTGAGTATCAAGATGGAAGTTGGAAAAACGGATTGGGATGACTGCTACTTGGTGTCTTGATGTCTTTCTTGGAGGGAAGTGCTGACTTACTTTTGGCAATTTTCTGGTCCTACAGTTTGTTATTTCGATTTGGTTTGTTATCAGGTTGTTATACTAAATTGTTTTGAAGGGTACCCTAATCAAATTGCTACTTCAACCAATAATATTATGGTCAGAGTAATCTTACCAGTTTTGTTTTAAAGATGTGGGTACCACCGTGCACTTCCCAACGACATGTAAGTTCCTTCCAAATAAGCCAGCCATTGATACTAAAGTGATGAGTTTTTTGTGTATATTCACTTCACACATCTCCCTCTAAGTTGATGCAACTTTGTCAAGAATGAAAACTAAATGTATGAACATTTCATCTCCATACCTGTTTCATCCTCTTGACTAAACCTAGAAATATATTTCCCTTTGAGGGACAGAAGATTCTCTAAATACATGAATAACGATTGTTATATTTGCAACATTACTTTGAGACCATTTTTCATTAAATCATAAAGGGGAAAAAATGAAACCATTCAGGATAAATCATTAAAAAAAAAAATCCCAAACCAAAACATGAATAGACTCAACAACTACATACATGCACAAGAAAAATTATCTAATTAAAACATGAAGAATGAGAAAAAATAAGAAATACTCAGACATTAAAATGAGATAACAAAGTAAAGAGGGATGAAAATAAAGAGATCAGATATAGTGATCTTGTTGTTGCGATAGTGGTGAAACTAACCAAGTTGTTGCTGAAGCGGCTTGTGTTATGGAGCACTCTTTTCTCTCTTTATATCTCTATGCCCTTTACGAAGAAACTGGAAATAAATACTTGTAATTAGAAAAGGAGCGAGTGCTGTGAGGGAAGAGAGGAAAACAAGAATCTTCTTAATTACTTCGCGAAGACGAGAGAAAGGGCGGAAAGCAGCAAATACAGCGGAAACTGGTCTCCTTGCAATCTTTTACGTGATACTGTACAACAGGTTACTGTTTATAGTAACCACATCCATCTCGAGTTAGTTAAACTGGACTTTCAGTCAACGATTCAGTGCATGTTACATTACATAACAATATTATGTTTGTGCACCTTATGATGCGGCAGCGACTATTCGACATCACCATTTTCTCTCTCTCACATCACCTACTTTCTTTCTCACATCACCTATATAAACAAAAATTATCCATTTGTTTCCCTCACCATTCAAATCGACAATGGTTCCTCCCTCCTCTATTCAAAATTTCTTCCAAATCTCTCCCCACACTCAAATCTCTTGCAAATCTTCTCCATTTCCCTCGAAAACTCTCAAAATACCATCAAAGTCAAAACCCTTAAACCTAAACTCAATAAATATGTATAACTTAACATAACAGAGAACCCCAAACTCAAAACGAAAAAAACACAAAACAGGGTAACTTTCGACCAATTTAAACCCTCAATTGAGACCGATTCTCAACCTCATCAAAACACTAAAGTTGTAGTACTATGAGTTATCTAATAAACACAACTTTGAATCACTTGAAAATGTTTTGAAATGAGCAAGTTATGATCATTTTACTAAAGTCGTGCAAATCTGTCTCGCAATAAAAATGGGATAGTGTTCCTGACTTTCGGCCAACTTATATGCTTGATCGAGACTGATTCTCAAGTTGATCAAACACAAAAATTGTATTACTCTAAGTTATCTAATAAACACAACTTGAATCACTTGAAAATGTTTTGAAATAAGCAAGTTATGGTCATTTTACTAAAGTCGCGTGAATCTGTCCAAAAAAAAATTATGTTCATAGAGTTCACTGCGGGGAATTCGGGATAACCCGCATTGTGCTCTGCGTTTCGCACAGGACACTGTGGGTTATCCCAAATTCCCCGCAGTCAACTCTGCGAACAGAAATATTTTCTAATAGATTTGCGCGACTTTAGTAAATTGACCATAACTTGCACATTTCAAAACATTTTCAAGTGATTCAAGTTGTGTTTATTAGATTACTCAGAGTACTACAACTTTTAGGTTTTGATCAACTTTAGAATCGATCTCGATCAAGCACATAAGTTGGTCGAAAGTAAGGAACACTATCCTGTTTTTATTGCGAGACAAATTTGCGCGACTTTAGTAAAATGACCATAATTTGCTCATTTCAAAACATTTTCAAGTGATTCAAAATGTGTTTATTAGATAACTAAGATTAATACAGTATTTGTGTTTTGATCAACTTTAGAATCAGTCTCGATCGAGCACATAAGTTGGTCGAAAGTCAGTAACACTATCCCGTTTTCATTGCGTGACAGATTTGCGCGACTTTAGTAAAATAACCATAACTTGCTCATTTCAAAACATTTTTAAGTGATTCAAGTTGTGTTTATTAGATAAATCACAGTACTACAACTTTTATGTTTTGATGAGGTTGATAATCATTCTCAATTGAGGGTTTCTCTATTATGCATATTTATTGGTAGTATCAAAAAAACCTCAATGGTGGTGTGAGAAAGAGGATATGGTGGTGTAGAGTAGTCGCTGCCTATACCAAAACTATGACGATAAGCTTGAGCTACAAAATATATGTTGACTAACCTAGAAGAGTACAATTTCATTGGAAAAAAACTTACAATACCTACTTTTTACAATTGTAGACCACATAACACTTTGAAATTGAAAATGCATTACAATACCTACTCTTTGTAATTCAAGATTATTAAAAGTCACAAATCAAACTAGGCTAAAAGATATGTAAAAAGACAATTATACCTATATTTTTAGACACATTGATGTGGTATTGTTATTTATCCATTCAAATTTCAATTACATAAAACAAATGAAATATGCAATCTTTTAATGCAATTTGACATTTCGTCAAAGTTGTTTCAAATCCCTGAAACTAGGGGTGGGCATCTCATCCCGCGATCCCAATCTCGACCCGTCCTGTCCCAAAATTTTTAGGTCGTTTTAGAATCGATCAAACTCATCACGATCATGTCTCCTCCCGAACTTATTTATTTAATATTTATTATTAATAATTTTAATCAAACTACTCTTCTGAAGAAAAGTTTAGGATGTGTTTAAATTAAATCAAAACATCCACTATTTGAAAATTTAAAATTCTGATTTGATACTTCTTTGTTTAGATAGAAACTTTAGTTTGGATATATTAGGTCAAATAGGACTAATGAAAATTTATAATTTTTCACATTTTAGATTGGTTATAAGACAATTATCTTGTAGAAAATAAATGCAAATTATGTAGTCGGATAATTGGTCAATGAGCAATATTTTTCATTTTCGAACTTATATTAAGACAACTTGATAACATTGTTCCTAATTGTATCTTGTGTGAATAATATTTTAACTCTTGCAGAAATATGCAAGACGGATTTATGGAGGGGCTCTTCTATCTGTCATTATTCACTTGACAAACTTAATTCAAATGTAAGGTAACACTTAACAACTTTGACATGTATATGTACTTAGTATTACTCGTTTGAATGTCAATTTTACTGAAATTCAAAATGTTAACATGAGTTATTTGATCTTTAGAAGGATATCCTGCCTACAAGAAGACCAACTTACAAGGTTTGACAAAATTTACAAAACTTTGAGATAAATTTTGAACATTTCTAAAATGAGTTTATGTCATCTATAAATTCATGTATTCATTACTATTAGGCAAAGTTCTAAGAAACTACCATATGAATGGTTTAGTCTTAGTGTATCACACAGATGATGTTTGACATATAAAATAAAAATTTGTAAGTTCATTGGGCCCTAAATTTTATATAAAACATTTAATATTGTTATGATGAAAGTTATATGTACATAAATTTAGGGTTATTGATGTTAAAAATGTGAGATGAAATTGTTTTGTTATTCTTCATTAGACTATTTAGTACATGCACATCCCGTCCCGAACCCATTTTGGATGGGACAAGGTCGGGATGAGGTCTATCATGTTCCGATCCTGAATGAACGGGATGGGATAGGGATGAGGTCCATCCCGTCTCGTGCCCACACCTACTTGAAACAAGTGATCGATTCTTGCTGGGTAATCTGGAAGTAAAAAAGTAAAAAATAAAAATAAAAATAAAAATAAAAATAAAAATAAAAATAAAAATAAAAATAAAAATAAAAATAAAAATAAAAATAAAAATAAAAATAAAAATAAAAATAAAAATAAAAATAAAAATAAAAATAAAAATAAAAATAAAATAAAAATAAAAATAAATAAATAAAATAAAAATAAATAAATAAATAAATCTAGAAGTAAACTTATGATTGATTTTTTAGAAGGTAATTGAATTTCCATTTATAATAGCCTTATTCAAATAGAGGAAGTCAACATGGAAATCTGTATGTTCTTTTGAATAATATTTCAAGAGATTGAAATCAATTTGTAATGCATTTCAATGTTGGGTCTTAAAGCTATATTCAGAAACCATATCACTTGTAATTGAGAGGAAATCAAAGGAGTACATAGTAATGATTGTGTCTAAGAGATTGAAATTGACTCAAAGTTGAAAAAGTTTAGATATGGATTAAGAAGACTAATGGTTGCAGGATAGTTGTATTGAATTGAGTCAAGACTTGACATATGATCTTTGTGATTTTTTTTTTAAAATTGATCACTTAAGTTAAAAGGAAATAGTGTATTTTTAATTATGTTTAAACAATGGGTTGGATTTGTGGGCTTTAAGAGTTTTGAATTACAAAAAAAATGCCTTGTGGCATTTTCAATTGTTAAGGTCTGATGTGGTCTATAATTACAAAAAGTAGGCATTCTAAGTCATTTTCCCATTTCAGTATTTTTCATACTGACTACATACACCATACCACATGCACGAGTGTTTTTATGATAAAACAACAATACTTTAGGTTAGTGGTTGCTCAACCTTAATTTTGCCGAAAATTTGAAGGAGCCTCAATTTGCAACCCTTTTGGAGGCCTTGTTGAGGTGGCATTAGAAGCCAAAATCAGATAAATCAAATATATTGGATTGAAATAAATAAATATTGTGCTATAAGGAACTAATCAAATACATAGAATTTTTCTATCATAATCCCGAAGTGAGCAATGACCCACCTTGAGTGCGACATGGGCTTTCCGTTGGCCAACCAACACTCATTGTCAAACCTCCCAAAAGACAATCCTTAAACACCAAAAATGTCGTTTACAAAGACATTTAGTCATGTTTTGCTTGAATTTTATTTTATTATATGTCAATCATCTAATTTTGTTAAAACGGTGATTTGCAACACCACATCAGCACACAGTGATTTGCAATATCTTGAAAATTTATAAAATATCTTGCCGGCAAGAAAACCAACTTATAGGGTTTGACAAAATTTACAAAACTTTGAGGTAAATTTTGAACATTTCTAATATGAGTTTATATCATCTATAAATTCATGTATTTATTACTATTTATGCAGGATTCTAAAAAACTACTATATTAATGGTTTAGTCTTAGTGTCTCACACAAATGATGCTTAACATAAAAAAAAAAAATGTGTAAGTTCATTGGGCCCTAAATATAACATTTAATATTGTTATATGTACATAAATTTGGCATTATTGGTGTTTGAGAATGTGAGATAAAATTGTTTTGTTATTCTTCATTGAATTATTTAGTACATGCACGTCTCGTCCTGAGCCCGTTTGGAATGGGATAAGGTCTATCCCGTCAGGATCCCGAACGAACGGGGTGGGATAGGAATGAGGTCCATCCCGTCCCGTGCCCACCCATAATTGAAACAAGTGATCGATTATTGCTAGTAATCTGAAAGTAAAAATTAATCTAGAAGTAAACTTATGATTGGTTTTTACAAGGTAATTGCCATTTATAATAGCCTAATTCAAATAGAGGAAGTCAACATGGAAATCTGTATGCTCTTTTGAATAATGCTTTAAGAGATTGAAATCAATTTCTAATGCATTTCAATGTTGGATGTTAAAACTATATTCAAAAACTATATTATTTGTAGTTGAGAGCAAAATCAAAGGAGTACATAGTGGTGGTGGTGTCTAAGAGGCTGAAAGTGACTCAAGGTTGAAAGGGTTTAGAGATGGATTAAGAAGACTAATGGTGACATGATAGTTATACTGAATTGAGTCAAGACTTGAGATATGATCCCTGTGATTTTGTTTTTGAAAATTGATCACTTAAAGGGAAAGAATATCTTTTTGATTATTTTTAAACATGGGTTGGATCTGTGGGCTTTAAGAGTCTTGAATTACAAAAAATAGGTCTTGTGGCATTTTCAATTATTAGGGTCTAATGTGGTCTATAATTACAAAAAGTAGGCTTTCTAAGTCATTTTCCCATTTCAGTGTTTTCCACTTACTGACTATATACACAATACCACATGCACAAGTGTTTTTATGATAAAACAACACTATTTTAGGTTAGTTGTTGCTCAACCTTAATTTTGCCGAAAGTTTTAAGGAGCCTCATTTTGCAACCCTTTTGGAGGCCTTGTTGAAGTGCCATTGTAAATTAGGAGCCAAAATCAGATAAATCAAATATATCGGATTGACATAAATAAATATTGTGTTATAAGAAACTAATCAAATACATAGAATTTCTCTATCATAATCCCGAAGCGAGTGATGACCCACCTTGAGTGCGACACGGGCTTGTCATTGGTTTAGCCAACGCTCATTGTCTCAAAATCTCAAATAACAATCCTTAAACACCGAAAATGTCGTTTATAAAGACATTTAGTCATGTTTTGCTTGAATTTTATTTTATTACATGTCAATCCTCTAATTTTGTTAAAACGGTGATTTGCATCACCACATCAGCAAACCCCTTAGACGCCTTGTATGTTATTTACCATAGCCAAATCCACACTTAAGGCCATTGGACATGGATGGTCAGGTTCATTGGTTTAATGTTTTATTTTGATTTTAGCATAAGCAAGTAATGAATTGCTTATACAAATTTAACAACCTTCTAACACACTTGCGAAAAAGGAGAAGAGACTTCACCTACAATAATAGCGCATGCACTCTCAATTTGTGTCATACCAAAATTAACAAAAAAGAAAGAAAGTGGTGGATTTTTTTTTTAGTTAAACCACATTGCAATTAGATAAAACTAAAATAGCAAAATGGTATTTTACATACTTTGCCATATTATGGGTGTCCCAATTAAGCAGTCCAGGGACATAAAATAATAAAATAAAAAACAAAAACAAAAACTGAAAATTAGTAGTAAACAAATGTTACAAAAATTGTGACCCACTGAGGTACCGTTGGAACACACTCACCACGTCTAACTTCTCCCCATCCCTTATGTGTACTTCATTATATTGCTACTATTGCGGCTTGGTGGGTTAATTGCTCATTTGGCTTCAGAAATACTAACTCATTCAACATTAAATATTAGCCACACTGGTGGGTTAATTGCTCGGTCAAACCACACTCCCATTACTCCATCCGGGTCGAGCCGACCCACCTCATATGGTCCTCTTACTGAGTTAGCCACGACTAGGATACAACTTATTCATGATCAAATCCAAACAGCCAGAAATCACTCCCTCAATTCTAGATCCCCTGACCTCAGACTCATTCCTCACCATCAAGATCCAGATACAATTCTTGTTACTTATGATGTCAGCTTTTTTGCCTCATCCCAACAAGGCGCAATTGGTGTTTCGGCGGTCAATCTTCAATGTGAGCTCCAAGCCCAGGTGGTATGCCCTATTGAAGGCAAGGTAACAGACAACTGAATGCCATGCAGCTGAGGCGACTCTTTTCCTCATCCAAGCACGACAATGGAGAGCAAGTTTTTTTGTGGGGAGATTCCAAAAATCTTATTTTCATCTTGCAGGATGATTTGCAGCCTCCTTTGGTGGCCATGGACTGGGTATGGCGTCCCCTCATCACCAGCATACGCGACTAGTTACAATTCATCCATTATGATTTTGTAAATTTATCAATAGGGACCTCAACTATAAGGCTCACAAACTAGCCACTATGGCAGGGCTTTAGTATTGTAACCGAGATTCTTAATATATATGCATTATGATTTTATCAAAAAAAAAAATTTTAAAATTAGCCACCAATAAGTCCCTCTCAGAGAGATGTTCACTCCTGCCCTCAAAGGGAGAGAGTGGCTGCCTGATAGTCCTACACTTCCTCATGAATTCCATTGGCAAATTTTAGAAATTTCCATAGCATCCATTTGTGAGGTATTGGCTTGGATTTCCATACAGAAACATATATCAGGGTTTTGTTTTTCAATGAGGCCCTTTAGATTTTGAACAGTAGAGGAAGTGCCTATTCCTCTACAGTGGCTTTTTGGATTGAAAATGAGTAAAGTTGTGGGTGGATTGAAAGAGCAATACATATTTTCAAGAGCCTCAACTAGGGATCAATTCGAGGATTAATTGGGTCAGTCCATCCAAGTTTCCAGCTTTTTCCCTATGGTATTTCACCATCTCATACACGTAACAATATTTTGTCGTAAAGATGTTAAAAAAAAACTTCAGCACATTATTCTTGATCAATGATTAGCACAACTCCCTGTATGTTCAGCTCAAATAGATAGATAACATATACATTGGCTTCACAAGGTTGCACTTTAGATTAAAAAATACCACAGATGGCTGATAATCTCTGTTAACTTTTCACTTTCTACAAAAACAAAATTGCAGACAAGATAGCCTTGAATCTTGACCATCTTGTCAACACCTCACGCTACGCTGATACTCATGCTCAATTCAGGTACAAGCTAAGAAGATTCCACGTCAGAGAAGTCGAGCCCTTCTTGAAAAACTTCAAAGTCCTCGAGGCTCCACCGACCGATGAGATGAAGGCGAAAGGTAGCCATCTTAATCCCAAGCAAACGCTGCAGACAAGCAAATGAATATATACTCAGTTCAAGTAAGACACAATGAAGCAAAGTAGACAATGCTTGGTCAGTATACTAGTTTTAAAAATTTTAACTTCTTGCGACAATTACTATAAGCAATTCATGTTGCAAAAGATCTAGGGCAAGGGCAACTATACACTAGAAAGTTGAATCCCTGGAATGGTTTCAAAGACCAGAACCATTGCCCAAATTACTAATTGGAATCTAAGATTTCAATTTTAAATCAATCTCGTTAGCACCCAAATTTGAAATTCAAAAAGAGGGTGTGAACCATAAATTTGGGCTGAGCTTCTGATGTAATGTAGGATTTAGTTTATTTATTTAATTTAGTTGTTTGGTAAAGCCTAAGTAAGTCCATTTTATAATAATTGGACATCAGGGCTTCAATAACACTTAGGGTTAGATTGTTTGATTTGCAAGTTAGATTTAGTATAAATAGGGGCTACCAACCCATTGCTTGCAATTGGATGAATGAATATAAAGAATTTGAGTTTTTATTTATCTCTTTATTTGTAGTTTTAGGTTTAGATTAAAGTTTAGTTATAGATTTCATTATTTGGTATCAGAAGCTCTTGGATTTCTGAGTACGATTTGAAGAAATTGAAGAGAAGAAACAAGCTTCATTGAAGATGGTTGGAAGAAAAATAATCAAGGTCAGCAGCACTGTTCACCAGCAGGTTGTTTACACCCCAAAACCAATTAGAGCACCCCAACAATAAAACAATAAAAATATGAGTGACCGATATTATTTCCAATATTCATACTCCTATTATCCCACCTATCAATACCACTATAACCCTAGCCCAACCCCAAATCAATACTCATATCCAGGGGTGTCCTATGCTAATTACACGCATTTTAACAACCATACAACACAATACACTTATGACCCCTCTTACCCCCAACCTGAACCCGTTTCTCCTACACCACCACCCCTCTAGTAACCAATGACATAAACCCCACTATCACCTCCATTGTGATGCAGGTTGCGACACCCACGAAAGACATTTTGAGAAAAGTCGAAGACAGACTAACTACTTCACTTGACGTATTTTTCAATGACTGGAGATGACAATAAAAAGCAAGGCAGAGGAGAGTTACCAACAGATGCGAGCGATACTATGCGACACGACATTGGCTACACCTCATCCACTGGCTTCCAAGGTCTCATCCGATCCCACCATCACACGTCCTTGACTTCCAAAAAGTGAGTCAATTGACTTGTGTGATCTCTTGCTTATTTTTAGTCAAGAGGATGATGATGTTTTCATTGAGGTAAAGGCAGTGAGTGGCTAAGTTTATATTGACCCCTATTGAGAATTTTTGTGGCACGAGTTTATACACAGTTGTCTTCTCAAGAGGTTTATTGCAAATTGTAGTTATTTGAATCACATTGCTCCATTTATGAGTTGGTTCAACTGTTTTTTGCAAGAGTGTATCGTGGCAAAGTTTGAGGTCGACTTACACTTCGCCTTGTGTTCTGTAATCGAGTGCTTGTGTTTGACTGACTTCTTTGATTTCAAACTCGAGGATGAGCTTATTTAACCCGGGGAGAGTGATGTAACGTAATTTAGTTTAGTTGTTAGACTACGCCTAAGTAAACCCATTAGAATAAGTAGAGATTATGGCTCCAATAGAATTTTGGGTTAGATTGTTTGATTTGCAAGTTAGGTTTAGTATAAATAGGGTCATAGGCCATTGCTTGTAGTTGGTTGAATGATATAATAAATTAAGTTTTTATTTATCTGTTTATTTCGCCATTTTTGTTTGTACTTTTAGATTTAGATTAATTAGTTTAGTTGTAGATTTCATTAGCTTCAAATTGTTGGAATTTGTTCAACATCAAGTACATTGGAAACAACCCTCTGTAAGAGAATTGAGCACTTGGATTATGCCAATGTGCCTTCGCAATGGTAAAACCCAGTGCATATATCAATAATATTTGTATCCAGGACAGATATGGATGTAAAATTTTGGACAGGCAAGTCCCCAACCAAAATCTGACAAAGTAATACTAAATCAGAAGAGCAAGGGCACCAACTATCTCAGTTCTCAATGAGTTCATGAATAAGAACATTGCCAAATACAATTTGCTAATCAAGGAGCAAGGACAAACCAGTATACGAGATGACTCAGGTGACAAAGGACTTCCTTCTTCACATACAGTAAAGTCAGCGACGAGCTCCACTACCCCTGCACACAAGAATGAATCACTGTGAGATAATAGCAGAGTGTTAATTACGTCAAAGTGAAGCTAGTAGAAGCAACCAATATCCACCTTTATTCAATCGAACAGGCATTCCTTGCCTGCGCAGAAAGGGCTCCATCTCATGCGAGAACTGATCTAAAGGACCTTCCTGAAGCTCCACCTGAAACAATAGGTGTAAAATTTAGCCTATTACCAAATCCAAATAAACAGTTATATCTTTGAATAAACAAAATCGGCATAAACAAGGGTTTACTACTGACCCCAAAAAAATTAAATGCTTTTGTCATTCAATGTCAATTTTATATGTATTGTAGAATTAATATAGGATATCCTAGGACCTTGCAGGTTGCTTTGGATTGGTATAATGGTCCCATACTTATCTGACTCCTCTCCAATCACCCCTCTATAAATCTCGGAAATTCCGAAGAGGTCACGAGACTGACTCCAGCACTAAAACAACAAATCCCATTTTTTATGTTCTCGAAAGTGGAGTGAAGAGCCTTTTTTTTAATAGTACCCCAGCTCATCTGAGATAAATATTCTCCAAAAATCTTCATTTTTATTTTATTTATATATTTGTTGTTACCATTGTTGTTTGTTTATTGATCAATCAAATCCTTATCTTATCAAATATACTAACTTCCCCCTTTATTCTAACTCCTCATCACTGATTAATTGTTTTTTTAAATCCAGAACATAACAAAGTCTCCATTCTAGTAAAACTCTTCCAATGACTAGTCTTACCATCTGTTCTTCTCTTCAGCCTCATTTCTTCCTCCGTATTCCGTATTCCCACCACGTGTCACTCAAAGTGATTGCTTTAGCATCTACACAAATCCCCATTGGCCTTTCAAAATGGTACAGCTCCTCTTCTTTAAAGAAAGAGTAGGCACTAGGGCCTAGACATGTCCTCTTGGCTCAATGAAACATTAGTTTTACATTGCACTCTCCCATCATCTACAACCTCACTTTTCTTGTCCTCATCCAGGCTCTTTGATGAACCTACGTTCCAAGCCTCTTACATACCTTTCACAACTTTCGATTTGTCCTCTCTCCTCAAAGTGCTTCCACCTTCCTTGATCTCCTGATTTAATTCTGCGTGGATCATTTCTTCCTTAACATTGACAGGATCATACTTTCCAATCATGTTGTACAACTATCTGATAAAATAGCAATTGCTCAAAAGCGAGGTCTAAAATTTCTACTTGTTAGACCTTAGGTTTAATATCATTTTTTGCATACAGTCAAATGAAAACACTTTGTGTTAGTGACTTTGTGTACAAGAATTTCAAGTACATGCCTTGATAAAAGGAGCTTAAAGACATACAAAATGAATGTATGCTACAGTTTAGACTAATGGCTTGAAAGTGTAGAAGAATATTGCAAAAACAAGAGTGCATTATATTAGTAAACGAATGGCTTAGTTTGAGAGGTATTCACAATCCACTTCCCAACACAGACACACCCAATGGCAACCATTCATTTTACAATGTTTTCCCAGTAATATATACATGTATAGTAGGTGGTTTTGAAATACTTTTTATCTTTCAGTTGCAAACTTTATCATGTTTTACATGAACATTTACTCTATATGTTCCAGAAGTCACTTCGCTTTTGCTAATCTCTAGGTTCCACAAACCGATCTCTGAACCACCCCTACAGCCCCACCAGAGGGCAAACAGCTATAATAATGGTTTATAAGCTAGGATGCACCGACTCTTCGGAAAACCTCCGAGTCACGTGTCGGACACAGATTCGCGTCCGACACGCGCCCGACACGTATTGGACACGTGGTCAACGGTCAAAATTCGTTGACCACGGTCCACGCACGGTCCGGACTCGGTCGGGTGCAAATAATCCCTCCTCCTCTTCGATTGTTTGGTTCCTCCCTCCCACAAACCCTAAATCCCTAATCAAAGAGCAGAGAAAACAGAGAAAGAGAGGGAGTCGACTCGAGGGTTCGATCGATTTCGACAGAGAGGGAGAGAGAGAGGGTTCGATCGACAGAGGGTTCGATTGATTTCGGTCGATTTCGACAGAGAGGGAGAGAGAAAGAGAGAGAATCGATCGACAGAGGGTTCGATCGATTTCGACAGATAGGGAGAGAGACGGAGAGGGAGAGGGAGAGAGACATAGACAGAGGGTTCGATCGATTTCGATAGAGAGGGTTCGATCGATTTCGACTTGAGTTTCATTTCATCCTCAGAACTTGCAAATTCAAGGTGAGATCTTCGTGCCATGGACCTTTCTCTGCTTTCTGAGGACATCCTTATGGAGATCTTCTCCAGACTGTCGATCAAGACTCTTCTGAGATGTATGTGTGTATGCAAAACCGATTTCTGAGGACATCCTTATGGAGATCTTCTCCAGCAGGTACCTTTCTTCTTTCATTTTTTTTCTGCGATTTTCTTCTATCAGTCTATGCATCACTCTTCTCGGATTTCTTCTCTGATTTTCTTTTCTGCTTTGATTTTTTTTTTTTTTTTGAATGAGTATTGTGCTGATATTGCAACACACATCCTGATTTTGTTATGCTCTGATTCATGTCTGATTGAACACACATCCTCAAAGTTTTTTCTACTTCTTCCATATTCTGATTTCATGAATGATTTCATGAATATGAGACTCTCTGTGTCTCTGATATTTGAGGATGTGTGTTCTTCCAACACTAGTAGAATAAAACAATGAGTATTGTGCTTATTTTCTTTTATGCTGATTTTCTAATTTCTGCTGATTTTTGTACTTCAACTACAAAGAATAAAAAAAGTAGATTAGCATTAGCAAAGAATGAGTATTTCAATCAGTGAATCAATATTGCAAATAATGAGTTTTTACATTCTCAAATGCTTATGCTTTATGAGTATGACTAGAGATTGACTTTATGATGCATTTGAAAATTTGAATGAATGAATGTTTTATTGAAATGTATGGATTGTTCACTATTATCATTTATAATTTTATGTTCATATGAGTTACAAAAAAATATATTAAAAAAATAAGTTTGACCGTGTCGCCGTGTCCGAGTCCGAGTCCGTGCATCCTTGTTTATAAGGAATTGAATCCTCCAAAAGATACAAGAACAGTTGATGATCTAGGTATGATGGGGTGTCCAAGTGTTGAGAGTGTATAATATGTATCAAACACGCCATCTTTTTAAGCTAAAGTGTCTCGTTACATAGGCCATATCTAAAACACAAAAATAATGTACTATCTTAGCAAGACCATTCTATACAGTGGGAAGGTTGGACCCTATGCAATTAAATTGGAAAGTAGTCGCAGCAAGGTCCAAGACTAAATTACGATTAAGCGGGATTAGTCGGATTTAATCGGTCAATTTTTTCAAAGTATATATTTTTAAAAATTACTCAGTCATAGATTACAAAAACTAAATAATTAATCAAAATTGTGTAAATTTATAATTATATAACTTTAATAATTGTCTGCCAAGCTACTTAAAAAGAGACTAAAAGAAAATTGTAGATTGTTTTAACAACTAAGCTAATAAAACAAACATTCATAAGCACTTAACAAGAAAAACCAACCTACCTATCCCACTAACCCATGAAGGTAAATCGTATTACTTTGCCCGAAGGTATTTCTAGAAGGACCACTTTGTACAAACAAAAATACTCTACATTCAGAGGATTATACCAATATATTCTAGACCAAAGAATAAAGGAATTCATGATTGAAGTGCGTGAAAATTGTGTGGATTTGTCACGCATAATCACAAACTTCCAAAGAAATTGGAGGTTCAATTATTAGTGCTCTCAGTCAAAAGGCCAAAAATGTCAAATACACAGAAAGATGGGAGTTCAACATTAGCAAGCTGAATCTAATTTGTTCCGGCAACAATCAACTGTTTCACCAAAATCTATATCACTACAAATAACTTCAATCAACAAGTTCCCCTAGTACATATGAATTCTACAAAAGATGGAGGAGAAGCTGAGTAGGATAGGGACTGTGAGGAGCGGGAAATTAGGGTTGAAGTGGTACATACCTTTCTGATTTGGTTTGAAGGGAGGAAAAGAAAGACTGAGACCGTCGTCATCCAGAGCCAGATATCTAGTCATCGTCGTCGTCCAAAGATCTTCACATTCTTCTTCTTGCTTTCTTTTTCTCTGTAGGATCTAGGTTAGGGGGAGCTACGGCTTGCGAATGAAATGAGAATCTTGATTTTAGTTTTTTTTATACATAGCGATAAATCGGCGAGTCGGTTGGGACGATTAATCGGTGACTCGCTAATTTTTCACCAATTAATCGGTATCCAATAAACCCCATCCGATTTCACCCAATTCGATTCGGTCAAACCCCAAATTGTGATTAATCGCTAATTAATCGGCGATTTTTTTGCTGCATTAATAACTTAGGGGACCTCATCTTGTAACAAAAATATCTTTTTCATGGCAGAGAGACAGCCATTTGTTATATATTCCAAATTCTATTGCCTCCCCCCATAAAAGAAAACCTTAAAAGGGAAAGAAATCACAACCAATGTGTAGCCTATTTTATGTTTGTCGAGTACCTAGAAGCTCCATTCACCACTTTAAAAGATCTATTGGCATCACAAAATGTTACTATCAATCAATATTGGAAATGTTAGTACTATCAATTTTACTGAATACTTAATGACAGCCAAAATAATCAGATTTTCAAACCTTTTCAGTAGCAGTGGTTCCTGTCCTTGCAAAATCATGCTCTTCATATCCTTCAAACAACCTGAGGAAACCCGTATAAACATTCAATTTCATAGAAGAATAAGTGTAATGATTCTTAGAAGGTTGCAGCAAAAACACACTTTAGGAAGAGGTAGTTTTCTTTGAACCTTAATATACAATAAAATATAATAGTCCTCATGCTCTCAGCAGATGAAAATTCACAACCAAGAAATAAGACAAGGGGTAAAAATGACTTGCATGTAACTAGAAATTTTTGACCCCCAACTCAAAGAATGATCCATGGCATTTTATTTACTGTTATTATACAGGGAAATACCAAAAACTTACGAAATAAATTACAGAAATTTATTTCTTTTTTATCAAGCATGCTCAACTTCTCAGGCGTGATTATGACTCAACTATCCATTTCAACTAACTTTATGGTCTCTTACAAGTTTTGACTTTTGAGTTCCACTCCCAAACATACAACACACGTTTACGTTTGGTGTGGTTTACCTATTTGTTTATCTGGTTGCAGTGATTTAGAACAAGATTACCATGACAAAAAAAATCATATTCTAGAACTATCATAAAAATACAATTGAATGTTATACAATAAACATTAGCTTGTTAGCTAAAAGTTCCATAGTTCTATATCACTTGAAATCACTTATTTAGGCCTACCTTAAAACCTCTTCTTTAGGCATATTGGTGAAAAGTAGTCCAGAACCTCCACATAGAAGCTGTAAACAACACGAACAAACTCTCACTGGAACATTATAATTAAGTAGTGTGTAAAGGTATAATAATCAAGCATGTATCTACCTTAGAGACTTTGTGAAGTCCAGGTCTGATTTCGTCAGAAACAGAGCGTCCAAGAGAAATTTGCATAACTTTATTTGAACCAAGAAAAAATCTGCAAAAGAAAAATTGCAGAGTTCATTCAGCATCCAATGTAATATATCCCGGTAAGGAGATAACACATACCAACTTTTCCATGTTAAGGGACAGGCTTGATTTATTAAGTCTGACCCTGAATATAGAGTGTGTCAACTGTCAAGTCTTTCGACAAGAGTAGAGTATCATTGTTTTTCATTACAAAGAAAAAGATTCACATTCATCATACATATTTCTCCTCCTCCCAAAATATTTCACCTTATAAACTTAAGTATTAGACAGGTACTATATCTCTATGCAATTAAATTAAGATGGGCCCAGTCATTTTTTTCTAGGTTAAATTGTATTAGGCTCCTATTTATTTGAGAGAGTGGATAAACGTTGGGTTTTGTTGAATGCACCCACTGCTATGTACTCATATCTAACTCCAATGCTTGTAATAGAGTCTATCAAGAAGGATACATGGATGAAAACAAACAAATGACAATGGGATACTGCCATATGTCTGGGTCACTTCATAGAATCCACAAAAGAATAGCTTCCATAGGTTGAAGAACTAATAATCATCAGTCAAGATGAGATTTCTACTTAGTGGGTATGCTGAGAGAAGACCCCAGACCAAAAGTAACAAGCAAGAACATTTTTTTACTTAATAGGCGAGCTCAAATTAGAGAATATGTAAGACAATCCATTAAAAGTTAAGCATGCATATATATAGAAGAAAGTAGCATACCTGCTAGTAGATTTGAGCTGCTCTCGAAACTCCTTGAACTTGAGATTTCTCATGTTTTGAAATGAGAAGACATAGATGGAGTTATAATCTTGAACAGCCTTCCTAATGGAATTAACAATGGTTTCCTTGTGTTCTCTCCCCTTCTTCTTTGTCTTTGAAAGAGTGACTGCAATTATGGGAGAAGCTCAAATAAAAACCAGTTTTGATTTGTGAACTTAAACTCGGAGTTTAAAGAGAGTTTGGGTTACCTTGTTTGTTGCGCTTCGATTTGGGCATCTTGCTTAGGTAGGTAGCTGATATTCTGCTCTGCTAGGCGCTGCTCCAAGGAAGAAGAGTGGTTTCGTCGACCGCCTTAAGTAAGTTTTAGGTTTTCTTTCTTTTTTGCAGTTGCTATGTGCTGCATCCATCATTTCGGCTCTGTTACACCACCACCAAAGTCCAATGTTGATGACAAAGTCACGACTAGGGCTGAAAGTTGGATAGGAAATCCGATTCCAACCACCCGAAATTTTTTCATAAATAAATAAAAAACGATTCTGACTATATCCAAATTCGAAAATGCCAAATTTTTTATAATTCTGAAATTTTTTGGAAGGGAATTGGAATGTCTTTGAAATATGTGATTCTAACCGAAAATTTTTGAAACTTTCTTAATTATAACATTTCACATGTTACAGAATAAGTTATAACTATATATTTGCATTCATTCTCGGAAAATTCTACAATGCTCGGCTGTATGCCCGGCTACAGTGCACTGTAGCACCGTAGATATGCATCGAGATACGTGACAACTCTTATCTCGATGCATATCTACGATGCTACAGTGCACCGGGCACTGTAGCCAGGCATACAGCCGGGCACTATAGCATTATTCTTCATTCTCATATTAATAAAGTAAGATTGTATACTATAATTTATAAATATATAATTATAATTTTCATTTATCATCATATAAATAAAACAAGTCCACATATATAATCATTTGTAAGTTATAGTTAAGTGTATTTTTTTCTACTTTGGCCCACATTAATTAACGTCCAATGGAGTTTGACTTCCACCCTAGCTATTTTAAATTTTAATCGAGTCTAACCCTCATTTTCCAAAAACTCAATTCCAACATTATTCTTAAAAAATCCCTCAAAATTTTGAAAAGTGAAACACTAAAATCTTTCGAAAATATCGAAATTTCTTATTGGAAATTTCCAATTCCAATTATGAAATTTTAGAATGGGAATTGAAAACGAATTTCAGATCCGAAATTTTTTGGTACGAAAGTCAGAGCATCTATTTCCTATCGATCAATTC
This sequence comes from Berberis vulgaris, assembly GCA_963556465.1. Taxonomy (NCBI): domain Eukaryota; kingdom Viridiplantae; phylum Streptophyta; class Magnoliopsida; order Ranunculales; family Berberidaceae; genus Berberis; species Berberis vulgaris. The sequence continues at coordinate 59,236,220 of OY747129.1, read as the reverse complement.
GAAAAAAAAAACTAGTCATGACTCACGAGTGCAATCCCCACTATAGCACAACTTTTCAACAGATGACATGTATCTGCCAATGTAGTAGGTTGTTCTTAGAATCCTAAGTTCTTATTGTGTACAAATGTAGATACAAACATTTTCATTACATCCAAACTGCAAAAACACTGTTTCAGGCATTACATTCATCATAATATTGATTGCAGCTTTTTCAGTTTGGCCTCAATTCAAATTCCCATTAAAGAGGGAAACATCAAGTAAATACAATCTCATTTACTTAGCACCTCTTCCACTAGAAAAGTGATGTAAGAACATCTTATGACCAAGTTGATAATTTAGCAACAACCTATATGTAGAAGAGACCAGGCATTGGTTAAGAAGACGGAAATGTCAAATGAAAACATCAAAATTTTAATATTTTTAGTAATACACAATTTTTTTTTGTAAATCACGTTTTTACTACTTACAGTAAGTTTTGACTTTGTTAGAATTTGATTTCTTCTTTGAATTAATTGGATGCTTATTTGAAGTTTAGGAAATTTAGGAAGTTTATATTTTACTAAAATTCTCATTTTTCTTATTTAAGACACTTTTAGATTGCCTAAAAGTGTCCAAACTAAGTTATTATGAGTTTAGGAAGTTGCTCTTATGATATAGATAGCTTAGGAATATTACTTCGAATGTTTGGAATGTTAGAAATTGCTAGGATGGATTCATCGATATAAGGAGCTCAAATTTCGAATTTTGTAATGAATTATCAGTTGAATAATATTCTTGATTTCTTATCTTCCTCTTTGTCTTTTCTTCTTATTTTCTTTTCGCGAGTTCGACACTCTTATATTCCGCTACATCAAAAAGTTACCCCAACAGCTTTGATTTGATTCTTCCACGAGTTGTCAGACATCTGCCACACACGTGCATGATCACTCTTCTTCTTTACAATACTATTGTAAATAAAAATCATGAAAAAATGTGCATGTTATAATTTTTTATTTTATTTTGTTGTGTATCATATAGTTTCATTTCCAAAAAATATATTGCATGTATGCCAACTTTTGGTATAAAAATTTATATACTCGTGGTATTTTATAAATTTGTCTTTTATCAAGGGTCTACTTGGTTGCATGGAAAATAGACACGGAAAATTGAATCCGTTTCCATAATTCTAATTCCGATACCTCCCCTTCGGACTTAAATACCATGAGTAGTGGGAAAATAGTCTTATGAAGAATCAATTTCCTATCAGTAAATAGACAGCGAAAATTTGCATAACAGGGGAAATGGATTTCATTTCCTAAGAAAAAATGGTTAACCAAACAGACCCTAAATATTAATTGGGAAAAATTCATGTACAAAATTAGAATTATAAAAAAAATGAATAATTTCAATTTTTAAAATTTTATAAGGGGCAATGGGGACAAAAAAAAATGAATAATGAAGGACATTATCAAATTAAAAAACAAAATTAATTAGTTTTAGCTGATATTTTAGAGAAATTACAGATTAATACTAAAAACAGCGTGCCAAAGTTTATAATATTTTGACATACTTTCTCGAAATGCATGCTTAAGCCCCTACCATTAAATATCTTGATAAAACGGTCTTTATGAGTGTTTAAAGACTAACCTTTAAGGTGGTCTTCGACAATTGGTCGATTTGTGCTGCGACCAATGTGGGTCATCGCTCATTTAGGGATATTAATAAAGAAACTCCCTTTATCCCACTTAGTGTAGATCTTGAGACATATATTGAAACAAACTTAAAATTTTGACACATTATTTCTAATATTGATGATTAATTTTTCTCAAAATTTCAGATCAAACAATTTGGCTTTCATTTGGAGTTGTTATGCTCACCCTATTTAATTCCTTCTCCCGACTAGTTAAGTTTTGTTTTTTACAAAATTCCTTTTGGCACCCCATCCAATTGATGAGTATTTGTCGATTTCAATCCACCATAGTCACCATCGTACACTCACCCTCCCTCTTCCCTAACAATCCACCACAACTGCCACCCACTTTTATCCCCCTTTTCTATGTAACCCAACCACCATCGCACCCTCCTTTTATCTCCCCCTCTCTATAAATCAATCGTAACTGTCACCCCTGATGCCGCCTCCTCTCATCGCTGCTCTCTCTTCACCCCTCATTTTTGTAAATTTAGAAGAAATATATTGTAAATGAAGAAGAATAAGAAGAGAGAAACTCATCCACCTTTTAGTAAATTGAATTCGGCTTAACGAAAATCAATAAATTCCAATCAATTTTCAAATTTGAAATCAATGGGTATTTGTCGAGTACAAATTTTTTCAAGAGTTGGGTAATAAGGATCATTTCGCAACAATGAAAACAAGTGCCTGTTGATTTGCAATATCAAAATCGATATATGTTTGTCAATTGTATGTGACTCAAGTTAGAATCAACTGAAATCGACAAAAAACAATCAATTTTAAGCTTAAAAGTTGATATGAATTTGCCGATTTATTTTGTAACAATGTATGTTCTTTTTCTTATCCTCTGTCAACCGACCACCCCGATCACCATCCCTTCCTCTCTGTCAATGGACCACAACCGCCATTTTCCTATTTTATTAATTGTAGAAGAAGCATAGAGGTGGTTGGAAAGATAAAATATGAGAAAGAGAGAAAAAATGTTGGCAGCGATGAGAGGAGAGGTGATAAATGGCACGACGGTTGATATTGATAGAGAGTGTGGGAAAGAATTTGAGGTGGCAGTGGCGGTGGTAGGTACTTTAGAAAGAGGAAGAAGAGATAAGTGTGTGGCGACTATGGTGGATTGACAAGGAAAAGGAATGGTTGGTTGTGAGAGGTAGGGTGTGAGAAAAAGCTTTATTTTAAGCTTCTTCTTGTTGTTGTACTAGGTTGGGAGAAGGAAAATGGATTTTTACTAGGGTGAGTATACACTAGGGCGAGAAAAAAGGATTTTGGTAGGGTGCATATCAATTCCCTTTTCATTTAGTCATGTGTATGTAGTGTTTTTAATTTACAATAAAATTAAGATGGTCCTCCTAGATTAGCAAAAACCAATTTTTGTCCCTAATGTGCCAATACTTAATTTTATAATTGAGAATATTTATTATTATTGTAAACTTCAAATAAATAGAGTATTATTTGTAAGGCCTCTAATATTATTATTATCTTAAGAGATTTTTCAGAATATATAACTTTTAAATTTGTGTTTACACTACTAAATACCAAAAATACCCATAGAACTTTTTTTTCCCTTTACATTAGTTGCTCTTTCTAATTTTCATCAAAAAAAAGTTGCTCTTTCTAATTATCTGTTTTTTTAGGAGAATTTTTAGAAAATAAAAAATGTGTGTTGAAGACACTCTCACTATTCAAAATCATTCCTTTGAGGCTTTGCATTTGTAATAGTAGAGATTATTGTTAACTTTGACTTGGACAATCATTATTAACTTTGACTCGAGAAATTTGACTTGTATTTTTACTCATTTTCAACCCTCCTATAGGTTTCTAAATCACATGATTTTCAATTGGTTAAGTTTATTATCTATTGCTTTGACTCATCTTAAATCTTGACTTTGACTCGAATTAACATACTTCACATGGAAAACGTAGCTAAGTTTTCCTATTTTAATATGTCAATGCTGGTGACACCAAACATATTAGATTTTCAAGATATCTAGGCTTTTCCCCAACATCTTACATTATCTTAGCTATATTTCTTGTTCTCACATGTTAGATTTTTTCTTCTTCTAAGAACTCTCATTATCTATTTGTTTAATCTAAAACTTTTTCATTCAATCATAATTGAATTTCTTATTATGATTTCAGTTTACAGAATTTCACATATTGTAGAAGCACAAATGTGTACCATTATCGGTGAGGGAGTATGTACTAGGAGGATATATGTAATGAAACATGTCATAGATATATAAACATGTTATTTATGTCAGTTCATGTTGCGTCTTATTGCAGAAGCGGGTAGACATCAACAATTGCACACAAGTACCACAAGGATCCAATCAATTAAATAGAGCAACTAGCAATGAAAGTAATTAGAGAAAACCAAGAACATACCACAAGAGACACAAAATTTACGTGGTTCGGCGAATTGCGCCTACGTCCACGGTGAGGTGATTCCATTATATTCAAGAACAAGGTACAAGAAGATGACAATTCTCACACAATCTCTCAACAAGAGATGAAACAATTTCAGCAATTATCTTTCTATATTCCATGTGCTTCACAGTTTTTCTACGTGCAATAAAAAAAACAGCTACATTTCCTAGTATATATAGGAACAGCAGTTTCATGTTTCCTAGAATTTGTTTCATGTTCAAAAAACAGTTTCCTGTTTCACAAAACAGTTTCCAGAAGTCCAAACAGTTTCCTGTTTCAAACAGAAGTCCAAACACTTTCCTGTTTCACAATTCTCCACCTCGGCGATTTTTTTTTTAAAGAAATAAAAAAAATGAGCCGAAACAAGGCAAAATAATAAACTGATCAACACTCCACCATAGCTTTGTCACCTCACGAAACCGCCCCGAAGGGCAACGCCCCAAAGGGCCCTCAATCAACATGAGTCAATGTGGAGTAAGTCCAAACAATGTTGGAACTTAACTCCAGGAACAACCTTTGTCAACATATCAGCAGGGTTGTCTTTTGTGTGTACTTTCACCAAAGACACATCACCATCCTCAATTACATCTCGAACAAAGTGATATCGGACCTCAATATGCTTAGTCCTTGCGTGATGAACCTGATTTTTAGCCAAATGGATGGCACTCTGACTGTCACAGAGAACCTCAACACTATCTTGTTCCACACCCAAGTCATTTACAAGACCTTGAAGCCACAATGCTTCTTTTACACCTTCTGTCAATGCCATATACTCTGCCTCTGTAATAGAGAGAGCCACTATTTCCTGAAGCATAGATCTCCAACTAATCGGAGCACCGTATATCTGAAATACGTAACCAGTAGTAGATCTTCGTCTATCTAGATCACCAACATAATCAGAATCAACAAACCCACGAACCTGACATGAATCTCCACCGAAGTCCAAACCCACATCCAAGGTACCTTTTAAGTACCTAAGCATCCATTTCACTGCCTCCCAATGTTTCTTCCCAGGGTTTTCCATATACCTACTCACAACACTAACAGCCTGTGAAATGTCAGGGCGTGTACACACCCTAGCATACATTAAACTGCCAACTGCACTAGCATAAGGAACATGCGACATGTATTCCTTTTCTTCCACTGTGACTGGAGATAACTTTCGAGAAAGTCTAAAATGTGAAGCCAAAGGAGTAATAATCGGCTTTGCGTTTTCCATGCCAAACCGTGATATGACCTTCTCAAGGTACCCCTTCTGTGAAAGAAATAATTTTTTATTCTCCCTTTCTCTTCTTATCTCCATACCAAGTATTTTCCTTGCAGCACCCATATCCTTCATCTCAAACTCAGATGCAAGTTGAGACTTCAATTTATTTATCTCCACCATACTCTTACAGGCAATGAGCATATCGTCAACATAGAGCAAAAGATAAATAAAATCGCCACTACGAAGTTTTTTCAAGTAAACACAACAATCATACTTACTTCGTTGTGAACCCATGTTTCAACATAAAAGTGTCAAACCGTTTGTACCACTGCCTAGGTGACTGCTTTAACCCATAAAGTGATCTCCTCAAACGACAAACATGGTCTTCTTTTCCAACAACCTTAAAATCTTCTGGCTGATGCATATAAATTTCCTCCTCTAAGTCTCCATGCAAGAAAGTTGTTTTCACATCAAGTTGTTCAAGCTCAAGGTCACCGTGAACTACCAAGCTCAACAACACACGTATAGAAGTGTGTTTTACCACAGGCGAAAATATTTCATTGTAGTCAACGCCTTCCCTCTGAGCAAAACCCTTAGCTACTAATTTTGCCTTGAACTGAGTAACAGGCTCTAGAGTATCTTGTTTCTTCTTAAACACCCACTTGCAGCCAATTGCTTTCCTTCCATTAGGCAACGACACTAGATCCCAAGTATGGTTCTTCTGGAGAGACTCCATCTCACCCTGCATAGCTACTAACCAACTCTGACTATCTGAATGACAAGCGGTCTGCTTGTAAGTAGTTGGCTCATCATCTTCCACAGAGAGTGCATATGCAACCAAATCAACTGTATTCAACTGACCATAGTGCTTCAACGGTTCTTCAAAGCTAAAATTTTGAACTTGCTTAACCGATCGTTTTGACCTAGTTAAGGTCAAAGGTTGCTGCTGGGATTGATTAACTTCAACTGGTTGTTGTTCCTCATGGTCTTCAGGCTCATAATTCAGATCATGTGTGCTTGCTTCAACCACTTGTTCATCTGCTGCATCCACAGACGCTTCAACTTCCACTTTCTGAGTGTTACTAGATACACCATCACTATCAACCAACTCCTTAGCTAAAGTACAAGCTAACAAGGAATTCTCATCAAATGTAACATCTCGACTGATCACAAATTTATTATCCTCTAAACACCATAGACGATAACCCTTCACGCCTTTTGCATACCCCAAGAAAATGGCCTTCTTAGCCCTAGCATCAAGCTTATTTTCTTTCACATGGTAGTAGGCAATACAACCGAAAACTTTCAGTATACTGTAATCAACATGTTCACCTGACCACACCTCATAAGGTGTTTTGCAGTCTAATGTAGAATGTGGCGATCTATTAATCAAGAAACACGTGGTGGCTATTGATTCAGTCCACCATTCTCTGCCAAGACAAGCATTGGAGCGCATACACTTAGCTCTTTCAAGCATAGTACGGTTCAATCTCTCAGCAACTCCATTTTGTTGTGGCGTGTCTCTAACAGTCCAATGTCGAACAATTCCTTCCTGATCACAAAACTGTTTGAAAGTACCCTCAGTATACTCGGTACCATTATCAGACCTCAAAATCTTCACCTTTCTTCCAGTTCTATTCTCAACCATTGCTCTCCACCTTTTAAATGTCTCAAATACTTCATTCTTAGACTTCAAAAAATATACCCATGTGTAACGGGAATAATCATCAATGAAGGAGACAAAGTACCTGGAACCTCCCTTAGAGGTGACCTTCGCTGGTTCCCACACATCTGTATGCACATAGTCTAGAATACCTCTGTTCCTGTGCTTGCTTGTACTGAATTTTACCCTGCATTGTTTTCCATATACACAATGCTCGCAAAACTCCATAGTCGATTTCTGCATACCCTTCAGTAACCCTTGCTTGCTCAGTAGAGACAATCCTTTTTCTATCATATGCCCAAGTCGCATGTGCCATAACCTAGTGCTTTTCGATGAAGAAGTTTCCACTGCCACATTTCCTGTTACCGTGTTACCCATCAAGGTGTACAAGTTACCTTGTTTGATCCCTTTCATGACAACCAAAGACCCACGGACAACCTTTAAAACTCCACCTACCGCTGTAAACTTACAACCATTGGAGTCTAAAACACCAAGCGAGATAAGGTTCTTTTTCAAGGCTGGGACATGCCTCACATCAGTTAAGGTTCTCACAACACCATCATACATCTTAATCCTCATTGTTCCAATTCCAACTGTCTTGCAAGCGTAATCATTACCCATCAGAACAGTACCACCATCAATGTGCTCATAGGTAGTGAACCACTCCCTGTTTGGGCACATATGGTAAGAACACCCAGAGTCAAGGATCCATCTCCCAGAGATTTCTATGTTTTCCCCCGCAGCTGAATAACATTCTTCATCCTTTTTCGTACTAGATGCATAACTTGCTTCACTAGTATCACCCTTATCTTGTTTTTTCTTGCCCTTCCAACTGTTATCATGATTACTCTTACCTTGATTTGGACAATTTTTCCTAATATGCCCCACTCTCTACATTTGTGACATTGTGGACCTCTAGACTTTGATATAGATTTTTCACTATTTGAAGATGATTTCACTTGAGACCTTCCTCTAACAACCAACCCTTCAGCTTGATCTTTCCCACTACCACTTGATGAAGTTTTCTTCCGAATCTCATTGGACAAGAGTGCACCGGTAGTTTCATCAAATGTAAGTTCATCTTTCCCAAACAAAATTGTTTGTACAAGATTTTCATATGACTGTGGCAAGGAGTAAAGCAATATAATTGTTTGGTCTTCATCCTCAATTTTCACATCCACATTTCTCAAATTTGAGATAATCCGTGTAAACTTGGCGATATGATCACCAATTGGAGTACCCTCATCCATTGCTAGTCTGTACAATTGGGTTTTCAAGTATAACCCGTTTGATAATGTCTTAGTCATAAACTGTGACTCAAGCTTCAACCAAACATCAGCTGCCGTAGTCTCTTCATTAACTAAAAAAACTATGTCTCTATCCAGACACAAGCAAATAGCAGCACGAGCCTCCAAATCCAATTCTTCTCATTCATCATCTGACATGGTTTCAGCCTTTTTATCCTTCCCTAGTAATGCCTTGTGTAATTTCTGAGAAATAAGCAAATTCCTCATTTGTATTCTCCAATATCCGAAATCATTTTTACCATTAAATTTCTCGATTTCATACTTCCCCACATGTGCCTTGCTCACCTTGGATGCCATTGCAAACAAAACCTGTGACTTTCTAGACAAGAAGCTTCACTATGGTTTTTCTTCAAACAACTTGTGCACAAACAAACCCTAGCACTTTTGAATCTTCACAATCTTGAGTAGAACAATTCAAGATCAATTTCTCTTAGTGCTCTGATACCAATTGTTGCGTCTTATTGCGGAAGCGGGTAGACACCAACAATTGCACACAAGTACCACAAGGATCCAATCAATTAAATAGAGCAACTAGCAATGAGAGTAATTAGAGAAAACCAAGAACATGCATACCACAAGAGACACAAAATTTACGTGGTTCGGCGAATTGCGCCTACGTCCACGGTGAGGTGATTCCACTATATTCAAGAACAAGGTACAAGAAGATGACAATTCTCACACAATCTCTCAACAAGAGATGAAACAATTCTAGCAATTATTTTTCTCTATTCCCTGTGCTTCACAGTTTTTCTACGTGCAATAAAAAAATAGCTACAGTTTCTAGTATATATAGGAACATCAGTTTCCTGTTTCCTAGAATTTGTTTCCTGTTCAAAAGACAGTTTCCTGTTCAAAAAACAGTTTCCAGAAGTCCAAACAGTTTCCTGTTTCAAACAGGAGTCCAAACAGTTTCCTGTTTCAAACAGAAGTCCAAACAGTTTCCTGTTTCACAGTTCAAAATGACATATTTCTAGTATACATGGCACTCTAAGAACTTGTAGTTGCTTTGTATGTTTTGTGGCCCTAGCTCTAGTATGAGTTGCAAATATGAAAGAATAAACATGTTTTTCTTTGATTTAAGTTGTTTTATTGTTTTGATCGTGGTCAATTTAATTTTTCTAAAACGTATCATTTAGATGTAGAAAAAAATCATATAAAAACAATTAAGATTGATGGTGAATGGATTAAAGTGTGCTAAGACAAACAAATCTAAAATGTAAGGAATTTTAACAAATGATTTGCAAGTCAAAGTAAATTCACATTTTGTTTTAATATAAAAAAAAACCACAACATTTAGAATAAAGTGTCCAGCATTATAAAAGCCTTGTCAAGTTATGTTAATTTACAAAATTTCACAAACTTTTATTTACAATATTCCACGTTGGTCTTTGTTCAAGTCATTTGTTTGTTGTTGGCCTTTATTCAAACTTAAAATGTATGATTTGGTCTATTGTCCTTCTAATGCATCACTCGTCTTCACCAATACTTGTTTTGGCAACTTTCATGAATTGGATGACTGAAACCAACCACAAATGAAAGTATTTTTGAAAGAATGAAAGTTTTGGCCATGAATCTAGATACATATCAGATTGTGGGTGGGAAATTAATGATGAATGTACTGATGTGAGTTCATAACCAAAGAGTATGTACTAGCGAGGATGAATGCAACGAAAGATGTCATAAGAAATGTCAATATGCCATTATGTCAATTCAAAGTGCAATATTTCTGGTATACATGACACCTCGAGGACTTGTATTTGTTTTGTATGTGTAGTCATCCTAGCTCCAGTATGAATTGCATATTATGACAGAATAAACATGTTTTTCTTTGATTTAACTTGTTTTACTATTTTGATCGTCGATCACTTGGATTGATTAAGGAAGATTTCTAGTTCTTATTAGAAGATTATAAGATTAAGATTGTGATTGGATCCCACATATGTTTAGTAAAAGTGAGAAACTTCTCGTTTGAGAATACCCACTAACAAATCTAATGTGTAAGGAATTATAACTAATTGATTAGCAAGTAAAGTGAAATTAATATTTTTTTAATATAATAAAAACACGACATTTAGAATGAGAATGTCCACCACTATAGAAGACTTGTCAAGTTATGTTAATTTACAAAATTCCACATAAACACTCTTATAAAAATACATATATAAACAAAAACCAAATTATGGCCATTAAAGGTTTTTCATTGCTTATATATGTTATCATCAAAATCTATCACGAGGCGCAAATTAGTAAACACATAACTATTATGGTACCTAATTGGTCTACTATGTAAAAAAGTAGGCCCTCATGATTATTTTGCAAATTAATATTAAACAAAGCATAAGAAAACATGATTTTGATATAAAGGGTGTTTGTCCACCTTAACTTTAGTAAAGAGATAGATGACATGTGTATCATATAGGTGTTAATGGATAGCACTTTTGGTGTAGTTGTTACACCTCCTCGTTAGGTCATACATGTGGCATTATCTCACAACTCACGAGATAATTTGGCAGCTTATGCATGCATTGTAATACTTAGCCGACCAAAGGCAAGGATAAGAGTTTATCTACAAATGTACTACCATACCCATAGTATATATTATAGCATTTAGTTGCTAATTGTAATTAGAGGAAAAATATTAAATAAACGCATGAATGGGTACCACATTGTGACAACTAATGACACTAACAAATAATACTTATGCATCACATCTAATGTTGCAATCCAAAAGCTTACATCATAAAAGTTCTTATTTATCTATTTGGGATTATATTATACAGCTGTAGGAGTGATAGGGGCATAATTATGCTATTTTTAGTACATATTTCTATATGTATTATTAGCTATTATTTGTTAATTATGGTACTAATTGCTATTTTCATGTTTGTGTAGGTTTCCAATTACAATACTTTAAAATAGAAGCAAATTGGCAATTTAGGAATACTAATTGCACAAGGACTTCACACAAGCAAGGAAACCACACCAACAAGGAAACCACAGAAAGAAGAAAACAAGAATAAAAAGGGGACATACCTGGCTTTGAGAGAACCAACCATCGAGCAATAGCATTGATCCACCACCTCCATCGTCTCCCTTTTCCTCCCTGATCACCCTCGCACAAACCCTAGCCGCCGTCACCCACCATCCACATCCAGCGTCGCAGCAAGCCATCATCATCCAGAAACCTCCTTCACCAACACAATCTTCCATCTCACACAGACACCTCCGTCCAACCCTTCTTTTGCCGGCCATCTTCCTCACACCAGCTAACCGACACAGACCCAAAACCCATCACAGAAAACCAACTCAAAATCCCTCTCTCTATCGCCCTCAATTTCTTCTTTTTCAACTGTCCATCTCCTCATCTATTTGTTCATCTCGCAATCCACCCATCGCCTCATCGCCGTCACCATCAGAACCCGACACCGTCATCCCCTCACTCGCATCTTCTTCTGGAGAAAGGAGCTGAAGCAGAACGAAAGGAAGAAGTGAAGCAGAGATCGAAGGGAGCTGAGGAACAGACCGAACAAGCAATTCGCGTGAGGAAGGAAGGAAGATATATCGCGCTATTTGCACCCCAGTTCTACTCAGTACCACCACGGATCAGTGTTTTGTTTTCATCTCTAAACATCTCAACTCTTTTACTTATTTTAGTTTGATTATTGATTATGGATTACTGTTTGAACATAATTAATATGTCTAGCTAAACTCCTCTTAGTTAGGGGTGGATTCGAAGCCCCAAACATGTGCTTTATAAATTAATTGAATTTAATCTTCCTTGTTATTAGTAATTGTGTTTTGCTTAACTGCTTTATAGAGAACTTTTCCTTTTATGTTTGTTAAGGTGGCCAACTTAGTAAGCATGCTAGGATTTGGGGCTAGAGTATAGGAGAGTTTCACCTAATTGTTATGATTTTATACTCACAAGTAGTAAATACCAAGGAACGTTGGTAAGGTTAAGTCAAAACCTAGGCAAGAACAAGATGCTGATCATACTTGTGATTGCCTAGTCAGTGTTCATATTTTCCACAAAACTTAATGATCTTAGATTGCTATTTAACTTGCGATTCCTGTTTAGATAGCATGATAAGAATAGTTTGAAAGCGACGCTTAGTTTAATTCAACGAACTTGGGAAAATAATAAGATTAATGCAGTGCGGTCACGGTTAGTCTTGAGCATTGTCTCTCACGAATTAGCAAGTGATTATTGAATATTAATTTATAAGCATATGTTTGGTGTGTGGAGATAAAACCCTTAGCTAATTTCTCATCTTTGCCATCTCTTTAGTTTATTATCTTTACATTAATTTTCGTAGTTATTTTCATAATTTAATTTAGAAAATCCAATCCCCTTTTATTTAATTAGATTGTTAGTTGTCTTTTAATTATTATTAGTGTAATTAACAAGCCCTCTAATCCCCGGTCTAGAACGATCCCTATTTATTCTATACTACAAATTACAAAGCAGGGTATTAAGTTGTGTGCTACAAAAATAGCGCATCAATTTTTGGCGCCGTTGCCGGGGATTAGAAAAGTTGTTGATTACTTAATTAGTTTTTATTTATTTATTTATTTTTATTGATTTTTTTCTTTCTTTCTTTATCTCAGGTACCAGTTCATGCACAATAGGAGATCCAGCGAAAACTTAGTAGAATACGATTCAGAGCCTGAGAAAACATTTAGAAGACGAAGAAGAGAAACAAAAGAACTACAAACATCTAGCTTTGAATCTGAATCTGAATCTGAAGAGTTTGACATGGGAGATAATAGATCTATTAAAGAACTTTCGGCATCCACCTTGGACAATGCCGCACCCTTGTGCATTCAGTACCCATTAGCCGCGCAGGGCAAGACTGAGTCATTCGAGCTGAAATCCAGCCTACTTCATCATATTCCGAAGTATCATGGTCTTTCTATGGAGGATCCAAATAAACATTTAAAGGAATTTGAAGTTGTATGCTCCAGTATGACGCCAATAAATGTGGATGAAAACATTCTAAAGTTGAGAGCATTCCCTTTTTCTCTGACTGATAGGGCTAAGGATTGGCTCTATGAACTACCTTCCGGAACAGTATATTCTTGGGAAAGCATGAAGAAGGTGTTTCTAGAGAAATTTTTCCCAACTTCCAAAATTATCTTATTGAGGAAGAAAATCAGTGGCATACAGCAAGGTCCAGGAGAATCATATCCGGCTTACTATGAGCGCTTCAAAACTCTCATAGCATCATGCCCGCAGCATCAGATGAAGGAGGAGCTCCTGATTCAATACTTTTATGAGGGATTGCTTCCTCTTGAGCGACAGATGTTAGATGCAGCGGCAGGAGGAGCTTTGGTTGATAAAACTCCAGCAGCAGCAAAAACTTTGATTGCAAACCGAGCCTTAAATGCTCAGCAGTATGAAGGAATTGGAGAACCTTCACGCCAAGTCAATGAGGTAAGTACTAATTCTAGTTTGGAAGCTCAAATGGCTAATCTTACCTCACTTGTGACTCAGGCCCTAGGGAAGCCGAATATGCTAGGAGTTGCACAGGTTTGTGGCGTGTGTACAAAGCCAGGACATCCATCTGATCAATGTCCTCAACTGATCGAGAATGGCGGTTGGGAGAATGTCAATGCAATAGGTTTTCAAGGGCAAAATCACTATAGGAATAATCCTTATTCAAACACCTACAATGAAGGTTGGAGAAATCACCCCAGTTTTGGATGGAGAAATTCAGAACAACCTCAACAACAGACTTCGAATCGACCACCCCCTGGTTTCTTTCAAGGACCACCTGAACCACCTCAGCACAATTCAGGTATGCCGCTTAATTATGATGAGATACTGAAATCATTAACTATTTCTCAGCAGAATCAAGCAAAAGATATAGCAGATTTGAAGCTACAGATGGGACAAATAGCTGAGTTTATTGGACAAATTCGTGAGCAAGGAAAACTTCCTAGTTCTACCACTCCAAATCCGAAGGGCAGGTTTGAAACTGCAAAAGCAATTACATTGAGGAGTGGTAGGCAGATTGAGAATGAGCCGATAGTCCCTAAACAGAGTCAAAATAAGAAAGCTGAGTTACAGAAGGATTATCCATCCATCATTGAAAAACCAGAACTCCAAGGTAAGAAGGTGAGTATTCCAAATTCAGTTTCTGCTAATCTTGTTCCACCTTTTGTGCCTTTTCCAGGTAGGTTTGCCAAATCTAGGAAAGATGAACATGATAAGGAAATTTTGGAAACCTTCCGAAAAGTCCAAGTCAATATTCCGCTTCTTGATGCTATTAAGCAAGTGCCTAAGTATGCAAAATTTTTGAAGGAGCTTTGCACAACAAAGAGACGTCTTCGAGATGGAGAGGTAGTTAAGGTAAGTGAGAATGTCTCCGCAGTTCTTCAAAGGAAATTGCCACCGAAGTGTAAGGATCCAGGTAGTTTTACTATCCCTTGTGTTATCGGTAATACTAAAATTGAAAATGCAATGTTAGACTTAGGTGCTTCAATTAATGTTATGCCGTATTCTATTTATCGATCTATGAATCTTGGGAAATTAAAAAATGATGGTGTTATTATTCAATTGGCTGACCGTTCTAATGCATATCCTCGAGGTTTGTTGGAAGATGTGTTAGTGCAGGTTAACCATTTGATATTCCCAGCAGATTTCTATGTTCTTGAGATGGAAGATTCGGAATTATCAGCACCTTTGCCTCTTCTTTTAGGGCGCCCCTTCATGAAAACTGCGAAGACAAATATTGATGTACATGCGGGGAAACTGACCATGGAATTTGATGGTGATGTGATTGGCTTCAACATCTTTGAAGCCACGAGATATCCTGATAAAAATCATTCTTGTTTTTCTATTAATGTGAATGACAATTTGTCCCAGAAATTGTCAAACCTCAAAAACGAGGATGAACTTGAGACCCACATCACTACTGCCGTTGGATATGAGAGCAATGGAGTTCCCTATGATACAAAGAAGCGGAAGAAATTTCAGTTGAATGAGCTTGAAAAGATTCAGGATGAGGCTTATGATAGTAAAAGCAATTATAAGGAGAACACTATAGTTTTTCATGATCAGATGATCCATGGAAATATTTTTGTCATTGGAATGAAAGTCTTGCTTTTCCAATCATGTCTTAGAACTGGTAAGTTACGTTCTGAATGGGTTGGTCCTTTTATTATTACTAATGCTTTTCCCCATGGTGCTATACAGATTAAGAGTGTCACAACCGGGAAGGAGTTTAAAGTGAAACATCATCGACTTAAGCCCTATTATGAGTCATTTGTGGAGCATGACGTGGAGGACGTATCACTCCATGTTCCCACTTATTCTGAGGATTAATTGGAGATACCGTCAGGCTGCACGACGTTAAGACAAGCGCTTCTTGGGAGGCAACCCAATCAGATTTGCTTTCTTTATCATTTTATTTTATTTTCGTTGTTTTTGTTTTTGTTTGTTAGTAGTTTGTTTTTCCGCGTTTAAATCTTTCATTGCATGTGCTATAATCTATTAACATTGAGGACAATGTTAGGTTTAAGTGTGGGGGAACAAAACATTGTTTTATTTTGAATTATTTTGAAAGAAAAAAAAAATTGTTGGTTTTTATTTTCTTTGTTGGTATTAGTGTCATAAAAATAAAAATAAAAATAAAATAAAAAAATAAAAAAAAACAAAACAAATATATATATATAAATAAAAATAAAAATAAAAATTTATATTTGTTTTGAGTCTTAGGATACTTTCCAACACAATGATGAGATTTGGTTTTTAATTGCTTGACGTTAAGATGATTTATAAACATGATTCAAGATCTAATATTATTCTTTGGTTAATGCTTATTTATAGTTATCATATGCAGATTCACATGTAATCAACTTAGTAATTTGTACTCATAGCATGCTTAGTTGAATTTAACTCATTATAACCCATATGTGAGTTTTGAGCCTATTGTTCCTTTGATTTTGAGAGTTTTTAGTTAGGTCATCTTTTATTTATTTTGTCAATAATAATTCGTTGCATGATCTCAATTTTGTTTGCTTTGGTTGCTACTTGAATTGCTTTCAAAATTAAGAATGAAACACTAGAACTTGTATTAATTTCGTTCAAAGCATCATATTGAATTGCATGACATGTTTGACATGATAAAGGCACCTAGTTTCCACCATTGCCAAATAAGCCTGATCCATAATATTTTTCCTTTAGGTTAACCCCATTGAACCTATTATTAAGCCTTTTATTTCATTACCCTCATTCTCTATCCTAATAAAACGAGTGGAGCATAATTCGATTTGCAGATACTTTATTGTGGTTCAAGGTATCTTGAAAAGCAAGTGTGGGGGAAGACCCTTGTGGTAGACAGTTCAAAAAGAAAGAGTTGCAAAAAAAAAAAAAAAAAAAAAAAAAATTGAAAAAAAAAAAAAAAAAAGAAGAAGTTACAAAAGAGATACAAGTCCTTATCTTTATCAATTCAGTATTACAGTACCATACAGATAGTTCAATTCTTTTTAAGTAGATACAAAATAACTGCTGAAGCTCTTCATTATCAATGGGCCACCTCGTCATTTTTCCACTTATGTCTTGAACCATATGATTCTTTGCTAATGTCTCTAATCTTATTGCATGCTTTCACAATTTCTTCAAGCCCTTTGAAAACTTCATATCCGTTCTTTCTCTTCCCTTGACCCCTGGCCCCATTACAACCTGAATTAAGACCTTTTGATTGAGTGTGTCTTGCAATGTCACGATGTGGAGATTCGAATGAGGTATGAGCATATGGTGTCACTGGTTCTTGCATTCAAGTAGTAACATTCCTTCCATGAGATCATATATCTAAAAAAAAAAAAAAAAAAAAAAAAAAAAAAAAAAAGGTCAGAAAATGCCATTCTTTCTTGTTATATCATATGTGAGCTACTTGTTTCCCTTTCACATCAATCCTCTCACATATAGCTAGAATAGGAAGAGTGATTTTACCAAATAATCAGTGAAAAAGAAAAGAGTGCATCTAGTGAGATTTTTGGGTTAATTCTTCTTGGCACGCGCTTGAGTTTCACAGTCACTTGGATTGATTTAATTGTAAATTTTTATATCATTGCTATGAACGTGTATTAATTTTCGAATGATGTGGATTTAATCTCGTGTTTACAAAAAATCTTAACATGTCATGATCCGTTGAAAATCTCTGAGACAAATGTTGGAAAGTATAGATTGAGTCATTTGAGTCTTTTATTTTTGTTTCTTGGATTTGCTCGAGGACTAGCAAAAGATAAGTGTGGGGGAATTTGATAGGGGCATAATTATGCTATTTTTAGTACATATTTCTATATGTATTATTAGCTATTATTTGTTAATTATGGTACTAATTGCTATTTTCATGTTTGTGTAGGTTTCCAATTACAATACTTTAAAATAGAAGCAAATTGGCAATTTAGGAATACTAATTGCACAAGGACTTCACACAAGCAAGGAAACCACACCAACAAGGAAACCACAGAAAGAAGAAAACAAGAATAAAAAGGGGACATACCTGGCTTTGAGAGAACCAACCATCGAGCAATAGCATTGATCCACCACCTCCATCGTCTCCCTTTTCCTCCCTGATCACCCTCGCACAAACCCTAGCCGCCGTCACCCACCATCCACATCCAGCGTCGCAGCAAGCCATCATCATCCAGAAACCTCCTTCACCAACACAATCTTCCATCTCACACAGACACCTCCGTCCAACCCTTCTTTTGCCGGCCATCTTCCTCACACCAGCTAACCGACACAGACCCAAAACCCATCACAGAAAACCAACTCAAAATCCCTCTCTCTATCGCCCTCAATTTCTTCTTTTTCAACTGTCCATCTCCTCATCTATTTGTTCATCTCGCAATCCACCCATCGCCTCATCGCCGTCACCATCAGAACCCGACACCGTCATCCCCTCACTCGCATCTTCTTCTGGAGAAAGGAGCTGAAGCAGAACGAAAGGAAGAAGTGAAGCAGAGATCGAAGGGAGCTGAGGAACAGACCGAACAAGCAATTCGCGTGAGGAAGGAAGGAAGATATATCGCGCTATTTGCACCCCAGTTCTACTCAGTACCACCACGGATCAGTGTTTTGTTTTCATCTCTAAACATCTCAACTCTTTTACTTATTTTAGTTTGATTATTGATTATGGATTACTGTTTGAACATAATTAATATGTCTAGCTAAACTCCTCTTAGTTAGGGGTGGATTCGAAGCCCCAAACATGTGCTTTATAAATTAATTGAATTTAATCTTCCTTGTTATTAGTAATTGTGTTTTGCTTAACTGCTTTATAGAGAACTTTTCCTTTTATGTTTGTTAAGGTGGCCAACTTAGTAAGCATGCTAGGATTTGGGGCTAGAGTATAGGAGAGTTTCACCTAATTGTTATGATTTTATACTCACAAGTAGTAAATACCAAGGAACGTTGGTAAGGTTAAGTCAAAACCTAGGCAAGAACAAGATGCTGATCATACTTGTGATTGCCTAGTCAGTGTTCATATTTTCCACAAAACTTAATGATCTTAGATTGCTATTTAACTTGCGATTCCTGTTTAGATAGCATGATAAGAATAGTTTGAAAGCGACGCTTAGTTTAATTCAACGAACTTGGGAAAATAATAAGATTAATGCAGTGCGGTCACGGTTAGTCTTGAGCATTGTCTCTCACGAATTAGCAAGTGATTATTGAATATTAATTTATAAGCATATGTTTGGTGTGTGGAGATAAAACCCTTAGCTAATTTCTCATCTTTGCCATCTCTTTAGTTTATTATCTTTACATTAATTTTCGTAGTTATTTTCATAATTTAATTTAGAAAATCCAATCCCCTTTTATTTAATTAGATTGTTAGTTGTCTTTTAATTATTATTAGTGTAATTAACAAGCCCTCTAATCCCCGGTCTAGAACGATCCCTATTTATTCTATACTACAAATTACAAAGCAGGGTATTAAGTTGTGTGCTACAAAAATAGCGCATCAAGGAGTTGTTAAATCACATGTAGCTTTAAGCAAAGGTTTAAATTGAGTTACGAACTCCACAATCCACAAACTTTGCTTTTTTATATTATCGTTTGAATCATTTTATATCTACTATGTAGAAGAAAATTGTAGAGAACTTGAATGGTCATCCTAGAACACACTCCACTTGCCAACAGGTAAAATTATCTTCTCAAGCTTTATTGTGAATCGCCATCAATATATCGGGAATATAAGATGACATTTGTGGTCCAGTTCACTTTTGACATTTGTGGTCCAATTCACTTTTTTAGTCATTACATAGTACTATGTGATGCATTCGCTAGATGGTCTCATATATTTTCCCATAAACTTCAATTTGCTTAGAGCACAATTTTTAGACCACTCGAACGAGTGTATCCGACTTGAAATTGCAACTGAGCTTAATTTCAAGTTTTTCGATGATTTTTGCTCATTGATAGGAATTGTTGTTGAACATCAAGTCCCACATGTACTAAATTGTTTAGTGAAATCTGAAGTTACATGTCTTAAACTTTTTGGAATATTTTTACTTATGCAGTCTAGACTACCCACTAGTGTTTTGGGACATGCAACCTTGCATGCTCAATAGTTGTTTCAACTTCGCCCCACTTTGTAATGTAAGTTGTTACATGTACAACTTGTGACTGATTGTTTAATTAATGTTTCCCATCTACAATAATTTGTTTGTGTGGTATAGGTTCATACACCACCTCCCACTCAAAATAAGATTGGGATTCAACGTTGCTTAGGCATTAATGTTGGTTTTGACTCACTATCTATCATACATTACCTAAAAATATTCATTGGTACATCTTTTTTGTTAGATTTGCAGTTGTTAGTTTGATGAGATAATTTTCTTACCGTTAAAGCACTACAAGAAAATTGGGCTTTGGTGAAGAACATTGTTCCTCACTAAAACATGAAAATTCGTCACATTTCATCCAATGTGAGGAATTTTGGTCGTCTCAGCGTTCATCACATAAAGGGCGTTAAGGAAAGTATTATGTGACGAATTTCTCACCTGTCATAAACAGTCGACTTATGTGGCGAGTTGTTCCTCACATAAACTTAGCGCACGAATATACCATTATAACATGGGTGACGAAATTTTCATCAGTCTACAGTTGTATGTATGACGAAAAGTTGGCGTCACGTGTAGTAACTTTCTGTGAGGAAAATTTTCCAACTTATGTAATTTATATGTAAGGAACGGTAGTCATTTAATACATAAAAAATATCTACATGTGACGATTTTTTCCTCACACTTTTATTATATTTGTAACGATTCATTATTAATCTATTTATTGTAGTTGTCTACTAGCACATATTCTCAAATGTTTAACACCCAAATTTTTTTGCGTCACGCACAATCTAAAAATTAAAATAGTCGAATATTCATTCGTCACAAAATATTGCATTCTTTCATTGCATATATCATCCTCAAACAAGTCTACAAAAGTTTAATAATGATTTTAAGTAACACCATACTGACATCTACACAAAAAAGAAGTCTAATTGCATACATAATTATTTCATTTCACAGACACAACCTCCTTGAAATATTCACCATCATCATGGCCACCAAGCTCATCAAAATAAGGATTATCTGGATGTACACCACTACCATTAGAATTGCTTTGATCGTGGCGGGAGGAACCGTTATTGATACGACCTTGCATTGTAGTTGCCCAAAAAACCTGCATTCGAGAATAGAAATTAACAAGTGTCAACACAAATATATGTACTAATTAATCTTTAGAATGCATATGCATCCATATTACCAAGACTTGCAAAACCGATAGTGGTTCTAGAAGAATGTTCTTGCTTTTTGTTCAAGTTGACGCGTGTTGGACCATATTCATGTATCAAGACCAAGCAATCAAACAAGAAAATGCTAAGTAGGATATCTCTGATTTGATAATATGCAATCCCCACTTCCAAGCAATCTCCTTAATACACATAAGAGTTTGATCATTAAACAATCAAACCACTTTGAAAAATCTTTTGTTCCAAGAAAAAATTTAATACTCAATTTCCTTTAATGCTTGACAGACATCTTTAAATAACTTATTAGAGATTTACGATTATGCATCTACACTTCCACACATTCATCAATGGGAAAAACATAAAATGGTGAGAAAGTAACAACCCACTATCACTAGGAAACCAAAGTAACTTACCACAGATCCATAAATTGTAAGGAAAAATGAGTTTTTCCTGCTAATTGGTAATAATGTCATACCTTGCATTCAACAAGAATTTTAGATACTAAAAACAAAGAACTCCACAACAATATAAACTAGGGCTGGGCAATTTAGACCGAAAAATCAAATCGAACCGAGAACCGGACCTATCCGAACCGGTCGGTTCAGTTTTATAATAGATTTTTAATCTTCGGTTCGATTTTTAGGTCCGACTCAAAATTTTCGATCTGGTCCTCGGTTCCAGCAATCCTAAACAGTCGGTTAACCAAACCCGACCTAAATGTTTAAATAGAGTACCAATTTGTTCGAAAGTCCAACCCAAACTATCCCCACCAACATCAAAACCCAACCCAAACTTACCCCTCTAATATCAAAAGCTCAACCCAAACTATGCCTACAACCTGAACCTACCCCTAAAAGCTAAAACCCAACTTATTCTCCCAATGTGACATTGACACAATTTGTGGGTCTCACCCATTACACTCACTCAAGCAATAGAGAGAGAGGGGTTGACATCATTATTTCCAAAACAAAAAATATGGTCATGAATCATGATAGGATAGGTGGTTGTCAAAAAACATATTTCTTTATAGCCTCATTTTTCTAATGTGAACAAGTGGGATTGATTATTAGAAAATTTGACTCTGAAATTGTCTTAAAAGATTGCGGTGGACTGAGACCGATCCGGCCCGGCCCGAAAAATCGGTCAATCGAACCCTCAGTTAACTAGCTAACCCGGTCCGGGCTCGGTCTTTAAATTTTGGGCTTTCAAATGTCAGGCCGATCCTCGGTTTGGGCTACACGGGCCGATTAACCGGACCTGCCCAACCCTAATATAAACTAAAAAGTATTAGTAGAAGAAGAAGATCGGATTAATGGAACCAAGTACCTGAAAGAGAAGGATCAAACCACAAGCAAAACTCCAACTACCATTGAGCTATTATATATAATAAAATGGTAACCAATTACTAACAATTGGTGCAAGTAGCAGTAAAACAAATCCCAACGCAAGAAAATAAAGACGTCATTGCTGAAACTCTGTACAATAATAGACAAGCAAAGTTAGATGTTAGACAAATTCATTAAGACAAAAAGAACATTTTTTAAATAATTATACTAACCTTCTTCAACAGAAACTGTAAGGAATCAGATACTCCATCTGTAGAGACATAATTTATATTACACATTAAAACTAAAAAACACAAAAATCATAAAACATATGATCCAAAATAGATTATCCAAAGGTATTACACTAGAACATCTAGAGATACGCCTCTTTAAAAAAACTCCATTATGAAGTTCAACATAAGGAAAATGAAAAATTGGATATTAGCACGGCTGTGTTCTACGATAAGATAGTTCACAAAGAAAAGAAAAAAAGAAAATTTCCTATTCCCAACACAGTCAAGAAATCTAGAGAATATCAGTCCTACTTTAAGGCATCAAACCCAGTGAAATTCTTCTAAAGCAACAACCACAGATGCAACACATAACCGTGAGGTTGATTAATCTAAGGGGGTATTAAGTATAGAAGCTAATGGACAAGCAAGGCGTGTGTTTAACAATATGCCAACATGTGTTTGATCTGCACAAGTGTTGACAATTTGTGGTATAAAAGTTGATGAGCTCAAGTTTTTCATCAAAATTTTCTTCTTCAAGAGTCTAAAAGAAAGGATTGCTTGTCTTTACAAGTGTAGTGCACATAAAACTAAAAAGAATTTGAGTTCACAACATGGTACTATTAATAACAATCATCAAAACTTATTTAAGCATAAACCTGAATTTCTTGATAGCATTACGCCAATCTAACAACACAAACCTGAATTTCAACAAATGAGAACATTGAACATTGTCCTTGAGATGTTTGGTGCATAGAGGCTAGAGCAATCAACTGCTGATGTTGAATCCTTGAATAAAGATAACCAATGGGAAAAAAAGAAGACCCTAGTACAAAAAGGACTTACAGATCCAGCTCTCCACCCATTCAAAACTTTCAACAAATGATAATACTAAATACCAACAATGGATCTGTCCTCTATACATTGTATATCGAACAATGTCCAAAATTTGACAAGCAAACAAGGGATAAAACCCAAATGGTGGATAATTGACCCAATGATATCGAAGATCTTGATCTCAAACCGAATATTTATTGGATTTTGCAATTTGGAACTCCAATTTTTTCATTTTAGCTTAGGGAATGCTCTGTATATACTTTAAAATTACTAAGTCAAATTGTGGCAAGTTAATACTTAATACTTAGTATTCGTATCTAGACATTGTTCTAAGATGAACACTCCTATCAATGTTTAACCTTTTTACTAAGATAAACCATGTGAAATTTCTCAACAATGCAATGACGAGCCTAAAATATTTGAACGCAAACTAGTTCTCAAATTCACCAAACACACTAAAACTAGAACATTGAACTAATACCTCTAATAGCAAAACAATGCAAAGAGGTCTCACCTGATGCTTGGTAAGGTGCCTTCAAATGGCCCTAGTCTTTTTGGGTCGAAGACGAAGAGGCAAGAACTTATTGTTCTTATAAGCCTCGCTAAGAGCTACCTTTTGTCCTTGTAATAATAGATGAAATTGTTGGTTCACTCTTTTGCCTCATTCAGTTTTTTCTAGTTCCTACTACCCATCTGAACAAGGTACTCAGTGCTATGTACAAGCCAATTCGATATTCTCAAAAAGTTGTTCTCAGGAGTGGGCAAGTTCAAGTCATATCTGAAAGCAAAGGGAAACATATCAAAGCCAGAAGGACATCATTTCTTAACCATTCTCGAGCTCCTAGGAGCAGGTGCTTTCATGTACCTGAACAGTTCAAAATATTAGAAACACAATGAGTTAGGGGTTGTAATGCCCAAACCCAAGTTAAAACAAAACATACTGATAATGGGGAGTATACCATTTACTATAATGTTAACAATTGAGACTTGTGATCACTGCCATTGAAAATAAATGTCCTAGTCATTGGAACAAACTGTTTAGTGATGAGCGACAGAGGAAGGGATAAATAAGTAAATAGATAAAGTAGCACAACTTATCTCTTTCATGACAAAAGTGGAAACTCAACCATCTTTCCCCAGATTCACCATTCTAGTTGTGTTATAACATACACGCTATCTCAATGATAAAATAACCAATATCCAATACTATATGAAAATCCAAATGGAACTACTGTATCCAATACTATATAAAATCAAACTAACGGAGGTCTTTTAAATTGGATGTGGATTTGCCAACACCACATTCTACTAAGTAGTACACAATGAAATGAAATTTGAAGAAACTGAAACAACCCCATTATCATTTCTTTCTAATATCTACTAATAAGTAGAAAAATAAATATAATTTGAAGAAAATGAAACAACCCATTATCAATTCTGAAGTACAAAACATATGTAGAAACAAAAAATATGGAACTAATTAGATAAACACTAATCAATTAGTCTCCCAATCAAACTACACTGAATACATTCAGAACTGTTTCTCTTTTGTAAGTCGAATGGCCAACAAAAACCCTATAAACTGAACTTGAACACACTTACCATTCAGAAAGTGAAACTAACACAATTGAACATAACATAAACCCACCCCTTAAAGCATAATAAATGGAGTACCTTGAGAAGGCGAGGTTTCTGAAGCATTTTGTTGATGTTGTTGTTGTTGTTTGAAGAAGTCTAAATGGCGGGATCTCACTGAGAAATTTATCTACTTGGTGGTGAAGGTGAAACAAAGCTCTCCTTTTGAAGCCCACACACGACTGGAGGATTTAGATAAGAGAAGGTGAGATAAGATCGCAGAGATGAGAAAGGAAAGAGGGAAGATCTTAAAGAGAGAATATCCAAGTCGAGGTCGAGTGGAGAGACGTGAGAGGGGCGATGAAAAGTTTTGCAGGGCGAGAACTCTGATTTGGAAGAGCGTCTGTGTTGGCATTTGGTTTATGCGCAGATTTGGAACGAGTTTGTGTTTGGGAAGAAGTAGATGTAGGTTGTGTTTTTACGCTTATGCCCTTAAAAAAATTCAATGAGCAATGTTTCTCCACTATTGTGTTGGGCTTTACGTTTCCTCACCAAATGTGACGAGACGTTACGTTTCCACTATTGTGTTGTGTTGGTCGAAATGTGACGAGAATTTGTGTTGTGTTGGTCGAAATGAGACGTTACGTTTCCTCACCAAATGTATTTAATTTAGGCGCGAATTTTCTCCTCTATCTTGTGCGACAGTTGTGAATATTTATGCGAGGAACTGGAAATCAAAATTTCTCTTGCACAAATATGTGACAACTCGTCAAAATTCTTCATTAAAACTAAACAACGGTGACAATTTTTGAAGCGTCACATATAATTTCGCCACCTAATGCCAGATTTCTTGTAGTGAAGAGAGATAACAAGTTCTTACAGAAAAATACAGTGATAAAGAATAGTGTGAAATTATCATGAAATTTTCCATTCTCTCATCTAGATCCCAGAACATACCAATGTGATTACGGGATACAAAGAATATTGTATTCTTAGGAAGCTGTGAAGTAATTATTTGATGTACTTAATGATGTAGCCCACGTGACAAAGTCACATGTGCCAACTATGAATACATTTTCTCGATTTTGTAGTTCTGAAGAACAAACTTCGAATAAGGCAACTAATGAATCTACGACATGCCAAAACCATGGTAGACCTATAGTTTCCAAAGATTCAACCTTCGAAAGAGAAGAATGAATAACAAATCATGCCCTAATAAAACTGTTGAAACTCTTTGCGGACGGTATACAAGCTCCAAAAGAAGTTGTACCCAAAACTTTAGAAGTAGTTTTATATAACGCTCTTAAAGAAGTTGTGTTTCGAAAATTCACATTCTACACAACCCTAGAAGTGGTTGCTCCATGTCTGATACTGAAAGTCCTTGAAGTGACTAAAAAAACCCATGAAGAAGCTCAAGTACTTGATAATAGTGAGATCTCAATATATTAAAAAGGAATGTGGAATCCAAGTGAAATGGTCATCGGTGACATATTCACATTTATGGTAGCTACCGAAATATCAAAAGGCAATGATACAAAAAATGATATTGAACCACAAAACATATATGAATGTCGGCAATGAAATGATTGGCCAAAATGAAAATGAATTGGGTTCCCTTGAGAAATGTGGTGTATTTGGACCTATAGTGCAAACAATTTAGTGTGTAAAACTCGTTGGTTTCAAATAAGTGTTTGTACGAAAATAAAATGAGAAAAATGAAATTATTAGATATATGACAAAACTCATGGCAAAAGGCTTCATGCAAAAATATGAAATTAATTATGATAAAATATATTTACCTATAATGGGTATGATTAAATTCAGATATTTAATAAGTTTTGCAGTTTTTAAAAAACTTGATACGAGACTTCTGAATGTAGTGATTACTTACTTATACGATGACTTATACACATGTACTTGCATGAAAAACCCCTGAAGCATTTACTTTGCATGAAACAAAGTCAAGAAATACGTACTCAATAAAAACTAAAATTTGCAATCCAAAAGGATGTGGTATAAGCATCTTAGTGAATATTTGTAAGGAATGTTATGCAAACTTGCCCATGTGTCTTAATCAAGAAATCATTGATTGGTTTTGTCATAGTAGAAGTTTATGTAGATAATATAAATCTTGAAGACCTTGAAAATAATACGAAATATTTACAGAAAAATTGAAATGAAAGATCTTGGGAAAAACAAAAGTTTATCTCCACCTGCAGATCGAGCAAAGTATTAATGGGATATAAGTCCATCAGTCAAGGTAAAAACGTTTTAACATGGAAAAATCACATCACTTAGTAATCCCATGGTCGTTTGATCATTATATTTAAATAAAGACCCGTATAGACCCCCCAAAAATGAGGCAATATTTGGTGTGAAATACTTTATTCAATGTCATTAGTGCATTGTTATACTTAGCACAATATACAAGACTTTATATTGCTTTTACTGTGCAAGTACTAATAATGTATAATTTTTTTTTTTTTGAAAGGCAAGCGTGCCGCCGCTGGGTATAGAACCCAAGACGTGAGGGTTAAACCACCACAACCTTAACCATCCAACCAGGCTACCATTGGCTAATATTGTTCATGTACTCGTAGACATTGGAATGAAGATTAAACACAAATATCTTAGTGAGACCATTGGTATTGTTAATTTTGTTTTTGTGATTTATCTAACAATTTTCACCAAGTTGGCTATGCATACACATATTGTCTTTTTGACCCTTACAAGGGTTGCTCCTATACATGTTATATATATATATATGAACTGCAAAAAGTTATCTCATGGCAATCTAATAAACAGATGTTGGCGGCTATCTCCTAAAATCATGTTGTTATAAAACATATCGAGAGTGTATTTGGCTCAGATAGTTCAACATATCATTACCATTTAACTCTTGTCATAGATCATCCTTGACTACAATATTTGAAGACATGTTGCATGTGTTGCTCAAATGCAACAAGGCTTCATTAAAGGAGATTGAAAAACACATTCCACTAAATTTATTATGCCCACACAAGCTTAAGAAAAACCATGAGATTAAAGTCAAATATGTTCGATCTGGTGACAACATTGCATATATCTTTACCAAAGCACTGCTTAAATCAATATTCAAAAAATTTGTTCATGAGATTGACATGTGTTGGTTTAGTTATCAAACCATATAATGTTTTGCTATCATGAAGAAGAGTCATTATCAGGGGGAAGCATCGAAGTTTGTCCCCCCAAGCATTCTGAAGTATGCTACATTGATATTAAGCATGTTATACTTTTTTTTTTCCCTTTGACATAGTTTTTTCATTGAGTTTTCTTGTTAAGGTTTTAACAAGGAACGTTATGGCGCATAAGCATCTAGACATATGCTACATTGAGCATTGCATTATAGTCATTTTCTTTCGATAGAATTTTGTCCCACTGAATTTTCCTATCAAGGTTTTAATGAGACAACATCTCGCGCACCCACTACAATACTTGGAAAACATTGTACTATTTTCCTTCCAGGTTTTATTTTACTAGGTTTTACTAACAATGTAGGTTATAATGAGGCAAAAGTAGTAGACATCGAAGGGGTACTGCATATAATGGGTGGTTGTCCACCTCCTCTTTGGTAACGACGGATGACATATATACCACATAGGTGTTAAATGGATAACACCATTGGTGTAGTTGTTACACAGTTATACATGTGGCATTATCTCATAAGTCATGAGATAATTGGCAGCATATGAATTATACTGTAATACGTAGCCAAAGGAAAATATAAGAATTTATCTACAAATGTACCACCATATCCATTGCATAAATAAGAGCATTTAGTTATTCACTGTAATTTAGAGAAAATTTTGAATAAATGCAACAAATAGTGAATGAATGGTCTGAGATAGTGTTCTTCCTTATGGAAGTTTATAATACTTATGAGATTATGCTCAGATTAGTTAAATTGACGAGATATATGAAATAATGATCATATTTAATCCACAATACTCAATTTATATTTTATTTTTCTCTCCAGTCCCAATTTTTTTCACTCTACTTATTTCTATGATTTATTTTATTTTAGGGTTAATTGCTACTTCCCCTTTATAATAAATAGCTAAATGATAAGTACACCCACCATTATTCACTATTGCACTTACCCCCTTGACTGGCAGTCCAGTGACCATCAGATTTCAAAACAGATTATCAAAATACTCCTAAGATTGAATCTTTCATATCTCGAACATCTCATCTCAAGGAAAATCTTAAGGCACAACTTAAATTGTAATCGTATCTCGAGAAAAATCCAACAGTTGATTTTAAAATTTGTATCTCAAACATCTCATCTCGAGAAAAATCTAATATCCAAATTTAATTGTGCATGCATCTCGAGGAATTTAACTGTCCAAATCTAATCGTGCACGCATCTAAAGAAAAATCTAATGATCCAAATTTAATCATACATGCATCTAGAGAAAATCTAACGGTTATTAGAAAAATTCACTTCTTCTCCTTCCTCCTCTTCCATTTTCCTCCTATGTTTCCTAGCCCCGCCGCCACCTTCTCCCTCCTCATTCCTCTTCCCCTTCTTCCTCATCTGTTTCGCAGCCCCACCACCACCTCCCCCTTGCTTCTCTTCCACCTTCTTCCTTCCTCCTTCTCCTACCTCCTCCCATCCCTCTTCCTTACTCCCCCTTTTTTCCTCCTCTGTTTTGCAGCCCCGCCATTATCCTCCCCTTTCATCATCCTCCCTCCTCTCCTTCCTCCTCTTCCCCATCTTCCTCCCCTATTTCAGTGATTGCAAGGCTATGAAATAAAAGAGGAAGAAGAAATGGAAGCATTTTTTTTGGCATCAAATTTTTCTCGAGATGTGCGCATGTTTAATTTTGGACCGTTAGATTTCCTTGAGATACACGCACGGTTAAATTTGAAACGTCATATTTTCCTTGAGATGTGCCGAGTAAATTTAAACCGTTAGATTTTCATTGAGATGCATGCACGAGTAAATTTTAAAATTATCTCGTGATGTGTGTAAAATTAAATTTGGTTTGTTAGATTTTTTTCGAGATGAGATATTTGAGATACAAATTTTTAGGATTTTTCTCGAGACGAGATGTTGAAGATACGATACATTAAATCTCAGCCTATAATTTATCAAGGGCATTTTGGTCATTTAATTTAAAAACTACGCGATCAATACACGTTGACCGTTAGACTTGGGGGGTAAGTGCAATAGTGATTAATGATGGGCGCATATCTCAATTAGTTATTTATTGTAGGAGGTAAATGTTGGGATGAAGTTGGCTTGAATAGTCCCACATCAAGTAAGGTGGAGTTGTCACTAAGGTTTATAAGGAGATAGTCCACTCCCTAATAGTAACGAGACATTTTAAGGGAAAACCCCACACCACCTAGGCCCAGATGGAATGTCACACCCGATAGGTGGTGTTTAAGTTGGGGACAATATCGTTGCTATGTATAGTGGACCTAGGTGCGCGCACGTGCTCAGCGTGCGCCAACAAGTGATATCAGAGCCGATGGTTCGACGGGGACTTGGCAAGTGGTGCAAGGCAACACATTGTTCAGGGGATCCGACGCGAGGTAGCGAGCCAGGTAGAGCATTGCATGTGCGCGGTCCGAAGTGGAGGTGCAGGCGGCACGTTGTTTTGGGGATCAGGCGCGAGGTAGCGAGCCAGGTAGAGCGTCGCATGTGCGCGGTCCGCCAGATGAATGGATCCAGATTAGATTTCAGATCCTTGCCAAGAGAATGTATCCTACAAGTCCGGACGAGGGTGGAGTTAGTGCGGTGGTTGCGATTAAGGTGGAGCCAATAACGTCGAGATAGCAGCCCGTACACCGAGTGCTACCCACAAGATCGTGGTCGCACGTGAGACTCGAGGAGGAGGTGTACTTCGAGATGTAGACTAGTGGATGGATTGTAGGATGTGTGACGATTCACGCCAAAGGTGGAGATTGTTGGGATGAAGTTGGCTTGAATAGTCCCACATCAAGTAAGGTGGAGCTGTCACTAAGGTTTATAAGGAGATAGTCCACTCCCTAATAGTAATGAGGCCTTTTAAGGGAAAACCCTACACCACCTAGGCCCAGATGGAAGACCACACCCGATAGGTGGTGTTTAAGTTGGGGACAATATCGTTGCTATGTATAATGGACCTAGGTGCGCACACGCGCTCAGCACGCGCCAACAGTAAATAGTAATTAACCCTTTTAATAGTTCCATTAGAAACAAACAACAAAAACAGGCATTACACTCATCACAATAAAAAATTCTAGAGAGCCAGGCCCTAGAGCCAGGGAGACTCTGTGTATTTGTGTTTGATTGGTGGATTATGAGGATCTCTAGGATGATAGAGGGTATTGAGGCTCCTTGGCGCGCTTGGCCTGGCTCTCTAGACCGACTGACAATCAAAAATACTAAAATTGCAGTTATTTCAGTTTGCCCTTGATTCAAATTCCACCGAAAAGGGAAACAAGTCAATACAATAAAACAGCTCCCACTTACTGGCGACCTCTTCTGCCAGAAAAGATACCTCCACGGCGTTGATTTGGTCTTCCACGAGTTGAATTTATTCATTGGCTAAATCGTGCTGGAGCAGGAAAGTTTCCTTGTAAATTTGCAGATGGTGGCATTGCGTTATTCTGTTGACTGAAAGATCCTTTTGGAAAAGCTCCTGGCCCTCCTGCATTTAAAGTTGTTGGTTGGCCTTGAAAACCCATCCCAAATTGTGCCTGGTTAACTGCAGCCTGTCCTGGGAGACCCAGCCAGGATGTGGATTGCCCTGGAGTCACATTTGCCTGCCCGTAGGGTAAACTCATGTTAGGAGGCATCATCTGACTAGGATTAAACTGCTGCTGAATTTGCATTCCAGCTGGAAAACCAGTAAACATCTGGGACTGGTGCTGATGTGGATTTAGTAATTGAGGTAGCATCCCATTCATTTGAAACCCATTGAGAAAAAACATCGGCTGCTGCAGCGGGAATGCAGCACCATTCATCCAAACCCCAACATTTTGTGGAAAAGAGTTGTTTTGTACCACCTTCGCATGTGGTACAGAGGCAGGCCCATTTACACACCTGAGCCAAAAGCGCCTCCAAAGCTATTAGCACCAAATCCAGCCGGACCAGGTGGCATGTGGAATTGGTTGGGATTATTTGATGGATGACCCATGTTAGTATTATTTGAAGACTGGCAAATATTAGGATGAATTGATGGATGCCCCATGCATGAGATGATTGACCCATGGGTGCTACAAATGGTTGGGGACGCTGAGAATTCTTCCCAGTTGTACTCTTCTATTGAAATTTCTTTCGATTACCAGTCTTGGTTCCCGCATTTCTTATCATTTGCACCATTCCTTGCCGCTGAGCCCTCCTATACTCAGCCTCCTTCTCGTCATCAGAAAACTCAAGCTCATCAGAGAGCTCTTCATCATTTTCACCAGATGCATCATACCCTTTCTTGTAGAGATTACTGTCATTAAGGACAAAATCTGCAAACTGTGCAACAAAGGAAACAGGGGCGCCTACATTGACTCCAGCAGGCATTTCTTCCTCCGTATTGTATCTGACTATGTAGTAAGGGTTCCTAACCGGTCCAAAAATTTCATCCACTTGACCCAACGGTGACCTGGTTTCTGTTAACCAGAGAATTGAACCTTCGCTCAGAGGATTGTGCTTCTCTATTCCTTCTACAACCACTTGTTTTCCCATAATCTGGAACCAACAAAGAATTGTCAACTAAAATGCCTAATCATTATGTGCATGAGAGGTGTATCTCATTCACATCACGCATGAATCACTTACAATTACAATATTCCAGACCATGTAATGGTATCCAAAAAGCATATTCCATATAGTTACTTCTATGCAGGCTCAAAGATTATTGTCTAGGTTGTTTACGATCCTAATGCTCATTTAAGGTAAGCCAATCAATCATCTTATTGAAATTGACATTAAAATTTTTTTCTAAAGAACTTACAGATAAAATCTCACCCACAGGTGAGGTTTGATGATGTGGTTCCAATGTCACATTTACCGAAGGAACTGGAGGGAGAATCTGCAAAATGATTTCTTGAATGAGTACCTACTGAAATGATGATTAAGCAAAAATAGACAACACTAATCGAAATGGATCACACACACAAAACACAAAACACAAAACACAAAACACAAAACACAAAACACAAAAAAAAAGCAAGAAGAATAAACAGTGAGAAACAGAAAATCTGTCGTACGTAACATGATCTTTACTTTATTTTTTATTTATACTTTTTACGTCAAACACATTGTAAAACTTAAATATAAAGTTCATTGAAAATCCATGAGAACATGACGTACCTTTAGTACTATTTAAGTTATAACTATAGAATCTCTATAATGTTTATACGGCACCTCAAAACATTGGAGCCATTAAATCTATCAGTGGCCGTTAATTTTAAGATTACCAAGAACAACTTCTAAATGATTATCACCTACATGCATGAGTCCTCCCTAACAATTATAATCCACCAAGTTTACCTTACTATGCCTCCATACTATCTTTAATGCATCTATTCTTCACAACAACATAACTTCGTGTTTCAAAAAAAAAAAAAAAAAAAAAACTTCGTGTTTCATTCAAACCTTGTTCTGTACTGAGCTAGTTTTTACCCTTTCTAATTCATCATGTCTGCAAAAGGAATAACCAAAGGTACTCCAGTGCACTAACTTTACTCATCATCATATTCAGCATCTTACCAATACAAGATTTCTTGGAAACAATCAAAAGTTTTAAGCAAAAAAATTAGAATGCAGTTTTGAATTGACAAACCAAGAATCAGTATAAAGACAAGATAAAATTCATGTAAGTTACATCAATCTCATTCTTGGATTTGATAGGTCCTTTCACAATATCCTCATCCTCTTCATCGCTGCCACTCAATATCCCCTCATCTACATCCCGTATCTCACCTTCTTCAATTTCACTAATGTTACCCTCTTTGCCTTCTTCAACTTCTTTCTCTTCTTCACTACTTGAAGATGGTGAAGAAGAAGAAGAAGAACCATCACTCTCCGTCTCTGAATCACTCCTGGACTCCGAATCACCACTATCACTATCTTCCTTATCACTGCCAATCTTTACAACCTGTGGTTTACTTCCAAGAGTAACATCATCCGCTTGATCCATTGCCAAGGGCATTTTAGACTCCCCAACCACAGGAACTTCATCTACCCCATTTCCATTTTCTTCTTCCACCCTCACATCACTTACATAATCTACAACCATAGAAACGTCACTACCCTCAACGCCATTCTCCTCTGTCTAGACTTGTACTAAACACCCACTGGTTTTAGAAGCAATTGGAGCCACACCATCATTACTGGAGATTTCGGAAGCTCCAACCAACCTAATCTTCCCCATTTCCTTCTCAATCAAAGACCCGCCATCAACAAGTGGTGGGGCTTCTTCCCCAACTTCTCTTTTGATTTCTGAGATAATGGGGTCTTGAATCGTAATGGGTTTATTCTGAAGAGCTTCTTCTTCCATGGATTCTCCTTGTTCAATGAGCCTCTCCTCACAAGCAGCAAAGTCAAAAGTTTTTATATCAGAGAAGTCAGGGATTTCTCCAATGGGGATGGGGGCATGTAAAATGAGTCTGATTCGAATACCCAATCGTCTGAAAATTGGATTTCCTGAAAGGGTTCGTCGAATGGTAAAGAGAATAATTCGGGGAACTACTTGTAATAACTGCAAATGTACAGTGTCTAATTGGTAGACAAGGGCAAGTACAGGTAGATCCCCAGAAGGACTGTGATTGCAATTAAATTTCAGAATTAACTTAAACTAATTTAAATGGGGTTACAACAATTAAAATATCTAAATTAAAAATCAAATTAAAAAGTAATATAAAAAGTTTTTAAGAATATGAGAAGGGAAACCAAGGCATTGACTCCACCACAGGTTCTTTGAGATTTGTGTAATTCAAATTATTGTTTTCAAGAATTAACATGACTAACCTAAAGATTAATCTAAGTTCGCAATTGATTTCAGCAAAGGTATAAACCCCTATCATTGCGTGTCTTCTTACGGCACACACAATCACAAGTTTATTTTAACTAATCCTAAACCCCTAGCATTGCATGTCTTCTTACGGCACACACAATCACAGATTCAGATTAATTGATTAAATCAGACTTTGAATGTCAACAAATGGTATTTCTAACTACCGACTAGTCTAGATAATTAATCCGGATATAATCGGTGAAAGCAAATTATTGAGACTCAGAAATAAAATGTGTTTAACGTTCAAGCATAAAGAAAATAATAAATTTAAATACAACAAACTCTAGGAAACCCTGTGGTTTCATCTTAGCTTTGGCGAAGGGTTTAGCTGATCATGGTACCGGTGGTCACAGCATCAATGGAGGTGGAAGTCATCTCTACACGGACGCGAGCGAATCCCGGGAAAAGGCTGCTGATGAACTGTGGTGGCGCAGAGCAAACACCGGGGGTGCAAATAACAAAATTGTTTGAAAGTCAGTTATTTCCTGCTAGAAAATCGCGCTGCACTCTGCGCGACGCGTCTGCTCCGCCGCTGCTGCTTCGCTCCTCGCGAGCTTCCTCTTCTCCCGACCGGCTCTGGTACCTGCAAGAGACAGAGAAAGGGTGAGGGAAGAACAAGAAGGGGAACAGACAGAGAGAGAAAAGCAGGGACAGTGCTCTGTCACGAGCTTTGTTTCGTGGCGGTGATGGTGGTGGTTGTTTGGTCTGGTTGTAACGAAGGAGCAGAGAGAGAGAGGTGGAGGAGGGAGAGACCGTGGAGAAGAGAGGAAAAAGAGGAGAGGAGCAGGGGCTATGCTCTGTCGCGAGGTGGTGGAACAGGGCGGCTCGCGAAGCTCTGTGGTGGCGGTGATGGTGGATGGCGGCGGTATGGATGATGGAACAGAGAGAGAGAGTGACAGGAAGATGGTGGCGGCTGTGGGTGTGCGAAACATGGTGAGGAGGTGGTGAGGTGAAGTTTTTAACGTGAAACAGGGTTGTCACGCCCCTGTTTCACGGTGGTTAGTGGCGGCGGTTGTGGCTCTGGTGGCAAGGTTTGCTGGACAGGGAAGGTGGCTGTGTGGCGTGATGGAACAGGGAGAGTCTGATGGTGGTGGCGGCTGTGGTTGTTGGACGGTGGCGAGGTGAGGTGGTGATGGCGGGATTATTGCACTGTCGGCTCTCCTATCGAGCGAGGATTGTCGGCAGGGTGGATTATTGTGGTGGCTGGAAAAGAGAGGAGGAAAACAGGAACGTGGAAGAGAGAAGAAGAGAGATGAGCTTTCTCCAAACTGGGGAGAGCTAAATAGGGTTCTCCTATTTTCTTGGGCTTGGGTTCTCCAAAAGGCGTTGGACTTGAATTTTTAGGTTAGCATTTTGGGTTTGGGCTTAGGTTAAATTAGGTGGACCTAGTTTATTAGGGTTAGGTTTAGTTATGTGACCCTCTACTTTGTACCACCGCTAGAATCGACCAATTGTCATTCCTTAAATTGTCGCCTTAATACGATTTCATCGTTCACGCTCAAATTCCTACAAAGACATGAAAACGAAATAATTATTATAAAATATAATAATCTAAACACTAACATATATAAATTAAGGGATATATTATGTAATAATTACGTGAATATCAAATACCCCAAACCTATATTTTGCTAGTCCTCGAGCAAAACAATAAAAATAAAATTCTAACTCACTTTCGCAGGAATCGTCGGTTGCACTTACCTTAAACGTGCAACAAGGCTTTAAACCCCTAGATTACCTCTAGTGGACGAGTTATAGTCTCGTGAGGGTTTCCAGAAATGTTACCCACAAACATTATGACTCGATAAATTTCCAAAACATGGTAACTCGATCTATTATCCTCAGAGTAAGGATCTAATTGCCAAAATTTCGAAAACAGCTAACAGTCTCACAATAATATATCAAAGAGTCTCACAACAATTTAATAATACCCAAAGGTTAAATAAATTTCATCAATTATTCCCAACTCGAAGTGTGTGTGCATGGCCTTATAAACATAACTTTATTTTTCTCAGCAAAGATACGACTATATAACCTTTGAATTGTATGCTTCGACTACAAATATCTCTTGTCACTCAGAAATGAATTACTCAGATATTGATTAGTTATCACTCAGTTTATATGTGAAAAAGAGAATAAATTATGGAAAGACAAACATCTCACATATAATAATCATGAAAAAACAGACTTTTCAAAGAATGAAATGAATATGATCTCATGGACAGGAATATCAATTACTTTGAAAATGTTGAATCACACGTCATAGTTATTGTTTATTTAAGATCAATTAGGTCTTTATTAGGTTGTAACGAGGTTAAGATTTTGGCTAACAAGAATGGAAAAGGATACGAGAAAATTCTCTGAGAATGGATACACTATTTAATAAGCACTTGGGGCTCTGAAGAATAAACCAATGTTGTACACCATTAATTTTTCTTTCTTCAAAATTCTTCTTCATATATATTTTTTCCTTTTTTTTTTTTTTTTTTTTTTCTCCTTTCTTGTATACATGTTTTCCCCTTCTGCACAATAAAACATTTCAGTCCCGAGGATTCATGAAATATTTAATTTCAATTTTTTTTATTTGCCCATTTCAAAAATACATCAACCATACACATTCTCAGAGACATTGGGTAAAGATAAAAATAATATGGGATATTACTCCCTAACTGGAGTAGGTACTGAAAATGGGGTTAGCAAAGAAAAAGTCTATTTAAAGGCTCAAAGGGTTGCAAATGGATATTTATCATTAGGTAAGCTAAAAGGCCAAAGAACGGTTCAAAGAAAAAAAATGCCTATATCACTTCTTAAGCTCTAGTCGGTATTATGACATCTTAACTAAATAAAACAAGAAGTTCTAGTGTAATAATTCAATTTTAACACCATTCTCAAAGCAATCAATAAAAGAAACAAGAATAATGAGATCATCAACGAGAAAATGTGGACTCAAGAAAAATCTGAGTTTATTTAATAACCCTTACGAAAAATAGAATGTCTCAAAACTCACAAGGGTTAAGTCTCCACTACTATTCTAAGGTTTTCTAGCATATATTTCACTCATCAACTTCAAGTTATGCTAACATGGCTCATAATGCAAAAAGTAATCGAGTTGAAAAAAACTCATGAAATAGACCTAACTTAAGGATTATATCAAACCATATGTTTTCCTATTGATATATAAAAGTGACAAGTGAAAGCATGTATTCCTCAAATTTAAAGGCATACTTGAAAGCACATCATCTTCATTGGAAAGAAACTTAGATTTTGAATGCATTTTCAAATCGAAAATTTTCACACGGTCATAATTAACTATGTATTCAATGGAGATTGAGTAGAATACAATAGTCAATTGTGAAATACATTTCATTTCAAAATTTTCGAAGAATGCAGAAAAAACTCTTAAACCTCACCCCCAAACCTAAACCAAACATTGTCTTCAATGTCTAAAATGATGATCATGACAAATGCAGGAAAAAGAAAAGATGACGGTTAAAGTGATATTACCATGGGAAAGTTTTTACCAATTTCGATGAATTCTTCCACCAATGAATGCTCAGAGACAATAAGAACTGTGGACTCATCATGATAAATTGATAAAAACAATACATGACACAAATGAAAAAAATAAAAAACAATTTAAAAAAAATTACATGTATCAGATGTAGGTCAAAATTGTTACGGAGCTAACGAGTATGAGTGAAATGCAACTAGAAAGAACTCGAAAATCAATCCAGACTAACCATAATGACACAACTGAAGCTAGGCTGCCTTCTAGGAGCGCTTGGTTTAACGTCGTCAGCCCGACATATATTCTCCCTCATGAATAATATATCATGAAGTGACGAGGAAGAACATATGGAACATTCACCTCCAAACCTAGTCTATGATATAAACGAGTCAAAAGGGTTAAGGAATCGTATACCAACAACCTGAAAAGTTGAGGATCAGTCCACTCAAACATAGCAACCACATGCGACACAAGATATACTAACACATCGCAAAAGTGGCAAGGACACCATCTAAAATCATATAGAAATTGTAAACAAGCTCGCATTCCTTGGAAGTCAGTAGGGATCTTAAACATGAATGGGTCGCAAGTAGTCATACGCAACAAAGGATCCTCCCTTACTCCTAAAATGAAACATCCTAAGTCTGGCTCCAAATCAGAAGATTGGATAATTTTCACATCAGGATGGTGAAAATTGAAATCCTCACTCAGGAACATGGGATCCACATAATGAGCCCTGGTCAATGGAAATTTGATGCAGGTAGATGTAACTATAGATATATCAGGTGGTACAGGCTCATCATAACAAAATGAACTACACCAAGATGATGAGTTAGACAACGCAACAACACTCCCAAACCTAGAATTAGCACTACCTATGGCATGTAGTCTCTCCAAGGAATACTGAGGATCAGACTTTATGTAGAAGTCACTAGGAGGACATATGTCAAATGGGTCATCATGAACAAGCGGAAAAGGGAATGGGTCAGAAAGTCCAATAGTATCAGCAGAAAGGTTCAATTTTCACTCACTGAGTGGAAGGAGTTCCACTTTAGGCTTCCATGTGCAACCTGGATCCATAATAGGGGCTGAATCAAGCAAAACATTCACTTCCCTAATGGAATCATCAATATCAAAGTCTAAACCGAAGTGAGTCAAGCATGCTGCTAAGGGATCATCTGATACAGACTGCAATAAGGAATTCTCCATCGAACTCTCAATCATGTCAACTTCGCAAACATCCTCGGGCTCGGGAGGTTGTTGACTAACATTAAAAACGTTGAGTTCGACAGTCATGTTGCCAAATGACAATTTCATAATTCCATTCCTGCAGTTAATAATGGCATTGGATGTGGCAAAAAATGGTCGACCCAAAATGACTGGAATGTGACTAGAGGGATTGTGAACAGGTTGTGTATCAAGAATTATAAAGTCCACAGGGTAATAAAATTTTTCAACCTTGATAATCACATCCTCTATAACACCACGGGGGACTCTGACAGACCGATCTGCCAATTGCAGTGTTATTCTAGTCGGTGTTAACCCACCGAGACCTAGTTGCTCATAAATAGAATATGGCAATAAATTAACACTCGCCCCTAAATCCAATAATGCATTATCTATCACATGATTACCGATAATACAAAAAATAGTCGGACAACCAGGATCCCTATACTTAGGCGGGGTTCTGTGTTGAATAATTGAGCTCACTTGCTCGGTGAGGAAGGCTCTCTTTTGCACATGGAGCTTCCGCTTTTGTGTGCAAAGATCCTTCAAAAACTTGGCATAGTTAGGAACTTGCTTGATGGCATCGAGTAATGGGATATTTATGTGAACTTGTTTAAAAATTTCCATTACATCGTTTACACTTGTTCCTTTCTTTGCAGGAGCTAACCGTGATGGAAACGGTGCCCTAGGCAAATAAGATGTCTGAGTGGGGTCAGAGTCAAGAGGCACATCTTTAGAAGATGAGGCTTTATCAGCCTCCTTTTTAGATGGAGATGCAACCTGGTTTGACTTAGACGTGGATGCACCAACACTCAAATCGGGCACTTGTACTCGATTGTCAACCTGTTTTTCACTCCTAAGGGTAGTAATAGATTTGACATCTTCATTGTAAGACTCAGATGTACTACCAACTGCGAATTAACCCTTTTGGTTTGGAACAGGTTGACTAGGAAATCTCCCTGGCTCTCTCTCAGAAGAAGACTGAGTAATCTTACTCACAACTATCTCAAGTCTTTGAGTCGTGGCTTTCAACTCAGATATGTCCTTAGAATTCTGCTCAATTATACTTTCTGAGCGCTGCAACAACCGGTTAATCGTTTCCTCTAAACTTGATGTGTTGGATGGAGGAACTTGGTTATGGT
This sequence comes from Berberis vulgaris, assembly GCA_963556465.1. Taxonomy (NCBI): domain Eukaryota; kingdom Viridiplantae; phylum Streptophyta; class Magnoliopsida; order Ranunculales; family Berberidaceae; genus Berberis; species Berberis vulgaris. The sequence goes on along the minus strand of OY747129.1, from coordinate 59,195,287 downwards.
GGGGCCTAACAGGGCTAGGGGCTTGAGGAGCCTGGGAGACAACAACAGGTCCCCCTTGGTGTGGGCCATGGGCCCAGGAGAGACTTGGATGTTTGGTGAACCCTGAATTGTAATAGTTAGGTTGCAGATTATTGCCAGGCCGCTGCATCGCATTAAAAGAGTTGACTTGCTCAGCATAATATGCAGGATAATCGTTTTGCAAGTAACAATTAGCTATTGAATGACCAGGACTCGAACATGCAACACATACTTCAGATGAAGCGTTTGCGAGGGGTACAGGTTGATTCAAATTCAAAAGTGCATCTATCTTTTGAGTCATGGTCATAACAGCCGTCTCTAACTTTGAGGCAGAAGAGGGTTGAACAGATGTATCTCTAACTTCATATATACCACCCTTACGCCTATCAGACTCCTCTCTCGAATAATCCCATTGCTGAGAATTTTCGGAAAGCGTCTCAAAGAATTCCCAAATTTCACTGATACTCATTTTCATTAATGACCCACCACTAGTGGCATCAATCATACGACGGTTTTGAGGGGTTAAACCGTCTTGGAAGTATTGAACTAGCCGCCACTTCTCGAATCCGTGATGGGGACACCTGACAATGAGCTCATTGAACCTTTCCCAACGTTCATAGAAATGTTCACCCTTTTTTCGTTGAAAATTAGATAAATCTTGTCGGAGGGCATTCGTTTTATGAATGGGGAAGTATTTTGTCAAGAATTTTCTTGACAATGCATCCCATGATGTGATGGACCCCGTCTCTAATGAGTTTAACCATGATTTCGCCTTATCTTTCAAAGAAAAGGGAAATAACCTAAGACGGACCGAATCATATCAAAAGTTTTGGTACTTCAGGGTAGCGCAGATGTCAAGAAATTCTTTGACATGAAGATAAGGGTCCTCTTTCTCAAAACCATAAAAAGTATGCAAGAGATGAATAATAGATGGTTTGAGTTCGAAACTGTTTGCATTTGTCTCAGGTAAGACAATGCAAGATGAAACACTACTAGAAAGAGGGGCGAAATAATCCTTAAAGGCCTTCCCCTCAGCCATCTCAGTGGACAAGGATGATGAACCTAAATAGGTAATGGGGACTTCAAAGAACTCTTCGAATTCTTGTCGGACAAGTCTACTCTTAGAATCACGCACCCAGGTATGCATACACTAATGGATAACGAAGGTTCAAAGTCAACACTCCTAAATAGACGTCAATTTTTTTTTTTAATGCAAGCCTAACCTCTATATGAAGATGACCTAACTCTAAAAAAAATAAAAATGGGAAAACCTAATCAAGACCTATATGATGCACAAGCAAGATGAATGGCAAACGACCCTAGATAAGTACCTAGACATACAATCATTCAGATTGCCTTCGGGTACTACGCAACTGATAGTTATAGCCCACGAAAAGTCGAGGTTTCTACGAAGCAAATTAATCTCGTGAGAAACTAATTTACTAGGTAGAGGCTGTAACGTCGTGTAATCCCTACAAGCACTCCTTTTTATTACCTATGTTTGTTACTAATCAAGGGCTGAAATCCATTTTAATTAGCCTATCCGTGGGAGAGAGCACGGAGTTTCCCAGCATAAAAAATATCCTGAAATCTAATTGCTCCTACCTCCTTTTCTACCTTCAGCTTAAAGTGTAATGCCAGTTTCAGAACTATTCCAAGATTGGATATGTTCCTTCACTTGACTACTTTAAACTTTCAAGTTTCAAAAGAGGGGTCCTATGAGCGCCTTGTCCTAATTTATCTTGCTACAAATTTTAATAGTGGGGGCTTAGGTCTCTAACCCTAAAATAGATGGTGGTTAACCTATCCGCGGGAGAGAGCACGAAATTTTACATCATCAGAAATATCCTCAATCTATTCAAATTTGCATGCAATTATAGCTAAAAACAAAACAAGCAAAACACACAGTAATCCACTCAGAAATCGCGTGCAGATGTGGTCGAAAGAAGTTACCTCCGGCGTGAACCTCTCTTGGGTTACTCGCGACGCCGGGTAGAAGTCGAGTTGACGTCGATCAGAAGCACCGTCCACCTGACGGCTCGTCAACTTCTGAGAGTGTCCACGCGATAGCAACCTGTAAACAATTCAAACCCTGTGCTTTTTGCTTTATTTTCTTTTTCTTTTTGTTTTTTTTTATGCAACCTGTAATATATGCTTCCTACCTGTTAATACCTGCAAAAACAACAAAAAAACAAAAACAAGTATCAAAACTTCTAAGACTTAAAAGAAATAACTAAAAAATAAAATCAAGCCTATCCTAAAAGCAAAAGCAATCTATATCTGACCTAATTTTATTTATTTATTTTTTAACCTAAACTACAAACTAGTGAAAATAAACTCCTAAATTCAATTACACCGCTACAGTCCCCGGCAACGGCGCCAAAAACTTGATGCAGATTTAACTAACCTAAATAAATAGGTTAATTTAACTTACTTGTAATAATTGCAAGTGCACAGTGTCTAACTGGTAGACAAGGGCAAGTACAGGTCGATCCCACAAGGACCGTGGTTGCAATTAAATTTCAGAGTTAACTTAAACTAATTTAAATGGGGTTACAACAATTAAAATATCTAAACTAAAAATCAAATTAAAAAGTAAAATAAAAAGTTTTTAAGAATATGAGAAGGGAAACCAAGGCATTGACTCCACCACAGGTTCTTTGTGATTTGTGTAATCCAAATTATTGTTTTCAAGAATTAACATGACTAACCTAAAGATTAATCTAAATTCGAAATTGATTTCAGCAAAGGTATAAACCCCTAGCATTGCGTGTCTTCTTACGGCACACACAATCACATGTTTATTTTAACTAATCCTAAACCCCTAGAATTGCATGTCTTTTTACGGCACACACAATCACAGATTCAAATTAATTGATTAAATCAGGCTTTGAATGTCAACAAATGGTACTTCTAACTACCGACTAGTCTAGATAATTAATCCGGATATAATCGGTGAAAGCAAATTATTGAGACTCAGAAATCAAATGTGTTTAACGTTCAAGCATAAAGAAAACAATAAATTTAAATACAACAAACTCTAGGAAACCCTGTGGTTTCATCTTAGCCTTGGCGAAGGGTTTAACTGATCATGGTAGCGGTGGTCACAGCATCAATGGAGGTGGAAGTCATCTCTGCACGGACGCGAATCCCGGGAAAAGGCTGCTGATGAACTGTGGTGGCTCAGAGCAAACACCGGGGGTGCAAATAACGTAATTGTTTGAAAGTCAGTTATTTCCCGCCAGAAAATCGCGCTGCACTCTGCTCTTCGTCTCCAGCGCGACGCGACTGCTCCGCCGCTGCTGCTTCGCTCATCGCGAGCTTCCTCTTCTCTCGACCGGATCCGATACCTGCAAGAGACAGAAAGAGAAAGGGTGAGGGAAGAACAAGAAGGGGAACATACAGAGAGAGAAAAGCAGGGACGGTGCTCTGTCGCGAGCTCTGTTTCGCGGCTGTGATGGTGGTGGTTGCTTGGTCTGGTTGTAACGAAGGAGCAGAGAGAGAGAGGTGGAGGAGGGAGAGACCGTGGAGAAGAGAGGAAAAAGAGGAGAGGAGAAGGGGCTGTGCTCTGTCGCGAGGTGGTGGAACAGGGCGGCTCGCGATGCTCTGTGGTGGCGGTGATGGTGGATGGCGGCGGTGTGGATGATGGAACAGAGAGAGAGGGACAGGAAGATGGTGGCGGCTGTGGGTGTGCGAAATAGGGTTTGGAGGTGGCGAGGTGAAGTTTTTAACGTGAAACAGGGTTGTCACGCCCCTGTTTCACGGTGGTTAGTGGCGGTGGTTGTGGCTCTGGTGGCAAGGTTTGCTGGACAGGGAAGGTGGCTGTGTGGCGTGATGGAACAGGGAGAGTCTGATGGTGGTGGCGGCTATGGTTGTTGGACGGTGGCGAGGTGAGGTGGTGATGGCGGGATTATTGCACTGTCGGCTCTCCTATCGAGCGAGGATTGCCGGCAAGGTGGATTGGTGTGGTGGCTGAAAAAGAGAGGAGGAAAACAGGAACGTGGAAGAGAGAAGAAGAGAGATGAGCTTTCTCCAAACTGGGGAGAGCTAAATAGGGTTCTCCTATTTTCTTGGGCTTGGGTTCTCCAAAAGGCGTTGGACTTGGGTTTTTATATTAGCATTTTGGGTTTGGGCTTAGGTTAAATTAGGTGGACCTAGTTTATTAGGGTTAGGTTTAGTTATGTGACCCTCTACTTTGTACCACCGCTAGAATCGACCAATTGTCATTCCTTAAATTGTCGCCTTAATACGATTTCATCGTTCACGCTCAAATTCCTACAAAGACATGAAAACGAAATAATTATTATAAAATATAATAATTAAAACACTAACATATATAAATTAAGGGATATATTATGTAATAATAGGCACAGGGAAGTGAGAGAGGTCGTGGGGTTCGAACTTGAAATCTTCAGAAACCATTATTTTGATAGTTCATGGTTGGCGATGAGAAGAAAAAGAAAAAGAAACAGGATAAATGAAAGGCGAACGCGGGGGAGAGGGAAATTCTGGGCGCAGTTCATTCGTTGTTTAAACCCTCTACTACTTAACCGAAAATTCTATGGGTCGAGGGAGGGAACGAGGGATCCGCCTCGAGATGAGCGACATCGCGAATCTCGAGTCCGATGCACTCATCTCAAGGAGGATGGGTGATTACCACCCATCCCTCGCCCCTTTCCCTCGCTCCCTCCCTCGACCCCTAGCAAAGCTCACTACTTAACTAAGTGGGTTTAGGGTTTTACGCTCGATGTGTCGGAGGAGTGATGGAAGTGTGGAGAATGGGGGCAAAAATAGAATAGGCAACAACTACTCCACACCATTAAAAGTGTTTTCTCACACCACCATGTATTTTTATTTTTATTTATTTATTTTTATACTTACTTAGACCACCACCACCCAAAAAAAACTTAACTTAAAAATACGGTAACTTTTGACCAATTTAAACCCTCAATTGATATCGATTGTCAAGCTCATTAAAACACGAAAGTTGTAGTACTATGAGTAATCTAATAAACACAACTTGAAGCACTTGAAAATGTTTTGAAATGAGCAAGTTATGATTATTTTACTAAAGTTGCGCAAATCTTTCTCGCAATGAAAACGGTATAGTGTCCCTGACTTCCGGCCAACTTATATGTTCGATCAATATCGATTCTCAAGCTCATCCAAACCAGTGTTCTAAAAAGCGCTAGGCGGCGAGCAGGTGCCTAGATCCTAGGCGGTCTTAGGTTTTGTATTATAACTTTAATAATTTACAAAAGTTAAGCATAATACCTTATCAATTACATCCAATTTAATGCTAATATACATATGCAAAATTTAAAAACATGAAAAATTAACAATCATGAACAAAATTTATTAAAACTCAAATAACTGAAGTTGGTCATGATGGGTACTTTATACAAAGTTGAATTTGTAGACAAATATCCAAACCTACTCTTTTATTTTTCTTCAAATTGCATGAATAACCTCAGTCATGTTTGATAAAATCTACAATACTAAAATAATAAAATTGGTACCGGCAGATCCTTTGAGAATTCCATTAAGTAATCATCCTTTGCTACATTTAGACATATACTGAATAAAAAATAATTAAATTTTTTATTTCTAAAAAAGAGAAAAGAAAAATAAAATAAAAACACAATCAGCCTTATTAAAAAAAAAAAAAACTCGCCCAGACCCCGCCGAACCATTAATCTGAGCGTTTTTCTACCTTTTAGCACCTAGGCGCCGCCTAGGCCGATTTTTAAAACACTGATCCAAACACAAAAATTGTAGTAATTGCTAATAAACACAACTTGAATCACTTGAAAATGTTTTCAAATGAGCAACTTATGATCATTTTACTAAAGTCGTGCAAATCTGTCTCACAATGAAAACATGATAGTGTTCCTTACTTTCGGCCAACTTATGTGCTCGATCGAGATCGATTCTCAAGTTGATCAAGCACAAAAATTTTAGTACTCTAAGTTATCTAATAAAATAAACTTGAATCACTTAAAACTGTTTTGAAATAAGCAAGTTATGGCCATTTTACTTAAGTCGCACAAATCTGTCTCGCAATAAAAATGTGATAGTGTTCATGACTTTCGGCCAACTTATGTGCTCGATCGAGACAGATTCTCAAGTTGATCAAAACACAAAAGTTGTAGTACTCCGAGTTATCTAATAAACAATACTTAAATTCATATGAAAATGTTTTGAAATGAGCAAGTTATGGTCATTTTACTAAAGTCGTGCAAATCTGTCAAAAAAATTTGCTAAAATTTCCTTTTCGCCCGGAACTCTGCGAGTTTTTGCAAAAACCTCGCATTGTTTCAGGCGAGATTTTTCATTCAGCAAATTTGTTTACTATTCGCCAAGATCAATGCGAGGTTTTGCAAAAACCTCACATTGTCTCTCAGGCAAACAATATATATTTTTTTTTTGTGATTTCTGAAAAATTATCTAAATTTTTCTTTGTTTTTGTGATTTAAATTATTTTTGAAAATTTTTCTGAAGTTTCCATGAGATTACTTTGTTTTTCTGAAATTTTTTGGGGATGTTGCTATTTGGGGTTTGATTTTTAAGGGTTTCGATTTTGAGGGAGAGGGAAGAGATTTTCGAGGGAGAGTGAAGAAATTGGTTTCGATTTTGCAAAAGATTTGAATATGGAGAGAGATTTGCAAGAGATTTGAATGTGGGGAGAGGGAAGAGATTCAAATGGGGGAGGGAGGAGCCACGTTTCGATTTGAATGAGGAGGGGAAAAAATGTTGATTTTTTGTTTATATAGGTGGTGTGGGAATGAAAACAGGTGGTGTGGAAGAGTAGAATGGTGTGAGAAATCACTTATAGTGGTGTGGAGTAGTCGCTGCCGATAGAAAATCATTTTACTTTGGCCCATGTGGGCAAGTGGCAACATGACCAAATGTGGAAGGGACCTGCTATGTAACACCACCACTTCTACATACTAATACCACCATTTACAAACCTTACTGACCATTTCATCGATGATGATGATAAATTTGTAGAGGCTCTATTTTGTTGAAAAATGTAAGGAGATTCAAGTTGGATCTGCAACTCAGTTTTGGTTTGGTTGTATTTAGTCTAGAAAGGGTTCAAATCGAAAGCACTGAGCCACAATTTCGCAGGCACAAGGTGCGAATCAAAGAATTTACCTCACCATGGAATGGTATAGGTCATTGCCTATTTATTTCTTTTCTCGTATTGAGATTGATTTGCAGATTTAGGTGTCGAAGTTAGATATAATTTCCGCAGGTACCCTGCATCTTCCACAAACGCGACATGAGATGCGACATTAAATCCTTCTCGTAGTTCTAATTGGACAAATTCAAACCAAAATTCGTTTCATATCCCGCATACAAATCATTTTCAATCTCAATCTCCCTTCCCTCCTTTTCCTTTGTTACTAAACCAAACCAATAATCATGTCACATGAAAACAATAATAAATGTCAATAATCCATTTAGATTGTTATATGATTGTTCCATTTTCTTTGCATATACTTTAATTAATTTTAAAAAGTGAAAAATCTTGTGTTGCCCCCCATAGTGACAATAATGGAAGTCAAGCCTGCATGGGTTTCCTGTTACCATCATTGTGGATTGATCTTCAATCATATAAAGTGAACAATGGTGTTGATCCAAGTATTAGGATGAATTCTTCTGGGTATCGAGGGATGGAACGAGGGAGGGAGCGAGGATGCTCCCTCGCACGTGACATTTTTGCGGGGTTCTGCTCGTCCAGTCCAGTTTTAGAGGGTGAAATTTTTTGGCTCCAAATTCGACCGCCCAAATCAAACCCTAGATCTAAATGCCATTTGTTCTTCAAAAGCTTCATTAGGGTTCCAAGTTTCTGCCCTTGATAATGTCGGAGAGGAAATTCAGGTAAAAAAAGTTCGAACTTTTGCACTTTTTGTTACTCTTTTTGTCTCTGAAATCTCCCCCAGATTCGAATTTGTTTGGGGTTTCCTGTCTTTGGGGTTCTTATTCTGTTTGTGTTGTCTTCGTTTTCTGCTCAATTCAGGAGATTTCTACTTGTCTATTGCAATCGGGGCTGTAGGCAATTCTACGGAACCACTAGGGGTTAGGGTTATCAAGAATCGAGGATTTTTCGCAAAAACAGACTGGTACTGGATTGCAGTAGGAGCATTGGCTAGATATATCTTCCTCTTCAATGGCCTTTTCACTCTGACTCTTGATTATCTTGATCGTATGTGTTTTATTGCATCTCTCGTTCTTTTTTTTGTTAATTAAGATTATTGCTACTTAGATGCCATAGATTCTGGTCTCGTTGGTGGCTACTCATGTATCAAACAATTGCAGCTCTTGGGAAATCTCAAGTTGTTCTATCAGAAGAGTCGATGAACGAGCAAATTGCTAATAGAACTGGGGAAGTCATTGAAATGTCTTCCCAAGGAAAGAGCTCTGTCCGGCGTGCCTCATCGGGTAATCAGACTGGACAAATTTTGAATTTTTTAGTGTAGTATGTAGACATTAACTAAGTTGAATATAGTGGGAGGAATGGCTCATCAAGGTCTGCCTCTGTAAGGACTGAAGCAGCAGCTGCAGTTGATCCAAACAAGAAACGGGGAATGGTTCTTCCATTTGAACCTCTGTCCATCACTTTTGATGAAATCACCTATTCTGTTGACATGCCACAGGTAGCTTTTACATAAATGAAAATGTCTTTGACTGATGGAATTGGTATCTTTTTTGCACTTCATTTTATCACAAAGATGACAAACCTCTTGTTTCAAACTGGTTTGCAGGAAATGAAAACACAAGGTGTCACAGAAGATCGCTTGGAGCTTCTGAAAGGTGTGAGTGGAGCTTTCAGGCTAGGTGTTCTGACAGCTCTAATGGGTGTAAGTGGTGCTGGTAAGACGACTCTTATGGATGTCTTAGCTGGACGGAAAATAGGTGGATATATAGATGGAAACATTACCATATCTGGCTACCCTAAGAAGCAAGAAACATTCACTCGCATATCAGGATACTGTGAACAGAATGATATTCACTCTCCATACGTGACAGTCCACTAGAATTTAAAGGTACTAATATTATTAGTTTCTAGGAGGTCTTACTAGAATTTAAAGGTACTAATATTATTAGTTTCTTCTTAGTTAATTTTTTGAACAATCCATTCGGAAGATTGCAAGTGATAGGAAGAATGCAAGTGCTATAGTGGCTTTGAGATCAACTGACAGACTTCTTACTATGTTAGGATTATGTTTTCGATTGACTGAGTGTGGCAGTCTTTGGATCTGACTTTGTCTTATGGAATTCTGTTTTATCAGCAATATGTTAGGATCTGACTTTGTCTTATGGAATTTTGCAGTTTAGAAGCAGTTCACTCAGATATTCAGACAAAAAATCAGAGAACGAGTTTGATGGAAGGCTTGAAGAATCAACAAATATTGCTGAACCAGGAATTGTATTAATGTTGCTGAACTTGCAAGTGCTAGGAAGAATGCAAGTGCTAGGAAGAGGAAGAATGCAAGTGCTATAGTGGCTTTGAAGAATGAAAGTGCTATATTCTGCAAGTTGGACTGCAAGTCTGGATGGTTAAGATTTACAGAGAAGCCAACCATCCAGCAGACCAAACCCAGCAAGAAAGTTCTAGCAGGTGAAACTGTGTAATATCTATAGAGAAGCCAACCATCTAGACTGGCTTGCACAGAGTGCTGAGGGAGCTGGGTTTTTTTTTTTTTTTTTTTTTTTTTTTTTAATCTCTTTAGCATCTCCCCCTTTGAAGAACTCCAAAACTTCATAAATATGTTTTTGGCTATGGATGATCTATGACTTTTCTTAGTACGTATGTAATATTCTGTGACTTTGTTGGTTGCCTAATGTGTATTTTGTGCAAGAACAAAAAAAATGAAGAGGTTAGCCATCATTAATGAAGGAATCAAATATTCACATTTCCTGGACAAGGACATTGATCTTTAGTGTACATCTTATAAACACATCAAGAGATGCATGCCGCTAGAGCTGTTTGGCTGCTCCTAGACTAGATGTAGTAAGACAATATACAACTTGTACATTTGGAGAAAACAAAGACTTGCTTAACAACTTTGAAATACAATTTAAACTTCATCACTTCACCATCAAATTCACATATTGACCATGTTAACCTATTTCTAATGACGGATCACTTGTAGATAACTCCTGATTAAATTTCATTTTCTAGTTAGGTATATAGTACATGTCAATGTGGTGCCTTAAAAATTGATGGAAAATAGACATCTTATGATGGCAACTAATTTAAAAAGAGTTAATAACATACCAAGTACAAGTCAAAAGAGCAGGTATTCCATTAATTAAGATGTTGATTTTCTCCTTTGCATTAACCAAATGTGTATATAATGCACCAAACCTGAGATCATTCATTCACTCACATCAAAACACATGTTAAAAAACACTGGGAGTGCGTGCATGGAGCTTTTAATGCTCATTAACATGGAGAGTGTCTTAGCTCATTACATTAAGCTCTGTAAGTCTGGATGGTCTGTAAATCAGACTTGCAGACTTGCACTTTCAGCCACTATAGCACTTGCATACTTGCACTTTCAGCTAATATAGCACTTTCAGACTTGCACTTTCAACCACTATAGCACTTTCAGACTTGCACTGCAACCTGAACCGCCTAACCATCCAGACTTGCAGTCCAACTTCCAGAATATAGCACTTTCATTCTTCAAAGCCACTATAGCACTTGCATTCTTCCTCTTCCTAGCACTTGCAAGTTCAGCAACATTAATACAATTCCTGGTTCAGCAATATTTGTTGATTCTTCAAGCCTTCCATCAAACCCCTTCTCTGATTTCTGATTGCAAGTTGGTTGTGAAGAAAAATCTCACTGCAGTGTATGGTGGGTTACACCAATATGACCAATATTGTTTCCATAGGCAAGCGATGCATTGTACAAGGAAAGATTGTGAATACTGTGTAGAGAAGTGAATATCCTTTGATCCAGGAGGAGGGGTACCTAGTTCCTTGATTAAAGCTTTGTTCCTCCTACAAAACATTCACGGTGTATTAACAAAACAAAATTCACAAATGGCTAATTTATGTTTCATTTCTAGCATTTTCAGGTAGTTTATAAACATAACCCACCTGTATAATTCTGACTTCTTGTACACATCGGTGAAGTCAATCCCCAAGATTCCTTCTTGCGCAACACTAGTTACCTCCAACATCCATGTTGCTGGATTATATCCATCCTTGATTTTACTGACTCCTTGAATTCCCTAATAATGCACAAAGAAAATCTATCAGTTATCACACAAAAAGAATTTTCTGTCATGAAGAAAATTATTCCAATTTATAAGAGCCTCGCCTCAAAGTAGTTGATGAGATGGCAAGAATTGCGACCCAATGGGCCAACATATATCTCTTGTCCTCCTCGCTTCATTAGGAATAGCTGCAATTCCAAATTACTAAATTAGTACTCTGTACATAAGAGGCCTATTATTGCAAATGTCTTTCTTTGTTCAAATTTTCACCTCATCAAAAGCTTCAAATATGTCGATACTAGGCTGATGAATGGTGCATACAACAGTTCTCCCGTGTCCACTGTGTTCCTCACTGTTCTCATCACCAGTTTGAAACAAGAGGTTTGTCATCTTTGTGATAAAATGAAGTGCAAAAAAGATACCAATTCCATCAGTCAAAGACATTTTCATTTATGTAAAAGCTACCTGTGGCATGTCAACAGAATAGGTGATTTCATCAAAAGTGATGGACAGAGGTTCAAATGGAAGAACCATTCCCCGTTTCTTGTTTGGATCAACTGCAGCTGCTGCTTCAGTCCTTACAGAGGCAGACCTTGATGAGCCATTCCTCCCACTATATTCAACTTAGTTAATGTCTACATACTACACTAAAAAATTCAAATTTTGTCCAGTCTGATTACCCGATGAGGCACGCCGGACAGAGCTCTTTCCTTGGGAAGACATTTCAATGACTTCCCCAGTTCTATTAGCAATTTGCTCGTTCATCGACTCTTCTGATATAACAGCTTGAGATTTCCCAAGAGCTGCAATTGTTTGATACATGAGTAGCCACCAACGAGACCAGAATCTATGGCATCTAAGTAGCAATAATCTTAATTAACAAAAAAAAGAACGAGAGATGCAATAAAACACATACGATCAAGATAATCAAGAGTCAGAGTGAAAAGGCCATTGAAGAGGAAGTTATATCCAGCCAATGCTCCTACTGCAATCCAGTACCAGTCTGTTTCTGCGAAAAATCCTCGATTCTTGATAACCCTAACCCCTAGTGGTTCCGTAGAATTGCCTACAGCCCCGATTGCAATAGACAAGTAGAAATCTCCTGAATTGAGCAGAAAACGAAGACAACACAAACAGAATAAGAATCCCAAAGACAGGAAACCCCAAACAAATTCGAATCTGGGGGAGATTTCAGAGACAAAAAGTGCAAAAGTTCGAACTTTTTTTACCTGAATTTCCTCTCCGACATTATCAAGGGCAGAAACTTGGAACCCTAATGAAGCTTTTGAAGAACAAATGGCATTTAGATCTAGGGTTTGATTTGGGCGGTCGAATTTGGAGCCAAAAAATTTCACCCTCTAAAACTGGACTGGACGAGCAGAACCCCGCAAAAAAGTCACGTGCGAGGGAGCATCCTCGCTCCCTCCCTCGATACCTAGAAGAATTGTTAGGATGACATTTAATATTACAAGTGCAACACTACTTTCCCTTTGATTTATAGTGAAAAAAAAACTGCAATAAATCCCTTAGTGGAGTCATGTAGATAAGGAAAGAGATAAGTAACGTCATGGGAAACAAATGTGTCACCAAATGGTTGGTTTTCCATTATCCAAGATTTGGCTGAGATATAAATCTGGAATTATCAAGATATTGAGCTATGAAATTTGAATGTATTCATATTGATCCACCTATATATATATTTTCAAATCATTGTTGGTAAAGATATTTTTTACAATTTGTTAGGCAATTATTGTTAACTTTGACTCGTGAGATTGAACTTGTATTTTGACTTATTTTCAACCCTCCTATAGGTTTCTAAATGTGATGATTCTCAATCAAGATAATATTTTTAAAATTTATTAGTCTAGTGCTTCAATCAAAATAGTATATTTGAATTTATTAGTATATTGATTTGACTCATCTTTCTTTGACTTATTCCACATGAAAAACTTATCGAAGTTTTCCTATTATAAATAAGTTTATGCTTTTGACACCGAACATTATTGGGATTTCCAAGATAGCCAGGTTTTTTCCAACATCTTACATTCTTAGCCCTCTTTTTCATTGTCACAAATTCAACTTTATTCTATTATTCATTCATTTCTACAATATTTTTTCTAAGAACTCTCATATTAACTAGTTGTTTAACCTAACATTTTTATTCAATCAAAATTTCTTATTGTGATTTCCGTTGACATAATTACACACATGTAGAACACAACTGTGTATCAACATCAATGAAGGAGTATGTACTAGCAATGGTGAATGCAACGAAAGGTGCTATCAGAAATATTGTGTCATTTATGTCAGTAGTAAATGCAAAAATTTTAGTACACATGGCACCCTGGGGACTTGTAGTTGCTTTGTGTGTTTATGACTTGCAAATTTGATATAATAAACATGTTTTTCTTTAATTTATAATGAGCTTTATTGTTTTTATCGTGGATCAATTTAATTTTTGTAAAACTTCTAATATGGTTAGTTGTAGCAAAAAATTATATAAAAACAATGAAAATTGATGGTGAATAGATTAAAGTCTTTAAGCACTAACAAAATCAACATGTAAGGAGTTGTAAACAAACGATAACAATTCAAAGTAAAATTCATCATTTATTATAATATAAAAAATTTTGGACATTTAAAATGTGAATGTCCACCATTATAGAAGACTTGTCAAGTTATGTTATTTATAAAATTTATATAAATTCTTATATAATAAAACAACCAAACTATGGTTATTTAAAGGTATATCATTGCTTATATATGTTATGCAGGGGTGGACCTACTATGGGGTGAGGGGCCCCCACTCAACTTTCAAAATATTTTGATTATATACTTAGCGTTAAAATTTTTAATTATATAAATATAATATGAAATTTGTTCATTCAACTATGTTTACATGTTTCTGTTGGTTTGGTGGTTGGAAGTTTATCAAATTTAGCAAATGACCTGAGTTTTATACTCTTCAAGCACAAGATTAAAAATAAAATTAAAAAAAAAAAAAAAAAGCACAAGATTTCTTTTATAGCTATTAATTATATATTTTTATGTTTAGTGATAATTACTATTCTTCATCATTGTTACCCACCTAATTTTTTTTAATGGAATTTTATTAGTAATTGTAAACATTAAAAGAATTGTTTAGTTTAATAAAACTTATTTTCGATCATCTTGGACCGTATGATTTCTTTGTAGCTATTCACAATTACTATTTCTGTCATTGTGACATGCTCCTACTTTTTTGTTTTCAACACAATTTTATATGTAATTGCAAACATTTAAGAAATGAATTGTTTGTTCACAAGTGGTATAAAACCTCCAACAAGTCGCATATCTAAAATAATAATAATAGAATTCAATGAAAATATATACCATTAGCCAACTGGAACAAAATTTGAGCCTCATATAAACCACTTTTTCTATGAAATTGTATTAGGATCTTATTCTGTTTGCAAATTTCAAAAAAAAATTTATCTTCAACTAATACTTATCCTAATTATTTTGTTATTTTAGTTATATATTCTAGTTATTATGCTCGTTTGCCCCTTGCTAAGGTTATCAATATTGTGGCCTTATTTTGGCATAAAATGGAGTACACTGGATTCAATTTGGTATATGCAATGTATTTTTTTATTAGTTACTAGCTTGGGTAAAAAACTTTTTTGCTCCACCCTTGATAACTACTATTATTTGTCATTTCGCCCCCCTCCCCCTACTAAAATCCTTGGTCCGCCATTGATGTTATGCATCAAGATCTATCACGTGGTGCAGTCCAATCAATACATAATTATTATAGTACCTAATTGGTCTACTATGTAGAAACGTAGGCCATCACGCTTATTGTTTGAATTAATATTACACGAAAAATAAGAAAAGCATGGTTATATTCAATCCACACGTGGTCAACTTTTATTTTATTTTTCTCTTTTTCTCTCATTTCTGATTTTCCCCCACTTATGATTTATTATTTCTATATTTTTACCAAAACACAACCTATCATTATATTCGAAGTATCCATCAATTGTAACTCAGTTGATCGGACATCTACTCTCCTTGTGAAAGGGTGAGGGTTCGAGAGTTACAAATTAAGATTTTGAGTTTTTGCCTAATTATTATGAACGCGTGTGCTCACCTTCGGGTAATGAATTTAGTTGTTTAGATCTATAGATGGACATGAACGGAGTAAAAACAAGTCTTCATGTGAGACAACAGTGATGTAGCCTTCGGGCACTGTTTGGTATGACTTTATGGAGACTACAATGTAGTAGTCAGAAACGGAGTAAAATTAAATAAAAAGGATCAATGACCCTTTTTAAATTATGTTGGAAGTGGGGTGTAGGTAATGCATATATATATATATATATATATATATGTGTGTGTGTGTGTGTGTGTGCGTGTGTACGTGTGTGTATATATATATATATATAGTGATTTTTTTCCCTTAAGTTTTTGAATTTGTTGCTTAATGCCAATATATATAGTGATTTTTCCCCTTAAGTTTTTGAATTTGTTGCTTAATGCCAATATTTTAGTAATGAAACAAACGATTTCAAGTCTTTAGGAAAAATATTGAAATCTAAAAGTACCTATCGGTGCCACAAGCTAGGGATGGGCAAGACCGAGTAACCGGCCCGAAAACCTAAAACAAAAGCCCGGACCGAATAAGGTCGGCTAACCGGATCTCGATTAACCGAATTCTCGGGCCGGTCTCGGTCCAATCTCTTTCAACCTAGATTTTTTTTCCTTTTTTTTCCTTCTCCCCTCTCCCTTTTCCCTTCTCCTCCCTCTCCACCAGAGAAGAAAACAAAGAGAAGGATTAGAGGCAGAAGAGAAGGATCGTGGGAGCTGTTCATGAAGAATAAGAGTCTCTTCAAGAAGGGAAACATGGAAGTAGCAATTACTGACATCTCCTCTCTGAAGTCGGCCTATATTCAACTTCAAGCTGCTCACACACCTTATGATCCAGACAAGATTGAAGCGGCCGATAAACTTGTATTTCAGAGCTGAAGAACCTCTCCGAACTCAAGCATTCATACAGAGAGAACAACCCCAAACCAGCTTCCATTTCTCCTCAGGATTCCCGTCTAGTTGCAGAAATTCAAAAACAACAAAACTTGTTAAAGACCTATGAAGTCATGGTGAAGAAATTTCAGTCCTAGCTTCAGACCAAAGATTCTGAGATTTCTAAACAATTGGTCAATATGATGAAAGCTGCAAGATGGACCTTGATGCAGGAGCTAAATCGATTGAACCATCAGTTGTGCAATTGCTGTCACAATCCCTTAAGAGAGACGAGATGGAAAGATGCAAAGCAGAGGTCGAGACGGAGAAGAAGGGAAACATGGAAGTAGCAATTGTTGTTAGAATAGAGGAAGAGCTTTGTGCTTAGCACTTTTGATGGCATGATGGGGATTAAGGGCGATGAGAAGAAGCTGTGCGCGAGGTCGAACGACGAAAAAGAGGATGGTGAGAGAGGAAAAAGGTCGATGGCTGGTTACCTTTTACCAACACCTTCATACCCGGGCCGAGCCGGGCCGGTTACCCGACGGGTTTCAGAAAGGGTAACCGAAATATCGGACCGAGCTGGGTTTTAAAACAGAAAATTTAATAATAAATAAATAACCGAACCGAACCGATCCCACCCGATCGGTCTGGTTGTCGGTTCGGTCTGAAATGCCCACCCCTACCACAAGCACACATTATTTTGAAGATTTAGACAAGTTATTGAGAGTTTTGTTCTTTATATTTGAACAATAAGAATTGAACAATCTTTAAAACTTAATTACATAATCGATATTGATATAAAAAAAAAGAGGATAGAAGTGAAAATAAATATGGGTGGAAACTGGAAAGTAATATAGTTTCAATAATGCTAAGAAGCTATCTATGAAATAAATTTGTATAAATAATAGTTTATGAAAATAAGCAGAAAAATATGAAGGCGAGCACATGGTTTTTGGGTGCAATTCGTTAGTTGTTTAAACCACACTATGTTGTGTTTTTGGGTTTTACGCTTTATGCTCGTAGTCTTGAAAGAGAAGTAGAAGAATGGAGTATTATGGGGGAGAAAATATCAAATTAGTTTAAGCCCACAAGGATGAGGTGGCAACCTGACTAAGGGTGTGAGTCTACAAAGCAAAGCAAGGAGGCTGGTATGTAACACCACCACTTTCATGTAGAAACACCAGCATTGCAAACACTACTGATGATTTCATCGACAATGATAATGAAGATGTCGATAAAAAAAATTCTCCATAAAAAGGTGCATGGCACTTCCCTTTATTTATTTTCCTATTCTCCTATTTAGTTTTGCATATTCAATTGATGAAATTAGATCTCAATTCTATAGGTAACCCTGTATCGTCCACAAATGCAGTATGAGTTGTGAAATTAAACCATTCTCATAACACTGATTGGAAGAATTCAAACCAAACCTCGCTTGGCATCCCCTTTTTACCAAACCAATAAAATCATGTCACATATAAACAAAAAATATGTCAATAATCAGTTTAGATTGTTATATGATTGCTCCATTTTCTTTGCATATATTTTTATTACTTATAAAAAAAAAACTCGGGTTCCCCATACTGACGAAAATACTAGTCAATCTTGCATCACATTCCTACCACCATCACTGTGGTACTGATCTCCAGTCAATCTACAATCATATAAGGTGATCAATGGTGTTAATGCAAGTTTAAGATGACATTTAATATTACAATTGCAATACTATATTCCCTTTGATTTATGGTAAACAAATCTACGATAAATCACACATGTTGACAAGGAAAGAGATAATCGGATATATCATGTGTCACCAAATGGTTGGTTTCTGGTTATCCAAGATTTGGGATATCCCCCCTCTTCTCTTCAAAAAAGAAGTTACATTAGACTATTGAGCCACAAAATTTGATTGTACTTCGTGATTCATTAACGGCACATATAGGTCTCATAACTTTGACTTGTGAGACTTGACTCACACACAGGGGCGGAGCCAGGATTGCAGATAAAGGGGGGCAAATAATACATAAGTATTTACGAAAATACTAAAAAATTTGATTTTTACAATCATATTTTGCAATCAGGGTGACATGGCGTGATCGTGAAAAAATGGTGATTAATTCAACCATACAAACAATATACATGACATGATTAATTCAATTGTAGCTAGCTAATTAAGAGCTTCCCTTTTTACTTGAAGAAAACAGAAGCAGGCATAGTGGTATAAGATGAGAGTTGGTGAGGAGCAGACCTCTGGCTTTCTTTCTGGCTTTGAGGTAGCAGGACGGTATAGTCCAAGTCCAAGGAGTAGTAGCAGCAGTAGCTTGACTGGACTGGATGGATTCAAATGAATTTGTCGAACAACAATTTTATTTTTGGAATCCTCCTTCCTCTTCTCCTCCTGCTTTATCTGTCTGTCCGTCTCCTCTTATTTGAAACTCACTCCCAAGTCAGAGCCTCCGAGGATAACACTTACACAACCAGCCCACTCTCTTTTGTCTTCTTATTCTGTCTGTCTTCTCGAAAGGAAAATATATGTGTGTATAGAGAGAGAAAGCTTTCTCCTTTTGAGCTAGCTCAGGTGAAGCATACAAACAACAACTTAACTGAATCGACCTACGACCATCGTGTTTTTCTAACCGCCCCAAACCCAACCGATTACTTTTAATTTTGAAAGATCAGAGATAAAGCAAAGCATATCAGATCCCAACCCCCAATTAATCTAATGTGTTAACTAATTTTTTATCACTCTCACCACCATATGCCAGCTGAGTCAGAAATAAGACAATCTTATTATTTCTTTTCTTTATTTTTTTTAACAAAACAAAAGAAAACCAATGATGATGACAATGTAAAATTTCCTCGATCGGTCCCCAACCCAATTAAAAATTTTAATATGAATATAATCACATGGGAAGCAAACCCACCATGTGTCAGGACTAGTACCGTTGGTAAGGGAAATCAAGGTTCAGATGCCTTTCAAGACTTTCCTAATGGTCTCAAAACTCAATGTTCCCTTTTGAAAAGTGCCTAAATGCTTAGCATCTATATTATAGGGGGAAAGTTTGAGCTCTTGACTGTGAGGACGTGTTGCCTCCATTGCATAGTCGGGCCAGACTGTACCGCTAGCATTTTTATTGTTTTCTTTGCATTGCTTTTCAACTTCAAACTTGTATTTCCATCGATCGATAGCATCGAACTAGTCTTGAGCAACGTCCTCCCGAACGTTCCTCCCCATTGTAATCTATTGAATGTTAATGAGAGCTTTTGCTGACTATTGTGCATTGTTATATTGTCTACAGATTGATATTGTGCATTCTCAAGTTAATATTTGTGCCCGTTAAAGTAACTACTCATAGGCTTACTAGTGAATTGGATAGCTAGTGCCGCACGAATTGCTAGTCCGTGAC
Organism: Berberis vulgaris; assembly: GCA_963556465.1. NCBI lineage: Eukaryota > Viridiplantae > Streptophyta > Magnoliopsida > Ranunculales > Berberidaceae > Berberis > Berberis vulgaris. Next base: position 59,175,621 of record OY747129.1, on the reverse strand, counting down.
AGTTGGTATCAGAGCCAGAGCTTGTTGAATGCAAACCAGGATGCAGGAACTGAATGAGCGCCTTAGCGCTATGGAGGAACGACAGGCTAGTCGATTGCATAGACTAGAAAGCAGAATGGACCAGTTGAACACTTTGGGAGAACAGATTAGTCGGTTGGATGGACTCTTTTCACTGGCAGACAGAGTGGATTCGCTGGCTGAGCACGTTGATAATTTAGAGGGACGGACAATCGCTATGGAAGAGTCGCCTCACCCCACAGCTCAGGTGATGAGTGACTTCCAATTACAGCTGGAGGACTTATTTGCAAGGGTTGGCTTGCTGACCAAGGCCACAAGGACGACTGATCACCCTAGGATGAAAGTGCCTGAGCCCAAGTCATATGCTGGGGTACGAGATGGGAAGGAGTTAGAGAACTTCTTGTTTGATCTGGAGCAGTATTTTCGCGCGGTGAACCCCGAATCAGAAGAAGCCAAGGTCACCATGGCGACCATGTACTTAGCAGGTGATGCGAAACTATGGTGGAGAACCAAATATGCAGATATGGAAGAATGTCGCATCCTTATTAGAACTTGGGCAGACCTCAAGAAGGAACTCAGAAATCAATTCTTGCCTGAGAACACTGATTTCTTAGCAAGGAGGAAGCTCCACACCATCAAATAGACAGGCAATATTCGAGACTATGTCCGACAATTCTCAACTTGCTTGCTAGATATTCGAGACATGTCTAAGAAGGACAAAGTTTTCTGCTTCATGGAACAAGCTCAGCCGCTTCTACAAGCAGAATTGCAAAGGCAGAAGGTGACAGATATTACCAGTGCTATTGCGGCAACAGAAAGGTTTAGCGATTATATGCCCATGGCTGGATCCACTTCGCTCAATCACTCCACAGCTAGAACTGACAGTACAAATTCAAGCTCAGGGTCGAATGCTCGATCACCTCACCAAAACTGGGGAAACTCAAGTCAGAACCGAGGAAACTACAATTCTCGGCCGTCCAATCAGAATTGGAGTTCCAACAAAAATTGGAATGCCAGCTCTAGCAACTCAAATTACAACAATAAAGGAGGGCAAAACTACTCTGGGCAGTGGAGACCATCTGCACCTGCCCCATGCATTATTTGCAATAGCAGGGATCACCCAACAGGCAAATGTCCATCCAAACCAGCTCTACACTCATTAATGTCCTTGCTTCAAGCATAACCTTCTAACTCGACCGCATCGAGCTCGAACCCCACCAACAGTGAGACCTCCCAAATGGGAGCTCTACGCAAGCTCAATGCTGTCAAAGGAGAAATGTATGAGCACCCACACAAGAAGGCTTTGCAATACATCGACATCACTATCAATGGGTTCCCTTCCCAAGCATTGTTGAATTCAGGAGCGACAGAAAATTTTATTGCCCCAGATGAAGCTAGACGTGTGAGTCTGAACTTAGAAGGAGATGTGGGTAAGTTGAAAGCTGTCAACTCTGAGGCAATCTCTATTAATGGTATGGCTAGAGCTGTGCCACTACAGGTTGGTCCATGGGAAGGAAGATCAAACTTCTTAGCCGTTCCACTTGATGATTTTAAGGTGATTCTTGGCCAAGAATTCTTTCGAGGAGCTGCAGCAGGACCATTACCCTTCATGGACTCCTTGGGGTTTTTCGGACCCAGACTACGCATTGTACCAACCTCAATTCGACCAACAACTCATGATAGAATATTGTCGGCGCTTCAAGTCAAGAGAGGCTTGGCCAAAGGAGAAGATACATACTTAGCTGTGGCAAAGCTAGAGATGGAAGATGATACTAGCAAAATCCCTGAGGAAGTTGCCCAAGTTATTGCTGACTTCAGCGAAGTGATGCCGAATGAATTGCCAAAGAATCTACCTCCCAGAAGGCTCATTGATCACGAAATTGAGTTAGTGCCTGGTGCCAAGCCGCCCGCACGTAGTCCATATCGCATGAGCCCTCCAGAGCTGACCGAATTGAGAACACAACTAGATGGCTTGTTGGAGTCGGGATTCATTCGGCCCTCTAAAGCACCTTATGGGGCACCTGTTCTTTTTCAGCGGAAACATGATGGCAGTCTTCGCCTTTGTGTTGATTATAGAGCCTTGAACAAAGTCACTATAAAGAACAAATACCCGTTGCCGCTCATTGCAGACTTATTCGACCAACTTGGATCCGCCAGATACTTCACAAAACTCGACTTGAGATCAGGTTACCATCAGGTCCACATTGTTGCTGGTGATGAACCCAAAACTGCTTGTTCTACTAGATATGGGTCATATGAGTTCCTAGTAATGCCCTTCGGCTTGACCAATGCTCCAGCTACATTTTGCACTCTTATGAATGGCCTGTTCCGTCACCTTCTGGACAAGTCTGTGGTTGTCTATCTTGACGACATTGTGATTTATAGTGGGACGATAGAAGAACACCTACATCATTTGCGAGAAGTGTTCCAAATCCTTAGGGATAATCATCTCTTTGTCAAGAAGGAGAAGTGCTCATTCGGCCAGACCCAGATCAATTTCTTGGGTCATGTTATTGGCAATGGCAAGATTCGGATGGACATGGAGAAAGTCAAGGCAATCCATGATTGGAACTCTCCTAAGAACGTGTCTCAACTACGTTCTTTCCTTGGACTCGCAAACTATTATCGTCGCTTCATAAGGGACTACTCTAAGAGAGCTGTTGCCCTGACAAATTTGTTGAAACAAGACCGAACATGGGAATGGGATAGGCAGTGTGAAGCTTAATTCCAAGACTTGAAATTGGCCATGATGAAAGATCCAGTATTGGCCTTGCCAGACATCACCAAGCCCTTTGAAGTACAAACAGATGCATCTGATTATGCCTTAGGGGGAGTTTTACTTCAAGATGGTCACCCGGTGGCATATGAGAGTCGAAAGTTGAATGATACAGAGTCTCGTTACTCAGCTCAGGAAAAGGAATTGCTAGCCATTGTACATTGTTTACGGGTGTAGAGACACTACCTCTTGGGATCTCAAGTCCTTGTTAAAACGGATAATGCTGCAGCAAGCCATTTCCTTACTCAGAAGATGCTAACCTCCAAGCAATCTCGATGGCAGGAAAAATTAGCAGAATTTGACTTAGTATTGGAATACAAGCCAGGGCGCACTAACAATGTAGCTGATGCACTCAGTAGAAGGGCAGACCTTGCAGTGCTAACCCATACTGGTCCGAGTCACACCATCTTGGAGAAGATCAAAGTAGGCCTACAGACAGATCCACAAGCGAAGGCGATTACAGAGTTGATCAAGCAGGGAAAAACTCGACGGTTCTGGATAAAAGATGGAGCAATACTCACAACTGGTAATCGCCTCTATGTTCCAAGAACTTCTGGTTTGAGGAAAGAACTTTTGAGAGAATGCCATGACACCCATTGGGCGGGACATCCAGGTTGGAGACGAACACTTGCATTGCTAGAGAGGGGGTACTATTGGTCGCAGATACAGGAGGATGTAATGGCCTATGTTTGAACATGTCTTATTTGCCAGCAAGATAAGGTTGAAAGAGACCGACCAGTAGGCTTACTAGAGCCCCTGCCTGTTCCAACTCGTCCTTGGGAAAGTGTTTCCATGGACTTCATTACTGGGTTACCGAAAGTGGAGGATTTCAGGAGTATCCTTGTCGTTGTTGACCGATTCTCAAAGTATGTGACCTTTGTGCCGACCGGACTAACTTGCACAGCCGAAGATACAGCGCAATTGTTCCTCAAGCATGTAGTGAAGTATTGGGGACTGCCCGAAAACATTGTTAGCGACCGTGATGCTCGATTCACAGGAAAGTTCTGGAAGGAGTTGTTCAAGCTCTTGGGATCCAAACTTAATATGTCGACAAGCCAACATCCCCAATCTGACGGACAGACTGAGCACTTTAACTCTATGCTTGAAGAATACCTTCGTCATTTTGTAAGTGCAAACCAGAAAAATTGGGTGGGACTACTTGATGTTGCACAATTCTGTTTCAACTTACAAAAGAGCTCAACTACTCACTCCAGCCCCTTTCAGTTAGTCACTGGTCAGCAACCATTGACACCACATACAGTGTTGACCGAATACCAAGGACCCAGCCCAAGAGCTCTTGAATTTGTCAAAGCCTGGCAGAAAAACATTGAAGTTGCTCGAGCCTATCTTGAGAAAGCCTCCCGTCACATGAAGAAATGGGCCGACAAGAAACGACGGATCGATCCTTTTGAAGTCGGGGACTTGGTATTGGTGAAGCTAGATATGTTCAACAAGTATAAACGGACAGCTAGAGCACACAACAATCTGTTTCGCAAGTATGAGGGACCGGTACAGATTATTGAGAAAGTAGGCAAAGTCTCCTATCGCGTCAAGTTACCACATTGGCTCCGTTTCACCCATCCTGTCTTCCATGCAAGTAACTTGAAGTCCTACCATGCAGATGTCGCTGATCCCACAAGAAATGTATCTACCCGAGCATTGCCTAAGCATCCTACTAAGCCAGATCGAGCAGTGGAAGAAATCTTAGCTGACCGCCTCATCAACAACACAGGCCCGGATAGAGAGTATTTGGTCAAGTGGCAGGATGAACCTCCTTCCGAGATCAGTTGGGAGTCAGTCAAGCATCTGCTGCCATACCTCTCAAAGCTGGAAGAGTACTTGGAAAAGTTCGCTGCGAGGGCGTCAGCGAATTGAGTGTGGGAGAGTGTCAGGACTAGTACCGTTGGTCACGTAAATCAAGGTTCAGAGGCCTTTCAAGACTTTCCTAATGGTCTCAAAACTCAATGTTCCCCTTTGAAAAATGCCCAAGTCTATATTATAGGGGGAAGGTTTGAGCTCTTGACTGTGAGGACGTGTTGCCTCCATTGCATAGTCGGCCCAGACTGTACCGCTAGCATTTTTATTGTTTTCTTTGCATTGCTTTTCAACTTCAAACTTGTATTTCCATCGATCGATAGCATCGAACTAGTCTTGAGCAACGTCCTCCCGAACGTTCCTCCCCATTGTAATCTATTGAATGTTAATGAGAGCTTTTGCTGACTATTGTGCATTGTTATATTGTCTACAGATTGATATTGTGCATTCTCAAGTTAATATTTGTGTCCGTCAAAGTAACTACTCATAGGCTTACTAGTGAATTGGATAGCTAGTGCCGCACGGATTGCTAGTCCGTGACACCATGTATGGTACCACTCTTCTGATTTCTTTGTTGCTCTCTGCGTGTGTAGGGGGTGAATGGATTAAAATGAGTTGGTAGGAATTAAGAGAGGGATGGAGAGATTAAAAAAAGAGAAATAAAGAGAGAGAGGGTAGGAATTAAAATATATATATATATTAAAAAAATAGAGAGATTGAGTGGGATTGGTGAGGGTGGAGTTAAAAAAAATTGTTGTTTTAATTTTTAGTGGAGTTAGAAATCAAGATTTCATAAAGGGGGCAACATAAAATTTTAAAGGGGGCAATGTAAAAAATATAAGTAATTTAGTGAAATTTTTTAAAAAAATTAGGGGGGCAATTGACCCCCTTACCTAACACATGGATCCGCCCATGCTCACACACACATATATATATATCCACTAATTTAATATTGAGATAGGTTGGATATGTCATTTATTGTTTTGATCGTGGATCAATTTAGTTTTTCTAAAACCTCTAATTTAGTTGTAGCAAAAAAATTATATAAAACAATAAAAGTTGATGGTGTATAGATCAAAGTGTATTATACACCAACAAATCTATCATGTAAGGAATTATAAACAACCGATTTGCACGTCAAAGGGAAATTTATATTTTACTTTAATATAAAAAACACGACATTTTTAGAATGAGTATGTCCACCATTATAGAAAGCTTGTCAAGTTATTTTAATGTACAAAATTCCACATGTATATATTAAAAAAAAGGTCATTTAAAGGCTAATTTACAAAATTTTCACATTGGTCTTTGTTCATGCCATTTTATAATAATTTATTTTTGGTTGGCCTTCATTCAAACTTGAAATATGTGACTTGGTCTATTGTCCCTCTAATGCATCACTCGTCTTCACCAAACTTTTATGAATTGCATGACTAGAACCAACAACAAATGAAATTCTTTTGTGAAGGAAAGTTTTGGTTGTGAATCTAATTATACATATTGAATTGTCGATGTGAAATTAATGATGGATGTATTGATGTGAGTTACATTTACGAACCAAAGAGGTTTTCAAAACCCAATTTTAGTTTTCCTAATGTTCTTTAATTAATTTGATTTTGGATAGTATGCATGAAATATGTTACATGTACCGGGCATAAATTAGTCTGTATTTCATGAAATGTGGGTGATGGGATAGAGTTGGAATGTCAATACCCTTTTTAGATACTATAATTCTCATATACTTCAGTGTGAAAAGTTTTGATGAAATATTTTATGATGATTACTAGTAAATCTAAATATTATCATAGAAATAATATTGTAAGACATGCAATTGCTCTTCCGTAGAAAATGTATAATATCTATACAACACTATAGATCCATTTGAGTGAGTTAACAAATTATATATTGAGGGAATGTGATTAAAACCTATCACTAAGAGTTGTCATGATGAAACCCAAACTAGCTTATTGGAAATCTAGGTTCAATGGAACAATGAAGTTATGGATGACTCACCAGACACACTCCTATGATGTAATAGTGCATCCTACAATGTTATTAAGTTAAGTCATGTTTTTAATGAGCTCAAACCCAATTCTCTAAAAGAAGTATAACACGATACTCCTAATGGGCGTCACCTATGTTTAGTATGAAGTGGGTCGCCTCCATGAGAATTTTGAAGGCTAAATTCTCCAAAGCACTTCATGAATCCATTATTTGTTTAGGGCTGAAATGAATATAATCGCATTAATCAAATTTCCACTTTCACTACATCCATTTTCGTCTTATTATTTTTCTAATAGCTTTCTTTCCACATACCAATCATCGCAATAACAAAAATTTCGTGTTTGTCCCGTAAATACTTTATAGAAAACTTGGGTAGTTAATTCAGAACACTGTCGGGGACCGAATAACGAGTCAACCAATTATTTGGAGAGTTTTTAGAAAAACTCGGGCAATAATATCAATAATTAATTTTTATATCCATTCCTAATAACACTTAAATTAGAAAAGAATATCAAGAAAATCAACATTGGCTCTGATACCAAACTGTCACGCCCAATTTTCAAGACACCGAAATATCTCAAAATCCGAGACACAACATCAATTAAACTTTTTTTTTTTCCCTTTAACTTTACTTGCCAATGATTACAACTACTAGCAAATAACAAATCCAACCAAACAAAACTGAAACCTGAGAGTTCAACCTACCTCTCAATTGTCTGATCATGTGAACAACCACTTGATCACCAGACGCATGCTGCGTCACTATTAACAACACCACTTGCACCCCCTCCCCTCACAAAAAAAAAACCGAGTTTTCCAATTAACTTGCCCGTGTCCAAGTTATTACCAAAAATTGGGCGATTTCACCGAGTTTTACCAATTTCTTCACTTCGATTTTTAGTAGCAATTTAAAAAAATTAATAACTCGATCGAGTGTCTGATACCGATTAATATGAGATTTTGTTAATTATTAGAGAACAAACGATTCACCCAATTGTCATACCCAACATGGTGGAACATGGCTTGAGATTTAGTAACACATGTTTTCTTGCATAAGCAACATCTTATGATAAGGCCTCATTTAGCCAAATTGTCAATAGTGACTAATCTGTCGTGAACCCGATTTTGCAAAGGCAGTGGCTAATGACACCACCAATTTCGCTGAAGGACACCACAATTCCCTTACTTTCTGAAAGACACCACCAATATAACAAAAAAACCTAACCACCTTTCTTCTCTTCTTTCCCTATTTTCTCCATCAAGCACCACTACCACCCCGCTACTGCTGGCCTCACCGAGCCGCTGTGGGACATCACTCCAGCCCCCTCTTGCTTCTTATTTTCTCTGTTTTTTTTTTTTCTTTTCTTCTTATTTTCTATTTTTTCTTCGTATCTTCTTATTCTTCTCACCTTTTTTTTTTTTTTTCTCCTCATCTCTTTTTTTTTTTTCTCATTCGCCCTCGCGGAAGTTTCTGCAAGTAGGGAACCCATACTCACACGAATCTCTATGCGTGGGAGTTCTCCACTCATAGAAGCATCCGCGAGGGACATTTTTTGTGCCCTCGCGGAGGGTGAATGAGAAAAAAAAAATATGAGACAAGAATAAGATAAGAGGAGAAGGGGAAGAGAGAGGAGGAGAAAAGGAAAAAAGAGGAGAGGAGGAGAAAAGGAAACTAAAGGAGGAGGAAAAAAAGAATAGAGAAGATGAGAAGAGAAGAAAAAAGGGGAAAAAAAACAGAGACGAAGAGAAGAGAGGGGAAGAAAAAAAAAGACATAACAGAGAAGAAAAGAAGATAGGGGAAGAAAAAAAAAGAATGGATGAGAAAGAAAAAAAAACAAGAAGAAGAGAATAAAGAAAAATAGAGAAGATAAGAAGAAGAAAACAAATAAGAGAAGAGTAGGCGGGGGCTAGGAGGGATGTTCGGTGGCGGCTTGTTGAGGCCAGAGGTGGTGGGGCGGGCATGGTGGTATTATTCTTGTGAAGAGAGAAGAGAAGGTGGAGAAGGAAAGGATAAGAGTGGCGGTGTCCTTCAAAAGATAAAAACAAAAAAAAAGTGGGATTTTGTTTCCTTCATAAAAACATGGCCCAAATTAAACCCATTTGATGGATCTAACATCACGAGTGAAACTACAAGTGATTGATTGCTAACATAGTAGAATGCTTCCCTCTCTAAACCTAAGCATCTTCATTTCATGCTCACTAGAGAGGATTTGAAATGAGATTCAAGGGAGGGAGGTTAGCAGACCTCGACTAGTATATTAAAAGGCCAAATAACAAGGTGCACAGGGGGAACAAGATGAGAACCCTACAAACATACAACCGATGCAAACCTAAGCTAAATGCACGTAAACTAGGGATTTAGTTATAAAACATATGAACATGCTTACCTATTCACACGATACATAATATTAACATAAGCAAAGTAGAAGTGTACCGCCACTGCTGCCACATCACCCAGGCCTCCTTAAAGACACTGCAAATCCAGGTTCCATGGAAGGGCCTTAAGATTTCGAGGGCTGACATTCATCATCAATCCATAATTTCCAACTGAACACTACAGACAATGCTCATGACACCATTTGTATTCACAACCACAAAAATATTCAAACAAAAACTCAAAGGGAACAAACCAAAAATAACAAGACTTAGTTTGAATTAGAAACATTTATGTAAAACAAACACCAAAAAGCACCATCACTGTAACAGAAGCAACTATTCCCCTCTTAAAAATAACTTAACAGGAGGTAAAAGCCTCCATTGTGGTAGAGGATGGATGCCTTTTCCTACCATGCAAAATGGCCCAACCAGTGTAAAAATGGATTTAAAAAAAAAGTGTTGGATGACTTGTTGCAAGCCGAATTTTTACCTTTTTTTTTAAAACACCAAGCTTTAACCCTTTTTATATATTTATGTTACACAAGGTTGATTAATTTATAATATATAATTAGTTATGTAATATTTGTGACAAATGGGATTTAAATCCTTAACCTCAAGAGACATACAACTTTGCTGAGTAATTTACCACCAGACCAACATTTTTTTACTGACTTGTCTAGGCAGCTTGTGAAAAGACGATCAGCCTTTGAGAAGCCTTCTGCTTCTTATTATCTATGGATAGCGAGATGGATAGATTTACCCATATTGGGATGATGGATAGACTTTTTCCATGTGACAAAAATGGATAAATTTATCCATCTTGTCCTCCTATCCATCCCCATTGGAGAAGGTCTTATCGAATCAGAATGGTGCCAGATCATCATCAATCATTTCATCAAAGATTCTAAGACATAATTCAGCTAAAGACTTCTAGCGTTGAGGCTGAATAAGGGATTCGATGTATCTCCAACCCAAGGTTAGCTAACCACGTCGAATCAAAGAATTAAAGACGTCAAACACAGGTATCATGATTTCAGCTTACCTGTGAAGTCCACACAGGTATAGATTTCATTTGCATTGCACCCTTTGATTGTAGACACATACAGCCTATCAATTGGTTATTCATCGTGAAAGGCACCAATACCACAAGCTTTTCAAGATAAACACTGTAGGCTACAAAAATCTTAAACAGCAGAGGCTACTCCTGCTTCTCATATTTGACTTATTCGACTAACATCATCCTGAAAAAATATGATACTTGGTAAACACACACTATACCGTAAACTTGAAGGGTTCTGACTTTCCCTTTTATTATTATAGGCCCAATTCTCCTGCTTGGACATCTGCTACTTAGACATTTAACGAGTTGCTGATTTCCTCTTACATGTCCAATTGTGCTCCCTCTCTGATCTCAGTTAAACAAGAACATAAGAGAAGCATACAGAAGTATCTAGCAGCTAATATGCATATAACATAATGGAAAAGGTAAAGTAAGTATCCAGCACAGCACATGCACGAAGTTTTCGAAACTCAGAAATAATGGGCTCAAGCAATCCCCAAAGCATATGAAAATCTACTTATGTTCAAGCACAAAAAAGCTCGATTTGAATTTTGAACCCATGAGCAAATTGATTTTGAGACGGGATCATTGGCACTGAGATTCCTAGCTCTGCTCCTTTTGTAATAAATTGTGCCAATGTCAGTCGTACGTGAAGATACATAACTAACGTCTGTTAAGTTAGTTGTCCACTAAACTTTACAATTAAATTTCAAGGTTGTAGTAGAAGAGCAACTAGGTTTAGGCTGAAGGATCTTTGAAGTATTTTTCCAGTCTGGTTGTTGCTACATCCCTCAACAATCAACACAGAAGCCATTGACAGCCATGTCTGCCCAAACCTGCACCTTCCTCCATTGCATCCCAACACTACCACTAAAACAGCCATGTCTGCCCAAACCTGCACCCAATGTTTTAAAAGGCGATTGAGGCGTACGCCTTGAGGGGCGAGTCGAGGCGGGGTGCACAGAAATCACCTCTGCGCGTACGAGTTGAGGTGCCAATGAAGGCGTTTTGAGGCGTACGCTTTTTTATTTCCTGATCAGTTGGTGTTATTTGGTAAATGGCTCCCCAAATGCACCTAGAAACAATGCAGTTGACAAGCAAATGGTTGATTGATTCATTGCTTGACATGCAGGACACATTTGTTGTTCGCATGCCTCTTCTAAGGAGATTGTCCCTTTTGAGGGTATTCCCAATTAAGGCAATCCAAATGAAAACACATGCTTTGGGGGCAATGTTACTGACCCATATCTTCTTGATGGTATCTCTGTCCCACCCTTGGATACTACCCCCGCAGAGCTTAAGATAGACAAATTTAAGCTGAACTGATCATTCTTGCCGCTTTGTTCCAACCTATCGTTTTCATGCTGGAATCTGAACTGATTCTCAGTAGTTTAATCTGCGTTGAACGTCAAAGGTGGAAAGTCCTCCCTGTTGGTGGCCTCCATATCATTGTACAACTTGCGCTTTATTTGTTTGAATTTTTTATATATATTTTTCACTATTTTTTACAAAAAAACGCCTCGCTTCGCCTCGCTACGCCTCGAGGCTACGCTTCGCCTCGGAAAAAGCTTGATCGCCTTGAGTCTTAAAAACGCTTTTTAAAACATTGCCTGCACCTTCCTCCATTGCATCCCAACACTACCACTAAAACAGCCATGTCTGCCCAAACCCGCACCTTCCTCCATTGCATCCCAACACTACCAGTAAAACAATCATGTCTTCTCAAATCCGCACCTTCCTCTATTGTGTCCCAACACCACCAAGGAATGTGATTTCTTGAAAATATGTCGAAATTTTATGAAATATTTCCTATTTTGAAGTTACCGAAATCTCTTTCGAAATCCGAAATATGTCGAAATTTTCCTGAGAATAAGAAATAAATATTTTAATTTTCGTATAGTTTATTATATGCTATAATGTTATTTTAGTATCAAAAGTTTGTTATGTGAATGATTCTTATGTAATGTGTAGTCTGTATGTCGTGTGAGACTTTTAATGTAATATTTAATAGTTTAAAATGCAGAACGTATATTGTTAAATTTGAAATCCCAATCAAAATTTTTACGTTTTTCTACACAGAACGAAATATTTCTAAAAATCGAGACCGAAATTAAGTCGAAAAACAAAATCACAATCCTTGAACACCACCACTATAACAACCATGTTTGCCCAAATCTACACCTTCCTCTATTGCGTCCTAACACGACCACCAAAACATTAATGGATGTGTTTAACATTGATCTAATTGATTTTTGAAATTTCTTGTACTCTTATAATAAAGTTGAAGAGACATTCTTTCTTCTAACTGATCATCTCCTTCTCCATGGAGAATCTTATATTAATCTATTACTAAAGCGCATGACCATTCTATTTCACATTCTCGAACTAGTCATCATTCTTTTGAAGAAGTTGTTGACTTTTCCCCCAGAATGTACTAGCGCTTCAACACAACTATTACTAGAAAGTCAATCTTAACAGCATAAAAAGGCTCCCAATATTGAAGTAACCCAATTGGGCATACAAGGAATCAAAGAAAATCCCATTAAAAGTTGCATGATGAGACACTCATAGCATTGTCAAAACCTCCATGAGTACTGCTACAGGTCTGTAACCTTGCTACAAAAGATTCTACTATTCTATTGAACTTTCCCTTCAAAAGTTAGGTGAGATGGGGTTTTCCAACATCTTAGCAAATCCTCTCGAAGAGGCAAATGTTCGAGAGCCAAATTAGAGCAAAACTAAAGTACCAAAATCCCCTTTTTCCATTGTCTTCTTCCAAACCCATTTATCATCACCATCATTTAAAAACACCCCGTAGAACATCACAAACTCATTCAATTCTTCCAACAAGAGACCCACCTTTCTAGGATGAAAATCCTTCTAAGATGATAATCCCAATTCATAGCCCCACTAATCTAGCTACCAAACTCCTCCAACATCCAACACCTTCTATTACAACAAACAGCCTACAGAACTTGTCTTTGAAAGTTGTATAACCATAAACATCAAACCAAAACCTAAATTTTTTGCCTCTTCCCTCAAATAGCTCACCACCTTTTATAAAATCTTACCATAACCACACAATGGATGCTTAGGAAGCTAACTAGACTCTTGGGATCATATTTCACTATGATAGCTTCTTTCCACAAATAATAGCTTTCGGTGCCATGTCTCTTCAACCACTTATTGACACTTTATTTATTACTTGGAGTGGCTGAATGTCAAGCCCAGCTACCTCCTTGGGCATGAACATCAATTCCCATTTCAAGGCATGAAACTCTTCATCCTCATCTCTACCGCACCACAAAAAATTCCTAATCATCCTCCAATATACGAGATAATATGGGCATCTAAAATAGTAGCATACTATAAACAAGCATTTTAGCCAAACCACTCCTAAAAAGCTTCCATATTAGCTTGGAATTCCAAATGAAAAGTATTTTTCCCACAACCTCTACCACTGAATCTCACAAATGCTTCTTCCTATTCTTCGTACGGACCCAAAGGAAATCTCAAAGAAATGGCTGGCAACACTGACATCCCTACATGACACCCCAAGAGCTTTTAGCACCACCCCTGACAGGCTGACACTATACCATACTCTTGAAAAGTTTAATACTTTTTAATTCTAATGTTAATTTTTTAGCCTTGGACAAATTAGAAAGTTAAATTTTATGCTTGACACCTGTCGTCATCCATCTCTCAGCAGATTAGAGAGGTGAGCAACTCTCCTACTCATGGTGGAGATGAGAAACCCAGTCACTAACCATCTTCAGAGCTTTAGTAATATGCTGAGAAGGGGGGCAATGGGCCGAATTTCCCTAAGAATCTTGAAAGCCCCAATTGAGGATTCATCAAGGTCCGAAATGGAATGGTTGAAATACACGTTTTGACCCACATTATCCATCTCTCCCAATCCCATTTTACTCATAGACATCAACATGGTCATATGCCTCCTCAAAGTCAATTTTACATAAAAGCCACGCAACACTACGTCGTAGCCTCAAGTCAACACATTCATTTTCTACCATTTCCCTATCTTACATAAAAGCCGTGAACCCCATGAGATGTTCTGAAAAATTGGGAGTGTTTGTCTAGAAGTTTGAATATTATGCTTTGTTTCAAGTTAGCAAGTTTTATTCGTGTGAATGTGAACAGTGGGATCAAACTATAGCAATGCCAATGGTTTGAATGCAATCACGCTTAAGAATTAGTGTTATCTCAAAATGCATTCAAAGTAAGATTGAGTGCCCTAATCTAATGCTGGTGTTTCACCCCACCAGTGGCAGTGGCTATAAATTTATGTGGTGTCTACCTCAAAAGAAATGGAGTTTTTAAACGATGGAAGCGTAGCAAGAGCAATGAAGCCTTATAGCATAGGAACATTAGGAAATTTTTTATTTATTTAATTTAAGAGTTGTGATTTCAAGGTGCTTATGAAGAATTACTTTTTTGTGTGGACTTTGATTGTGGATGAAAGGTACCTAGGATAACCCTCAAAAGAAAATGAAATGTATTTGTCAAATGTTTGTCCACCAATCAAATTAGAAATTGATGATCTCTTTTTACATCATCCTTTCTCTTATAAAATTTCGTCTCCCCCGTCGAATCTAGATTGAAATAAATTTTCCATGCATAATGTATGAGTTGTTTTCTTGAATAATTACAACTTTTTCTTCACACCTAAAACGGAAGAACCTTTAGGCCTTCATTCCTTTTGCTAATTCTCTTAAACTTGAATCACCACTGAACCTTGGTAAATTCAGTGTTAGATAAATACATTAACACATAGTAGGGTTGAACAAAAAATCGACTAAACTGTTTAAACCGACCGAACTGATCAGTTCGATTTGAGTTCAATTCGATTCGGTTCGATTTTGGTTTTAAAAAATTCAAATTTGAAGTGGTCGGTTCGGTTTCTATGTGATTTTAACAACAAAACCAAACCGACCGACTGAATATATATAATAAATACTATATATTTTATATAAAAATAATATAATATGTTTAAAATAGTCGGTCAGTTCGGTTTTATTTCGATTTTAGTCGGTTGGTTTGCATAAATTAGAATCGATTGAGTTTCGGTTAGGTTTTGTTAATGGTCGATTCAGTTTGAAATTTTTGAAACCAACCAAAGTCGGTTCGATTCACGGTTTAGATGAAACGATTCGATTTTCAACCCTATCAAACACCACTTACTAAGACAATCACTCATTTTTTTTAAATTAATTCCTAAGTGATAACATAAGTATTTAAGCACTACGAGCATATTCTCATACAATTTGGAGCTAAAATTCTCGGTCTATAAGGAGACCTCGTTGTAGAGATTTTATTTAGAGTCGAATGAATTGCAACATGAGTTTTTCGAAGAATCTATGGCATTTCTCTTTGCAAATTCTGATTTGCATCAACTTTATGTGGACATTATGAAACTTATAATGACCTAGAGAGTTGGATGAAAGTTTGTTACCAAGAGCAATTTTCAAACCAATTATTATTGCTAAAGTGGTCAATCAACACCCGCAACCATGAAGAGATATTGAAACAGTGAACTAATACAAAGGAACCAAAAGTGACAATAGAGATCAGGAAAGACCTCTAGTTTAGGATAGAAATTGTATAATATCTAGTTATCTACAAGTAGTAATAGAAGTTTCAAGTAAAGCGTGAGAAAATGAATGTATAAACATAATTAAAACAAAAATAATAATGTTATCACCCTTATCATTTCTTAAAATACATAAATTCAACTTATATCATAATGAATTCAGAGAGATCTAGAAAATTTTGAAACAAAACCTTGCTAGTAATGAATAATTTATACATGAAGAGGAAATTATATGATTTGAGGCATTCGATTTATTAAACTGAACTTTTGCCAATATTTTTTACAGTGGGCTGACTGTTGACTGCAACAAAAATATTCATATGTTACCATGAAATATCAACTTTTTCCTCCTTCCAAAGTGATCAAAGTAATGGCTGACATAAAAGTGAGATGGCATAGATAAATGTTAAAAGCAATTGGAAGTACCCTTTATGTCATAGACAATGTATTAGCACTCAAAGCAAAATGCAGTAAAACAGTTCAGACGATAAATCAGTAACGAAGACAACACAATGTATCAATTGTTTTCATTTCTGGAAATGGTGTATTGGTACAAATAAATATTGTCATTGATAGCTTGGAAACTAAGATTTGATAAAATATTACAAACTAATGACCTTGGAAACTAAGATTTAAGAAAATATTACAAAATAATGACCACTGAGCTTCGCTCTAGAAATCATAACTAGATATGAACGAGCAGCATTTTCCCAGGATAAACAGAGTAAACTGAAAGAACTTGGACTAAATTACAATGTAGCATTACCTCATTGTCCTCCAGCAAAGTATGAAACTCATCTAGAGACCGAAATTGCACATCTGCACAAACTCCATGTCATAGTCAACATATTTGGTCCAGAGTGGCCGGAACTGGTTCATTGCTATGTCAAGCCATGGTTTCATGTTCCCATTGTAATGTACAACTGCAGCATTGTTGATTTCATCCATGCTGATGCTCGGGTTATACCCAAGGCCAAGAACATGCCATGATTTGTCCAGAGGCTTTGTTGTTGAGTAGAAGGTGATCAGGCCTGGTGGGAGGGTCCCTAATTTCCATAAAGTCCGGTTTTCATTCTAATAAAAAAGATGAGTCATATTTTAGAATCACCCTAGGTCCCTAGCCCATTTTTTAGATGCAAGCAAGCTAATAAAAGTACTAGCATGAACTAGTCAGAGCATCTCAAATTATGAAACTTCTTCATTAAGAATGATAACGAGACTTAAGAATTCTAAGTATAATAATAATCAAAACAAACATTCCATATTTTTCCCTTCTAATCATTGTCATTATTACGTAGGAAAATGTGTACTTATTTCCAACTGTGAATTTGAAAATCCCATCATGCCTAACACTCTTACTTGTACCCAATACTTCCTGGATTATCTTCTTCCTTCTGATATGGTGGTGTACAACAAAAATTTCCTTAACGCACAACTTCTTTATTGTTTTCGTCGTTCACAATTAATACAAACAGCAAGTTATAACAACAAAAACATACTCCAATTATGGTCTATATTTCAGAGTAGGTATTCTATCATTCTACTAGATAATATCAGAATAAACATACCAATATCATAATTTTCCAATATCCATGTAATATCCTCATCTTACATCCTAGCACCAAAATTCATTTCAATATCTGTATTCAGCATCATCTAACCACTGGATGCTATCTTAATTACGCTTTTGGCAAATGAAACCACTCTAAATGTCTCATCATTTACTTTCTTTCACACTAAAACAACTGTAAACTTAGGTAGGTTGAGTAAAATTTGCTGATGCAATTAGGTAATACTCTATATTATTTGGTCCGTGAAAACTTAATGTTGATATCTTGAACAATCCAAGATGCTCTAATAAATAGTAAAATAAAATCAGTCAATGGTATAGAGAAACTACCTGTGTCTGCCAGTAATGGTACTGTTCTGTGCACTTCTCACTTCTCCAAGCATCAAGATCAAAGAAATTCATCCCATACGCCCACGCACAGGCCTTGGGATTAAACTTCTCTTTAATGAGAGGATGAGAGAAGTTCATGTACTGTGCATATCGATGAAATGATCCAAAACATGTTTCAACAGCTCCATTCACCTTCCCATCCATGTCAATCTTCCATAACCCCGTCAAATCTCGTTGCACCACAACATCATCATCCAAAAACAGGATTCTATGCAACTTTGGATACATCTCGGGAAGATAAAATCGAAGGTGATTCAACATTGACAAGTACTTAGGATTCCTAAATTTCAAGTTATTTGCATCCTTAGTGGCATTCTCTGCCCGATTCTCAAAGTAAAACTTCTGCAAATTTGCCGATTCAAGCTGTCTAAGAACAGGAACATAAGATGAGTTCAAGAAAGTGTAATCCTCCACTGCCTTCACCTCAACATGAGCACCTCCCGCCGGTGCCCTCATCTTGAACCAAACCTGCATAGCAGCGAGATTCATTCGATCTGTAACCACATGGAAAACATGCTTCGATGGATCATCAGCATTCTTCACTGCGGAATTCACCACGACCGAAGCTGCGATAACATTATCAGAGAAAATAGCATAATGATAAAGATTTGGATCTTCGAATTCGGTCTTAGATCCAGTATCAATATACTTGTCTGGATGCGCAATTCGCTCTCCTACAAGCCTCATTGCAAGGCAATGCAGACTCTTGGGGATCGATTTGGCAGCAATCATACTCGAAAACGCTCCTTGCTTCTTGGCCTTAGTAAGCTGCTCATTGACAGCAAAGATAGTGTCTTTAAGCTTCTGGATCTTGAGCTGATTGTCGAAAGACTCTTTGGCTTCAGAGATCAATTGACGAGCGGTTTTGACTCGATCCTTGACCTCCTTCTCGAATTGGTGAAGAATGTCTTCTTCAATAGAGGCTTGCGTATCGAAGAGAGCGGATCGATAGGAAGGGCGAGAGGTGAGATCAGAGAAATTACGAACTAGATCTTCGAAAACTCGAAGTTGTTTAGAGTTTTCGAGCTTGAGCTTGCGAGCGTAGGCAGCGTAAGCATTGACAAGGGCAATATGGTCATTTGCCTGTTTCTGGATGAGATCTAGACGAGCCTTGAATGGATCCGATTTCAATGCGAGAAATGTTCGATGCACGTATGAGGAGTGGATGTTAGGGTTTCCTGAGGACGGAAGTACCTGTGAGATGAAATTTTTGGATGATTAGAGCGATTGATTGAAAATAAATAAATAAAAATATAGATCGTGAGAGAGTAGAGTAGAGTGGAGTAGAGAGAGTGTAAAGTTACTGTATCGCGATTGTAGTTGGCGAGGGTGGTGGAGGGATTGGTGGTGAAGAGGACGGTGAGAGTGGCGAGGAAGAGAAGACTGAACATGGCGGAGACGAAGATCCTGTAAGAGAAGAAGTTGCCAAGGCCTCCTCTACCGGCTGATCCGGTGATCGAACGACCACCGCGCGCCATTGGAGAAGAGATCTATGAGAATAAATGAATGGTGAAGAAGAAAGGGACGCGTTCGTTATCTATTTCTATCAGTGGGAACGCAACAACACACACACTCGGGGATTTTGTTTTTTAACCGAAGAAACGAAGAAGAGAGTAGAGAGAGGGAGTCAGTCGATCGAGAGAGAGACGGAGCGTAAAGTAGCCCGAGTTAGGGATCGCAGTGGGACATATTTTCACGGATATTCGTTTCGTCTGCTCCGATTGAGGCAATTTTGGATGTGGTTAAACGAATTTTGGAGTGAATACGGATGTCCAAACAGCATTCATCAAATCTTCGAGCGGATACGGATTTGCTATATCCACTCCACAGATATTCGTTTAAGTGTTGATATTACAAAAATACCCTTAACCCTTTAAAAAAAAAAAAAAAAAAAAAACCCTACACCTCACCACTTTCCTCTCGCTTTCACTTTGCCCGTCACTTCTCTCTCTCACTTTCACTTCTCTTCAATTTTTTTTTTGGAAGGCGAGCGGGGTTATTTAGGATCCCCAAACCTCAAAAAAATAATCAGTGTTACATTATCAAATATCGCTTGCCTATCCTATCCTCATACACAATTTTTTTTCAAATCCTCTGCAAAGGAACTTGGAATGATCTCCATAAAGACGTTGTTAGGAATTAAACTTGCCAATCTGTCTGCAGCCCTGTTGGTTTCTCTATACGCATGAGTGATAGTGTACCAAGCAAGCTCTTAATTCTGAACATTATGTGTCTTAGGTCCCATGCAACTGTTCTATCCTTGGTCAGATACTCAAATATTGTGGTCGAATCAGTTGTGATAGCTAATTTGTCGATGTTGTATTGCTGAGCTAGCTTAAGACCTGCTTCAACTCCTTGAAGCTCATGCTTAAGCACTGTTGTCCCTGTTACAGACCCCGTGCAGGCCGCAACAACATCCCCTGCATCATTCCTTATTAAGGCACCGTAACCACCATTAGCACCTTGCAGTGAACCATCATAATTGCACTTAAACCAGCCTGTGGGAGGCTTGTCCCATTGACATGTTATAGGAGGCTTGGTTTTGTATAACACATCCATATTCCATCGACCAAATAGCTCCCTATTATGGTTATTGTCTTCTACAGTCAACTCTTCTTGGCTGAATTTGAGATGAATGTCATTATATAACTGATGAACAAGTTGGAATCCTGTGTTATATTTTTGTTGGTATAGGCGATTGTTCCTTTCCATCCACAGATTGTAAATAACTGCATTCAACACCAGTTTTTTGAACTGGGCAGCATGACTATTTCCCCGAAAGTGCTGAGTACACCATATGAGCTCATCATCCCAGCATCCAATCTGTCTCGTATAACATAATTGGCCTAGCATTCTTTTCCATACGTAATTTGAGTACCTGCATGCGAAGAATAGGTGATCCAGTGTCTTCCTGTCTCTATTACACAGGGAAAATGTGTCAACTTGAGTGATACCCCATTCCTTTAATTTGCTCAGAGACTTCAAAGCGCCGTGAGTCAGTAGCTATGTAATGAAGCTATGTCTAGGCATGTTGCCCTTGAACCAGACCACTGACACCCATTCTACTCTTGCTCGACGCTTCCTAATAGCTTCATAGGTAGTTTTTAATTGAAAGGATCCATCATTCCCAGCAGTCCAAACAACCTCATCAGTCCTAGTTGCATCAAACTCCACTTCTCCTAGGCGACTAGCAATTTCAGTAACACAATTCTGCACACTTTATGGGATGTGCCAGTTGTTGTTCCTGATTAGAGTCGAGACTTTCACGTTCTTGTGCAAGGTAGAGTCATACAAGAGCTTCTGTGGGAATTCATCAATCAGAATGCCTTTTGGATGCCAGGGCTCCTTCCAAAATAATGTTCCTTCGCCATTACTATGGAATGTAGAGCTAGGTGCGATGTTTTCTCTCTGTTGCCCAGGATTCGTCTCCAACACCACGAGGCTTCCTTAGGCACTCCCATGATCCAAAAGTCCCTGTGCTTGATTAAGCGTTTTGTAACCCACTTGACCCAGACTGAGTTCCTTTTCGACACTATGCTCCATATATGTTTCATGCAAGATGCCTCGTTCCCAAGTCTGATATCTCTTATACCCAGTCCTCCTTCGTTATAGGGCAAACATATTTTTTCCCAGCTAACCATAGCCTTATTGGTGCATACATCACTGCCTGACCATAAAAAGCTTCTAAGTACTGCGTTGATGCAATCCAGAGTTTGTTTTGGTAGCCCAAAACAAGCTGTCCAGTAGAGATGCATAAAGGTCAGGATTGATTTTATAAGAACTAACCGTCCCGCATACGACATAAACTTATTTTTCCATGAGTTAATTCTTTTCTTGATCTTCTCTATAATAGGGGCACATTGGAGGTGTGACAGGGTCGAGGACACCATTGGAAGGCCGAGATACTTCACTGGAAGGCTGCCTGCCGAGAAGTGTAACTGTTCTATAATGCTGCTTTGTTCCTGACCTTGAACCCCTGCAAAAAATAGCTGGCTCTTATCACAATTTACTTCCAATTCTGTACAAGCTTTGAACGTAGATAGAGAATCAGCTAGAGTTTTCGCTGAGTTGCAGTCCCCATGGAAGAATGCAATCAGGTCATCCGCAAAACATAGGTGAGTGATGACAGAATCCTTGCACCTATAATGAAGCTTATATTGTCCTGCCGACACTTGGTCCCTAAGCAAAACATGCAGTATTTCCATGACCATAACAAATAAGTACGGGGACATAGGACATCCTTGACGAATACCCCTAGTTGCTTTGATATATCCCTTTGGCGACCCATTGATACAAATCGAAAATTTGAGGGTTGTAATGCACTCCTGTACCCAATTAATGAACTGTGGAGGAAACCCGAGCTTACCCAGCAGGTGTGTTATAACATCCCATCTAACCATGTCATAGGCTTTTCGAAGATCAATCTTCGCCGCACATCTAGGGGGTCCCGTATCTCGGTGATAATTACAGACAAGCTCATGAGTTAACAGTATGTTATCCTAGATGTATCGGCCTTGGATGAACGCTGATTGTGAGCCGCTAACTACCCTTTTGACAACCTCTTTCATTCTATTGGTTAGTATCTTAGTGATACATTTGTAGATCACATTGCAGCAAGCAATGGGTCTGTAAGCACTAAAGTACGAGGCATTAGGTACCTTAGGAATAAACATAACATTGGTGGCATTTACCTCACCCAATAGCTTCGATGTCCTGAAGAAATGTGTCACTGCTCTTACAAAGGCGTTGCCTACAGTGCGCCATGCATGTTTGAAAAACAAGGATGAGAATCCGTCGAGTCCAGGAGATTTGTCTGAGTCAATAGCGGCTAGTGTCTCCACTATTTCCTCTCTGGTTACTTGCTTAATGAGCTCGGCCCCCATATCAGCAGTGACTACATTCTCAAACTCTAGACTGTCAATGATGGTTGTATCATAATTAGAGTCATGGTTACCTGCAAAGATGCTACCAAAATAGCGGATGCACTCCTCTTCTATCGCAGTTGGGTCTTCTAGTTTTTCATCTAGACTGTTGTAAATGCTCATGATCTTGTTTTGTAATCTACGCTCCCAGACCAAACCATGAAAATAAGCATTATTCTAATCGCCTTCTAAGAACAAGGTGGATCTAGATTTTTGTCTGAGCTCCGATTCTACTTGTTTAGCTGCTTTGGCAT
Source organism: Berberis vulgaris (assembly GCA_963556465.1). Lineage (NCBI taxonomy): Eukaryota > Viridiplantae > Streptophyta > Magnoliopsida > Ranunculales > Berberidaceae > Berberis > Berberis vulgaris. The sequence goes on along the minus strand of OY747129.1, from coordinate 59,152,828 downwards.
ACTCTCTAACCGCAATGCGCTCCTCTTGCACTAGAGATTCAACAATAGGGGGTGACCGAATAGAGTTCTGGGCATGTTGCATTCGTTCTCTTGCTTTCTCAACTACTGTAGTAGCTCTATTAAATCAATTTTTTCGCCAAACAGTTAGACACAATTTCACATTATTGAGTTTCTGTACATGGAGTTCCCTATAACACGTATGTTCCACGCATCTTCCACTATTTTGTGAAACCCATTTTATAAACCCAGTGGTTGTAAAACTTAAATGGAACGGGACCTCGGTGTTTATTATCATATAGCGTTACTGTCATAGGAGCATGGTCTGAAATTCCTGCATTCAAGAATTCAGCTTCAGCGTCTGGGAACTGATGTTGCCATTGTGTGTTCACCAGGACCTTATCAATTTTGGAGGTAACTCTATTTGCTCCCACTTGGTTATTACACCATGTGAAGTAATTGCCCCTGTATCGACAGTCATATAGGCTAGCTTGAGTGACACAGTTAAGGAAGTGCACCACCCTGTCGAGTTTCAGCTTGTCCCAAGCGTTCCGTTGGGTGCAAGATTGCATTAAAGTCACCTAATATCACCCAAGGAGTAGCTACTGTATTTGCGGCCTGCTGTAGTTCTTGCCACAAATGTTGTCTAACTATGTAATCATTACTACCATAAATGAAACTAAGATTACAGTGGAGACCATTAGTCCAATGTGCAGTGATAGTTATTGCCTGACTAATAACTGAGAGAACTTGAATTGTTATCTGATTAGGGTCCCATCCGACCCATACTCGTCCACTGTTAACTGCGTCTCCATCAGTGTTCTAAAAAGCGGTCTGGGCGGCCGCCTAGGCGCCGCCTAGGCGCTAGTAGGTAGAGTAACGCCTCGACTAATTGCTGGACGGAGGGAAAATCGGACAGGGCGCCTAGGCGGGTCTGGGCGGGTCTGGGCGGACCTAGGCGGGCTGGGTTTTTTTTTTTTTTTTTTTTTTTTTTTTTTGCTGGTCCCTTACGAAATTTTAGAGCCTAGGTTTTGCTTTTGCAAACAAAACAGAGAAGAAAAGGGGAAGAAAAGGGGAAGAAGGAGAAGAAGAAGAAGGAGAAGGAGAAGAAGAAGGGGAAGAAGGGGAAGACGAAGAAGAGGAATCACCGAATCAATCGGCCTTTTTGCTTCTCTGCTGCTTCTCTGCTGCTGCGCTGCAAGCCTGCAAGCGAAAAGAAGAAGAAGAAGGAGAAGAAGAAGAAGGGGAAGAAGGGGAAGACGAAGAAGAGGAAGACAAGAGGAATCACCGAATCAATCGGCCCTTTTGCTTCTCTGCTACTGCGCTGCAAGCCTGCAAGCCGCCAAGCGAAGCATTTCGCTGATTCGATCCATTTTTGGTAGGTAATAACAGTTTGTTTTCCATTTAATTTTGGTTTTTGCACTTTAATCAGTATTCACCCTTCTTGGACACTGATTTTTTTTTCAGAAAATTCATTTGAACCTCGAAATTTTTTTTTAGGTTTTGCAAACAAAACACTGAATTCTGAAAACAGAGAGAAGAAAAGGGGGAGAAGGAGAAGAAGAAGAAGAAGGGGAAGACGAAGAAGAGGAAGTTGAGGAACCATTCGACCATTTCGGTTTCCCATCGAATTTTTTTTGCTTATCTGCTGCAAGCCTGCAAGCGAAGCTAGGTAATATCAATGTAACTTCTCATCTTCTTTCTTACCTTCACATTTACGGTTGATGCTCACTGTACAGCTGCCGAGTTTATTTCATGAGGTTTATTTGTATGAAATTAATGGATATAGAATGTTAAAGTCAGCATGAGAAAGATGCAATTGTACCTATTCTATTAGGCTGGAATGAGCTGGATTATAGTTAGTGAGTCATGTTGATGGTGGTGGTTAACAAATTTATCCATTATTTGTTTTGCAGGATGTAATTCTTCCATCTAATGCCTGGCCCTGTAATGCTGATTGCTGCCTATGATACTTCCATCTAATGCAGCAATGCTGCCTGTATACTTTTGGTTAACAATATGTTGTGCTGCCTGTAATTAAAAAATCAGACATGATCATTATGATGTGTATAGGGTGAATGTGTATAAATTAAAAAAAAAAAGATATGCTGATTTCTTTTTGTATAGGGTGACATGCTGCCTTCTTTTTGTGACATGCTGCCTTCTTTTTGTATAGGGCGATATGCTGCCTGTAATCCAAGTTGTAGCCTGTATACATTATATAAATATGCTGATTTTTGAAGTATATGCTCATATTATGCTGCCTGTAATGCTTCCATTTATCCCTTCTAGTTCTAGGCTAGCTATCTTTTAAGGTCTTATATTTTTTGTATTCGTTTAATAGTTTTTCGTCAATGAAATTTTACCTTTAAATTTGACATTGGAGGAATGTTTAACTCGTTTTCTATTTATGTTAGGCCTTTCAAGATTAACCACAGATGAAAAGCTTCGAGATGCATTTTCTCCCTTTGGACAACTTGTTGAAGGTAGCAGAACTAGGTTTTGTCTATTTCTACTTTACTGACATTTCTGTTTATCACATAATTATTTTTTGCATACTGTTTTGCAGCGAAAGTTGTAGTTGATAGAGCATCTGGGAGATCAAAGGGTTTTGGTTTCGTTAGATATGCAACCATAGTAGCTCCTATTCCAAGCCGCTTTTTAGAACACAGGTTGGTACCATCAACTCATCAAGTATGTAATTCTTTTTTCTCTCTAATCTCTATGAAACTCTATGTTATGCAACTTATGCTATTATAAATTTTAATGTAAGCTTAATTTTTCATGTTTATAAATCTTTCATATGTATTCTGGCATTAAATTGGAAGTAATTGATAAAATATTAATGTATTATGCTAAATTTTTGTAAATTATGAAAATTATAATATAAAATCTAAAACCGCCTAGGCGCCCGCCTAGGCCCCTAGGCGCTAGTCACCTGCTGGCCGCCCGCCCACCGCCTAGCGATTTTTAGAACATTGGTCTCCATTGTCAATCCACTTCCATTCACGCATGAGTGACCTTTGAATCGAGCTCTTCTTGGTTTCCTTAACTTTAGTCTCAACAATTCCTACAAATTGTAACTTTTGTTTCTTAATAAATTCTCTCACTTCCTGCTGTTTTAGAGACTCATTCAGCCCCCTAATGTTTCAACACCCCGCTTTAATCATCATAAACCAATTGTGTGGAGAGTTGCTTGACTCCCGTGGGTCTTGTTCTAGTTGCATAGTTTGTAGTCTGTGCTTGGTGAGCAATGTCTTTGAGTTTATTGACAATTCTTTGCATTTTGAGTGTCACCATGGGTGCTTCACTTGATAGCGCTGTGACCTCCAAGACTTCATTAGTAGGTTCCATTTCATCACTCGGTCCAGTGCCTGATCCCAATGTGTTGTCTCCTGCTGGTACCAGTTGCATGTCATTGTGCTCTGCCTGTAAGCTGTTGTCCGTGCTTCCTTTGGTGCTAGGGTCAGTACCCATCTCAGTGTCCATTCCAGTAGTATCATTCCCATTCTTTGATTTTTCATTCGCTTTACTTCCTCTTGGTTTAAAGGCATGCTTTCCCTGGGCAATAGTCCAGCCATCTGCATCTTGTTGGGCATCCTGTTGTGCATCCTGTCGGGCAGTAGGCACTTGTCTACCTGTTGCTCGCCATACCTTTGTCACTGGTATTTGGTTTTGCTTGGGGCATTGTTGCTTCGAGTGCCCAAACACTGCACACGTATAACATTTGATCGGGACCCATGCATATTCTACTTCAACCATTCTTGTGATTTCATTATTAATTACCACAGGGATCTCATTGGGCATCTGATCATTAACTACCACTTCAACACAGACTCTAGCGAATGCCATTTTTGAGCCTTCCTCGGTGTTCTTATTGAGCATTATTGGTACACCTATGACACTCGCTATCTTTTGGATTCCTTCTGGATTCCATAAAAAAAGAGGAACTTTTTTAAGCGTGATCCATATGGGGACAAATTTGAAATCCTCTGCGTCGTCTTCCATTGCATATGACCATGGCCTTATAATAAAAAGTCTGCTCGCAATGTGTAAGGATCCAGTTTCCATAGCATTGTTCCTGTCTGTTTCGTCTTTGAACTTGAAGACAAAGGTCCTCTCTCCATGTAGAGTCATCTCAAAGTTCCTGGTGCCCCAGGCTCTGAATAATGATTCCTTCACATAGTTGTACGCCAATCGTCTCCCAACAAATCTACCAATGAGGAGCTTCTCACATTCAGCAACTCTTCCTGCAAACTCTAAGGTCTGGATTTGGACTACCTTCTTACCATCAACAAGTGTAGGCGGCTCATATATTAGTTTGGTTGTTCCTGAAAATTTCCCTAGCTTGAGTTTAGAAGCCCAAGTACTCATGGGAATCTCTGCATTGGGAACTTTACTAGTACCTAGATTCTCACGCGGCCCTGCATAGGCCGCGCAATCGCCTTGGTTTTCATTAGTATCTTGACAATGGTCTGCAGTGAGCCGTAACAGTCCAGATCTATCGTCTAGTTTTGGGTTCTGAAGAACCCACTGTATCGCTTTTTCCTGTTCTTTGGTCAGTTCGCCTAGGTTGTTCAATAGGTCCTTAGACAGCCTTCCCTGATAAGGTTGTTCAACATCGGCTCCCCTAGTAACATCAAGTGGTCCTCCATCAGGAGTTAGGAGGCCTTTGTTTCCTGTTTCAATCGCTTCTGCGTCCATACTCAATGTACTAGTCATCCTTGTCTGTGCAAGACTTCATAGATCATGGAGTTTGATAAAAAACAAAGCAATAAACAATAACTTGAATCTACTGTAAATGAACAGTAACTCGAATCTACTGTAGCAACAGTAGATCGAGGTTACTGTAGATCGAAGTTGGCTTCTTCCCCATCTCTTCAATTCTCACAAACAAAAGAAGAGCAAAAGTAGCTCTGTTGAGGATTTGTTCTTCTCTCTCGCTCATGTTGTTCCCACCGCCTCCTATGCAGCTCCGCTTAGTATTCGGCTGTTCGCTTGCTTCCTCTGTTTGGTGTTCGCTTGTTCATACCACTCCCTTTAACAAGGCATATATGGTTTTCAAAGAGAGGTGATTAGTAGCTTCAAGGTATGTTTGGTTTCACACAAAGACAATTGATTGGGTGGGTTTTCAAGCCCTGTTTCGATCATTCATTCTTTCTAGCAATCCACCCTTCCCTTCGTCTTCCTCCTACCCCTATTTCCCTCTATCTTTGTTGAGGTCTGAACGAGATCAGACCTGATCAAGCAAGATCCACCACGTCGATGAAGCAAAATCAGGCAAGAACCCAATCCGGGTTACTGGTGGTATTGATATTGAGAAGAATAAATTTATTTTTTACTCGTGTTACTGATATTGAAAAGAATAATTGTTTTTTTTAACTGGTGTTAATGATGTGTATTGAGATGATCTTGTTTTTTTATTTTTTTTTCTAAACGGATATTCGGGCAGGGCGGATGTCCGTCAATCCGTTCGGATCGGGGACGGTTTTTAAAATTTTGTATAAACGGATAATTGGGGCAGATTTGGGGATCCATGTTCTCCAGCGGGGTGAATTTGGGCGGAGATGGATTTGCCCAAATTCGCGCCGTTGTCATCCCTAGCCTGAGTGAAATAAACTAACTGGGTGAACAGATCCTAAATTTTTTGTTTATCTAACTAATCATTTCTGTCTTTATGATCATCTTCTTTAGTTGAGGTGTGTGTGCGTTTCATGTGATGTGTTTTTTTTTTCCCAGGTTTTAATTTCATTTAAATCAAACTTTAATTTTCAAATACATAGTTTTAAGATCGAAATCATGATATTTGTGGAATGCTATAAATAATTTTAATGTCACTTTGTAGTTTGGATGGAACATTTATCTCGTGTAAATCATAGAGTTTATTTAGACATTTTATACACAAAATTTAAAGTGTCTTCTACCCCTAAAGCAAATGTTATGCATTTGGATTAACCTTATAATGCTCTCATAAGATATTTCTTGGAAATTTTCAATATGCTCATGTTACTTATCTATTTTTTTTTTTTAAATTTATGAAAGCACTATTCGATTGACATATATTCTACGACATAGACATAATTTTTAATAAAATATTTATTGCTTATTTAAAAATATAATATAATAAAAAATATATATACAACTTCATATTTGCAGTGATACTATCTTATTGCTTACTCTTCAATTTCATTTTCTCAATAAGTTATTTTTTACTTGAGAAAACAATCACGCTACTTAAACCACTGTTAAATAACTATAATAATTTGCTATTTAATATAATTTCAAAATTTGGCGACTTCGTTCTATCAAATATATGGATCTTAGCTCAAATATCATCCCATAAAAGGACCCCAATTTGAGAGTAGGTCTCATGTAATATCCCCCGTTTAATTCACCAATGTGGTCCTTATGGTTGGATTGTGATGTGGTGAAGGGGTTGTATCATTCTATAACATGGGACATTAATTAAAGCAACTTTCGTCTCAAATTTATTTTCAAAATTTCAATCATTGAAAACTGCCATTAATAACTTCAATATACCATTATATTACAATTACTTAAGGACACTTCAAATTATTTACTAATCAATCAATTAAATTCGACAAAATCAAATAAAATTTGTTGTAATATTATTAATATAAGATGTTTTTTTTTTTAAAGAATTTTCGATGTCCCAATGTTTGGGTTTGCATGGCACAATGGTCATGGGCGGACCTAGGGGCAGCTGCCCCCCCTCAACTTTAAAATTATTTTTAGTATATATACTTTAGTCTTAAAAAAATCGATTATATAATGTCGAATACAATATGATAATTGTTTATACAAATAATAATATATGTCTTTGTTGGTGTAGTGGTTGTAGCTTTATTATTTTTTTGTAAAAGACCTGAGTTCAATGCTCTTCGAGTGCATTTTTATTTTATTTTCAATGCAATTTTATTAGTAATTGCAAACATTAAAAAATATTTAGTTTAATAAAAACTTATTAACATTAAAGAAACGAAAATGCTAGGAAACCATATTTTTGTAACCATGGTGACGTGGTGTGATTTTGAAAGAATGATGAAATCCCCAAAGTGTTTATGTGTATCTCGAGGTTGTAAAAAACCTCCTCTAACGATGCCACATCATCCTGGTTATAAAACATGGTTGCAAAACCTGGTTCTAGCCTCACTCTTAAAGAAATGAATTGTTTTTTACAAGTGGTATAATTGTATAAAACCACCAACAAAAAAATATTTAAAATTAATATCTAAAATAATAACTATAGAATTCAATGAAAATATATACCATTAGCCAACTCGTACAAAATTTGAGCCTCGTATAAACTATTTTTTCTATGAAATTGTATTATGATCATATTAGGTCCGCAAATTTAAAAAAAAAATTAGCTTCACCTAGATACTTATCCTAATTATTTTGCGATATTAATTATATATTCTAGTTATTATGCTCGTTTGCTCCTTGCTAAGGTTATCGATAATGACCTTATTTTGGCTTAAAATTGGACTACATTGGATCTAATTTGGTATATGCAATATATTTTTGATAGTTGTATTTTTTTTATTAGTTACTAGTTTAGGTAGAAAAAAAAATTTGGCTTTACCATTGATAACTACTATTTTCAACTAATAAGTATTTTCCATTACGCCCCCCCTCGACTAAAATCCTGGGTCCGCCCCTGACAATGGTTGTTATACAATCTACATGCTTTGTACATACAAATTCATAAATGTCACAGTGGAATAACTTTTTATACGTCAAATAGTAGGGGTTTAATTGGAGGTGGTGGCACTAGCTATCATGGTGGACACCATTGATACGAGAATAAAACTTCCTTGAAGTTAGGAAGTAGATTGTATAAGAGTAAATTTTTTTTTCCAACTTCCCTCTTTGTGATCCGTTAGGTTTTTATGTTTAGGTAAATCTTAGCCGTCTTTTATTTCCAACCCGAAACACCATTTTGATTTATTACATAGTGAGGAGTATCTCTAGCCAGCCTTGTTTAGTATTTATTTATTTATCTTTTCTCTTTAAAACACAACCACAAACACTATCTATAGAAGGGATAAAAGTGTAAAAAAAACCCAAAAAAAAACTAGCAAATAAGGCTGGCTAGAATTATTGCATAGTGAGTTATTTATTAACCCAAATTTATGAGATGCCCATCTATCCAATTATGTTGGTTTATAGGAAATTATTTCCAGCAAAGGATATGTTTGGTTAGCCATTTTACTTGGGAAATAGAATCAATTTTCCTTGTTACGCATATTTTTGTTGTTTAGTTGTTTTTTACTGACAGAAAATCGATTCTTCATAAGACTATTTTTCACTACTCATAGAAATCTAAGTCCGAGGGGGAGGCCACGAAATCAAATTCACAGAAGATGTTCCAATTTCATGTTTATTTCTGTGCAATCAAACGGACCCAAAGAGTATAGGGCTTTCAAAATTTCGTCTATAAGTGCTTAAAAAACTTATGTCAATCCAAATTCACCCTTGACACTAAAAACGTTAGGGGTTAGGATTAGGGTTATGTGTTAGGAAATAAAAATAGTAAAAATAACAAAAACATAAACACATACTAGTAGAAGAGGTGTGTTTGGGCGCATGTATTCCTACTTTCCATGGAATCCAACCCACTTCCAAGGCTTTTTCAAGTGTTATCATAGTGAATCATATGATTTTTTTTTATAAAATATAAAATTACTTGTGGCTCATGATATCACAAGTCTAGTCTCCATACCTTGCCAAGAACATTTAAAATGTTTTGAGTTCCATTACATATACACGAAAATTGGGGGCCATCTTCAATCTGTGCTCTATTTTATCTCATGATGGAAAAAATGAAAGATGTTGTTGCCAATAGCAGGGACCCATTCATGTGTTAGAACTTGAAGTTGAAAGGCTCTCTCTTGATTCATCTCCACCACCCTTTACAAATACTAACCAACCTCTTATGATTTGGATGAAATTTACTAAATGGCACCACCATTTCTGTTGAAGAACACAATTATTGTCCTACTTTTAGAAGGATACCACCACCTTTTTGAAGGACACCACCATCTACTGAAGAACACCATCAATATAAAAAAAACCCTACCACCTCTCTTATCCTTTCTCCCTTTTTTTCTCCATCAAACACCACCACCACATCGCCACTGCTGGCCTCACTGGGCCACCATCTCTCCCCTCACCTCTTCTCTTCCTATTCCTCCACCTATCTTCTTTTTCTTCTCCTCTATCTTCTCCATCAAACACCACCACCACCCCGCCACCGCTACTTATCCCCTCACTTCTTCTTTTTCTTCTTCTCCTCCCCTATCTTTCTCTTTCTCTCTCTCTTATCCATCAAGAACCACTACCATCCCGCCACCACCACCTCTTCTTCTTCTAATTCTTCTCCTCTTTTTTTTTTCTCCCCTCTTTCTCTTCTCATCTTTTTTCTCCATCAAGTACCACCACCGTCGGCCGGTGGTGGTGGTGGTGGGGCGAGCGGGGTGGTGTTGCTCCTGCGAAGAGAGAAGAGAAAGTGAGAGTGGTGATGTCCTTAAGCATATCAAAAAACAAATGGGGTGGTGGTGTCATTTAATCACTCCGTTTACCTATTTGGATTACATACACTATATTTATGAAACTTCTTGAAATTCACTCAACTGTAGAATAAGTAACTAAACATGGCATGCTCATGCTTGCCAACATCAACATCCACCTTCATAATCTCTCTTTCAAACCCCATACTGCCCAATTCAACTAGAAGGCGCTCTTTAGCTGCCCTCAACATTAGAGCCATGGTTAAAGAGCTCCATTTTAACCATGATGGTTCAGCCATTAAGAAGCTTCATGTCATAGTGGTTGAAATGGTTGTCTTTTGATTTATCAAAATTTCTATTAATGTACAAGAATATTTCTATGTTTGTTGATTCAGGCATGAGTGGATATGGTATCAGACCTATCCAAAGGGAAAGAATGTGGTGTTGTAGAAGTAGAACATGTATGGACCCCCAAAGATTGTTAATGATGGGGACTGTTCTTAAGCAGGTAAACCCCGACAAAATTTCCCCCTCAACAATTGTTTTTAGTGGGTTTCCTTTGCTTGGTACTGTCTAGTATCCTCAGACTCCACCAAGAGTTTGTTTTTGCATATGGGTTACTGTTAGAGAATAGAAGTCTACCTATGTTACAACATAGGTAACACTTTTCTATTCTGTAACATAGGTAGATTTCTATTCTGTGACACTTTCCTATATTGTAACATAGGTAGACTTCTATTCTCTAACAGTTACAGACTTGCAGGCCATGGCAAGACCCTAACAAAGAACCGTTTGCTCAAGAGAGGCATGCAAGTTAAGAGGAGTTGTATCATGTTCAACCAATCCATGGATAACCTTTTTCTGAACTGATGTTACATATAGTTTGAATGGGGTGACGTTGGGTTCAGATCCCATGTGCGACCAATGAGTCTATGGAAAGAGAGGAACCAACACATTTTCAAAGAGACGTATGAGTATTTAGACTACCTACTTCTTCAAACAAGATTTCTGTTATGGCATTGAGCAGAGATTACAAAAATGTTCAGCAATCTAAGATTCATAGACTTTATGTTTAGTTGGTGGCCTTTTGTCTTGTAATTGTGGAGGCTCTTGTTCCATTTTGTTGCAGCGTCAGTAAAATCTTCCATCAATGTTTCTTTCTTTGTATACCTTAGTTATAAATCCTGCCTCACACTTCTTTCAAGTTGGGCAGAGGAGATACCATTAGCTTTTGGGGAGACGAGCGGTGTAGTACCAGTGTAATCAAGTTAATCAAAGTTATACGTTAATCAAGTTTAGGTATACGTTAATCAAGTTTAAATGGCAACTTTAGTTTCTCTATCATAAAAGTAAATCAATTACTTATAATCATTAAGAATTGCAAATGATTTCATGGTAGTTAATTTGGTGAAGACTTGAACCAATTTCTATGAAATTTGGTAAATCTGGCCAAGTTAAATAGGAAATGAAACCAATGATTTTGGTGGTTTATTTTGGAAATCACTACTTTTTCTTCTAGGGCGTGTTTCATTAAATAATTTTGCATATTATTAATGTCTTTCAAGGTTGCATAACTGATGGACAATTTACTCATTAATTTCTACATCTTGAGGTTGAACTGGAGGATCCCTTGGAGAATGTTGGCATGACATTTGGTGAGGCAAGTGTAGAAGGTAATACTTCAATTGTTTTGTGTATTTGATTCATCCCCCAATAGGGGTATATATACAATAGAGTTTCTTGTCTTACAAGAAACAATCTTACAGAATATAGAAACTAGGTTACCTAAATATGAATTTAGAATATCCTAAATATATATATGTTTCTATAATCTATAATTAGAATATACAGCTTTCTATACTCCCCCTCAAGTTGGTGCATAGATATCTATCATGCCCAACTTGTCAACTGAGCTGTCAAACACTTTCTGAGATACCCCTTTAGTTAAAACATCAGCTAATTGCTCCTCCGAGGTTACAAATGAAAAGCGAGTAACTTTCCTGTCAAGATTCTCTTTAATAAAATGGCGGTCAACCTCCACATGTTTTGTTTGATCATGCTGAACTGGATTATGTGCAATCTGAATGACAGTTGTATTATCACAATGTAAATCCATAGGCCTTTGTAGCTTGAAACCCAATTCCTTCAGGACATTACGGATCCACAACATTTCACAAACTCCATGTGCCATACCTCGAAATTCAGCTTCTGCACTTGATCTAGCAACAACTTTCTGTTTTTTACTACGCCAAGTTATAAGGTTCCCACCAACAAAAGTGAAGTACCCTGATGTAGAGCGTCTATCAGTTTTATCACCAGCCCAATCCGCATCTGTGTATCCAACAACTTCCAATTCATTTTTTTCAAACAATAATCCCTTACCAGGCGCCATCTTCAGATATTTCAAGATACGAAAGACTGCATTCATATGCTCTTCACTAGGACAATGCATATACTGGCTAACAACACTCACAACATAAGCAATGTTAGGTCTAGTATGAGAAAGATAAATTAACCTTCCTACAAGACGTTGATACCTCCCTTTATCAGTAGGGACTTGATCAGGAAGAATAGCAAGTCCATGATTCATCTCAATGGGTGTCTCTATTGGTTTGCAGTCCAACATCCCTGTTTCAGCGAGCAAATCAAGAACATACTTTTTATGTGAAAGTGAAATCCATTTTTTCGACCTTGCAACTTCAATACCCAGAAAATACTTCAGTTGCCCGAGATCCTTCATTTCAAATTCCTTCGACAGATACTTTTGCAAATCATTTATTTCTTTCGGATCATCTCCTGTAACGATCATGTCATCAACATACACAATTAAAGCTGTAATCTTACCATTCTTGTGTTTGATAAACAAGGTATGGTTAGAGTTGCTTTGTTTGTACCCAAAAGCTCTCATGGACTTCGAAAATCTCCCGAACCAAGCTCTTGGAGACTGTTTCAGGCCATACAAAGACTTCTTCAATTTACACACCTTACCAGCGTCTCTTGGGTTATTCTTCACGCCTGGAGGCATATCCATGTACACTTCTTCCTCCAAGTTTCCATTGAGAAATGCATTCTTCACATCAAGTTGGTGCAAGGGCCAATCTTTATTTGCTACAAGTGAAAGTAAAATTCGGATAGTATTAATCTTCGCCACAGGTGCGAAAGTCTCATCATAATCAATTTCATGACGCTCTGTATATCCCTTGGCAACTAATCTTGCTTTGTATCTATCAATAGTTCCATCTGCATTAAGCTTCACATTAAACACTCAACGACATCCTACAGTCTTCTTTCCAACAGGCTTGTCTACTACCTCCCAAGTGACATTCCTCTAAAGAGCTTCCAATTCTCTATTCATTGCTGTTGTCCATTTTGGATCCTTCAATGCGTCCTGCACGTTATTAGGAATGGATACAGTAGATAATTGATTAATAACAAGTGCATGTGACTCAGAAATCTTATGGTTAGACATAAAGTTAGCTATAGGGTATTTAGCTTGGGCTTTGATGTCTGATTCATATTGCTTTTTAGGAACTCCCTTAGTAACCCTTTGTGATTTTCTAGGTTCAACACTTTCTAACACAGAAGACTCATTAGAGGGTAAATATACCTGAGGTGGATCATTCTAGGCGAGATCTTCAGTTGCTGGTGTAGAAGGGGAAATGTCGTGTGTGTGAGTTTTAGAGACATTTTGATCATTCTCTTCTGTCTCATGAGGGAATTGATCGCTAGGAACTAAGTGGTCAATTGTCTGCCCATTGGAAGTGTCTATCTCTCGAGACAAGTCATTTGCTGCTGCTGCGGGAACAGTTTCTGCTGTTACAGGAACTTCAAATTGTTCCTCCAAGTGTTCCAATTCTTCAAAGACATCAATAGAACGAGGATTCCCTTCACTATCGCTCTCCCCCTGAAGGGAAGATTGGGAGATTCCCCCTGAGTAATATGGCTCAGATTCATGGAATGAGACATCAAGAGATATATGCATTCTGTCAGTGAGCGGGTCATAACACCTGTACCCTTTTTGGAGATCTGCATAACCCACAAAAATACATTTCGTCGCACATGGATCAAGCTTGCTCCGGTGTGGTTTTGGTATGTGGACATATGTTGTGCACCCAAACACTCGGGGCTCCAAATTAGGCATAGATGGGATGGACAAAAGTGTATGAAGCTTCTGATGAGGATTCTTGAACTCAATTACTCGTGAGGGAGTACGGTTGATAAAATATACCGCAAATTTCACTGCTTCACCCCAATAGGATCGAGGTACATTCATGCCAAACAGGGAAGCACGAACAACTTCCAACAACTGCATGTTCTTTCGTTCTGCTAAACCATTCTGTTGAGGAGTATCAGTATTGGAGGTTTGATGACGAATTCCATTTGACTGGCAAAATTCAGATATAGGGCCATTGACAAACTCTCTACCATTGTCAGATTGAAACACTCTGATGGATTGTTGGTACTGTGTCGCCACCATTTTGTAAAAATCAGTAAACCTTCCAAATACCTCACTCTTTTGTTTCAGTAATGACACCCAGGTCACTTGAGTGCAATCATCAATAAAAGATACATAATATCAAGCTCCAAACAAAGAAGGAATTTTTGTAGGACCCCAAACATCGGAGTGAATTTTCATAAAGGGAACAGGACATCTATGAATACTTGGTGAATATGGAATAAGGTGGCTCTTGGCCAGTTCACAAATGTCACAATGAAATTCTGAATCACTAACAACCGAAAACAAATGAGGCTGCAACTTCTTAAGATAACGAAAATACATATGTCCTAAACGACGATGCCATAACCATACTACCTCCTTCGCTTTATCGACCCTAATGACATGATTAGCTTGCCCCAAAAGATTCTTGCGTTTCTCTCCCGTCTCTGTCAGATCCAAGTAGTACAGTTTCCCCCTTCTAACACTATAACCAAGAATCTGCTGAGTTAGAATGTCCTGAAACACACAGAAAGAAGGATAGAACGTCACAATACATGCAAGTGTTCGAATAATTTGACAGATAGACAAGAGGTTATAAGCTAGTGATGGAACAATTAAGATGGATTCAAGAGTTAGGGTATCAGATAACACGATGGAACCTTCTCCTCTAACCAGAGTTGGAGTACCATCCGTAGTAGAGATAACATTTTGAGAGGAAGCTCTAAGATTTACCACAAGGTTAGGTCATTTGTCATATGATCAGATGCACCTGAATCAATTATCCATGTACTATTCGAAATAACTTTATCATTCATACCTGATTGTGCTACATTAGCAAAAGAAGATTGCATGGTGTGATCGACTATTGGCTGGGTTGTGAATACCATAAGAAACCTATTTTTTTATTTTTTTTTATTTTTTTTATTTTTTTTTATTTTTTAACATGAAAAACTATTTTCCCTGCTCTCTCTCTCAGTTTCTTTGCAAAACCTAAAACCCAAAAAAGCTCTCACCTTTCCTCTCCAATGGCCTCAGCGATCAAACAAGGTTGAAAGAAGCCGATGGGGCCTCTGAAGCAAGTGATGAAGCGGTGGAAGTCGATGGGGCTCGGTCGTAGATCAGTCTCCTCACGATCCAATTCAGACTCCGACAGTGATTCGGGCTCAACAAGGCGGATTTCGTCTGGATTTTTCACTGTGTACATGGGTTCGCAGCGAAGGAGATTCGTGATCCCTACAAGGTTCCTCAATCTGCCGATCTTTGTGTCTCTGGTGAAGAAATCAGAGGAGGAGTTCGAGGACCAGAGTGATGGAGGGTTTGTTCTTCCTTGCGAGGTTGGGTTCTTTAAAGGGGTGTGGAAAGTGCTCAAGAAGGATGAACAGAGGTGGCGACTGACTTGTGTGAGCAATGTCGATCTACTGGTGGTTGGCCTAAACAGTGCCGTCGATGGTGTCGTGGCAGGTAGTGTGATGGATTCAGAGTGGTGTGAATGAAGGTGGTGCTTGGCGGTGTGATGGATTTGCTGTCCTCCGGGATTCGGGATTCAAAAGAAAAAAATATGCAAAACAACTTCAAAGGATTGAACCTGCTCTGATACCATGTAGAAGGTAATACTTCAATTGTTTTGTGTATTTGATTCATCCCCCAATAGGGGTATATATACAATAGGGTTTCTTGTCTTACAAGAAACAATCTTACAGAATATAGAAACTAGGTTACCTAAATATGAATTTAGAATATCCTAAATATATATATGTTTCTATAATATATAATTAGAATATACAACTTTCTATAGCAAGCTGGTGCAAAAACTAATGATCTTGCGGGTAATGGTTCCACCGCTTATTTTATTCTAGCTCAAGGTCTAATTGTTGAGGGATTGAATGTATGAACTGGACGTAGTAGTGATAGTAACATGATTATTCTTATCTACAAAAGACTACACTTTCTACTTTTTTGCGTCTTATTAATTAATTTTAATGAGTGACATTGATTAAACATATCTATGTTGATGAAAGTGAGGACAATGCAAAAAACCGAATGAGTGGACCAAAGCAGACTGAGCCAAAATGCTTGATTTAGTCGTCTCCCCCTAATCATGGTTTCGTTGACGATATTTAAAATCCAAGCATTTTTATTTATTCTGCGTTTGTAGAAATTTTGAATCACTTAAAACAGAACTCACCACAACAAGCTTAATTAAGATTGCTTCATATTGAAAAGTGAGGGATAATGTAGTGAATCAACAATAATTGTTACTTGTCTTATTTTCTTCCAAGATTTTTATTTTAAGGGATAAGAATTAGGAGGTTGTATTCCAAAAATCAATGGAAGGTTCTGACATAATAGTTCACCTTTGAAATAAGTAATGACACTTGCGATAATGCTTTTTTGCTGGCTATTGATTAATCTTGTTTTGTAGGTAACTGCAACAGGCATTAATCCTGTTCAAATTTCACGTGGAATTGATAAAACCCAAAGGCCCTTGTTTTTGAACTCAAATCATTGTCGTTTCTGAACTCAAATCATTGTCTAGAGCAGTAATTTTTCCGAGCTAGCGTCATTCATCCTACCTTTACATAACTTAAGTCTAACACAGTTCAAATGAGCGAGCTTTAAAAAAGAGGTGTGCATCAAATTGTGCATCTCTGACAATCAATATAATTTCCAAATTTATAAGTGGAGCCTTTTTAGGAAAATAAATAAATGGATAACATGATCTATGCACTTAAAACGGATAACGGATCCGGCCAGGAGTGTTATAGGTTATAACGGTATATAATGGAATATTTTGTTAAATATATTTTTAGTACCCCCACAATGTATTGATGTATTATAGAGACAAAAAAGTGAATCATGTTTGATGATACATAAAAAGGTCACATCCCTGAGCCATACACGTGTCAACCCAACACTGATTCGGCCAAAGCGATTCTAAGCCCGCTCAATTCAGTCCGCCCGGCGAACCCGAACACTCACAACATGCTAGGCCCACACGTCTCACAACTATCCTCAATACCCATAAGTCCTATTATGGCAAGTATCTCGAGGATCAGCTTCAGACGGACAACTACAACTGCTCTCTGCTTCCAACTAGGAAGCAAATGCCAAAGTACATTTTACACTGGGAATCTTCCTTCTACGGATTGCTCTCGCATTAGGAACTATCTCCCGCGTATCTAGGAGCACAAGGTTAACAGGGAACTTCCCTCCTACAACACGACTCCTAATTAGATAAGGATTTCCACCAAGATCTCCTTCCTAAACTACGCCTACGATGGTCTGGTAGAACCATGACCCCTTGCACTATAAATAGGACATGAGGTTGGTAAGCTAAGGGACGCTAAAAATTCCCTGTTACAACATTACACCTTCCTCAGATCCCTTTCTGACTTTAGCATCGAAGTGTCATCGCCCACCTGCTGACCTACACAAGTAACGTGCGTTACTTGTGCAAGTCAGCAGGAACTCAGTCAAAGCAAGGAGCGAAAAACAACTGCATCGGTTTGGCATCGTCCGTGGGGACGACAAAGTTCTTAACTTTACACTAAGTGTCATCTCCTTTCAAAACCAACATAGATGGTGACCATTAGGTCACGCAACAACGAAGAACCAGGGGATACGTCAAACGCTCAGGTTGTCCCTATACCATCTCTTTTAGCAGTTCCTGTCGTGCACGGGCACCCGACTCATGCTTATACACCGACGACAGCAACGACGAACCCTAGAATCGATACGCCGACATCTCAAGTACAATAGATCGCCAAGGCGGTGGAGGCTCTCATGCGACAAAATCCACCACCTGCTAATGAAGATTAGGAGCAGCACGGACCTCTGCTTCCAAAAGATGATAGGGAGTAAGCGCAGGAGAGCCAAGCCTCTGCTAGTTCTCATTGAACTAAGAGAGGTTGCGCGGCTAACGTTGAGCTCGTTGCCAGGACAGAAATGCTCGACCATGGGAACCCCCTTCCGCAGAGGGGCGCACGATCCAGACGTATTGTACCGCCTATCTGTCCCACCATTTGTGGACCAAATCATGAATGAGGCCCTCCCGAGGAAGTTCACTCCCCCGAAGCTCGAGGTCCTACAACGAAACCACTGATCCTTTCGACCACTTGCGCCATTACTAGCACGTAATGGCCCTTAATGAAGGATCCAAGTCCGTCTTGTGCATAACCTTTTTCACTAGTTTGAAAAACTCAGCATTGACGTGGTTCCATAGCCTTCCGCCGAAGTCGATCGACTCCTTCAAAACACTGGCAAAAGAATTCCTGACATGTTTTGTTGGGAGCGAGCATTTCCGAAAAGGCCCGTACTACATACTATCCCTAAAACAAAGGTCCGACGAGACACTCCGAGAGTATGTTACACACTTCAACAGCGAGCTGACCCTTGTCGACTAGTGTAGCGACGGTACAACCGTGACAACCTTCACTGTGAGCCTCAAAGAGAGAAAGCTCTTCGAGGACCTCACTCTGGTGCCCCCTTTCGACATGACGGAGCTCATTCAAGGACCGTTAAAAGGGAAGCCAAAGGCGAGAAGAACCCTCCACTCTTAGGGACAAGAATGAGGGAAATAGTCGCGAGGATGAGGAATGGAGCAAAAGGAAGCGTAGTGACAACAAGCCGGACCCTGGTCGGTTTAGGCCTGAGAAATCATCCTGCTACGTTGGATCCAGAGATGTGACACCCCTAAATGCTAGCCTGTCAGACATATTGAACTCCATGAAAAGATGGGAGGAACTGAAGTGGCCCCCGAAGACACGCGAATACCCCTCCAAGCGTGACAACGGCAAGTACTGCACATACCACAAGAAGGGCGGCCACGACACCAATACTTGCATGAGTCTGAGGTATGAGGTAGAGTACTGGATCTGCATAGGCAAATTGAAAGACTTCTTGAAATATGAGAAGCTATCAGAACAAACCAGGGACAGGGGGCGTCAGTTAAAGAAATAAAGGAGAAGACTCTAGAAATAACATACGTCCTTCATGGAGTCGGACTGAATGAAGACCAGTTGTACAGGTCCCGCAAGCAGATTCTACTGGATATGCGGACACAACCCGCGGGTGAGGACATACACATTTGCTACTCAAGAGTGCAAAGCCTCATTTCTACCTTGACTTTTACGGACAAGGACCTCGATGGAGTCCGAGCACCACATAACGATGCCCTATTCACCTCGGTCTCCATCACAAAGTAGGAGGTGAATAGAGCTCTAGCGGACACAAGAAACTCGCTTAACGTTCTGTTCTACAACATGTTTCACAGCATGGACCTCAAGGAAGAAAACCTGATGTCTTCAGAACACCAGCTGATCGGATTCGGCAGGGAGAAATGCTTTCCCATCGGAAAGATAAGGTTAGCTACGTGATAGGGGCATAATTAGGCTATTTTTAGTACCATATTTCTATATATATATTTTAGCTATTACTTGTTAATTATGGTACTAATTGCTATTTTCATGTTTGTGTAGATTTCCAATTACAATATTTTAAAATAGAAGCAACTTGGCAATTTAGGAATACTAATTGCACAAGGAATTCACACAAGCAAGGAAACCACACCAACAAGGAAACCACACCAACAAGGAAACCACAGAAAGAGGAAAACAAGAATAAAAGGGGGAAGATACCTGGCTTTGATCCATCCATCCCATCCACAGCCTCCACAACAAGCCCTAACCCTCGTACAGCCACAATCCCTCACTGTTTCGCACCCATCCAGCAATAGCATCCATCCATCATCACCTCGCCGAACCCTAGCCGCCGTCCTCACCCATCATCAACCATCTTCACCGCCCTCATCCACAGCCGCAGACCACCACCGTAGGACCCTGTTCATCCCCTCCTCCTTACAACCACAGTCCCTTCTTCCATCCTCTCGCCTCATCCCTCTCTCACCTGACTCCCTAGCCATCGTCATCCCCTCACTCACATCTTCTTCTCACTGGAGAAAGGAGCTGAAACAGATCGAAGAGGAAGGCGAATGAGCAGATCGCGAAGAGAAAGAGGATTTTTTCTGCTATTTGCACCCCAGCTTCTACTCAGTACCATCACGGATCAATGTTTTGTTTTCATCTCTAAACATCTCTTTCTCTTATTTTAGTTTGATTATTGATTATGGATTACTGTTTGAACATAATTAATATGTCTAGCTAAACTCCTCTTAGTTAGGGGTGGATTCGAAGCCCCGAACATGTGCTTTATAAATTAACTGAATTTAATCTTCCTTGCTATAAGTGATTGTGTTTTGCTTAACTGCTTTATAGAAAACTTTTCTTTGTATGTTTGTTAAGGTGGCCAACTTAGTAAGCATGCTAGGATTTGGGGCTAGAGTATAGGAGAGTTTCACCTAATTGTTATGATTCTGTACTCACAAGTAGTAAATACCAAGGAACGTTGGTAAGGTTAAGTCAAAACCTAGGCAAGAACAAGATGCTGATCATACTTGTGATTGCCTAGTCAGTGTTCATATTTTCCACAAAACTTAATGATCTTAGATTTCTATTTAACTTGCGATTCCTGTTTAGATAGCATGATAATAATAGTTTGAAAGCGACACTTAGTTTAATTCAACGAACTTGGGAAAATAATAAGATTAATGCAGTGCGGTCACGGTTAGTCTTGAGCATTGTCTCTCACGAGTTAGCAAGTGATTATTGAAGATTGATTTATAAGCATGTGTTTGGTGTGTGGAGATAAAACCCTTAGCTAATTTCTCATCTTTGTCATCTCTTTCGTTTATTATCTTTACATTAATTTTCGTAGTTATTTTCATAGTTTAATTTAGAAAATCAAATCCCCTTTTATTTAATTAATTAGGTTGTTAGTTGTCTTTTAATTATTATTAGTGTAATTAACAAGCCCTCTAATCCCCGGTCTAGAGCGATCCCTACTTATTCTATACTACAAATCACAAAGCAGGGTATTAAGTTGTGTGCTACTAAAATAGCGCATCAATTTTTGGCGCCGTTGCCGGGGATTAGAAAAGTTGTTGATTACTTAATTAGTTTTTATTTATTTATTTTTATTTTTATTGATTTTTTTCTTTCTTTCTTTATTTCAGGTACTAGTTCATGCACAATAGGAGATCCAGCGAAAACTTAGTAGAATACGATTCAGAGCCTGAGAAAACATTTAGAAGACGAAGAAGAGAAACAAAAGAACTACAAACATCTAGCTTTGAATCTGAATCTGAAGAGTTCGACATGGGAGATAATAGATCTATTAAAGAACTTTCGTTATCCACCTTGGACAATGCCGCACCCTTGTGCATTCAGTATCCATTAGCCGCGCAGGGCAAGACTGAGTCATTCGAGCTGAAATCCATCCTACTTCATCATATTCCGAAGTATCATGGTCTTTGTATGGAGGATCCAAATAAACATTTAAAGGAATTTGAAGTTGTATGCTCTAGTATGACGCCAATAAATGTGGATGAAAACATCCTAAAGTTGAGAGCATTCCCCTTTACTCTGGCTGATAGGGCTAAGGATTGGCTCTATGAACTACCTTCCGGAACAGTATATTCTTGGGAAAGCATGAAGAAGGTGTTTCTAGAGAAATTCTTCCCAACTTCCAAAATTATCTTATTGAGGAAGAAAATCAGTGGCATACAGCAAGGTCCAGGAGAATCATAACCGGCTTACTATGAGCGTTTCAAAACTCTCATAGCATCATGCCCGCAGCATCAGATGAAGGAGGAGCTCCTGATTCAATACTTTTATGAGGGATTGCTTCCTCTTGAGCGACAGATGTTAGATACATCGGCAGGAGGAGCTTTGGTTGATAAAACTCCAGCAGCAGCAAAAACTTTGATTGCAAACCGAGCCTTAAATGCCGAGCAGTATGAAGGAATTGGAGAGCCTTCACGCCAAGTCAATGAGGTAAGTACTAATTCTAGTTTGGAAGCTCAAATGGCTAATCTTACCTCACTTGTGACTCAGGCCCTAGGGAAGCCGAATATGCTAGGAGTTGCACAGGTTTGTGGCGTGTGTACAAAGCCAGGACATCCATTTGATCAATGTCCTCAACTGATTGAGAATGACGGTCGGGAGAATGTCAATGCAATAGGTTTTCAGGGGCAAAATCACTATAGGAATAATCCTTATTCGAACACCTACAATGAAGGTTGGAGAAATCACCCAAGTTTTGGATGGAGAAATTCAGAACAACCTCAACAATAGACTTCGAATCGGCCACCCCCTGGTTTCGCCCAAAGGCCACCTGAACCACCTCAGCACAATTCAGGTATGCCGCTTAATTATGATGAGATTCTGAAATCATTGACTATTTCTCAGCAGAACCAATCAAAGGATATAGCAGATTTGAAACTACAAATGGGACAAATAGCTGAGTTTATTGGACAAATTCGCGAGCAAGGAAAACTTCCTAGTTCTACCATTCCAAATCCGAAAGGTGGGTTTGAAACCGCAAAAGCAATTACATTGAGGAGTGGTAGGCAACTTGAGAATGATCCAATAGTCCTTGAACAGAGTCGAAATAAGAAAGCTGAGTTACAGATGGATGATCCAGCCATCATTGAAACACCAGAGCTCCAAGGTAAGAAGGTGAGCATTCCAAATTCAGTTTCTGCTAATCTTGTTCCACCTTTTGTGCCTTTTTCAGGTAGGTTTGCCAAATCTAGAAAAGATGAACATGATAAGGAAATTTTGGAAACTTTCCGAAAAGTCCAAGTCAATATTTCGCTTATTGATGCTATTAAGCAAGTGCCTAAATATGCAAAATTTTTGAAGGAGCTTTGCACAACAAAGAGACGACTTCAAGACGGAGAGGTAGTTAAGGTAAGCGAGAATGTCTCCGCAGTTCTTCAAAGGAAATTGCCACCGAAGTGTAAGGATCCAGGTAGTTTCACTATCCCTTGTGTTATCGGTAATACTAAAATTGACAATGCAATGTTAGACTTTGGTGCCTCAATTAATGTTATGCCATATTCTGTTTATCGTTCTATGAATCTTGGGGAACTAAAAAATGATGGTGTGATTATTCAATTGGCTGACCGCTCTAATGCATATCCGCGAGGTTTGTTGGAAGATGTGTTGGTACAGGTTAATCATTTGATCTTCCCAGCAGATTTCTATGTGCTTGAAATGGAAGATTCGACATTGTCAACACCTTTGCCTCTTATTTTAGGGCGCCCCTTCATGAAAACTGCAAGAACAAATATTGATGTGCATGCAGGGAAATTGACAATGGAATTTGATGGTGATGTGATTGGTTTCAACATCTTTGAAGCCATGAGGTACCCTATTGATAATCATTCTTGTTTTTCTATTGACGTGGTGGATATTTTGTCACAGGAATTTCTTGACGTCATGAACGATGATGAACTTGAAATCACCATTGCTACTGGAGCCGGATATGAGAGAAATGGAGTCCTTTGTGACAATATGAAGATCTCGGCCGATAACATGAGGGAGAAGATCATTGAGACTGTGGCAACCTTTGAGTCAATGCCACGAATTGTTAGTGAGTTACCTCCTCCAATTACTATTCCCTCATCTACTAATAAACTTTTACCTTCTGTGATTCAGGCACCTACACTTGAGCTTAAACCGCTACCGGATCATTTGAAGTACACATATTTGGGAGATGATGACATATTGCCTGTCATCATATCATCATTACTCACAAATTTAGAGGAGGAAAAGCTTATTCGAGTTTTGAAGGAATACAAGACTGCAATTGGGTGGACATTGGCAGACATAAAGGGTATTAGCCCTACCACTTGTATGCACCGTATACTTCTTGAGGAAGGTGCAAAACCTACTAGAGAAGCTCAGCGCCGCCTAAATCCCCCTATGATGGAAGTTGTGAAGAAAGAAATCATTAAACTCCTTGATTGTTGCGTGATTTACCCTATTTCAGATAGCAAATGGGTTTCACCAGTGCAAGTAGTGCCGAAGAAGTCTGGCATAACTGTGGTGAAGAACGAGGAAAATGAGTTGGTTCCCACGCGAATACAAACAGGGTGGCGGGTTTGTATTGACTATAGAAAGCTGAATGCAACTTCCAGGAAATATCATTTTCCTTTTCCCTTTATTGATCAATTGCTTGAAAGGTTGGCTGGTCGTGCTTTTTATTGTTTTCTTGATGGTTATTCAGGATATAATCAGATTGTCATCGCTCCAGAAGATCAAGAAAAGACAACCTTTACATGTCCATTCGGCACTTTCGCATATAGAAGAATGCCATTCGGTTTGTGTAATGCCCCGACTACCTTCCAGAGATGTATGGTAAGTATATTTTCAGACTTTATTGAAAAAATCATTGAGGTTTTTATGGATGATTTTAGTGTTTTCGGTGATTTTTTGACCATTGTCTAGATAATCTTGCATTGATTCTGAAGCGATGCATTGAGGTTAACCTTGTATTAAATTGGGAAAAATGTCACTTTATGGTTAACCAAGGTATTGTTTTAGGTCATGTGATTTCATCTAGGGGTATTGAGGTTGATAAAGCTAAAATAGATCTTGTACGTTACTTACCCTCTCCTACTTCGGTGAGAGAGGTTCGTTCTTTTCTTGGACATGCAGGATTCTATCGGCGATTTATCAAAGATTTTTCTAAGGTTTCTGGACCACTATGTCGACTCCTACAAAAAGATGTGCCATTTGAGTTCAATAATGACTGTCAGACAGCATTTGACAAGCTTAAGGAGTTGTTGACATCAACACCTATCATTGCACCACCGGATTGGAGTCTTCCATTTGAACTTATGTGTGACGCATCAGATTATGCCTTAGGAGCAGTTTTAGGCCAACGGACGGATAAACGTCTTCACGTCATCTACTATGCCTCCCGAACCTTGAATGACGCTCAATTGAATTATTCCACAACTGAAAAAGAACTTTTAGCTGTTATATTTGCTTTAGAGAAATTTTGATCTTATTTAATTGGAACTAAAGTTATAATTTTCTCTGATCATGCAGCTTTAAAATACTTGCTTACGAAAAAAGAAGCGAAACCGAGACTTATACAGTGGATACTTCTTCTTCAAGAGTTTGATGTGGAGATCAGGGATAAAAAAGGGAGTGAAAATGTGGTAGTTGACCATATGAGCCGTTTGGTGCGCAATGAGGAACCCCAGCCAATTCTTGAGACTTTTCCTGTCGAGCAACTATTTTTGGTCGAGGTAAATGAACCATGGTATGCTGATATTGTAAATTACCTTGTCTCCAAACAGATTCCAGACACCTTAACTCGAGTTCAGAAGGATAAGCTCGAGAAAGTGGCGAAACAGTTTGTATGGGATGATCCCTATCTGTGGAAGCATTGTACCGATCAACTGATTAGAAGGTGCGTACCCGATTCTGAATTTAATTCCATATTGACATATTGTCATTCCTATGCTTGTGGGGGACACTTTGGAACTCAAAGAACGGCTCGTAAGGTTTTAGAATGTGGATTTTATTGGCCACTTTATTTAAGGATGTCAGATTATTTTGCATGACTTGTGACCGGTGTCAAAGAACAGGTAATTTAGGCCCTAGAGATCAAATGCCACAACATCCTATATATAATGTGGAAATCTTCGATGTTTGGGGTATTGATTTCATGGGTCCATTTCCTTCTTCTAATGGTTTCATTTATATGTTGCTTGCTGTGGATTATGTTTCAAAGTGGGTGGAAGCAAAAGCCACCCGTACTGACGATTCCAAAGTTGTTGCAGCATTTATTCGTTCTAACATTTTTGTAAGATTTGGAATACCGCGAGTGATTATAAATGATGGAGGTTCCCATTTTTGCAACCTTACAATTGAAGCTTTGCTTAAGAAATACAATGTCACGCATAAGGTTTCAACACCTTATCATCCCCAAACAAGTGGACAAGCAGAAGTTTCAAATCGTGAAATCAAGGGAATACTTGAAAAAACAGTAAAGCCCACTCACAAAGATTGGAGCATGCGACTTGATGATGCTTTATGGGCATATCGAACAGCATATAAGACACCTATAGGGATGTCTCCCTTTCGGATTGTATATGGGAAACCGTGTCATTTACCAGTTGAGCTGGAACATAAGGCGCATTGGGCTATTAAGACTTTCAATATGAACATTGATGATGCTGGCCTTCATAGGAAATTGCAGCTGAACGAGCTTGAAGAGATTCAGAATGACGCATATGAGAGTGCCAGGATTTATAAGGAGAAAACTAAAGCTTTTCATGATCGCATGATCCGTGGAAAGACTTTTGTGATGGGCCAGAAAGTCTTACTTTTTCAGTCACGCCTTAAACTTTTTCCCGGTAAGTTACGTTCTAGGTGGGTTGGTCCTTTTATTGTTACTAATGTTTTTCCCCATGGTGCTATACAGGTGAAAAGTGTCACAAACTGGAAATGAGTTTAAGGTGAATGGGCATCGACTTAAGCCCTATTATGAGTCATTTGTGGAGCATGACGTGGAGGACGTATCACTCCATGTTCCCACTTATTCTGAGGATTAATTGGAGATACCGTCAGGCTGCACGACGTTAAGACAAGCCCTTCTTGGGAGGCAACCCAATCAGATTTGCTTTCTTTATCATTTTATTTTATTTTAGTTATTTTTGCTTTTATTTGTTAGTAGTTTGTTTTTTCGCGTTTAAATCTTTCGTTGCATGTGCTATAATCTATTAACATTGAGGAAAATGTTAGGTTTAAGTGTGGGGGAACAAAACATTGTTTTATTTTAAAAAGTGTCAGTCCCTTAAAAAAAAATGTTGGTTTTTATTTTCTTTGTTGGTATTAGTGTCATAAAATAAAATAATAAAAAAAATTATATATATAAAAAAATAAAAATTAAATTATAGTTGTTTTGAGTCTTAGGATACTTTCCAACACAATGATGATATTTGGTTTTTAATTGCATGACTTTAAGATGATTTATAAACATGATTCAAGATCTAATATTATTATTTGGTTAATGCTTATTTATGGTTATCATATGCAAATTCACATGTAATCAACTTAGTAATTGGTACTCATAGCATGCTTAGTTGAATTTAACTCATTATAACCCATATTTTAGTTTTGAGCCTATTGTTCATTTGATTTTGAGAGTTTTTAGTTAGGTCATCTTTTATTTCTTTTGTCAATAATAATTCGTTGCATGATCTCAATTTTGTTTGCTTTGGTTGCTACTTGGATTGCTTTCAAAATTAAGAATTAAACACTAGAACTTGTATTAATTTCGTTCAAAGCATCATATTGAATTGCATGACATGCTTGACATGATAAAGACACCTAGTTTCCACCATTGCCAAATAAGTCCGATCCATAATATTTTTCCTTTAGGTTAACCCCATTGAGCCTGTTATTAAGCCTTTTATTTCATTACCCTCATTCTCCATCCTAATGAAACGAGTGGAGCATAATTTGATTTACAGATACTTTATTGTGGTTCAAGGTATGTTGAAAAGCAAGTGTGGGGGAAGACCCTTGTGGTAGACAGTTCAAAAAGAAAGAGTTGCAAAAAAAAAAAAAAAAAAAAAAAAAAATTGAAAAAAAAAAAAAGTTACAAAAGGGATACAAGTCCTTATCTTTATCCATTCAGTATTACAGTACCATACAGATAGTTCAATTCTTTTTAAGTAGATACAAAATAATTGTTGAAGCTCTTCATTATCAATGGGCCACCTCTTCATTTTCCCACTTATGTCTTGAACCATATGATTCTTTGCTAATGTCTCTAATCTTATTGCATGCTTTCACCATTTCTTCAAGCCCTTTGAAAACTTCATATCCGTTCTTTCTCTTCCCTTGACCCCTGGCCCCATTACAACCTGAATTAAGACCTTTTGATTGAGTGTGTCTTGCAATGTCACGATGTGGAGATTCGAATGAGGTATGAGCATATTGTGTCCCTAGTTCTTGCATTCAAGTAGTAGCATTCCTTCCATGAGATCATATATCTAAAAAAATAAAAAAAAGTCAGAAAATGCCATTATTTCTTGTTATATCATATGTGAGCTATTTGTTTCCCTTTCACATCAATCCTCTCACATATAGCTAGAATAGGAAGAGTGATTTTACCAAACAATCAGTGAAAAAGAAAAGAGTGCATCCAGTGAGATTTTTGGGTTAATTCTTCTTGGCACGCGCTTGAGTTTCACAGTCACTTAGTTTAATTTAATTGTAAATTTTTATATCATTGCTATGAACGTGTATTAATTTTCGAATGATGTGGATTTAATCTCGTGTTTACAAAGAATCTTAACATGTCATGATCCGTTGAAAATCTCTGAAACAAATGTTGGAAAGTATAGATTGAGTCATTTGAGTCTTTTATTTTTATTTCTTGGATTTGCTCGAGGACTAGCAAAAGATAAGTGTGGGGGAATTTGATAGGGGCATAATTAGTCTATTTTCAGTACCATATTTCTATATATATTTTTAGCTATTACTTGTTAATTATGGTACTAATTGCTATTTTCATGTTTGTGTAGGTTTCCAATTACAATATTTTAAAATAGAAGCAACTTGGCAATTTAGGAATACTAATTGCACAAGGAATTCACACAAGCAAGGAAACCACACCAACAAGGAAACCACAGAAAGAGGAAAACAAGAATAAAAGGGGGAAGATACCTGGCTTTGATCCATCCATCCCATCCACAGCCTCCACAACAAGCCCTAACCCTCGTACAGCCGCAATCCCTCACTGTTTCGCACCCATCCAGCAATAGCATCCATCCATCATCACCTCGCCGAACCCTAGCCGCCGTCCTCACCCATCATCAACCATCTTCACCGCCCTCATCCACAGCCGCAGACCACCACCGTAGGACCCTGTTCATCCCCTCCTCCTTACAACCACAGTCCCTTCTTCCATCCTCTCGCCTCATCCCTCTCTCGCCTGACTCCCTAGCCATCGTCATCCCCTCACTCACATCTTTTTCTCACTGGAGAAAGGAGATGAAACAAATCGAAGAGGAAGGCAATTCGCGAGAGGAAGGCGAAGGAGCAGATCACGAAGAGAAAGAGGATTTTTTCTGCTATTCGCACCCCAGCTTCTACTCAGTACCATCACGGATCAGTGTTTTGTTTTCATCTCTAAACATCTCTTTCTCTTATTTTAGTTTGATTATTGATTATGGATTACTGTTTGAACATAATTAATATGTCTAGCTAAACTCCTCTTAGTTAGGGGTGGATTCGAAGCCCCGAACATGTGCTTTATAAATTAACTGAATTTAATCTTCCTTGCTATTAGTGATTGTGTTTTGCTTAACTGCTTTATAGAAAACTTTTCTTTGTATGTTTGTTAAGGTGGCCAACTTAGTAAGCATGCTAGGATTTGGGGCTAGAGTATAAGAGAGTTTCACCTAATTGTTATGATTCTGTACTCACAAGTAGTAAATACCAAGGAACATTGGTAAAGTTAAGTCAAAACCTAGGCAAGAACAAGATGCTGATCATACTTGTGATTGCCTAGTCAGTGTTCATATTTTCCACAAAACTTAATGATCTTAGATTTCTATTTAACTTGTGATTTCTGTTTAGATAGCATGATAAAAATAGTTTGAAAGCGACGCTTAGTTTAATTCAACGAACTTGGGAAAATAATAAAATTAATGCAGTGCGGTCACAGTTAGTCTTGAGCATTGTCTCTCACGAGTTAGCAAGTGATTATTGAAGATTGATTTATAAGCATGTGGAGATAAAACCCTTAGCTAATTTCTCATCTTTGTCATCTCTTTAGTTTATTATCTTTACATTAATTTTCGTAGTTATTTTCATAGTTTAATTTAGAAAATCAAATCCCCTTTTATTTAATTAATTAGGTTGTTAGTTGTCTTTTAATTATTATTAGTGTAATTAACAAGCCCTCTAATCCCCGGTCTAGAACGATCCCTACTTATTCTATACTACAAATCACAAAGCGGAGTATTAAGTTGTGTGCTACTAAAATAGCGCATCACTACGGTGGCAGGAGAACCGCAGCTGAGGAAGGTCCTATTTCTGGACTTCATGGTGGTAGATGCACCATCATCTTACAATCTCATCCTGGGAAGATCATGGCTCCACTAGATGAAAGCAGTGGTCTCCATCCTTACCAGTGTGTTGAGTATACTGCTAACCACTCTAAATGAACAATACGTGGAGATCAACCTATGGCGCGAGGCTGCCATTACGCCGCACTGAAATACATAGAATGCTCCCAGATTAAGCTGCATCTGATAGATTAGCCTGACCCAGTGTCGGCCCAAATGATGGCAGAGACATCACTTTCGAGCGGTACAGAGACGAAAAGGCCATGGCAAGCGGGAACACATCCCCCCGACATTTCGTCAGCACGAAGATCTGCCCCTCTACAAGGCTTACTCTTTAGTAACTTATGTAACGCCTTGACAGTCCGCTAAATAATCCGCGAGAGCATCCCGAATTCACTTTAAGGCCATGATCAATTTTTCTCCGTCGACAGTTAGTTTGCTTTAGGTCATTTGTTTCCCTTTCCATAGTCAATATTGGGTTTTAGTTCTTAAAAGACTTATGTGATTTGCAATCATTTAAGAAATAAAGGAAGAATTACAAAAACAAACTCTATTGATTATCGGAAATATGTAACAACAAACACCTTGAGGTAGACACAACAGACTATATACTACAAGCATCTGAATACAATGCGACATGAAGTAAAAAACTCGTTAGGCAATTCTATTATGAGAAACATCCGAAGAAAACTTGCAGACCCTCTGATGCGAGCAATCTGCGAATGATAGCAAAGAACGGAATTCGCTCGACCCCTTCCCAAGATAAAAATGAGGTGTAAGAGGGGATTGAAAGGACAAAGCAATCAGATTGCTCCGTCAAATCACTTCAAGAAAGTGTTCATACGACAACGTTGTATACCTCATAACGGGCTACTGATTTCCTCAATAAACATCCCATCCCCTTTCCAACTTCCTCAAATAGCTTGGAAGAAGGCAGATGAGGATGGCCACAAGCAACGACGCGGTCATGGTCTCACAATGCTATCAAGAGATGCAACTTTTCTCATATGTGAACCAAGAGTGACTGAGAGATACCACTCTCGAAAGCATCACACATCAACCCACACTTCGATCAACCATTGGTTAGCATCGAAAGCCGAGCACACAAAGGCACAAGTGGTACGATGTAACACCAAGGCATCTCCCTTGGTAGGAAATCCGTACTACTTCTCCGCGATGTGAGAAGAAATTACGAGACCTCAGTAGATCAACTACGTGCCTACCCATAACAGGTGACCACGCATAACAACAAATATCATTGTGCCTGATCAGTGCAATTGTCAAAACATTCGGAGACACCAGAGAAGGAGATCCACCTTCAGCCTTTGGAAAACCCAAAGTATTTTCATTCAGAAACTCCAGAGACGGAAATCCACCACCAACCTTTGGAAATCCCAAAGCAATTGTTTTCGAGGAAACTACGCAGACCACGTCAATCAAATTGATGGCGCTGCACACAACCCCATCAATTAAGGGGGAGTAGCCGATATTCAACCGTCACACAGCCTACGCCGTACACGTGTTACCATGCGATTCACGTCGTACACACAACGCACTGTGCAGGAAACACTAGCCCTTCCTCTGCGGGCCCATGGGCTCAACCTATTATTCATACAGTATTCTGTCACATGTTTGGCATGAGCACGAGAAATCCTAGTCAACTCTGACATACGTATCGTACCTACAGATCACTAGCTTATTTAAGATAACTTCGTCCACACCATGCACAATGTTGATGGACTAGGTTCGCACCTCCTATGTCACAACTATCTTCTTGCCTAGCCAAGTGAGGTTAGCAAGTGTAAATAATGTAGAGTATTCCACATTGTTCTAGAGAGTTCTCTAGAACCTTCTATAAAAATCCATAGAGTTTCATAGGATTCTAGTCCTTAGATATTTCTAAGGAAGTGTGTAGAAGTTCATTGTAGACCGTTAGATCAAATTGATCACCACCGTCCATTGAGGAGGTGGAGTTGTATAAATAGGCTAAGGCCTCATTTGTTGTAGTCACCTCAAAAAATTCAAGCAATACAAGTTCTAGTTCTCTTAAGCTTTCTTGTGTGTTCTTAGCTTGCTTAACTTTCCAAAGTCTAAGTAAGTCTTTCGTGGGCAAGGTTGACTAGTTTTCTTTGATAAGTCGGGGCAAAGTTTGCTAGTGCCGCATGGGAAGTACTTGTGAAAATAAATCTCGTGACAGTTGGTATTAGAGCCAGGTTTGGCAAGGTTGGTGAAATCATTCTACACAAGAGAATGTCGTCAGAGGTCAACAACCCATCAATTGGCAACAACGACAAAGGTGGGAAATTCCGCAAGGACAAGTCGAAGGACATGATTGCTGCGATGGATGAAAGGTTGGCTAAGTTGTGTGCCACCATGTCTGACTTGAGGGAGAAAGTCGAAGACATGGACCAACGCATCGAGGGGCAAACGTCCAATGGGGAGGACCAAGAGCTCCGGGAAGATATGCAAGGAGCCTTGAACGCAGTAGTG
The DNA here is from genome assembly GCA_963556465.1 of Berberis vulgaris. Taxonomy (NCBI): domain Eukaryota; kingdom Viridiplantae; phylum Streptophyta; class Magnoliopsida; order Ranunculales; family Berberidaceae; genus Berberis; species Berberis vulgaris. The sequence continues at coordinate 59,120,373 of OY747129.1, read as the reverse complement.
GACATGGTGTCCATAAAGATCGAGTCCCTTGAATCCAAAATTGTTGCCAAAGATGCGGAGATGCATGCTTACAGGGAAAGAGTTGAGAAACTAGAAACTCAACTCAGTGTGTGTATGGCTGCGGTAGCCAATGGTGAGACTACACCAAGGACAATCACCCACAGAGTCGAAGCTCCCAAACCTAAGGCCTATGGTGGAGCAAGGAGTGCAAGGGAGATCGACAACTTCTTGTGGAACATGGAGCGCTACTTTGATGCGGTTGGCATAATAGATGAAGCATCAAAGGTACGTAGTGTCTCCTTATATTTAAATGATGTTGCTACAGTTTGGTGACGCAGAAGGTCCGATGATGTCAAGAAGGGATTGTGCACCATCGACACTTGGGAAGAATTCACGAAAAGGAACTCAAGAGACAATTCTACCCGGAAGATGCCAAAAACGAAGCTAGGGTCGAGCTTTGTCGCCTTCAACATAAGGAAGGCCACATAAGGGAGTATGTGAAGGAGTTTTCGGAGTTGCTCTTGGAGATTCCTGACATGGGAGAAAAGGATGTTTTGTTTAGCTTCCTTGATGGCCTAACAGGCTGGGCCAAGTTGGAATTGAAAAGGCAAGGTGTGCAAGACCTTGCGACGGCTATGACTGCGACCGAATCCTTGATTGAGTTCAAGAGAAAGGACTCATCCAAGGGGCAAGGGAAAAGGCCGAGTAATGATGGCAAAGGTGGTGGAGACAAAGAGAATTCCTCCGAGGAACACAAGTACTCCAAAGACAAGGGGAAGGAGAAAAGAGATGGATCACCCAAGAAGATATCTTGCTTCTTATGTAGTGGACCCCATCGGGAATTCGAGTGTCCCAACCGGGGGAAACTTGCCGCGCTTTTCATGGAGGAAGAAGCAAAAGAAGAAAGAAGGATCACCTCAATGAATCTCCTAAGTGCCATTCAAGCTAAGGTCGAGGAACAACCACGTGGAAGGATGTACGTGGAGACCGAGATCGAGAACAGGACTTTGAAAGCCATGGTGGATACCGGAGCCGACACAGTCTACATGGCCAAAGACCTTGTTGAAGAAATTGGCCTATCATATACTAAGGAGAAAGGATATATCAAGGGAGTCAATGCTAAAAGTCTCCCATTTGAAGGAATAGCTCGTGGCACTGATATTCGGCTTGGACAATGGCGAGGTAAAGTCGACATAACTATTGCTCCAATTGATGATCACAAGTTCTATTTAAGTATAGATTTCTTGGACATGGTGAAGGCTTTCTTGGTCCCATATGCCAACACCATATGCATCATGGAGAAGGGACAACCTTGTGTTGTGCCGGTGGTACGGGAGATAAGTAAGGAGAAAATGGTGTCCGCTCTCCAACTTTCTAAAGGAGTAAAGAGGAATGAGCCTACTTACTTGGCTACCCTCAAGGAAGACGAAGGTCCCATGGATGGAGGGGTGAATGCACCTAAGGTCGTCCAAGATGTTCTCAAGGAGTACAAGGATGTTATGCCTGCTGAGTTTCCTAAGAAGCTTCCACCAAGGAGAGAGGTGGATCATGCTATTGTTAGAAGTTGGAGCAAAGCCACCCGCATTTGCTCCTTATCGTATGGCACCTCCTGAGCTCGAGGAGTTAAGAAGACAATTGAAGGATTTACTTGATGCTGGTTATATCCGACCCTCCAAAGCTCCATATGGCGCGCCAGTCTTATTTCAAAAGAAATGTGATGGATCCCTACAACTTTGTATTGACTATCGGGCACTCAACAAGGTCACTATCAAGAACAAGTACCCGATTCCACTTATTGCGGATCTATTTGATCAACTTGGTGATGCAAGGTACTTTACCAAGCTTGACTTGCGCTTGGGATATTACCAAGTCCGCATAGCCGAAGGAGATGAACCAAAGACGACATGTATTACAAGGTACGGGTCTTACGAATTCTTAGTCATGCCATTTGGTTTAACTAATGTGCCGGCCACATTTTGCACTCTACTGAATAAGGTACATTTTGCACATTTTGCCTTACCTTGATCGGTTCGTAGTTGTGTACCTTGATGACATTGTGATCTATAGTACGACATTGGAGGAACATGTGGATCACTTGAGGCAAGTGTTCCAAACTTTGAAGGAAAACGAGCTCTATGTCAAAAAGGAGAAGTGCTCATTTGCCAAAGAGGAGGTGACATTCTTGGGTCATATCATTGGCAAGGGCAAGCTTCGTATGGACAAGTCTAAGGTACAAGCCATCCAAGAATGGAAACCACCGACCAAAGTCACCGAGTTAAGATCTTTCCTTGGCTTGGTGAACTATTATAAAAGGTTCATCAAAGGATACTCTTCCATAGCCACTCCATTGACGGACTTGCTCAAGAAGGGACGAAGTTGGGATTGGAGTTCAAAATGCCAACAAGCTTTTGAAGGATTGAAGAAGGCAATTGTGGAGGAACCGGTGTTGGCACTTCCCAACTATTCTATGTCTTTTGAGGTACATACGGATGCTTCCGACTTTGCTATTGGTGGAGTATTGATGCAAGAAGGGCATCCTATTGCCTTTGAAAGTAGGAAGCTCAATGATACTAAGAGGCGGTACACAGTGCAAGAGAAGGAAATGACTGCGGTTGTGCATTGCTTATGAACATGGCGTCATTACTTGCTTGAGAGCAAATTTGTGGTCAAGACCGACAATGTTGCCACTAGCTACTTCCAGACACAGAAGAAGCTCACACCAAAACAAGCTAGATGACAAGATTTCTTGGCAGAGTTCGATTACACTTTGGAGTATAAGCCTGGCAAGGCTAATCTTGTTGCGGATGCTTTGAGTAGAAAAGAAGAGCTTGCTGACATAAGTCAACCTCAAAGCAACTTGAAGGGACGCATAAAGGAAGGATTGTCACATGATTCCATGGCTCAAACCATCATATCTCTTGTCAAAGATGGGAAGACAAGACGGTTTTGGGTGGAGGACGACTTGATATACTCTAAGGGAAGGAGAATCTATGTTCCACCTCATGACAACCTAAGGAAGGAAGTCTTGAAAGAATGTCATGATAGCAAGTGGGCGGGACATCCAGGTATACATCAGACCCTTGCTCTTGTGGAAAAATCCTATTATTGGCCACATATGACGGATGATATCGAAGCATATGTAAGGACTTGTCTTGTATGCCAACAAGACAAGGTAGAACAACAATCACCTGCCGACTTATTTGAACCCCTCCCCATCCCAGAGAGACCTTGGGAGAGTGTTTCCTTAGATTTTATAGTTGGGTTGCCCGCATCGGAAGGTTGCAATTGGATACTTGTGGTCGTGGACAAATTTTTGAAGTATGCCACCTTCATTTCCACACCCAAGGAGTGCAAAGCCGAGCAAGCCGCACATTTATTCCTCAAACATGTGGTGAAGTATTGGGGTGTGCCCAAATCTATTATAAGTGATCGGGATATTCGGTTCATGGGGAAATTTTGGACTGAGTAATTCAAGTTGTTGGGTACCAACCTTAACTTCTTGATGAAGTTTTTATTAACGTAAATTAATAAGCTAATAAATCCTACTTGTAATACCGTAAGTGCACGGCTGTCTAACTAGTAGACAATGGCAAATACGGGTCGATCCCACGAGGATTGATAGACAACCGAATTCTAAGACTTATTTGAACTAATTTAGAGTTTGAGGTTACAGCAGATGTAAAGTACTAAAATTAAGAGACTAAATTGACAACTAAAATTAAACTGATAGGATGATAAGAGAGGGGACCGAGACATCGAATCCACCACAGGTTCTTTGAGATTTGTGTAATCCAAATTATTGTTTTCAAGAATTAACATGACTAACCTAAAGATTAATCTAAATTCGCAATTGATTTCAGCAAAGGTATAAACCCCTAGCATTGCGTGTCTTCTTACGGCACACACAATCACATGTTTATTTTAAGTAATTCTAAACCCCTAGCATTGCATGTCTTCTTATGGCACACACAATCATATATTCAGATTAATTGATTAAAGCAGGCTTTGAATATCAACAAAGGGTACTTCTAACTACCGACTAGTCTAGATAATTAATCCGGATATAATCGGTGAAAGCAAATTATTGAGACTCTGAAATCAAATGTGTTTAACGTTTAAGCATAAAGAAAACAATAAGTTTAAATACAACAAACTCTAGGAAACCCTGTGGTTTCATCTTCGCCTCGGCGCGAGGTCTAGAAGATCATGGTGGTGGTGGTCACAGCATCAATGGAGGTGGAATTAATCTCTACACGAACTCGAATCCCGAGAAAAGGCTGCTGATGGACTGTGGTGACTCAGAGCAAACACCGAGGTGCAAATAACCAACTGTTTGAAAAACAGTTGGTTCCCGCAAAAAAAATAGTGCGTCTTCGTCTCTAGCGAGCCGCACTCCTCGCGAGCTCTTTCTCCTTCCGAACGGCTCTGGTACCTGCAAGAAGACAGAGAGAGGATGAGGAATCAACAAGAGAGAAAAATACGCGAAGGAGGAATAGGAACAAGGATGGTGAAACAGGGAGACGCTCCCTGTTTCCGCTACTCCTCACGAGCTTCTTCGTCCTCCAACGAGCTCCGGTCCTTGCAAGAGACAAAGAGGGTTGGGAGAAGGAATAACAGAGAGAGAGAGACCGAAGAGGGCGAGAATGGAAGAGGGAGACATGGCGGTGTTGCTCTATCGCGCGGTGGAACAGGGCGGTGTCGTTGGTTTGGCCGGTGTGTGGAAGGTGGTCGAGAGAGAGAAACGAAAAGGAAGATGAGGTGGCGCAGAGAGCAACAGGAGATCGTGACGACTGTGAGGGAGGAAAACAGGGACGTGCTCCCTATTTATCCTCTGTTTTGTGTGCGAGGTGGTGATGGTGGGGGCGTCTGATGGTGGTGCTCGGCGGTGTGGATGATGAGAGAGAGACACGAAAACAGGGGAAGAAGAGAGGAACAGGGGAGTCGTGGGTGGTGGTTGTGCGTGGTTGTTTGCGACAGGGACAGGGGCTGGAGGTGCGTGGTTGTGCGAAACAGTGAGATGGCGGCGATGATGTCTACGATGGAACATGGTGTGGCGTCTCCCTAGCGAGTGAGGAAGAGCGGGTGAGGGAGGAAGGCGAGGTGACGGCTGATGGTGGAGGACGAGGAGGAGGTGGTGATGGCGGGATGATCGCACTGCCGGTTCTCCTATCAAGCGAGGATTGCCGGCAGGGTGAATTGGCGTGGTGGCTGGAAAAGAAAGGAAGAAAACACACGTAGGAAAAGAGAGAGCTTTTCTCCAAAATGGGGAGAGCTAAATAGGGTTCTCCTATTTTCTTGGGCTTGGGTTCTCCAAAAGGCGTTGGGCTTGGCTTTTTAGGTTAACATTTTGGGTTTGGGCTTAGGTTAAATTACGTAGATCTAGGTTTATTTGGGTTAGGTTTAGATATGTGACCATCTACTTTGTACCAATCAACCAATTGATCATTCATTAAATTGTCGCCTTAATGCGATTTCATCGTTCACGCTCAAATTCCTACAAATACATGAAAATGAAATAATAAGAATAAAATATAATAATCGAAACACTAACATATATAAATTAAGGGATATATTTGGTAATAATTATGTGAATATCACTTCTCTACTAGCTTTCATCCTCAAACGGATGGTCAGACGGAAAGGATGAATGCTTTGCTGGAGTTATATCTTAGGCACTATGTGAGTGCCAACCAGCGAGATTGGGCTAAGTTGTTGGATGTTGCCCAATTCTCTTTCAACTTGCAGAAAAGTGAAGCGACGGATCATAGCCCATTTGAGATTGTCATGGGACAACAACCTATGACCCCGAGTTCTATTGCCACTGACTACACTGGAGTGAGTCCATCGAGCTTACCTGGAGAAGGCATCCAAGAGGATGAAGAAGTGGGCCGACAAGAAGAGACGACCTCGAGAGTTCCAGGTTGGAGACCTTGTGCTTGTCAAGATGCATGCTCATGCCAGACTTTCAGGATTGCATCGTAGCCTTATCAGGAGATATGAGGGTCCTTTCCCCATAGTCAAGAAAGTGGGAAAGCAAGCATACAAGGTCGAGTTGCCGCCAAGGATCAAGTTTCATCCAGTCTTCCATGTGAGCTTACTGAAACCGGATGATCCAAGTAGAGGAGTTTCACAAAGAGCACCAATGGGCATGAGGATCCAACATGACAAGGAAGTAGAGACTATCTTGTCAGATCGTGTGGTGCGTCATTCCAACCAACCTCCCACACATGAGCTACTCAGTCAAGTAGAAAGGATTGTCAGAAAGTGAAGTTAGCTTGGAGCCAATCCAACATTTGTGGCAATTCAAGGAGCAAATCCAAGCATACGAGGATTTGAAGGCAACGAGGACGTTGCCTGATTAGGTGGGGGAGAATGTCACAACTATCTTCTTGCCTAGCCAAGTGAGGTTAGCAAGTGTAAATAATGTAGAGTATTTCACATTGTTCTAGAGAGTTCTCTAGAACCTTCCATAAAAATCCATAGAGTTCCATAGGATTCTAGTCCTTAGATATTTCTAAAGAAGTGTGTAGAAGTTCATTGTAGACCGTTAGATCAAATTGATCACCATCGTCCATTGAGGAGGTGGAGTTGTATAAATAGGCTAAGGCCTCATTTGTTGTAGTCACCTCAGAAAATTCAAGCAATACAAGTTCTAGTTCTCTTAAGCTCTCTTGTGTGTTCTTAGCTTGCTTAGCTTTTCCAAAGTCTAAGTAAGTCTTTTGCGGGCAAGGCTGATTAGCTTTCTTTGATAAGTCGGGGAAAAGTTTGCTAGTGCCGCATGAGAAGTACTTGTGAAAATAAAGCATGTGACACCTAGCAGGCGGAACCTCTTTTCAAACCAGGCAAGCTTAGTCAGCCAAGGCTGATGACAATGGATTTTGGTTCATCTCGACACCTAGTACGCTTAGTGCGGGCATCGACGGTTTAGGAAGTGAGAGTCTAATACACCTGATGATGACGACTACCCAGGGGGTCAATGATCGCCGAACCTAATCAAGTAAGCCTAGCTGGTGACGACTATCAATGAAAGCTTCTGATCAAAGCCCAGACCTGTAGCCCCCACTACGCGGGTGATGGTTTGGAAGGTGGGAGCCTAGTTAGTCCCGAACTGATTCCGACGGCTCACCACAAAACCACTACTTTTCAGCGTGGCCGCCAAATCACCAACCCTGGACTTGTAGCCCCCACTGTGCGGGTGTAGATAGTCTAGAAGGTGGGAGCCTAGTTAGCAGCAACCTGGTTCCGACGGCTCGCCACGGGACCACTTTTTTCAGCGTGGCAGCCGAAAACTCCCAAATTTGTAGCTTGATGCGCACAAGTATGATTTGGAAGGTGGGAGTCTAGTCAGTCCTGAACTAATTCCGATGGCTTGCCACAGGACCACTGCTTTTTAGCCTGGCCGCCAAACTCTTATCTCGAATTCATAACATCCACCACGCGGGGAGGGTGGAGATGGTTCGAAAGGTGAGAGCCTAGTCATTCCTGAACTGATTCAGACGGCTTGCCATGGGACCACTGTTTTTCAGGCTGGTCACCAAACTTTTACTACCCGAATCTGTAGTCCACTTTGCTCGGTCATAAATGATTCAGAATGTGGGAGTTTCAAGCAGCTCGCCACACGACCTCATCTCTCCTTCGAAACAACGGTCGCAAACATGAATCTAGCTGAGTTAGTGTCTTCACGCTCAAACGGACTGGCATTCTAATGTCAGCAAATGCCCCTCGTGCTGATGCAAAGATCGTATGGCCACTGCCCAGATAAAAGCTACTTAGGATGCCAACCCGACCTTACGACGCCTAACTTGGCACGAACGCTCTGACACATCGCTCGACCATCGCAACTCGCTTACAACAGCAACTACAACCGACCGGTCAGACACACAAGGTAAGTCTCAAGCAGCTTACCTTGGGGACAAGACATAGCTCGGGCGATTCAACCCCCAACTAAACTGTTCGTAACAAGCCCACTATCAGACATGACTACACAACAATGACCCTGAGTCGTTCGCAACACAAAGCGGTCAAGCTCTCTATCGCAGACAGACAAGTTAACGTCCTATTAATTCAACCAGCCTATGCCAAAGCAAGACGACAAGGCAAAACGAAAAACATGCATTAAAGACAACAAACATGAAACGGGTAAAACTGTTTTCATTAATGGCCAAAATGAAAAGGGGTACAAACACACAAAGTGTAACGACCCTACTTTAACACATAATAATTTTTTTTAATTAATTAATTAATTATTTATTTTATTTAGTTTTGATTTTATTAAATTTGAGGTGACGTCAAGTAGTAGGGGGGTGTCACTAACCTTGAGCAAAACCCTAACAGGGAAGGAGTTTGCCTTTAGTGGGATTAAATAGGGGCTTAGGTTCTCTTTTCTCTCGCCGCTTAAACAAAAAAAAAAAAAAGGAGAAGAAGAGAGGGAGCAAGAAGGGAGAAAGAAAGAGGAAGAAAGAGAGAGAAAAGCAAGAGGAAAAGACAAGGGAGAAGAAATAACAAAACTGTGAGTCTTCTTATTTTCCTTATATCTGTATTTTTATATTTATTTTATTGCTTTTGAAATAGGGGTTGAAAACTATTTCTTCTGTGTCAGAAATCCATCATTACTTTTATATGTGATTTATTTTGAAAGCTATTTATTACTTTTTATATTTATTGATTTCTTTTGTGTCAGAAATCAATCATCTTGTGATTTTTTTTGGTTTGACATTGTATGTTGTGTGATGTTTATTTAAAGGGTTTGACTCATGCATATGTATGTGCGATAGCTATTTCTTTTATGTGCAATAGCTATTTCTTTTGTGTCAGAAAATCAATCACTTAGAATTTCCCTATTTACAAATCAGTTATGAAATGAAATTATGACTCATGCATATGTATGTGCATGTATGACTCATAGAGTCAAAGGTTTGGGTTGTGTCCAATCTAATTTGGATGTTGACAGGTTGGGAGTGTTGTGTGTTTTATCAGTGTTGGGTCCCACTTATGGTGATATTTGTAAAGTAATTGCAATTGGAATTCAGGCAAATTAGAGTTCCTGTGGCAATTAGAGTTCATGCAGAGGGTCCCACATATGGTGTTATTTGCAATTAGAATTTAGGCAATCAGAGTTCCTACAGACTTAAATTTCACGGGGTCCCACGACAGAATTGTATGTATGTATTTGCAATGGTGTCATTTTAATTTACAATGGTGCTATTTTGATTTGCAATGAATTTAATTGCGATGGTGTTATTCTGCATGTATAAATATTTTGATTTGAACTTATTTGGAGATTTGTATTATTATGCATATTGACTTGGTTATGCCTTATGAAGGATTTGAATATTTGAATCAAGGAGTGACTTGATTGCCATGTTGTTATAGAGCATGAATAATGAATATGCTATGTTTTTCCCAAAAATGTGGGTGGATACGATTGTGAATCGACTTATGAATGACAGAATGTCATTGTGGAAAAATTTTGAAATAACAAAAAGTAAATGATATTGGTAAACTTGAATTTCTGAAAATATAAACCACCTGGAATTTATCACTTAGAACTACCACACCTCTTTTGTTTATTATTTCCCCTCTCCTACTAGAGAAACTAAATGACCAGTGGGTCGTCTTGCGGAGTTGGAGCACCCATTTCTTACTAGAGAAACTAAAATAACCTTCGGGTTAGTCTTGCGGAAATGAGGTGAATTGTGATGCCTAAAATAGGCTTTGATATTTATCCGTAAAAAATGTGACGTGAGTTTATGCGCATTGGTAGCCCAAGGGTGGCTTTTGGTACTCATATAGTTAGGAGTATCCGCGATGCATGCCTGTATGTGATGTCCCCACTTGGGCATGGATGACGGAGTACTCCTCCTTTATATGAGAGAGGCATACGGGCATGTATGTTCGGCACGGAGGTGGTGCGAATGTGGTATCGTCTAAGTGATCATTCCGTTAAAAAGATGAACCAAATTCAAATAAAAATGAATAAACTACGTTTATATTGTTTCTAATCCTTTTTCATGCAGGATGGCAAGTCCACTAATATTTATGCAGGTTAAACTTGCCATAGTCAACTTCCATCTAGTAAGTACAAGTAAGTGCATATTTACTTATTAGAATTAAGATATGAATGCCTCGTGGAGGAACTACCTGTGTGTTTTGATTTCTTTATCGTAATATTTTTTGGTCATATCCTGTAATTTCCTTTATTGATTTTTGGGAAATAAAGAGATTTCACACCAGCTTTATTGCTGACCCAAGTGGGTTTTGGCTTCTTGGGTACATTCCTTCAGGAATGTAGCCGACTAGCTTATTTTTTTCAGGATATAGTAGTCTCGGACTTAGAGCATTTCGTACCATACGTGACGAGCATTGCTGGGAGTTGCGCGTTGTTCGAAAGATTAGATCATTTTTATTTGTAGGTGTCAGTTTAATTCTTGTAATTAGAACTCGGAGTTATTTATTATTTTCTGGGAGAGATACATTCGTAAATTGTTGAACTTGTTAAGGTTGGCTCCGCGAGTTTTAAAATTTTCTTCTTTTTTATGAACTTTCAGACCAGTTGTTTTATTTTTCCCTCTATTTGGTAAATTGTGCAATTGATTATTTCTCGTGGATGCCAACTGTTATTTTTCGTGAATGAAAATTCATGTCTCGACTTTTGGGGAAGCGGAAAATCCTACGTGGATTTTGGGATTTTCGTTTTCTCAAAAATCGGGGTGTGACACAAATTTGTTTACTCCTTATTAGGAGAAGGTACAAAAGCGAAAAAGCTAAGCCTAGTGGAAAAAGAAGCAGGAGTTGCATCCACGCGTGCCACGATCTGGACATCAGGGCTCAAACTTTCTTCCTCACCTGATGACGCAAAGGTAACAGACAAGTCTACATACGACATCTTCTTATAACGACCGAGATCGCACTCTAGATGCTCCTCCTTCATCAACACCAACAGTCCATGTACAACCCAACGGAACTCACATTTGCCTGTTTCCTGAAGTAGCTCTTTCTCTCGCATATTCGCATCAACAAGTTCACGTTTTGATAGCTTTAACTTGCTGGTCAGCGCGTCGACCTGAAAACAACACTAAGTTCATGCCACTCCAATTCGAGCCGGTCATCGCCCTTTCTCGCCTCTCGAGCATAGAACTCCACATCGGATTCCAACTGTTGCTTCTCAGCAGCCCAGTCGGCTTCCTCCGAATCACTCTTTTCAGCAAAAGACCGCAGTTTAGAACACGCCTTAGCCGCAACTTCCTGCGCAACCTCGACTTCACGGCGGATCCGGCTCAACTCCTACTTAAGTTCGTCCCTCTTGGACACCACCTCTAACATATCACACTCAAGGTTCTCCAAACGAGCCCTCTGAGTCTCAGCTGTCACGGTTGACTAATCCATCATCTTCTCTTCGACCTGCTTCTTCAGCTGCTCAATTTCATAGAGCGCCTCAGAATACAACGCCTGCATGTGCGAGAAGACACGCTCCAAGGTGTATACCCTCTCGCGAGTCGCCTCGACTTCCTTCCCAGCAATGACCACGTGGCTCAAATGAGACAAACCCAACCTAAGGTACTTCAAGCCCTTATCTATACACCATTCTTATGTATCCTTCTCGGGTTTTGGAGTGTGATCCATCAGCCAGCTATGACACCTGCTTATATGCTTCCTCGAAGCATACTCTAGGTCCATCTCTTTGTGCTAGAACTATGAACTCGTCTTCACCAAGTCCGGTGCAAACAGACTTATCCGTGCATCCGGATGAAGCTTCCCCGGATCAGGAATCACACCAGCGCCACCCTTCACGGTTGCCACCATCCTCAGCCTCTCCTCCATGGCATTTCCTTTGTCATTAATAGCCGACCATTTGGTGCGAGATAGCTCGATGGGGTCCGGAGGGAGAAAATGGAGCGGATTATCCAAAGGACCCTCCAACACTTCTAGCTGTGGCATGAGCGAGACGGTGAACAATTCAGACTACAGGAGACATGGCCAATGCCGCAGACACTCTCAGGCGAAACACTAATGGGGCGATCAAATTCTACAACCTCAGGCAAATCTTCATGGGAACCTTTTACCGAAACGGTCCCACGCAAATCAGCACCAGCAGAAGCTGCCATTGCAACCCCGCACCAGACGGTCATTCAGAGCTTCGACCCGCTCGACAAGTTTGACTTGTTTACAACTCTTGCAAACCGTAGGTAATTTTTCTCCAAGCCGAAAATATCGATCTCCGCCCCAACAAGCCTAGCAGACAGAACGAGAGCTTTGGCCTCAACAACCTTCCTTTTCATTGAAGGGGCCTCATTTTCCAACTTAATTTGGGATGTTCGATACAAAGTGGGGGCAACATGCCAGTTGTCCCACAACCTTCTACGGATGAAGTTGAAAACTCTTATAACATCGATCGCGTTCCTTTTCTACAAGACGCGGAACGTCTCCATGGTATTTTGCTCCGCTAAGGTAAGAGGAATAGTAGGAAATTTTCCTGCGAAAAAACACAAGCAATGGTCAGTTAGCCCGCTATCAAACATATCAAAATCACGAGGAAAGGGTTAAACTTACGAAGCGGCCTGAACTGTCGCTCAAGCGGACGACCCTTACATAAAAAATACTTTGAATCTGCAGGGGCCAAGAAGCAGTACTTCTGCCAGAACTTGAAGTCATCGAGCAGATTAACGAAATAAGTCGGTGACGACATCTTACAGACAACATTACCTATCAAGCGGGGAGAAGTCAGCAATTGAATTACCCGCGGAGTCACGTTGACACCTGCCTCCTTAGCACTGATCAGAATCATGAGGATGATCCTATATCCATTATGCCCTAACTGGGCCCGGAGGAATCCCTAGAAGATCCAGGAACTCCCAAATCACATCCAGAACTGGAAAGCGCACTCCAGTTTGAAGCATCCCACAATGCAAACAGATGAAACGGCCCGAGGCGACATTGGCGTTTGGTCACCCTTCAGGATATACATCGGTAGTTCCTCAGAAACTCCAAACTTCGTACGGATTTCAGCAAGGCCAGGGTCGGACAACAACCCGTCTTCGATAAATTCCAGACCCTTGGTCAAGATTGCATTGTCAAGAATGTTTTGTTGGACCATGAAAAAGATGAACAAGTTTTTTATAATCAGAGCGATATCTTCGAAATTAAAGAAAGTAGAAGAGTCAGGCTCTACACTGCGAATGACTTCAATAAAGGTTGGGTTCCAACCTCTTTTCCCCTGAACCAACACACATTCAATTAATGCAGCGCGCGGCTCAAGCAACGATTTAGACTCAATCATCATGAGCGGCGCATCCCTTCAAGAGATGACTTAGCGAACGATGTGACGACCCACTAACTCGGGGGGAGTAGTTGATGATACATAAAAACGGTCACATCCCTGAGCCATACACGTGTCATGATGATCTCGAGGAATTACATACCCCAACGTTAGCCCAACACTGATCCGGCCCAAGTGGTTATAAGCCCGCTCAATTCAGTCTGCTAGGCGAACCCGAACTCCCACAACATGCTAGGCCCACACGTCTCACAACTATCCTCAATACCCATAAGTCCTACTAAGGCAAGTATCTCGAGGATCAGCTTCGGACGGGCAACTACAGCTGCTCTCTACTTCCAACTAGAAAGCAAATGCCATAGTACATTCCACTCTGGGAATCTTCCTTCTACGAATTGCTCTCGCATTAGGAACCATCTCCCCCATATCTAGGAGCCCAAGGCTAACATGGAACTTACCTCCTACATCACCATTCCTAATTAGAGAAGGATCTCTACGAAGATCTTCTTCATAAACTACGCCTACGATGGCCTGGTATAACCAGGACTCCTTGCACTATAAATAAGACCTGAGGTTGGTAAGCTAAGGGATGCTAAAAGTTCCCTGTTAGAACATTACATCTCCCTTAGATCCCTGTCTTACTTTAGCATCGGAGTGTCATCGGCCACCACAACGGTGGTTCGTAGCTTACGTGCGTTACTTGTGCAGGTCAGCAGGAACTAGGTCAAAACATGGAGCGTAAAACGACTGCATCAATGTTCATAATATTAAATTCCAAAACATCAAAACATTAATAAAAAAACATTTTCCCTTCGTATGAGAGTGAGATCACAATAGAGAGTGCAATCGACTATTCGTTTCTTCCCTTATTATCTTGTTCTCTGTCAATCGACGAGGTCTTGTTCTCTGTCGTGTCATACACGTGTCATGATGATCTCAAGGAATTACATACCCTAACGTTAGCCCAACATTGATCCGGCTCAAGTGGTTATAAGCCCGCTCAATTCAGTCTGCTAGGCGGACCCGAACTCCCACAACATGCTAGGCCCACACGTCTCACAACTATCCTCAATACCCATAAGTCCTACCAAGGAAAGTATCTCGAGGATAAGCTTCGGACGGGCAACTACAGCTGCTCTCTGCTTCCAACTAGGAAGCAAATGCCATAGTACATTCCACTCTCGGAAACTTCCTTCTACGGATTGCTCTTGCATTAGGAACTATCTCCCGTATATCTAGGAGCCCAAGGCTAACATGGAACTTCCCTCCTACAACACGACTTCTAATTAGAGAAGGATCTCTACGAAGATCCTCTTCATAAACTACGCTTACGATGGCCTGGTATAACTAAGACTCCTTGCACTATAAATAAGACATGAAGTTGGTAAGCTAAGGGACGCTAAAAATTCCCTATTACAACATTAAATCTCCCTCAGATCCCTGTCTGACTTTAGCATCGGAGTGTCATCGGCCACCACAACGATGGTTCATGGCTTACGTGCGTTACTTGTGCAGGTAAGCAAGAACTAGGTCAAAACAGGGAACGAAAAACGACTGCATCAATGTTCATAACATTAAATCCAAAAACATCAAAACATTAATAAAAAAACATTTTCCCTTCGTATGAGAGTAAGATAGCAATAGAGAGTGCAATCGACTATTCATTTCTTCCCTTATTATCTTGTTCTCTGTCAACTGACGAGGTCTTGTTCTCTGTCGATCGCTGACGGCGAGCTCTAATCCTTCTTCTTTGATCGAGAACAAAATGGGTGATTATTTTTATATATTAGAACAAAAAGTTAAAATGGCGTTATTGAAAAAAACGTTATCTCAATAGCGACCATATAACGGTGTTTTATCGGAGCCATGATACAAAAATGTTATAATTTCATAACGTAATAGCTCACCCCGTTAAGCGTTATATCAAAGTTATATCGGCGTTACAACATTGTTTTAATTAAGAATAAGATTTATGTTATGTTTGATTTCATTTGAAATTTTGAGGAGAAGATCATAAATGTATGCTTGAATGCACATTCAAATCTATGTAGAAGCTATTGACATAGTAAAATTAAAATTGACTCGTAAGAAATACTTTTTTTTCCTTCCCTCATCCCCCTCATCCTCACGATTCATGAATCATGAATGTCAATGGCTCTCGCATAGATTCCCATGCGAAATCAAGTGAACACTCAAGAATTTAGCCATGAGTTTCTAGTGCAGCTACGCAAAAGCTTTGATAGAATGCAGTTTTTAGTGACCAACTTGAATTTTCACGCGTTCTAGGCTGAGGATCACGAAGTTGCAGATGTTGCTGCAGTTAGTACTAGAAATGATTATGCAGTGGGAAACATGATTGCAGACGCTCTTCGTCGAGTGGGGAGAAAGGGTGTAATTACAATAGAGAAAGGGAAAAGCACGGAGAACACCATGCAGATTGTAGAAGGAATGTAATTAGATCATGGATACTAATCTCTTTACTTTGTTACTGATAGACAAAAGATGTTAGTGGAGTTCTTCGATTGCAAGGTAGATCCTTAACTCAAGTATCAACAATATTTTTATATGTTCTTCTATGTAGTAATTTGTTGGTAGGTATGCAATTTTTTGGTTGCAAGTACTTTTGGTTGACGAGAAAATAACACACCCAAAGGATATGTTCAAAATAATATTAGATAGTGCAGTGAACGAAAAGTATCCAATTGTCATAATTGCAGAGTATCGAGCAGGGAGCCTTGACTCCAGTATCAGAAAAAAACTCAGGGTTGCACTTAAGGATTTGTGATAAAAGCTCCTTCCTTTGGAGAGCGCAAGAGCCACTACTTGATGACATTGTTGTATTGACTGGAGGTATTGGTTTTTAGAGCTGGATGTTTCAGTAACTTCAAAGTCTACATTAAAATGTGAAGTACATTGTCTTGTTCTCTAAACACTGATCTCCTTTGTCTTGTATACTTCATTTGATTGCAGCTACAGTAATTAGAGATGAAACAGGTTTAACGCTGGAAAAGGCTGGAAAGGAAGTAATAGGCAGCGCAACAAAAGTGTGGTAACTAAGGATTCGACATTGATAGTCATAGATGGGAACGCTCATCCAGCTGTAAATAAAAGGGTGGCGCAGCTCGAAAGTCCTCTGTGTAGGCGTGCTAGACACGCGCGCACCTAGGTCCACTATACATAGAAACGATATTTTCTCAAACTTAAACACTACCTATCAGGCCTTTCATATGGGCCTAGATGGTATGAGGTTTTTTCCAAAAAGTCTCGTTGCTATTAGAGAGTGGACAATTCCTTATCTTCTTTCATGACAATCCCACATCAAGTAAGGAGTTGTTTCAAAGGTTTATAAAGAGATGGCAGTGGACCATTCCTTATAATTAAAGATATTTTATTGTCTATTTTTATTTTATTTTTATTTTTTTTCTTTTTATTGTTTGTAAGCTTGGTAGTGCTTGGCAGAAAATTTCAATGTTTTTAATTTTGTAGTCGACAATTGAAGAAGGTGTTGTGGTAGGTGGTGGATGTAGCCTATTGAGGTTATCTTCCAAGGTGGATAGCGTCAAGCAGTGTCTGGACAATGAAGAGCAGAAGGCATACTCCAATATCCATTCCCTTTGGTATTTCTATAATGGCATTTGTTTCAGTGGTCAACAATATACAGGAACTTACTAGTTGGTTAGTTATATAGTAGTTTTGTTGTTACAGTACATCTTTATTTCTACTTCACTCTAGGCAACACCCCACTTGTGTAATCTCAACATTCAAATCTCCTTGGTGTGATCTTGCTCGAGTTTAGGTGCCAACTTGTGTAATCAGTAAAAGAGAAAATTTATGTGGAATAGTTACTGTATCAGGGTCCTCAGGGATGGCCACCTGTCTCCCTGACCAGGATATCCTTGAAATTAATTAATCTTCTACTCAACGTTGTGAACCTACCGTGGTTTGTTAATCTTTTAAGAGTGATGCTAGGCGGCGAGGAAACGGGCGAGGGAGGGTGTTGACCCCCATCCCCTTCGAGATTCACATGGGCGCACATCTCGAGGGGGATGGAGGGTCACACCCCTTCCCTCGCCATTTAGAATCACCGATCTTTTTAACTTCTGATAGATACCTTGAATACCATGGTTACTCGAGCCTGTCCGCAGCCCCACTCCAACCCTCGGGCTTTTGATGATGTACTTAAGTATGTCCTTAGTTACTGGATATTTGTATAGAGTATCTGTCTCCAAGCATTTTGTATTATTGTCTTTACCAATTTTCACAGTTTTCTCTTCTTCTATGTGTAGTGGTCCTTTGGTTGTTTTTACAGTCTTTTTTCCGTTCCAACACTTTCTTGCTTCAGGCATATTTGATGACAGTTTGGCTTATGTAAAGCAATTTTGTCTGCCGACATCTTCAAAAGAGCTTTAAGTTGTCCTTCAACACTGATAGCTAAAAATGCAGGTGTAAATGGAAGCGTCGTTGTAGAAAAGGTTTGCATAATAGTATATTACTGCAAAACACTGACACTGATATTTCAAACTCTAACTCAAAGATTCGTAACCTTGTTAATAACTAGAGTATGCCCCGTGCCATTGGCACTTCATATAGTTTTATTTTTACTAAATATTTTGTACTGAACACCTCTTTCACTATCCCCATTTTGACTCCAAATCAATATTGAAGTGTAAGCTTATTTTAAGGTAAATATATATATTATAAATTTTAGAGTAGATTCAGTCAAATTTGAATCAGTTGGCCCTCAATCTTTGAATTCGAGTTTTTGTTTAAATGTGCATTAAGATACTTGACTCATTTTTTCTGGTATGATCGGTCCGTCTCATTGCTTTAAAAATATTAAAAACGTGAAATATTTTATATGTTTTTAATTATAAAATATATATTTTTAAAATTTTAGCTCTTGTGTTAATCATCGATTTTGTTGGAAAGATTTAAAAAAATGTATTTCAACGATATTAACTTTATCAAAATTCGATAACGATGTAGATAGTTATGATAATTTTCATTTTACTAAAAGCAAAACACAATATTTTCTCTTTTTGCCACATGTACATTCCACCAAATTTTTTCAAAAGTTTTTCATTATTTTTGCCCTTCTACATGTTTTATATTTACAAATCTGTCATCATGGAAAATGAATCTAACTCTCAAATTTAATATATATTTCCAATTTTTAATCATAATAATCTTTTATCTCAAATTCTTTCGATTTGACTTTGTTCTAGTCGACAATAAATAGTAAAAATCACTATGAATTGTAATATAGATATAGATATAGATATAGGAGAAATTCTAAATGGCGAGGAAATCAGCGAGGGAAGGAGAAAGGGAGAGAGGGGACCGCCCATCCCCCTCGAAATGTGTGCATGAAAAATGACAGTGCGCATCCCGAGGGAATAAACGGTCCCCTCTCTCCCTCCCTCGCTGATTTCCTCACCCGCTTCCTCGCTGTGTAGAACAGCTCATAGATATAGATATAGATGGTTCAGTTAAGACAACATGTCACGTTCCCTTCTTCCAAATCCTGTCTAATGCCGATGTGAAACAGGACCCGGGGTGGCTCCTGTGCACAAAGCGCAGGAGGACGTCCTGTGCACGTTGCACAGCTGTCGGATCAGATCCGACGGTTCACATTGAAGGATTTCAAAACAATGGATTTAAAAAAAAAAAAAAAAAATTTTGAAATCCGTCGATTTGAGCCGTTGGATCAGATCCGACGACTGTACTTTGTGCGCATGACGTCCTCCCGCGCTTTGTGCACAGGAGCTCCCCCCCCCCCTCCCCCCCCCCCCCCCCGAATCCTGTGAAACATGGGTACAACGCTGCAAATGACTGTTTTGAAGATTTGATGGCTGCTGGAATAATAGATCCATCAAAGGTAATAATCATCAGAGATTCAGTTTGGCGTTGTTGCTAAACTTGTCTACTCACTGTTGCTAATCATAGGAGTTGACATGCATGGACAAATTAAGATATATACAGGATATTATATGGAGTGATTCCCCATTTTATGATACTCTCCATCAATTCACATGTGCAATTGAATTTCGGAATATGTGAGACATGTCACTGCCATGCCATGGGTCAGCTATTCTTTCAACCCCAATTATAAAGTACATATTTGATTATTTTGATAGCTATCTCATTTGAAGATTTTGCTGAATTCTATCACATATAGATAGAATTACGGATGTAGAAAATTTAAAATTTTACTCTTAGGATGCAAATTTCTTTCTGTCTCCTTTTTGTTTTTAAAGGGTACGTATTGTTTATCTATATGTTTATGTCATTGAATCAAAGACTAAACCCCCACCAAAATTAAATATATAATGAGCACTTAATTCAATGAAATCCACTCATCCTTTTGTTTTCATTTTTATTATTTACCCCCCACAATGATATAAATTTGTACATTTTTTATTCCCCGGCCAAAACATTTTTCCCATTGACATTTTATCATATACACTATTACCATGGACCTTTTCTCTGGTCATTGAAGACATTTACACACCTGCAAAAAGCATATTATTGTGAAAACAATATAGATAATTCTTTTGAAATGATAATGTATTTCTAATATTACTTGTCCATTTCCCCAGTTACTTCGACGTGTGTACTGTTCAGCGTCAGCTAATTAACTAATTTCCGTCATCTGTACATTAAGTCTATTGAAACCAAAACTCTAGTTAGCTAGGTCTAAGCTGGGAATTAAGTATCATGATGTTTGTTATTCAAATTGGAACAGGTGGTCAGATGTTGTATAGAGGTTGCTGTTTCAGTTGCAAAGACTTTTCTCATGTCTGATTTGATGGTTGTTGATATTCCTCCAAAAGAGTTGATGCCAAGCTCAGGTACAACCTAATACTCACTTTCATGCTAGCACAAACAACCCGCTCTCGACCATATGATATACATATATTATTCATTTGAGTTTTTTTTTTTTTTTTTTTTTTGGAAAAAGGCTAAATTTTTACCGATCAAAGTGGATATATTTGAGCCATTCAAGGCACAAAAATAATGACTGACTGACCATGCATGCTCCTCCAGATGCTTCATGTGTTCTTCTAGGTAAATAAACATAAACATATGTATTTGGCACCTGGAATGGTTGTACTTCCTGCTACGTACTGACTTCCCATAATTTTAGCAACCCTAGGCACAACTCCATTGAAGGATCATCACCAACTTTTGAAACTTATCAGCCAACATCACCACATGGTAGCTTTCTCAATTGAAGGATCATATTATTCCAAGGAGTCCTTCTAGGCCGCGAGGAAGCGAGCGAGGAAACCGGCGAGGGAGGGGGTGTGACCCCCCATCCCCTTCGAGATTCACACGGGCGTGTATCTCGAGGGGGATGGAGGGTCACACCCCCTCCCTCTCCCGTTTCCTCGCCATTTAGAATCACCGTATTCCAAGACGTACTCTTAAAAAAGTTTTTATTGGTGTGTTCACATTTACAGTTACAGGAATTCTAAATGACGAGGAAACGGGCGAGGGAGGGGGTGCAACCCTCCACCCCCTCGAGATGTGTGCCTTTGCGCATCTCGAGGGAGATGGAGGGTTGCACTCCCTCCCTCACCCGTTTCTTCGCTAATAAGACAAACTCTTATAGTTAACATCAAAATATGCTCTTTCTCATGACTTCTTTTCCTCTCGAGCCCTTCACTCTGTCGAGGAAATGGGCGAGGGAGATGGGTGTAACCACCTATCCCCCTCGAGATATGTGACAGCATGCATCTCGAGGGGGAGGTACACCCACCTCCTTCGCCCATTTCCTCGACACTTAGAAAAAGCGTTTCCTCTCTATCCAACCATTCTTCTACTCCAGGTTCATCTTTTTGTAACACCCTCATGTTTAATTTCCTCATGATCTTCAACCTTGTATGCATTTGCAGCTCCCTGACTAAGAGTCTGCAAGTGGTCACCCTTGTAGATTCTTTTTAAGTTTTGTTACGTGTCCGAAACAATACCTATGTCGACTTTTTGGGAACACTTGGTGCACAATTTCTATCAAACCCTTTTTCCATCAGAGATAAAGGTCAACTCATCAGGAATCTATTCAGAGTGTCAAAGTTCTCACCTCTACATGTATAGATCCCATTGGGGAAGCTGGCATTGCTACCATCCAATGATATGGCAGTGAGCACAACCCCACTAAACTTTCCTTTTAAGAAAGTTCCATCTGTAAGGAAAATATCTGTTAATGTAAATAACTCCAACACAAGTCCTAGACCTAGTTGGTGATTGAGAATGGCTAAAAAACGTTATGCAAGTAATAGCAAACAACAAGCAATATGCAGAAAATAAAGATGACACCAAGATTTACGTGGTTCGGCTTTGCCTACTCCACGGACGACGACTCTGTAACTATTTTATTGATATGTAAACACTTACTTGAAGATTACAACGTTGTCAAGCAACGATCCTTGAGATTACCCAATCTCAAGCAAACAATACCACCAAAAGTTTGACGAAACTCGCAAACAAAGAACACCCGATTCCAATCCTTCTACTTCGCTACTGTTTCACGCTTTACACACACTGAATCATGCCGAACTCGCAACCTGTTTCACGCCCTTATCGCAGCCCGTTTCACGCCGCACTGTTGCTCACACTCTGTGTACGTGCTGCTCCCAATTATGTGTTGTTGTTGATCATGTTATCAGCTGTTGATCGTTGTGTATATGCTGCTACTCTTATGTTGTATCTTTTACTGTTTATATGTGTTGTTATAAAGAGAGAATAACAATTGAAGTCCTTGTATGACTTTGAGTCCCACACAATTGGGACTCATAGTCCATGACAATTTGGGAGTCACATGTCCCTGAAGTTTGGGAGCCAATCAAAAGGAGATACAACAAACCCACAAAGACTGTGAATCCTTATTTGTAAAGGACTTTATGTCCTTATCTGTCTCACAATCTTCACCTTGGCAAACAATTCATGCCACCATACAAACATCACAAACGACCACATAAGCATCTCCACATTGGCATGAAAAACCACCAAGACCCATTTCTCTATCACGAGAATCATCGTCATGCCCCTAAGGGCCCTGCCTCCTTGGGGCGTCAATACTGAGAGAGTCTGATCAAGTTGAGACAATGCTCAAACTTGATCCCTGGAACCACTTTTGTCAACATATCAGCTGGATTTTCTTGATTACTCACCTTCTTCAAGAAAACCTCGCCATCCTCGATGACATCCCTCAGAAAGTGATACCGCACATCAATGTGCTTTGTCCGGGCATGATGAACCTAGTTCTTCACCAAATGGATAGCACTCTGACTGTCACATCATCCTGAGTAACACCCAAATCACTAACCAAGACTTGAAGCCAAATGGCTTCCTTCACCACCTTTGATAGAGCCATGTACTATGTTTCAGTAGTAGACAAAGCAACTGTAGACTGTAACTGAGACTTCCCACTCACCGGACCCATCGCCAATGTAAAACAATAACCTGTAGTCGATCGACGCCTATCAAGATCACCAGCATAATCCGAATCAACATAATCTCGGATCATATTTGACACATCTCCTTTCTCATATACTAAACCAACATCCAGCATACCCCGAAGATATCTCAATATCTATTTCAGTGCTTGCCAATGCTTTTTTCCTGGGTTTTACATTAACCTACTAACCAGACTGACTGCAAGAGCGATATCCGGGCGTGTGCAGATCAAGGCATACATAAGACTACCAACTGCACTAGCACAGGGAACATGTGACATGTATTCCCTCTCATCCTCTGTGCTAGGAGACAACTTACCCGAGAGCTTATAGTGAGCAGCCAAAGGAGTACTTACCGGCTTAGACGTATCCATGTCAAAACGGTGAATAAATTTCTCTAAGTATTGTCTCCGTGATAATATCAGTCTGCCCTTCTTCCTATTTCTCACTATCTCCATCCCAAGTATCTTCTTCGCTGAGCCAATATCTTTCATCTCAAACTCCATGCTAAGTTTCATCTTCAATTTATCAATTTCTTTCATGCTCTTCACAACAATGACATGTCATTAACATAAAGTAAGAGAAACATGAAAGACCCATCCTTGAGCTTCTTTGTGAATACACAAGGATCATACTGACGCTTCGCATATCCTTGCTCAATCATAAAAGTACTAAACCTCTTGTACCACTGCCTTGAAGATTGCTTCAACCCATACAGTGACTTCTTCAATTTGCATACATTTTCTTCCTTACCAACAACAGCATATACGTCGGTCTGAGACATGTATATGTCCTCCTCCAAATCTCCATGCAAGAAAGTAGTCTTGAAATCAAGTTGCTCGAGCTCTAAGTCAAACTGCACTGCTAAAGCCAAAAGGACTCGAATAGAAGTGTGCATTACCACCGGAGAGAATACTTCATTGTAGTCCACACCTTCTTGTTGTGCCTTTAGCCATCAATCTTGCCTTGTATCGTATACCTGTACAAGTACCCCTGAAATCTGAAATCCCGTCTTTTACTATGAAAACCCACTTACACCCAATTGACATCTTCCCTTTAGGGAGTGTCACAAGCTCCCATGTATGATTATTCTGAAGAGATAACATCTCCTCATCCAAAGCCTTTTTCCACTCCTATTTGTGAACACTTAGCAAAACCTGCGTATATGTGGTAGGAACATCATCATATCCATAAAAAATTAAGAATGTGCAAACGACGCCATCCTTGTAGCCAAATCTAAGTGATGCACGTCTGACTCTAGGTTCTCTGCCTACTGCTAAAGACGGTGTTTGTAACCGTTGAACCTGTTGTTGTGTAGGATCCATGTTCCCATCAGTAGGAACCTCATCTTCTGTCATTGTCTCATCAGACATCATATCTGTATCACATATTCCCTCAGTAGAAGGAACATCATGCTCTGTATGAGATCTAGGAGCTCCTAGCTCCACTGTAGAGAATCTCTAACATCCTCATCTTCATCATAGCTATCACCCCTCTGAATCGGAGAACCATCTTTGCATCTCTCACACTTTGCCTGTAACAAAATCTCTTCATGGAACTTCACATCTTGACTAATCACAAACTTCTGTAAATCAGGGCACCATAATCAATACTCATTCACATTATCTGGATAACTGAGTAAATTGGATTTCTTGACCCTTACTCTAATGTTATCCTCCCTAACATGAAAATATGCGGGAAAGTTAGAATAATCTGAAGAAATACCAGACCATACCTCCATAGGAATCTGAGACTCAATAGCTGATGAAGGAGAGCGGTTAATGAGATAGCACACCGTGTTTACTGCTTCAGCCCACCATATTTCACCCAAACTTGCATTGGACAACATGCACTGTGCTCTCTCCAACAGGGTAAGGTTCATCTGCTCTGCTACCCTGTTCTGCTGTGGTATCGACTTCACTGTGAAGTGTCTTCTAATGCCATGTTCCAAACAAAACTACTTCAAGGGATCCTCAGTATACTCACCGCCATTGTCAGATCTCACTACTTTGATCACCATTCCAGTTTGTTTCTCAATCATAGCTTTCCACTTCTTGAAGATATCAGTGACTTCATTTTTATGTTTCATGGTATACACCCATACTCTCCGGCTAAATTCATCGATAAAAGACACAAAATACGTAAAACCCCCTTGGATGCGACTCTAGAGGGTCCCCAAACATCAGTGTGGATATAATCCACAATCCCCGCGGTGCTATGAGTAACATCGCTAAAACTGAGTCTGCACTGCTTTCCATAGATGCAATGTTCACAGAAATCCAGCTTTGTCATTTTATCACCGCCAAGCAAGCACCGCTTGCTTAAAGTTTCTTAGTCCACTCTCACTTACATACCCTAATCGCATGTGCCATAATTGTGTGCGCGTCAAACTTTTCTCATCAACAACTGTAGAAACCATAACTCCACCTTCAACTACATTGCCTAAAAGGAAATACAATACTGCATGCCTAACCACTGTCATGAGCAACCTGTCACCAAAGTAAACACTACAATACCCATTTTCACCAATATATTTATAGCCCTGAGCTTCAAGCACTCCAAGAGAAATCAACCCCTTTGAAAGAGCTAGAACATGACGTACCTCGGTAAGCTGTCTACATGACCTATCTGTCAACTGGAATTTGAATGTACCAACAACCATTGTTTTGCTAGACCGAGAGCCACTCATTTTAACTAAACTGCCTTTAACCTCACGATAAGTGATTAAAATAACTTCAATAAACACCTTGAACAATGATAATCACATAATTATAACATTATTACCTCTTATTATATTTTTGTTAATCCTTATTTTTATCTTATTTTAGATTAATTATTAATTTTTTGTGTTTTTGTAGAATGTGGAGCTGTAATGAAGAAATCAGAGAAAAATGCAATGAACAAATCTCAGACGACGACTTCAGAGGAAGCGGAGGTGAGAATAGCCTAAGCTCATAACCTAAACTCAAAACCGAACCCATAAACCTAAACCCATTGCTAAGCCCAATCAAACCCTAGACATAGTCTCTCAATTATCCAAGATTCTGATTTATTTTTGCCTTAAATCACTCATTGAACCCTCCCCTTAACTTGTCCATATTCATTTTCTTAATTCTCTATAAATACAAGAAAAATTAATGAAAAAGGGAAGGAGGAGAAGGGAATCAAGCCTCAATAGCCAAAAACAAATCCTCTTTCTTTCACAAAGTGATTCTCATCACCATCCCAACCAAGCAAATCTAGGTTTTCTCTCCTTCACCCCACTGAAACAAGGGCGTGACAACCCTGTTTCACTTAACCTCGCCACCATCCAACAACCACAGCCGCCACCGGCATCAGACACCACCTCCTCACCCTGTTTCGCACACCCACAGCCGCCACCATTTCCTTGTTCCTCTCCTCATCCCCTGTTCTCACCGTCACAAGCCGCACAACACAACCACGCACCTCTAGCCCCTGTCCCTGTTCCTCTATTCTTTCCCTGTTTTCATGTCTCTCTCTTCACCTCGCCACCGTCCAGCAGCCAACCATCGAGCACCACCATCAGACGCCCCCACCATCACCACCTCGCGCACCAAACAGAGGAGAAACAAGGAGCACGTCCCTGTTTTCTTTCCTCGCAGCCGTCACGACCTCCTGTTGTTCTCTCCGCCACCTCATCTTCCTTTTTGCTTCTCTCTCTTTCGACCACCTTCCACAGCACCTGCAATAGCTTGAAGTTCTCCCGTGCGTCTCCTGCTCTCTCGGTCTGTAACAAAGAACTGGAACAGAGAAGCAGTACCGGAGCAGAGAAGCAATCGTGAACTGAAAGAGAAGCAGCAAGGAATAGCAAAGCTCGCAAGAGTTCCGGAGCCGTTTGGAGGACGAAGGAGCTCGCAAGGAGCAGAAACGAGGCAGCGCGAGCAGCGCTACTCGCTGGAGACGAAGGTGTAGAGCAATTTTTCTGGCGGGAACCAATTGTTTTTCAAAACAGTTGGCTGTTTGCAACCTGGTGATCTGCTGAGTACCACCGCACCGAGTTTGCGACAAACCAAAAGGGTTGTATAATTTATTTTTATTTATTTTTCTGACTTAAATGCTTAATTGATAATTATAATTTTATTTCAGAAATTTGATAAATTGCTTTCACCTTTCATGTTCGATAAAAACTTGATATGTTTGGTAGTTAGATTCACATTTTATCAATATTCAAAGCATGTGCTACAAATATTGAGCTTGAACTTTGATTAAGTGTGCCCTAAAAAAACACTTAATGCTTGGTAAGAGTTTATTTGCTTGAGATAAATTGTTAATGTTTGACAGAAACTTGATATGATTGGAATTGGAATTGGATTTTAATGATCACATCTTCGGTGTAAGTAAGGGATCCTCATCCCTAAAGCTTCTCGTTTATAATTTCAGTAATTTAGATTTAAATATATTTGATAACTCATCGGTGAGTCCAAACCCCACAAAATCCATCTCATTCATCTTTTCCTTTTATTTTATTTTTCTTATTTTTAGTTTAGTTTTAAAAACACTGTAACCCCATTTTTCTCCAAATTAGTTTAATTAAATTATAAAATTCAATTGCATCCACTTTCCTCGTGGGATCGACCCGTACTTGCCGTTGTCTACCAGTTAGACACCGTGCACTTGCGGTTATTACAAGTGGGACAAATTAGCCTATTTATTCAGGCCGGTTAAACCCGCAACAAGTTTTTGGCGCCGTTGCCGGGGAAGGTAGCGGTGTAATTGAATTTAAGATTTATTTTCACTAATTTTAAAAAAAAAATTCAAGAAAAAAAAAACAAAATTTTTTTATTTTTTATTTTGTTAAGTTCTTTTTTACACTCATTTCGTGTTATTTGTTTGATTTTGCAGAATACACGCTTCTCGAGGAAATTGGACGATCCTGCAAACATCAAGCAAATTTTAATTTTAATTAAAAAAATTTTGTGAGGAGAGTTTTAATTTTATTTTCACCTCGTTTTACGAGTGTGTGGTGTAATAATTCTTGTAAACTCTATTGTTTTCCATTTTTAATAACCTAAAAAAAAAAAAAAACCCCCTAAATTCTCTAAGTCAAAAGAAAATATAGGGAAACAATTTAATTGTTACCCAATAATTTCTTGTGATTTAGAAATCCGACTTCTAAGACCAATACTAGTTATTTGATTGCATATGCTTGTGTGCTGATTGAAACGGATAAAAAGAAGTCGGACATTTTTTTTAATTGTGCTAACTTTTTGTGCAGAACGGAATACGCAGTGTAAGTACTTCTATCACACGCAATGTATTAGCGACCCGTGTGCTTTGTGTAATTGTTTGAAATTGTGTGATTGGTTGTAGGGATGGCAACGTGGCGGATTTGAACAATACATCCCCGATCCGTCAGGAGAAGCTGTTCCTCCAATCCGCCCTGCTAATCCGTTTATAAAATTAATTAAAAACCATAACTGGCCCGTGCAGATTGGCGGATATCCACCCCGCCCCGCTAATACGTTTATAGTTTGGGTTATATTATTGGATTGCCAGGTCTGAGAAATTACAAAAAAATATCTCAGAAACAATAACAAAAAATATTACAAACTATAACCTTTGATCTCAGAAATTACAAAAATTACAAAAAATATATTTGATCTATTACAAAAATTACAAAATATATTTGGTCTCAGATCTGTGATCAGAGATATGCGATCAGAGATCTTTGATCTCAGATCTCAAGGCCTTCGACCACCCTTGAGGCCTACCACCCTGCGACTCGGCCACCCTTCTACCACCCTGCGACCACCCTTCGACCACCGACCACCCTTTGAGGCCGAGACCACCCTGCGAGGCCGAGACAACCCTGCGAGACCACCCTTCGACCACCCAGCGAGACCACCCTTCGACCACCGACCACCCTTTGAGGCCGAGACAACCCTGCTAGACCACCCTTTGAGGCCGAGACCACCCTTTTGAGGGTGGTGCTTCGACCACCCTTGAGGCAGCCTTCGACCTCTCTGTGACTCTGAGACCCTTTGAAATCACAATTCACAAATGAGATTATGAGAATGAGGTCGGTTTAATCCCTATTTATAGCTTAAGGGTATTATAGTAATTTAATCGGTTAAACGAATATCCGTGGGCCAGATATGGTTAAATCCGTATCCGCCCCGAATAATAAATGGATACAATTTGGATATCTGTATTCGCCCCAACCTCCATATACCCTTAACCAAATCCGCCCCAAATGGGGCGAGCGGGGCAGATATTCGTGAAAATCCGCCCTACTGCCATCCCTAATTGGTTGTTTAATTTATGTAATTGTGGATGCTAAACTTTAGTAATTCATAATAAGCAGACCCAGCTTCTAAATAGAAACTTGTGGGACTTGATATCCCCACCTCATCACTCCAGCTGTGTGCAACCAATAGCCAAACATAATTAAAATCAATTAGCAAGTTAGATAGAGCCATCTTTTAGGTACGGTGTTCATAGGACAACCAAGACCAAGGTGAATCCAATAATTTTTGTGTTGACCGCTGCTAAAAGTGACGATGGGTTTAATCATTCAATGAACTTCGAAAGGCCACTGCCACAAGGGTAATTTACCCGGTACGTCGAGTCATAAGTAAGCTACGATCCACAAGGAGAATTGGTGTAACTAACAGTTTTGGGTTAGGAACACAAGCCTCAAGTGTACATTTAACATCACATCGTTCTCACATCTATTGGCTTATAGAGTGGTAGCACAAGGAAGTACTTAATTGGACCATTGTGGCCTCATTCTCTTGTGTGATAATCCGGTTTCTTTGAAAAATAACTCTAGCCTACTGATTTTGAACTTTGTGGTGTAAAGTATACACTCTTAGGATCATCTTGTAGCACCCATTGCTCTAATATAAAGATTACATAAGAAATAATCTGTCCCCCAAAGATAAAAAGATGATTAATCTCAAAAACACTGATTGCTTAGGGAGGCATTTTTTCTTGTGCATCAATTGGTTGCTGATTGTGTTTAAGTCTGTGCGTGATTTTTTTAAGGTTAGTAAACATTTCAAACCTCACTTGGTGTAGACCTGTTTATGCGTCTTTGGGAACGGGATTCAAGAGGTAGACTAATTCGAGAGGATCCTGTAGAGTTGTCTGAAGTCCCCATTGACCTTCTAGAATCGTTCTCCTTGTCGAGTGAGACCACTGAAATGGCTGGGGAGAGAGCATTTAAGGATTATTTCTCTCTACGTTCCAATAACACCCCATCTTGCATTGTTTTACCTGAGACCACTGCAAGTAGCTTTGAGCTAAAACCATCAATTATCCACCTTTTGCCTTCCTTTTATGGTCTAGAAAAAGAGGATCCCTATCTTCATGTCAAAGAGTTTCTTGACATTTGTGCTACTCTGAAATATCCCAATTTTTCTGATGATTCAGTTCGTCTTAGGTTGTTCCCCTTTACTTTAAAAGATAGGGCGAAGTCATGGTTAAACTCCTTAGAAACTGGAACCATCGACACTTGGGATGCCCTATCAGGAAAAATTTTGACAAAATATTTTCCTATTCATAAAACAAATGCCATCCGAAGAGATATATCTAATTTTCAACAGAAAGAGGGTGAACATTTCTATGAATGTTGGGAAAGATTCAATGAACTCATTGCTAGGTGTCCCCATCACGGCTTTGAAAAGTGGTGTTTGGTTCAATACTTTCAAGACGCGTTAACCCCTCAAAACCGTCGAATGATTGACGCCACTAGTGGTGGGTCACTTATGAAGATGAGTGCTAATGAGATTTGGGAATTCTTTGAAGCTATTTCTGAAAATTCTCAACAATGGGATTATTCAAGAAAAGACTCGGATAGGCGAAAGGGTGGTTTGTATGAAGTAAGGGATACATCATCTACTCCTCATCTTCCTCATTCTTTCAGGTTGGAAGCAGTTGTAATGACAATGGCACAGAAGATTGATGCATATCTGGAAAAGTCTCAGCCATCAGTCCAAACCAATGTTCCATCCGAGGTTTGTTTTGCATGTTCAAGTTCTAGTCATTCCACATCAGACTGTCACTTGAAAAATGAGTACCTTGCTTATTTTGCTGAGCAAGTCAATGCATTCAATACCTTTAGGCAATCTGGTTATAATCCACACTCAAGTTTTTACAATCCAGGTTTAGCCAAACAACCTAATCTCTCATGGGCCCATGGTCAACATCAAGGAGGCCCAGTTGTTATCCCTCAAGCTCCTCGAGCTCCAATTCCCGCTAATAGGCCTCAATTCAATCAAGATGTACCTCCCTCTAACACTCAGAGTTTTCAGGATACATTGAACCAATTTATGCAGAGAACAGAAACCATACTCGAACAGAACTCTCAGGCTATAACCGAACTAAGAGCTACTTCTCAACAACAATCTCAAGCCATCCAAAAGGTTGAGATGACTGTGAGTCAAATAGCAAAATCCTTTCCTGAAAGAGAAACAGGAAGATTATCTTGTCAACCCATTCAAAATCCTAAGGGCCAATTCGAAATAGGCAGTGCATCTCAACCACACAATGAAGATGTCAAATCTATCATCACCCTTAGGAATGGAAAACAAGTTGACAACCAAATTAGAATGCCTAATTTGATTGATTCTGAATTCCGATCCACGCCAAAGCAAATCACACCTCCATCTGAGAAGGAGGCTGATAAAGCCTCATCTTCTCAAGAGGATCATCATCGTGACTCTGATCCCACCAAGGCATCCTATATGCCTAGAGCACCATTTCCATCGCGGTTAGTTCCGACGAAGAAAGGAACAAATGCCAACGATATAATGGAAATTTTTAAACAAGTTCAAATCAATATTCCATTACTCGAGGCCATTAAGCAAGTTCCCTCTTATGCCAAGTTTTTGAAGGATTTGTGTACACAAAATCAAAAACTGAAT
Organism: Berberis vulgaris; assembly: GCA_963556465.1. Lineage (NCBI taxonomy): Eukaryota > Viridiplantae > Streptophyta > Magnoliopsida > Ranunculales > Berberidaceae > Berberis > Berberis vulgaris. Next base: position 59,088,754 of record OY747129.1, on the reverse strand, counting down.
GTGCACAAAAGAGCCTTCCTAACTGAGCAAGTCAACTCCATCCTACAACACAAAACCCCACCTAAGTACAGAGATCATGGTTGCCCGACTATTTCATGTGTGATTGGTGATCATATGATTGGGAAGGCACTGTTAGATTTAGGGGCAAGTGTTAATCTATTGCCATATTCAATATATGTGCAATTGGGTCTTGGTGAGTTGAAACCAACTCAAGTGACACTGCAATTGGCAGACAGATCTGTCCGAGTCCCCCGCAGTGTGATAGAGGATGTGATCATTAAGGTTGACAAATTTTATTTCCTTGTGGACTTCATTGTCCTTGACACACAACCTGTTCACAATCCCTCTAGTCACATTCCTGTCATTTTGGATCGACCTTTTTGGCCACATCCAATGCCATTATTAACTGCAGGAATGGAATTATGAAATTGTCATTTGGCAACATAATCGTCGAACTCAACGTTTTTAATGTTAGTCAACAACCTCCCGAGCCCGAGGATGTTTGTGAAGTTGACATGATTAAGAGTTCGATGGAGAATTCCTTATTGCAGTCTGTATCAAATGATCCCTTAGCAGTATGTTTGACTCACTTCGGTTTAGACTTCGATATTGATGATTCCATTAGGGAAGTGAATGTTTTGCTTGATTCATCCCCTATTATGGATCCAGGTTACACATGGAAGCCTAAAGTGGAACTCATTCCACTCAACGAGTCAAAATTGAACCTTTCTGCTGATACTATTAGGCTTTCTGACCCATTCCCTTTTCCGCTTGTTCATGATGACCCATTTGACATATGTCCTCCTAGTGACTTCTACATCAAGTCCGATCCTCAGTATTCCTTGGAGAGACTACATGCCATAGGTAGTGCTAATTCTAGGTTTGGGGGTGTTGTTGAGCTGTCTAGCTCATCATCTTTGTGCAATTCATTTTGTTATGATGAGCCTGTACCACCTGATATATCTATAGACATACCTCTTTCCATCCCTTTAATAGTGACAGACGCTACCTATGTGGATCCCTTGTTCTTAAGGGATGATTTTAATTTTGACCATCCTATTGTGCAACACATTCAATCTTCCGATTTGACACCAGACATAGAATGTCCCTTTTTAGGAGTAGGAAATAGTCATTTGCAGGATATTCCTGTTGGTGACAACTTTCTGCTCCAGATCTCTATGACTTCTTTATGACCGCGGGTTCGTTTGCATTTTCTCTATGATTTTGCATGGCGTCTTCGTCATTTTAGGGATGTGTTAGTTTTTGTTGTGCTGCATGTAGGTGCTACTATATGTTGGACGGATCCTCAACTTTTTCGGTTATTGTTATATGATATAGTCAACATCATGGCCTCGTCATTTCATGGTACATCATTTATGAGGAAGAAAATATGTCAGGCTGATGACGTTATACCAAGCGCTACTGGGAGGCAGCCCAACTTTTGTTGTAAAGGTGCATGTTGAGTGTGTATTTTATCTATTTCTATTAACTAATCCACAATTCTTTTGTCTCTGAGCTCTCATCGGTGGATTACTTGTGGAAATTGGTAAAATCTTCACCGCGGTAATACTGTTCTTACCTCCTCTCATGTACTTATTTCATTCATTTGTCAAAATTATTTTGTTAAACATTGAGGACAATGTTTGGATTAGGTTTGGGGGTAGGGTTCACGAGTAGGTGAATTTTTTGTAGTGTTTTCTTATTTTCTTATTCTTAAAAAAAATAAAAAAATAAATTGTGTTTTTATGTCAAGAAAACTTGGTTTTTTTGCGATTATTAAAATGGATTTAAAATTTTTATGCTCAAGAAAATGCAAGCCAACTTGACATATTGGTATATTGATAAAGACTGAAAGTTTAGTATGATCCTTAAGTTAGATCCAGTTCATAAGATTTTTCAACTCGACCACCATGAGCCATGTTAGCATAACTTGAAGTTGATGAGTGAAGTATATACTAGAAAACCTTAGAATAATAGTGGAGACTTAACCCTGAAAGTTTTGAGCCTTTCTATTTTTCTGAGGGTTATACATAAACTCTTATTTTTCTTGAGTCCGTATTATCTCGTTGATGATCTCATTTTTCTCATTTTTTTGATCAATTGCTTTGGGAATGACATCAAAATTGAATTATTACACTAGAACTTCTTGGCTTATTCAATTGAGGTGTCATAATACTGACCCGAACTTAGGAAATGATTTAGGCATTTTTTTTTCTTTAGACCATTAACTAGCCTTTTAACTTACCCATAACATTAACCTTTTTGTAGCCTTTTGAGCCTTAGAATGACTTTTATTTGTTAACCCATTAACCTTTACCCAACTTTTCTGGGAATGTGTATGGATGAATATACTTGGTGTAAAAAGGGCATCAAAAAGCAAAATATGAGATATTTCATAAATCTTCTATGCGAAAAAAAAAAAAAAAACAGAAGAAGAATGTCAATGAGGATAAAGATGTGAGAATGAAGAAAAATTGATGGTGCGCAACATTGGTTTATTCTTGACAACTCTAATTGTTCGTGAATGGGTGTATACATTCCTAGAATTTTTTGTTAGAATCCTTTGACATTCCTTATTAACCATTACCCAAGCCCCGTTACAACCCAACAAAGTCCTAGTTGATCTTAGGTAAAGGTTGGTTCCGTAGATGTGGAGATTTATTAACCAAGACCTATGGTGTTTGATTCAACATTCCCAAAAGTAATTGATATTCCTGTCCATGAGATCATGTTCATTCCATTATTGAAAAGTCTATTCTTCATAATACTATATGTGAGATGATTGTTTTCCATTATTTACTCTTTCCTCACATATAAACTGAGTGAAATACCAAATCTCTGAGTGCTTTATTGTGAGTGACATGAGAGGTTTGAAGTCAAAACAAACTTTCTACAGGAGATTTAGTCATTGTTTTACTCTGAAATGAAAAGTTATGTTGATAGTGCTATCCACACACACACATTGAGTTGAGGATGATTGTGAATTTTTTTCTAACCTTTGGAGAATATTAAATTATTTGGAGATTTGTTGATACACTAAAATGACACTGTTGGTTTCTTGCATTTCTTCAAGTTTTAAAATGAACACTGTTTGACCAAGTTTTGTTGAGTCAATAATGTTTGTGGGTAACATTTTCTTGAAACCCTCACTAGACTATAACTCGTCCCCTAGAGGTAATCTAGGGGTTCAAAGCCTTGTTACACGTTTTCAAAGGTAAGTGCAATCGACGATTCCTGCGAAAGTGAGTTAGGATTTTATTTGTGATTTTATTTTCTTTGTTTTGCTCGAGGACTAGCAAAATATAGGTTTTGGGGTATTTGATAATCACATAATTATAACATTATTACCTCTTATTATATTTTTGTTAATCCTTATTTTTATCTTATTTTAGATTAATTATTAATTTTTTGTGTTTTTGTAGAATGTGGAGCTGTAATGAAGAAATCAGAGAAAAATGCAATGAACAAATCTCAGACGGCGACTTCAGAGGAAGCGGAGGGGAGAATAGCCTAAGCCCATAACCTAAACTCAAAACCAAACCCATAAACCCAAACCCATTGCTAAGCCCAATCAAACCCTAGACATATTCTCTCAATTATCCAAGATTCTGATTTATTTTTGCCTTAAGAGGGGTGTATTGTATATGGATTCTTATGGAATTTATAAATAATTTGAAAAGTCCACGGACTCTTTAAATTGTCCACGGACTTCTGCTGATTTCTTAAATCCATAGACTTTTGCTACAGACTTTCTAGAGATTTATGAAAATCCACGGACTTTGTATGAACGACTTTTACAGATTTCTAATTATTTGCAAGATAAAAAAGAAGTTGGTAAATAGTGATGAAACAAATTTCCTGGTCGCATAAGTTATCTTTTGAAGTGGAAGGGGTTAAGGGATAAGGAAAAAAAAAGTGTAGCTCACTCAAATTTCCATTCACTACTAAACTCTTCATTGCACAAGTTATCTTTCTCCTGGTCGCATCAAGTTGATGAAGGCTTTTGCTACTGGTACTTCCACCACTTTTATTCCAAACGGTTACAAATTTACAAAATGATATTAACTTCTACAAAACTTTCACAAAAGTAACTTTCTTAGAGCCCCTGGGAACTTGGTTTTGACTGCTTGAAGAGTTGAAGATACGTTTTAGTTTTGTTCCTCACATAAACAATTTGCTAAGAGTAAGTCTAGCTAGCCTTGTTTGCCAATCTTTTTTGGCATTTTTTTGGTATTTTTACACTTTGTACCCTTTCTCTTTAAAACACAACCACAAACACTATCTATAGAAGGGATAGAAGTGTAAAAAAATCCAAAAAATGCCAAGAAAATGCTAGCAAACAAGGCTGGCTAGAATTGTTGATTTGCTAAACATAAAAGTCTTGGTGTAACTGAATTCACATTTGTGAACCTCTCTATTTCTCAACATTTGGGTGGTTGTTTTAGTGGTTTCACGAAATCAAAGAGCTAATTCCAGGAATTTCTTGAGTGAGGCAATCTGAAGTGCCTAATTAACTTAAAACTTTGATCATCTGATCTAAGCCTGAATTCAAGAAAGAAGACTACACCCATGCATTGTTAGACATGAATCAATGTTGCAGTTTAAAGAAGTACGTGGAAGAAAAACATCATTTATTGAATCAAAGTGCAGATACATAATCAGTACATTCTCGATCCCCCCAAGTCCCGACAATACAACTTGTAAAGATAAGGAACCTGCACTATTTTGTGCAGTTGATAACTTCTGAATCAACTTTGCAACTTCAAGGACACAAGGGATACATCATCAAGATTACTAGTACCAGTATTACAGACGTAATAGTTCTCTACTTATTCCCTAAGCAAGAGTCGTTCCTAACTTCTTGTCTTGCTCTATGCAAAGAATAGATAGCTTCATCAATTAAGAATCCCCTACAATCACTTGCATAATGGTGCTTTTTCCTCCTTTAAACTTGGATTTGAATAGACCATTTGTACATCTCTTCCTCTGGAACAGGGATAGTGAAGGTTAATAGTCCATTGCCTGTATTGTAGTTGAAGTCTGTGACATAGTCATCTACAGTGCATTTCAAAGGCTTCTGAGATGAGTATGCACCAAAACGACCACATCCCCGGGTTTTGAGAGCTATTGTTGCATTGGGTGGTCGGCTTTCACTGAGTGAAGTTGACACTTCAGAGGAGACTTCACCATCAAACAACTCTTTGTTTCCTGTATCCAAATGGATGTTGAATTGCTCCACAGCCCCACTGGAGTTAAACATATCGAGCAAACCTATTAGGGCAACTATAGACCCTAATTTAATCCAAACCCTAACCCAAAATCATCAACGATGCAACTATGAATACTTATGCAAAGATAGAAAAAGAATTGAGAAAACAAGAGGATGGGAACCAACCTCTTCGCGGCTGGCACAAGGAAGAACTTTGGGAGACTTTTTTTCACGTTGAAATCTTTGATATGGAGGCTGGCAAACTATTGAACTTTGTTATTTATACCTAACACTACAAAGTCCATGAGAATCCATGATTTTCCAAATCCATAAACATGAATGATATTTTGAATACCTTAAAACTTTTGTGGACTTTCTGAAATCCATATTGAATACCCCTAGACTTTGTGGATTTCAGAAAGACTTTTTAAAATCCTGATTGAATATCCCTAGACTTTTGTGGACTTTTTAAAATCCAAATTGAATACACTTGGATTTTCAGAATCCATGGATTTTATTAAATTGCCCACAAAATCCAGATACAATACAACCCTCTAAATCACTCATTGAACCCTCCCCTTAACTTGTCCATATTCATTTTCTTAATTTTCTATAAATACAAGAGAAATTAATGAGAAAGGGAAGGAGGAGAAGGGAATCAAGCCTCAATAGCCAAAAACAAATCATCTTTCCTTCACAAAGTGATTCTCATCACCATCCCAACCAAGCAAATCTAGGTTTTCTCTCCTTCACCCCACTGAAACAGGGGCGTGACAACCCTGTTTCACTTCACCTCGCCTCCGTCCAACCAGTGTTGTTAAGGCGCGCCTCAAATTGTGGCGAGACGGAGCGGTAAACTGAGGCGTCAGCCTCGGTCCGCTTCATCCCGCTTCACGCCTTACCCGCCTCAAACACCTCGGACCGCCTCAGGCTTTTTAAAACTTAAAACTCAAATAAAACCCAAAAAGCCCAAAAGCCCAAAGGATTGGGGTAGGGTTAATTACAGGGGTCGAGACTCAAGAAAGAGATGGATTCTTTCTGCCGCTTCTCATTGCTTCAAGCCTTCAACTCAACTCTCAACGCCTTTTCTTCTTCTCCTTCAAATCAGCAAATGCAAATCAGGTATGTTTTCTTCCTTTCTTCTTCTTCCTCTTCTTCTAATCTTCAAATATGTTGCATTTTTTTTTTCTTTCTATGATCTGTTCATAGAGGCCGATTGCTGCGTTTTTTTTGCTGTTTTTTTGCTAATCTTCAAATATGATCTTCTTCCTATTCTTCTAATCTTCAAATATGTTGCGTTTTACTATTTTTTTGCTGCTGCATTTTCCCTCTTCAATCCCTCTTCTTCCCTCAATCCCTCTTTAAACTGATTATAGCATGGGATAAACACTAATCACAAAGTCTGGGTTACCTTTTTTTTTTCTTCTGCAGTTCTATTATAGTCATGAAAACAATCTGAGTAATCTGTACTGGTCAAAGGATAAAGCAATTGAAGCCATGACAATGTCTGGCTTTATTGTGGATAGAAGCAAAATTACATTGAGGATTATGTAGATTAAAACCATTGTGAATGAAAGCTATTTTGTTGTTTTCTTGTTTGTTTGTTTTTTAGTGATTTTGTGAATGTTGGCATGTTAAGTACACTTATGTAGTGTATTTTTTTCTATGTTATGCAACTTTATTATGTTTCCATTTCAATTCTAAATAGTTATATGACTTTTTGTACATATTGGTTTATGCAAGTTATCAAAATGATGATGAATATTACTAATCTAAATATGTTTCAATTTATTATAATAAAAAAATCTTTAAAAAATGATAAAGACCGCCTCAGTGAAGTGAGGCGTCTGCCTCGCCTACCGCCTCGCCTCTGAGGCGTTTTCAGGCTCGTCCGCCTCGACGCCTTAACTACAATGCATCCAACAACCACAGCCGCCACAACCATCAAACACCACCTCCTCACCCTGTTTCGCACACCCACAGCCGCCACCATCTCCCTGTTCCTCTCCTCATCCCCTGTTCTCACCATCACAAGCCGCACAACACAACCACGCACCTCCAGCCTCTGTCCCTGTCGCAAACAACCATGCACAACCACCGCCCACGACTCCTCTGTTCCTCTCTTCTTCCCATGTTTTCGTGTCTCTCTCCTCACCTCGCCACCGTCCATCAGCCAACCACCGAGCACCACCATCAGACGCCCCCACCATCACACCTCGCACACAAAACAGAGGAGAAACAGGGAGCACGTCCCTGTTTTCTTCCCTCGCAGCCGTCACGACCTCTTGTTGCTCTCCCCGCCACCTCATCTTCCTTTTTGCTTTTCTCTTTCTCGACCACCTTCCACAGCACCTGCAACAGCCTGAAGTTCTCCCGCGCGTCTCCCGCTCTCTCGGTCTGTAACAAAGAACTGGAACAGAGAAGCAGTACCGGAGCAGAGAAGCAATCGTGAACTGAAAGAGAAGCAGCAAGGAATAGTAAAGCTCGCAAGAGTTCCGGAGCCGTTTGGAGGACAAAGGAGCTCGCAAGGAGCAGAAACGAGGCAGCGCGAGCGGCGCTGCTCGCTGGAGACGAAGGTGCAGAGCGATTTTTATGGCGGGAACCAACTGTTTTTCAAAACAGTTGGCTGTTTGCAACCTGCTGATCTGCTGAGTACCACCGCACTGAGTTTGCAATAAACCAAAAGGGTTGTATAATTTATTTTACTGACTTAATTGTTTAATTGATAATTACAATTTTATTTCAGAAATTTGAAAAATTGCTTTCGCCTTTCATGTTCGATTAAAACTTGATATGTTTGGTAGTTAGATTCACATTTTATCAATATTCAAAACATGTGCTACAAATATTGAGCTTGAACTTTGATTAAGTGTGCCCTAAAAAGACACTTAATGCTTGGTAAGAGTTTATTTGCTTGAGATAAATTGTTAATGTTTGACAGAAACTTGATATGATTGGAATTGGAATTGGATTTTAATGATCACATCTTCGGTGTAAGCAAGGGATACTCATCCCTAAAGCTTCTCGTTTATAATTTCAGTAATTTAGATTTAAATATATTTGCTAACTCATCGGTGAGTCCAAACCCCACAAAATCCATCTCATCCATCTTTTCCTTTTATTTTATTTTTCTTATTTTTAATTTATTTTTAGTTTAGTTTTAAAAACACTATAACCCCATTTTTCTCAAAATTAGTTTAATAAAATTATAAAATTCAATTGCATCCACTTTCCTCGTGGGATCGACCCGTACTTGCAGTTGTCTACCAGCTAGACATCGTGCACTTGCAGTTATTACAAGTGGGACAAATTAGCCTATTTATTCAGGCCGGTTAAACCCGCAACAAGTTTTTAATGTAGATTTAACTAACCTAAATAAATAGGTTAATTTAACCTAGTCTTAATAACTGCAAGTGCACAGTGTCTAACTGGTAGACAAGGTCAAGTACAGGTCGATCCCACAAGGACTGTGGTTGCAATTAAATTTCAGAGTTGACTTAAACTAATTTAAATGGGGGTTACAACAATCAAAATATCTAAACTAAAAATCAAATTAAAAAGCAAAACAAAAAGTTTTTAAGAATATGAGAAGGGAAACCAAAGCATTGAATCCACCAATTCAATTTTTCAAGTTATTTTAATCTAACTTATTATTTTCTAAAGCGAGAAGTTTTAGGGATGAGAATCCCTTGCTTGCATCGATGATGTGATCGTTTAGAACAATTCAGTTTTAATATCCAATGTTACAATTAACTTCAACATAAATTAAAGATTCCTAGAATTGAGTGTCTTGTTACAGCACACTCAATCACAAGTCTAATTTATTAAGTTTCAACTCCTAGCATTGAGTGTCTTATTACGGCACACTGAATCACAAGTCTAACTTAACCAATTAAAACTAATGCTTTAAATATTAGTAAAGAAAACTCTAACTACCGACTAGTCGATGAAAGTAATTTACTAATACTCAGAAATTAAATGTATTTTGCAGTTAAGCACATAATAAAATAAAAAGTCAAACTAGAACAAACTCTTGAAACCCAATTGGTTTCATCTTAGCCTTGGCGAAGGGTTTAGCTCCCCATGGTAGCGGTGGTCATCTCCTCGTGGAGTTGTACGTCGCAACTCATCTCCTCAGAATCGACAAATCAACAATTTAGCAACTGTGGATGCTTTGAACAGTCCCGTGGGCGCAAATAGCCTCCAGCTTCTTCTACTGTGGTGGTACACAGAGTAAGTGGCCGAGGTGCCGATAGCTACAAATGGCTTTCTCTCCCCATTCAAATTAGATACAAGGCGAGAGCGCAGGCGTTAACGTGTTGTTCTTGCCCGTGACCTATTGCAGCTACTAGCGTGCTGTGCGAGGATGCTCCGGCAAGGGCGGTGAAGATACCGGGACAGATGTGGTGGTTGCTGGCGTTGCAGTTGACGGCGAAGAGAGAAAGACCAAGAGGTGACGGTGGTGTTTGTGGCTGTTATGGGAGAGAAGGTGGTGGTCTGTGGATCCGAAAGAGAAAAGGCTATAGAGAGGGACTGAGGAGGAGAGAGAGGTCTGTGGACTGTGGTAGCTGTGTTGAAACGTGGAGAAGATGGTACGGGGGCTGTTGGCTGGGAGAGCCCCCAGAGAGGGGAAGAAAAGATAGAAGAACCCCTAGAGAAATTAGGGTTATTGGGTTTTATAGAAAATTAGGGTAATTGTGTTGGGTTAACTGCACCCCCGTCTCCGCTCGTCAATACCAAATTGCTTATTATCACCTCGAACTCCGCATTAATCCGTTAACGCTCTGAATTCTGAAAAATACAAAATTTAAATAATTAATATAAAATAGATTGTCAAAGTGAATAACAAATATAAATTAGGTGGTATTCTGTGTAATAATTAGGTGAATATCAAATACCCCAAAACCTATATTTTGCTAGTCCTCGAGAAAAACAAACTGAAAATAAAATCCTATTTTTAAAAACATAATCAGATGTGTGCCTTTATTTTTTTCAGAGTGATGTATAAGATTACCTGAAATTTCGAGAAATACAAGACATCAACCATTTCAATTCAGTGTATCAATAAATCACACAAACAATTTAATATTCTCCAAAAGTTAGAAAATTTTCATAATCATTCTCAACTCGAAGTGTGTGTGTGCATAGCCATATCAACACAACCTTCAATTTCAAAGTAAAAACATGACTAAATCACCTTAAAAAAAATGCGCATCAACTACAAACCTTTCATGTCACTCACAAGAAAAACACTCAAAGATTTGTTTCACTCAATCTATATGTGAGAAAGAGAATAAATAATGGAATGCAACCATCTCACATATATCAACATAAAGAACGGATTTTTCAAGAATGGAATGAATATGATCTCATGGACAGGAATATCAATTACTTTTGAGAATGTTAAATCAAACACCATAGTTCTTATTTATTTAATCTCCACATCTACGAAACTAACCATCTCTTAAGATCAACTAGGACTTTAATAGGTTGTAATGGGGCTTAGGTAATGGCTAACAAAGAATGGAAAAAAAGTATACGAAAAAATCTCTAAGAATGTATACACCCATTAAACTAACACAAGGGCTATGAAGAGTAATCAATGTTCTAACCATCAATTACTTTCTTCATTTTTTTCTCAACTTTTTTTTTTTTTTCATTGACATCGCTTTTTTTTTTTCCAACTACATGCTTTTCCTCTTCTACTCAATAGAATGTTTCAACACTGAGGACTCATGGTATATTTGACTCTGCTCTTTCTAATTGCCCATTTCCAACTAACATTCATCCATATACATTCTTAGATAAATTGGGTATTGATAAGGGGTTAACAAATAAAAGGCTATCAACGACTCAAAGGGCTTCAAAAGGGAACTAATGAGTGGGTAAGTAAAAAGGCTAGAAAAGGTTTAAGAAAAACTTGCCTACATCATTTCTTAAGTTTAGGTTGGTATTATGACATCTCAACTAAATAAACTAAAAAGTTCTAGTGCAATAATTTAATTTTAATGTCATTCTCAAAGCAATTGATAAGAAAAATGAGAATAATGAGATCATCAACGACTTAATGCGAACTCAAGAAAAATTAGAGTATATTTATCTAACCTTCAGAAAGAAAAGAATGGCTCAAAACTTTCACGGGTTAAGTCTCCACTATTATTCTAAGGTTTTCTAGCTCATATCTCACTCATCAACTTCAAATCATGCTAATATGGCTTATAGTGCAAAAAGTAATCGAGTTGAAAAAGAATCTCATGAAATAGACCTAACTTAAGGATTATACTAAACTGTAAGTCTATTGATCAATACACTATCATGTCAAGTCGATAACAAGTACTTCCTTAAATTTAAAGGCATAGACATTTTGAAAACTCATTCTCATCATAGAAAAGGACACAACCTGACTATAAAAATGACTCAAAAACAACAAAAATCTTTTTTTTTTTTTTTTGGAAAACAAATAAACATTCACCGAAACTCATGAACCCCACCCCCAAACCTAAATTAAACATTGTCCTCAATGTATCAAAGAATAAACATGACGAATGAATGAAATAAGAAAATAAGAGGAGGGTTAAAACAATATTACCATGGTGAAGATTTTACCAATTTCCAAGAAGTCATCCATCAATGACGCTCACAAACATAAGAATCATGGAGTTTTCATTAGAAATCGATAAAATGCAGACTCGACACTAACAAAGAAAACTAAAAAAAGGCAAGTTGTAAGTCAAAACTGTTATGGAGCTAACGAGTATGAGTGAAACACAACTAAATAGGGTACTCGAAAATCAATCCAGACTAACAGCAAAGACACACAACTAAAGCTAGGCTGCCTCCTAGGAGCGCTTGGTTTAACGTCTTCAACCCGACATATATTCTCCCTCATTAATGATATATCATGAAGTGACGAGGAAGAACATAGGGAACATTCACCTCCAAACCTAGTCTATGATATAAACGAGTCAAAAGGGTTAGGAGTCGTATACCAACAACCTGAAAAGTTGAGGATCAGTCCACTCAAAAATAGCAACCACATGCGATACAAGATATACTAGCACATCCCAAAAGTTGCAAGGACACCATCTAAAATCATATAGAAATTGTAAAGAAGCTCGCATTCCTTGGAAGTCAGTAGGGATCTTAAACATGAATGGGTCACAAGTATTTATATTTAACAAAGGATCCTCCCTTACTCCTAAAATGGAACATCCTAAAGTCTGGTTCCAAATCAGAAGATTGGATAATTTTCACATCGGGATGGTGAAAATTGAAATCCTCACTCAGGAACATGGGATCCATACTATACACAACATTTTTTTGTCCAATTTTAGGGTTTAAACATTAGTATTGAGGTCCCATATTATAGTATGTACCATACTATACAGTAGAACCCTGATAATTTAATATTAGTAAATTAATAACCTCGGGTAAATAATATTTTGGCCAGTCCCGACTTGGTAATAACATGTTAAGTTAATAATTCACTAAATTTATAAGATAATAAAGTAAAAAAAATCATATAGGTCCCGCGTAATATATAAATTAATAATTTCTTGATACATAGTGCTAATGATTCTACTATGAGGCATTTCATCCGTCATTGTTGATTTCCTTACACCTTTGTGATGAAAAGTCATTATTGTATGTATGATGTGTTGTGTTACTATGACTTTTGTTTATTTAAATACATTTTTTGTTTAGTTAAATGTTCATAAAATAGAATAGTATAGTACATTGAAAATTGTACAATCTATTTTTGAAAGAAAAAAAGTAAATCATGAATTATAATTGATTAACCAAATACATAGAATTGTTAGTTCGTAAAACGAGAAACTAAATATAATGTACAATATTTAAGAAAATAAGGAATACCTTGATAAATTAATAAATTATTAATTCGCTAAAAAAAATAGATTTCGCACATTTTCCATGAGCCATTATGTCCCGTATGTCGCTCCGTGAGCGGTCTCTTCGGTTTCCGATTGCTTAAAAGGTGTTGTGGCTACTCTCATTTTTTCTTTACGCCATCTTTAGTGTTATTTCTTTTCTTCTACTATCTCTTTTTCCTCGTTTGTTATTCCCTGTTTATGATACATGCTGGCGACATGTTGGTTGGTGATCAGCTTTCCACTTGTGAAGCTCATTTATCTCCAAACAAAACCTCTCGGGCTACCCTGGATAATGCCTGTTCCAACTATTATTTGCCTGAGGATCTTGAAATCATTCTTCCTCGTGAAAACGATAGTCCTTGAAGCCCGAGGAAAGGACATATCACCCTTTATCCTCGCATGTTCTACACCAATCTTCGGTTCCCTGTCCCAGAACTATTCTGGTCATATCTGGACTTCTCGGGTATTCCTTCTACTCAAATGGGGCTGATTGGTTGGAGGGTTATGGTTACCACATATGCTAGGGTCATTATCTCTGGTATCTCTTTAACCCCATTCCTTGGGGGGGTTCAGTGTGAGGCCCAACCATACATTTTTTTTGTATTTTCCTACGTATTTTGGTAATCTTAATGACGACATCAGGGGCTGGTCGCGGGATTGGTTTTATGTGTCTGTTGGTTCTAGCCACTTCAATTTGCGTGGTCTTCCGATAGTAAGGTCTTCCCGAGTTCTTCTTAAGCATAAGAATATGAAATTGACTGCTGAGGAGCAAATTATCAGTGAGCGCTTCTTGGAGATTTCAGTGGTCCCATTAGATTCCTATCTTAATGATGATATGGTGATGCGCAATGGTCTATACATCATGAATGAGATCGAAATGGCTTTGTTGTCGGAGAGGCAGGCTGCGGAGATCACTACCTGTGCTGCCAGTGATAAAGTGGTCGTTGATCGGAAAGCAAACTCTGATGCTACGAATTTCAATGCTCCTATCCGTACTGTTCTCGGTCCTTCTAGAAAGAGGAAAGTAGCAAGGCCTGTTAGTCTGTCGAAGCGGTTGTTTCTGTCTTCCAAATTCGCGCCGAAGAAGAAATGACTTGTTGATTATGTGCGTCACACCACTTTTTATTCGAATTCTGAGAAACGACTTGTTGATTATGTTCGTCGCACAATGTTATAGATCTTTCCCCTTAGTCTTCGACTACTACTGCTGAATGTAATCGAATGGATTTTGAATGACAAGAATTAGCTCATTTATTTTCCTTTGTATCAACTTTGTTTGTCTATCGTTGTCTTGATAATTCATATTTGATGTTTCGTAGATATGTCTGTGGCAATCTTTCGGTGATTTGAATTTTTCCATGTTTTAGTACGCATGTCCCGATCTTGTGTTTGTCGTCTCCGTATTTTTGTGAAAAGTTGCTTTGTTCGCTTTTCTATTTGTTGAATTATCCGTTTGATTTCATCGTGACACGAAGGTTGTTTTGCTCTATTGATTTGTTCGTTCGAACTGTTTTGTTGATGTAATACTCCAGTCGTCTCGAAGTTACTTTACCTATTAACTTTCACTTCGTCGACTCGACGTCTCAATCGATTCGAAGTTTAAGTTTTTGGTTTGACTCGGGTGTCCAACATTTGCTTCGTTTTGCGCGACATTCTAGTCATTTCAAAGTCATTTTATTTAGTTGATTCGTTCGTCCAACTTTTACTTCGTTAATTCGACACCTCAATCGATTTGAAGTTTTTGTTTTAGTTTGACTCAGGTGTCCAACATTTGCTTCGTTTTGTGCGACATTCTAATCGACTCGAATTCATTTTATTTAGTTGACTCGTTCGTCCAACTTTTACTTCGTTAATTCGACACCTCGGTCAATTCAAAGTTTCTGTTTTAGTTTGACTCGGGTGTCTAACATTTGCTTCGTTTTGTGCGACATTCTAGTCGACTCGAAGTCATTTTATTTAGTTAACTCGTTCGTCCATTTTTTATTTCGTTAACTCGACACCCCGATCGATTCGAAGTTTATGTTTTAATTTGACTCAGGTTTCCAACATTTGCTTCATTTTGTGAGACATTCTAGTTGACTCGAAGTCATTTTATTTAGCTGACTCGTTCGTCCAACTTTTACTTCGTCAACTCGACACCTCGGTCGATTCGAAGTTTCTGTTTTAGTTTGATTCGGGTGTCCAACTTTTACTTCTTTGGTTGATCAGACCAGAAGTTCATTGTGAATATCTGACTTGCGTCCTGATTCCTTTTAAGATTTTTGCGCCGATTGTTTTTCATAGGTGTGCTATGAAACTGTTTTGCTTTTGTGAGATGTCAGTTCTGAAAATGAAACCTTATTGATTCTTCGACCATTTAGCAGTCATTCTCTTGGAATGGCTCTGTTACATTGTAAAGCATTTTTTTCTTTTATTCTTGCGTTGCTAGTGTCTATCCTTGCGTTGGTGTCCATGCCTATGCTATTCCCTCTAATTTACGACTTACGACTTATTTGCTTGGGTCGTTATCGCTCCCCGCTTGGCATTGCTTGTTAGGGTCTAATGGAGTTTGTTAGTTCCTTTATAAGTGACTTTGGTCAAATTTGTCTCTGCTGCTAAGATCTTCAGAACATTGATTTTTCGACTTCGATATAGGTCTGTTCGAGTGGGAGGTGTTTTTTTCCCAAAGCGGATGCAGTGTAAAGCATATATCAATTCCCTTGACCGTTCCTTTGATCCTGTGGCTGTTGCGTCTGCCTTTGAATTATTTGTCTGATATGCCAACAAATTCGTCCAGTCATCCCCTCTGGATCCAATGTTCAATTTCTTCTTTCAACTTGTAGCAGTCCTCGATATCATGTCCG
Organism: Berberis vulgaris; assembly: GCA_963556465.1. NCBI lineage: Eukaryota > Viridiplantae > Streptophyta > Magnoliopsida > Ranunculales > Berberidaceae > Berberis > Berberis vulgaris. Next base: position 59,072,810 of record OY747129.1, on the reverse strand, counting down.
TGGTCCTTGTTTCATCCTTCCGGGTCTCCTTTCATCTTGGTCAGTCAGTTGACATTCTCCTAGTTGGATGTGTTTTAAGATGTCGGTCCGGTTTGCTTTTAGGGCTATGTATGGTTTAAATTTTTCCTCATTACGCTGGTTATTCGCTCGTGATTGGGTCTTGTCGATTGCGATTTCCTGGATTCCTGCTGGTTGGGCTATGTGCATCCATTGCTTCAATGTTTATTTAAATGACTGTTGTCCTTCCGTGATCCGCCATCTCTTATTCTTTCATATTTTGTTTTTTGCTTTCTCGAATGGTTCTCCCTTTCTTGGTCATTCTTTCTCCTCGCACCTTTCATTTTTTTGAGGGAGATATGTTTCTGTGCTATTTTCAGCAGGACTGCCATGCCTTTTGGAGGTTCCAAGTTGAGGGCGTCGAAGAAGGTGCATATCTTCAATTCGGCGATGAAAGTTGCAGCAGCCGTGTCATCGCTGCATCCATCGATCATTGTTAGCTCGTTGGTGAAACGAGTAACATACTCTCGTATTGTTTATTCTGGCTTCTGGTGGATGTGTAGAAGGTAGTGGGGTCATTTCCTCATCTGTTTATTTTTGATTGATTTTTGATGAATTTGGTAATGAAAGTAGTGGCTAAGGCCTGGAAAGAATCTATTGACCTTGGTGGCAAGCTGTTGAACCAGTTCATTGATGTGGATGTGAGGCTGGTTGAGAACGTTTTCTGCACAGACTCCGTGGTTTCTTTTAGAGCCATCATGTGGTGGAAATGTCTTAGGTGATCATTCGGGTCAGTGGTACCATCGTATACTTCGAACTTTAGCGGAGTGATTTTTTTGGCATTGCCTTCTTCATGAGTTCGTCAGAGAATGGTGGCTTGGCCAACTCGTATAGTACGTTGGGATCCGTGACTCTGATCCTGAACGTGATCTCAGCAACCGATCCACCGCATTGCGAAGTTTTGTCTCGGTTGAGTTCACTGCTTTCGACGTTTCCCTATTGGGTTTCCGCTAAGGCTTCATTACTCCCTTGAGTTCAGATAGTGGAGTTTTGTGGAGGTGGTGCTCGGGTAGGGTCGGCTGGTTGAATGTGTTCCTAGGTGATTTTTTCTAGCATCTATGTCATGTATTTCATCAGGGCCATAAGCAAGTCTAGAGGGTTCGTGGATCGCCTATGGGCGTCTGGACTATTGTGTGTAGTGGATCCGCATTCTCAGATGCTATTGGTTCGGTGTTTTGGGCTGCATCCTCTCCTTGAGCCGTTAGTGATGTGTCAGTGGGAGAGTTGTCGCAATCATTACTGGATTGGGGGTCTGTAGACTGCATTATTCCTTCTGATGGATTTGTTGATCTTTCGCTAGGTTGTGGTGAGCTTTGTTTCTGTGTGTTTTATTTTAGAAAAGGAAAGTCGTCATTTTCCACAGACGGCGCCAAACTGATGCGTCCAAAAATCATCCTCCCGTGAGTTTGAACTATGAAACAACTGTTTGACTGCCAATGACCACCTTTTTGGTGGCCGAAAGCACTCCGATACTTAAGTCAGTAACTCTGTTGGAAGAAAGATGTAAATCTGGACAAAACTCAATTAAAATTGCATACATTTGTCGAATATTCCCTTTACCTTTTATAGTGGTCGTGGTTAACTCTTTGCGTGACTTAAGCATGTTAGGCGCAATGGAAGCGATGTTTATGCAACAGTCTCCTCCTTAATGGAGATGCGTTGATGGAGTCAAATGTCCCTCTACGACTCCTTTTTGGTGCAACGTTCTTCTTTTTTATTAGAAAACGCATATTGGGCTTCGATTCGTTTAGGCTTGGATTCAGATCCTGTTTACATCTCCTTAGTGATGAGCCTAGTTCGGGACTTTATAGTTGGCTTCATTTTTCCTTGGCTTTATGGTTTGGCCCCATAGGTCAGGCGCTGTATTCTTGTGATGGGTCTTCGTGCCACGTGTACGGCCGTGATGGCTGGTCTTTTTTATGTATCATCACCTATAATTAGAAAATCAATGGGTAGTTTAAAAAATTAATATATAAGTAGAAAAAGTGATAATAAGGAAACTAGGGGTTGGTTTCAAAAATCGATAGATAATTAGAAAAAAAAATCAAAATTTAAAAAAAAATCCTGAAAAAAATTTCAAAAAAAAATGTAATTTTTAATAGCTGGTTTTTGTATTTTTACCAAAAAACAAAATTTACAAAAAAATTCCGAAATTTACTAAAAAAACCTCAAAATGTTTCGAAAAAATCCTAGAAAAAATGTAATTTTTCTTTCCCACTTTTTCTTTTCGTAATTTCATTAAAATGAAAATTTCGTATAATTTTGCAAAATCACAATCCTTGGCTATATTGCTGCAAAATTTTATTTTTTACTTGTTTATTTTTTAATAGGAAGGGGGTAGGTGGATTTCTCTATTGCTCCGCTTTCTAATGAGCAGTGACTACAGATCAAAATCCAGTTAATTGTACTCTCTTCTTTAAAGCATCTCTAACAACAACATCATCATGTTTAACTTGTATGTATAGAGGCCATTCAATGTGTTCTAACAACAATGTATAACTTTCAAATCCACTGTAAGACCATAGGTCTTGGAAAAATATATGAACTTACACATGCTGCTGGAGAGTGTGTTCTTGCAAATGCTATACATTTTATCATTAGGCCATGCACGCTAGACTATTTTGCGTGTGGAGCTTCGCCCAAATAGAACTGTCGCGTGCTTTTTTCTTGCAATGTTTGGTTTGAAACCAAAGCCTATTCATCTCTGAGCTCAAACAAAATCCAGATTTAGCTTTTGAGCTCGTCCATTGGAGATGCTCTTAATAACTAAAGACTAAAAGAGTTCACTTTGAGGAAATCAGTGTTTTCAAAAGCTGAAATGTAAGGCAAGGTGTTGGACTAGCTAGTGAGTCGAGGCATACGCCTAAACGGAATGAGGTTTTCACATTAATATTTCATAACAAGCCATAAAAGCAAATTTAGATCATAATAAGTCATAAAAACAAGTTTCATACCGTACCAAGGCTTTGAGGCCAACTAAAAAGTTGAGATAAGAAGATGAAAAATAAAAAAATAAAAAATCAGCATTCAGATTAGAAAAAAAAAAAAAAAAACAAAGAAGTAAGAGAAAAGAGATTAAGGCCAACTTTTTACGCCTAACTTTTTGTGTGTGTGTGTGTGTGTGTGTGTGTGTGACTTATGCGGTTTTTACGCCTAACTCACACCTCACTAGAAAAAGTTTCACCTAACGCTTCTAAGGTGTTTTAGGTGAGTTCCGCCTTGATGTGCGCCTTGAGGCGGGGTCTCAAGCGTTTTTTAAAACATTGGTGGAAACAAATTTGAGATTGCATACAATAAGGTTCTAGATCACAACCACTTCTATGCGTTGTAATATAATGGTGTATCCTTCTGACTGTAAGTATGTGGATTTTATGAACATGTTTCACGGGTACTTGTATTTGACTTCCATTTTAGGTCTCATTTACCTTCTCCAGTTTAACCTCACTTAGTTGTCACAAATTTCCTCATCTCCGGTTCTTGTTTGTTTTTGTTCTGCAGGAGACTAGACCACCCTTATAGCATTTTATAGTCTTTGGATCTTGGTGGAGGTTTGCTTAGCTAATGAGCAAGGAGTGTTACGATTGGGTTACGTGTCAGACTCCTTTGCCATGCTGCAAAATGTATGAGAACTCAAAAATAAGAAAATTTGGTGCTCTCTTCTGTATTTGAATCATAGACAGTGTTGTTGTTTATATTTGTTGGCGTGTTTACATAGCAACGATATTGTCCCCAACTTAAACACCCGCTGTCTTGGGCCTACCATCTGGGCCACGGGTGTGGGGTTTTTATCTTAAAAGGCTTCGTTGCTATTAGGGAGTGAACTACTTCCTTATAAACCTCAGTGACAATGTGTCTCCTGCACCTCCACCTCAGACCGTGCACATGCGATGCTCTACCTGGCTCGCTACCTCGTGCCTGATCCCCTTAACAATGTGCCCCCTGTACCTCCACTTCGCTAAGTCTCCACCGAACCATCGGCTTTGATACCACTTGTTGGCCAAGTCTCCGTCGAACCATCGGCTTTGATACCACTTGTTGGCACGTCGAGCGCGCACCTAAGTCCACTATATATAGCAACGATATTGTCCCCAACTTAAACACCCGCTATCTTGGGCCTACCAATCGGGCCACGAGTGTGGTTTTTATCTTAAAAGGCCTCGTTGCTATTAGGAAGTTGATCATCTTCTTGTAAACCTTAGTGACACTCCTCCTTACTTGATGTGAAACTATTCAAGTCAACTCCATTTCAACAATGTTTACTCTAGTATTTAGATTGTATTGAAAATTGGAACATGTTCCTTGTCTTGTATTGTAGAGAATTTAGCTTGCTATGTCATGTTGAATAATTAGGTTCTCTGGCATGAGAAATTTACACCGACTTGTGATTGCCAGCTCTAGCAGTCAAATGCATAAAAAAAAAATCAAAATTAAATGAGAAGAATGGTAATTGTACATTATCACTTGGCTCAGTTCTGAAAGATACATTATCTATTATTTAAGGTGCTTGACATGAGTAGAGATCAAATGATGTTCAATTAAATGTGGTGGCTCGGAGTCAATGTTCATCAAGTGTTCTTGAAACATTTGTGATCGTGTTGCAAAACCCCTCAAGCATTAGCAGAAAAGACGACACATTATCAACAAGTTCAATGATAGGTAATTACATCTCATACTGAGATGCTATAGAATGAGTTTTAGACCATATCTTGTAATTGGATGCTGTATCAACGGTTTTACACGATAATTTGTATCCAGATTCAGCGTCCAACAAGGAGAGAATCCCAGAGATAAAGAAATCGCTCAAACTAGGCACCACAAACACCATGGATATACTCATAAACAATGCTTGCAGCAGTTGTGCAAATACGGGTTTTGTTAAAAAGCTGACCCTGAATTAGAAGCAATTGAATACTTCACCTGTGAGCCATGTTTCAACCAGATCAGGCTTGTTGGTGGTAAACCTGTCTGAAACTTATATTTTCTGGGAATTTGTTCTTCAACACACGAATTATTCTGAAGATCCTCAAACCAACAAGGATCGGAACCAATCCATAAGCTTTGGATTCTGGCAAATTATAAATATCTCTGCTACTGCTGTTCATTAGAAAAGAAGAAGTATGTCATTGCAATCATAGAAGACAGGGTCTTTACAAATGAGAAAAAGATTATGAATAGTAGTTTAAATGTAACAGTGATTGGAAGTTGTTTTTTTTGCTTTGCCAACATGTATAATTGTGTTCAACTATTTGCTTGTGCATGTTTCACTGACGTGAAATTGTATTGTGAGCTTTCCCGTCTCTTTTTTGTGGTGTAGTAAGTTCCGGCTCCACGGAACTATGAGACTGAATAAACAGTTACATCTCCTCAACAATGTTTGGTTTATGATGCTTTTCAGCAGCCATAAAAGCTCAGGACCTCCTTTCTGAACTTTGAACAAACTAGGTATATACATGCTTCAGGGTGAATGTTTGTCAAAGGGTGACTATACAGAGCTTAGATAATCCTTTATCAAAGCAAAAAATGGGATTGGCATTAGAAGCTCCTTCAAATCTTTCAAACATAATTCCATCCATTCTGGCTTGAACTCCATCAGCAATTGTTAGGTCTTGAAATAACTCCTTCACAGTTTGATCCAATCCAACTATAGACGTCCCAACGCTACTTAAAGCTCCAAATACCGTAGGTGAAGGTCTTGACAACTCAACAAGTGTAACCTGAAATAACACAATCAAATTAATAGCTACAAAAAGTAAAAAAATACTTGGAACAAAAAAACTACATCAAAGAAAACCTATAAACCCCACAGCAACATCTGAGGGTGTGTTTGATTCCAATGTAAATTTCCCAAGAAAAACTGCCAAAAGTGAGGAGAGAGGAATAGACAATGGAGAACATGAATTTTGTGATGATCAGTAGTCTCTTTATTTGTTACAAAATTATGGATAATTTTTTCTTAGGGGAGGAGCTAAGAAAATTTTCGCCAAAACTGAAGTCATCTTCAACCATAAGTACTGAAATTCATTCTATTGTTGACGAGTAAAGTAGATCAGGAAATTAGGCAGTCAAACCTGTTTGTCTACTGGGATATTTGCCTTTTCTTTTGCAATGGCAACAGCTCGAGACATTCCACCTAAAGCATCAACAAGACCACAGGAAGCTGCATCCTTCCCAGTCCATACCCTGCCCTGAGCAACCTCCTCCATTTGATCTACCTGGCAATAGAATTAGTTGGGACTCAAACAAAATGAATGAGAATGATGATAATGCAACTCAAGAGAAATGACACTCATGTTGTGATAACCCGTGTGCTCATGATGTCCATGTGTTGAATTGGGCTTCTCAGGATGCTAGTGTATAGGCTTTGGGTTAATGCACTTGGTGGGTTTGTCCCATATTGCCTAAGGAGAACCATGGAAAATGTCCTTATGTGTGGACCTTCCCTCTAAACTGGATGCTTAAGAAAACCACATAACACGTTGTGCGATAGTGACTGAGCGGGGAAAGTTAGGTGTTAGTAATGAGGTTGTCTCGTGATTATAAAAGAAATTTCATGTAAAAATGACATACAGACATAGATCTTGAAATAGCTGCTTTGTCTCGGAACTGTTTATATGCATTTTGTGCAGACCGGGCAAAGAGTTCTGCTTCATCTGGCCTGCAAGTAATTTGTTTGATTTGCATCAGTACTGGTTTCTTCATTATGGTTATGTAACACTTCTCATGATATGTAGTTCTTTTCTAAAAATGGCATTAGCATTCCTAACCTAAAGTCTAGTGCCAAAAAAAGTAAATGCTAACCTGAAAGGGCGTTGTTCAGCTGCAGTTAGTTCTGCATATTTACCCCTTGATATAATCTCCTTATTGAAGCCAATCCTCTCGTACAGCTTTTCCAAATTGAATTTACCTATAAACAAGACATATTGGAGCATTAAAATCTTCATGTGGAATTTTGTAAAGCAAACTCGTAAGGATAAAATTAGAAATGAAAGAATTAGGAGATACTTAGGTGTAGAGTCCATAGAGGACAAAATTAGAGAAAGACGTTTAACTTGGTTTGGTCATGTGCGAAGGAGACCAAGCACAGCGCCAATTAGAAAATGTCTAGATTGGCAAGTTAATGGAGGGTGTAGACGGAGGGGACGACCGTTGAAAATTTGGATGAAGGCGGTGAATGAAGATATCATTGAGCTTGGATTAGGCGAGGATATGTGGGAAGTTCGCATTGCTTGGAGAACCAAAATCCATGTAGCCGACCCCGAAAATATCGGGAATGGGCTTTGATGATGATGATGAATTGCCTTTCCCACATCACAGTAAGAAAATAACCAGAATTCCCTTAGTTAAGCCCAAAGTTTATATGAGTAAGAACCTTTTAATTGTCACTTATCAATGATTCAATGTCTCTAAATCCAGAGAAATATCTGTCCATTGGTCTGACACAAAAGTTATAGACTACAAAAAACAAGAATTATATATCTTGCACAACAAGTAAATAACAACCTACACAGGATAAACTTTTTAAAACTCCATCCCTAACACCTAATAGTTCTAACCCAATTGAAACACCAAAATAACCACCGAACTTCTAATTAAACTATATGTTTCCAATGTTCTTGCTCATACAAGTATTTAGCATATGTTCCTTTAGAAATTGATAAAGATAGCATGGAAAGCTAAGATAGCCTTGCAGAAACCAAAAAAAAAACAAAAAAAGAGAAATGATCTTAAACATAGTTTGTTTTTCATCTAGGAAAGGAAATAGGGAAACGCCAATTCTTTAACACATTATCCATGAGTTAAGAATGTGGCTGTAACAAGTTTTTACCTGTGACCACTCCTATTGAACCTGTTAATGTTAGATTCTCTGCAACAATACATCCTGCTGCCATCGCCGTGTAGTACCCCCCACTTGCTGCTACATCAGACATTGATGCAATGACAGGTTTTGAGGCAGCAAGAAGCTTGATCTCCCTCCACATTCTGATGAAAGTATAGATACAAGGCAAATCAATTCAAATATTAGATGCAGGAAAAAAATAATTCAAGATATGTTCTCTACAGATAAGTTTATTGTCACACAGACACCCAATGGATCTCTTGAACCACTCGAATGCTTTTGACATACATATACTAAAACTCAAAAGACATGTAACAAACATGCCATATACCCCCTTTTCTTCTCTAGTTTGTTTAATAGTACAAGTTTCAAATTTTCGAAAGTAAAATTAATTATGAATGAACTAAAAAGTAGCATATAGTAATATGTTTTCAAATGGGGAAAATTGAAAACTAGCACTGTATTTTTTATCAGGTGTAAATATGATTCTGCAAGCAATCAGGTACAAAATAAAAGATGATGATGCTAACAGACTAATTAAGGTCCATCCTAAAAAGAAAATAAATATCTATCAAATACAACTTCACAAATATCTAGTTTAAGACTAAATGATGGAGTGGTGCAAGCAATAAGGACTTATGACTGATGGAAGGGAATGCCTATGAAAGATCTCATGAGCCACTTTGGGTATCACTGTTACGTTTCTTCAAAGAGGAAAAGGGGTTGGGATAGATTGGTTGTTAGTTATTTATCCTATTAATCAGGAGAAGCTTAAGCAAATGCAATTTCAACACCAAGTAAACAATCCAGCTGTGTAATACAGCAACACTTACAAATCAGAAGCAAGAGCATCACCTCCAGGGCTATCAATTCGTATAACAACAGCTTTATATCTTTTTGACTGGAAAAAGAAAGTAAATGCGTGAAAAATAGATGAGATATTATGCCGCCACGTAAATAAAGTTTAAAAAAAACTTCTTCCGCATAGAGAACAAACATAATAGGAAATGGGAAAGACTTGACCAGAGAATGCTAAGCACATGGGAGACTCTATTACCCCACAAGTTTATAAGATTCCATTTCTAGGAGAGCACTTACTATGAACTAAAACATGCTATACAGATACATTCCACCTTCAATCAAAACACATGTAATATCCCTCAATTTCTAAATGTCAAACACTCTATTTTGTTTGTAAGATGGATTGCTAAAACACCATATGCAAATGATAGATAAGGTTGACTTCATTTTATACGTAGCCACTTAGCATGACAATAGGTCAATATGACCACATGAGAAGCCAGGAAAATTTATGCACAGCTGGTAAAAATATGAACATGTAATGTGCATATCTTACCTCTTACAGTGCGGATCTTCTCAATAAATTGCTCAGAAGTAATACCAGAGTCAGATAAACTAAGTGAACCACGAACACGGCTGATGCTTCCAGAGGCTCGAATTACAGCAATCTGATCTTTACCTCCTGTCAATCCCAGAGTCCAACTTCTAACTTTAGAGTATTTTCTGAAGTTAGCATAACATAATGTTGTAAGTATATTTGTTGCTACATCCGATCAGTGGACATGTGAATGAAGTTAATACAATATGTATAAGCTTTAAGTGCAGAAAACCCAGAACATCCACAACTCTAAGATAACTAACTGGTCTCAAAATCTTTTAGGAGATAACTGTTGATACTTTTTTTTTTTTTTTTTTAATCTTAGGGTGTGTTTGTGGAAAAATTTTCATGTGAGAATTAAAAAAAGAAATAAGAGAGGAAGTGGGAAAATTTTCTCCATCTTGAGATTGAAGATGACAATTTTGTCCAAAAATTCTTAGCTCTCCCCCAAGAGAGAAATTTCCACAACTTTGTAATAAACCAAGAGGGTAGTGATCATCACAAAACTCATGTTCTTCATACTCTCTTCCTCTTTCCTTCATCCCCTTCTCACTTTTGGTAAATTTTTTTGAGAAAATTTTCCTTGTAATCAAACACACCCTTAGTCTAAATGAGTTTATTTACATTTTTCTGTAAACTACAGCAGCAACATCTTCTAGAGGAGATCCAACATACATAGACATAATGATAGAAATTGGCCTCCATGTGTTAGTGGGCCTAGGAACATAAGCCTCCTAATTCAAACACAACAGAAGGGGCTGGATTTTATTTTTATTTGCAAATACTCAAATAAATAGAAAGTGGGTGCAATGCGGAGAGCGCCTTAAAGTAAGTATGCTTTATGGGGTATTTTATTTATAGTATTAGTAGTTTTGTTATAAATAGGAGCCTCATCGCATTGTATATGTAGATAGATATGAGAAATTAAGTTTAAGAGATAAATTGAAAGTTTTAAGTTCTTGAAATGAAGAACTTGTGTGAGAATAATTATTAGTTTCTCCATTCTATCTTCTGTGAGGACAATTTCTATCAAATTGGCATCGTCCTATTTGGATTCAATGTTGACTCATAATCAAGCAACAAAGAAATAATTTGAAAGAGATCAAGACCACCCATTGTTAGCAAGGAAGAGATTCATCACTTGGGAACAAATTATGAATGTAAAGATGCCAACTATGCTAGGGAGCAATGTTTGAGATGGCCACGAGGAGTCCATGAGGCATTGTAGGCATCCTAACTTTTGTTGATAACTCACATCTGTGTTTGGAAATTACTCATTTCTTCCAAATTCTGGAGGACATGGATGTGTGTCTCTAATGCAAAATCCGCTGACCTCAATGTTGTTCTTTAATCTTGGAAACTTATAGAGAAGGTTTACCTTAATATTAAGACCCCCCAAGCTCTTCACATTGTTCTTCAAGAACTTCATGTGACGGGATTACTCATCCTAGTAGAGAGCGTGATTTAATCACAGCTTTAATACCAAAATAATGACAAACGTAGTAAGAATCTACAAGTGCTTAACTCCTATGCAATTGCAATGCATTGAGGCTACATCTTGAGGCTGGCCTTGAGGCCAGGCAGTGGTCTTGAGTATGTTAAACTGAGCTAAGCTTACGGCATAGGTACCGAGGCTTACACATCAATTTGAAGCTTTTAGCACATGATTTTATTTATTTATTAATTTATTATTTGTTATCAGAATCATGGTTATTTTAACTTTGTTAAAGCCTGAAATCCCCAAATCTATTAACCTTGCCCTATCAAGGACCCTAATAAGAAGACGATGACCTTAATGAAGATGGACATGCATACATGACACTATGATAACCTTTGAACTGATGATTATTTGTTTATATTATTTGTTATGACTTGGACTAATTGACTACTTGTTGAGGGTTTCGTGGAAGTTTTAAAGATGTAAAAAATGTTCTGTTGTTATGATTATGTTACGACTTTGTAGTGTATTGCTATGTGCAGGAATATGCCGTCTTCATGTTTTCATGACTAAAATTAGATAAAGGCAGTCATCAGATAACGTTGAATGCCTTAGTATGGCAATCTTTCTTTGTTATATTTGTACCATGTGTAAGTTATTCCCATTTGTAGCATTTTATCAATTGTATTTCAAAAAAAAAAAAAAGACTTATGCCACACTCATAATAAGAGAGGACCACCTCAGTTCCCTTTTCCACCTTTTTAAACTTTGACTGTAATAATTCTTGAGTAATGTGTAATAATTCTTGAGTAATGCAATACTGTAATATTACATGCATTTAGCATGCAAATTGTAGGATTTTCATGTATGTTAAATCTTTTGAAACTTAAGTTGAAGTTAAATGTCATTTGCTTCGACCAATACATTTTTTTATCAGAAAATTAAAATGTTGTATGATATATAATGTGCATCATAATCACATTATGAGATTTAGGAACTTGATTAGGACTTTAGTGAATCATAGTATTAGGCTGCTATATATTTGATGTACGCAGTATTAGGGGTTAGTTTAGCAATATAAAATATAATTGGGCCTATTTAGTAAAGCCCAAATAGTAGTTAGGGGATTATTAGCGAATTATGATTACGTTAATTAGCTTGCCAAATAAGTTAAGAATATTACAAATAAGGCAAGCAACAGTTAATTGTTCTCAGATTGATGACTGAAAGAATAGTATTTTTTTATTTGTTTTCAATTAGCTTTTTTCACAGTTATTTAGATTCTTGTTTGTTTATTTCACTTATTGTTCCGTTTATTTCAATTTATTTTTTAGTTCTATCAATTGGTATCAGAGCCGAAACAGTTCTAGTTATTTGGCTCGATTCGAAGAAAATTTGTTTGAGAAACAAAAGAGAAAAGTGAATGAGGATAAGAGATTTCGATTAAAGATCATTGAAGAATCAAAGAGAAGTATCAAATAAGAGGATAAACAGAGAGAACCACTTGATTTGCTTGAAAACGAAACCCTTATTGTATGGAGAAACCATATCAGAGTTTGAAGACGATAGAGATGAGACATAAAGAAATCAGACTTGCCACCGTTGCATGCCCCAGCCACCACCTTCGCAACCTCGAACCCTCCCCCTTTTTTCTGTTATAGATCACGTCTGTTGAGGAAAGAAAATTTAAAAAATAAATCCTTGCTCAAGATTTTAGTTGGTCATTTTTTACTCAAGGCCCTAGTAAATATGACTATTTACACCCCAATTCTTATGAGAGCACCCATCCAGTAAAAAAAATGAGTGCCCCATATCCATACCCTATTATTCCTACCCAAACCCATTCTTATCCTACTCTTTGTCCCCACACCAATTTCAATATAGCCTAATACCCAGTGGTGTCAACTCCCATTCTGTGCAGTTAAAACGGCATTGTAACGCCAATATAACTCTTAACGGGGATGAGTCGTTACGTTATGACATTATTATGTTACGGTATCACAACTCCGATATAATGGTATTATATGGCCGTTATTGAGATAATTTTTTTTTCAACAACGTCGTTTTAACCTTTTGTTCTAATATATAAAATAAAAAATAAAAAAATCAACCATTTCATTCTCGATCGAATCAGACCCCTAGACTCGGGAAAAAAGAAGGATCAGAGCTCGCCATCGCCAATCGACAGAGAACCAAAACTCGCCTTATGATAGAGAACAAGAGAAAAAGAAGGGAAGAAGACGAAAAGTCAATCGCATTCTCTGTTGTGATACAGGTTGAAACAAACACAAAACAGTTCAGCAGAGATCTAAGAAAAAGGAGAAAACAGGTAGAAAAATGGTACCAGATGATTAATGATGGGATTAAAGCACTTTGAAATAACAAAATATGGAAGATGAACTTAAATAAGGCGCATAGAGACGGATGAGCCATATTGTTTGTCAGAATCCATCCTACGTGAAGAAGTTAAGGGCACCATCACATGTACTCGATTTCCGAAATGTGGGCCACTCGACTTCTGCAACTTCTTTCTCATTTTTAAGCAAACAAATGATGATCCTAAAGCAGCAGACACAATGAGTCATGATGGTTATATCAACCAATTTTTGGAATATTTTGTGTCATGAGCTTATGCGTAGGAGTCTTCTTAGCAGGTTTATTGCACCTTCCGGTTCTTTGAGTCACCTTATTCCATTTCTAAGTTGATTCATCTGTTTTAGCAAGTGTGTATCGTGGCAAGTTTCATGATTGACTTCTGTTCGTGCACATTACCTGGTGTCTCTAAATGAATGCTTGTGTTCATCGGATTTCTTCGTCTTCAAGCTTGTGGACAAGCTTCAATTCTGGAGGTTGATCTAAGCAGTATTATGGGTTAGTTTAACAATATTAATATTAAGAATAATTGAGCATATTTAGTAAGAACCCAAAATAGTAGTTAGAGCGTTATTAGCCAATTAAGAATAGGTTAATTAGCTTGTCAACTAAGTTAGGTCACTGTTCTTAGATTGATGATTGAAAGAATAGTATTTTCTATTTGTTTTCATTTAGCTTTTATCATAGTTATTTCATTTTTATCCATTTATTTTTATTATTGCTTCGTTTATTTGATTTTAATGTTTCATTTATTTCAATTTATTCTTTAGTTCTATCAATATTTAATGGAATTGAGGGTCAATTAACCAATTATAGTTTATTTAATTTCATTGAATCATTTATTTATTGTTGGGTTGGGACTGTAAAGTTAGGCCGTTGATTGAAAAGTTGGGGTTTCATTGTTTGATTAGCAAGCATAGAATTGTTATAACAAGGCCATTCTTTGAAGAATTGAAAAACTCCATGAGTGTTTATATTTATTTCTTGTTTTTTAATTTCCGACACTTATATTTTTAGTTTAGTTGTTTTATTTCTTTGGGAGCATTAATTTAATTGAGTGACATTGCACTTTCTTATTAAATTGTAAGTATCAATGAAAAGATGGTTTTGTCACGTGGAACTTAGTTTTTGTCATATTCTTGGGTTCTCATTGTTGTCAAATTGACGTGGAACTTTTCGCCATTAAAAGCCTTTGTATCATAGAAGTGTGTGCCACTGTTTTGGAAATTGGATAATTTTTATGTCAAGAAAACAATGTAAGATTGCAGACATAAGGATTGTTTCAAAGAGTAAAGTTGGATTCCTCATTCTACACAACGAAAAATGTACTGATTTAACGGGGAGCTGTTTTAAACTTACTTTGATAGGAGATGATGATATCAAGCGTGCAATCGAAGATGAAAACACATGTTAGTTTGGTTCAAAAAGAATTTGACAGCCTTTTCCTTGATGTAGTCCTGTATCAACTAAATTTCTTTTTCGTGCACCTTATATATGGTAGACTTGCCTTCCACCAAAGTTTGTAAATGTTTCTCTCAGTTGCATTGATTCTCAAAAGTATTGCCCATGTGAGGGAAGAAAGGTTACTGAAAATTTGGGCAAAGCTCGACTTTCATCATCTCCTAATTCTAGTATGAGGGTTCTAACACTTGATTCTATGTAAATTGAAATTCTTTTAATTACACAGCATTTGTTTGTTCCTTGTATTTCTCCCATTTAAATTTTTTTTTTTTTTTAACATTGATCCTTGAAAAAGAAAAACTAAAAATCAGAAATATTTTGTGGAAAACTTAGAAGAGCCACACAGAAAAAAGCTTCATCACTGAAGAAGGTAAATCATGCAGATTAGAGGAAGAGGAGGGGGGGAAAGGGGAATAATCAATTTATTGTTGCATAAGCAATTACCTGTAATCTACCATCAAGAGATCTTTCTTTGTCTTCTGTCCCAGCCTCTCTTTTAGCATCGCCATAACCTGAACTTTCACATTAATAAATCAAAAGCCCCAAGCATATCCACAAAAAGGTTAAGTGAAAGGTTCATCCATGCACACCATGAGCAGATATGACATGAACATTTGGTAACTCAAGAGAACTATTTTGTAAGCCACCACAATCTGGTTTAGCACTATCATGGCCTTGCAAGCATTAAGCATATTGAATTACAATGTTATTATTCTCGGGAGATCGTAAACGAGATCTATTTTATTTGGCGGGTTCTTCTACTTATTAGGACAATTATTACACACAAATGACAAATGCAATTAAATAAAAGCTGTAGCTTTCCTTAACAGGTAAATGGGTTCAACAAATTTCAGGAATGTTTTTACAGTGATAATTATATGAAGTTGGCAGATGCACTTTTAAGGAAGGAATTACCAGGCTTCTTCAAATATTGGCCAGATTTCCTTGATTGTGGATTCAATTCCAACTCATCAAAAGCTAGCCTAGGCCTGATGCACAATCTGGCTGCCTTGCTTAACACAGTTACTAACACCTAGGCGATCACAATTGCCCATCGCTGCCAATGCTTAGTGCCTCAACATGAGACGAAATATTTAAAAAAATTAATAGTGTAAAATTCCCAAAAGGGTTTGGTGTATAAACCCTTGGAGACCCCACTTCAAGGCAAAGAACAGGCCTGCGGCTTTACCTTGCCCTAAAAATACAAATTTTAAGGAGAGGAGAAGGAAGACTTTATACGAACCAGTAGAACAAATTTGTAATACATATTTTGAGATATTGATTACTTGACCATTATGATTGCATCATCTGCATGAATTATTATATCATTTTATTGGGTATAATTTGCATTTTGTGGAGCCATAACCTTGTGGCTAGAATAGGCGGTCATGAAGCATGATGCAAGTAAGATGCACCTCGCGCCACCTCATACCTAAAACAGCCTGCATTCAGTGTAAAAAAAGAGAGAAAATAATAGGGGTGGGCAAGAATCCCGATCCCGACCCGTTCCGGTATGGTTCCGAACCGGTTCAAACCAGGACAAATCGGTTTACACTGTTTTTATCCCGATTCCGGTCCCGGACCGATCTGAACCGAGACAAAACCGATTTTAACAAAAATAATCCCGGACCGTTCCGATTCATCCCGGTTACTGTAGCACTTCATATCTAAATCCAAGCTCAGTTATTAGCAAACCAAAGCCCAACCCAATGCCAAAACAAACCCTTATCCCTAGGGTTTTGACCAAAGCAATAGCAAAGACAGTGGCATCAAAGCCCCCAACCCTTCTTCTCTACTCATCTTGCCTCTCGCCCACAACCCTTCATCTCGCCAGCCGCCTCCAACTGTTACTGAAGCTTCTCTTACAGCTAGAGAGAAGGAGAGTAAACACAGTTACTTCGGTTCAAAACCAAAAACAGTGGCTGAGGAAGCGAAATCCAATAAGTTTTATTGCTTTCTTTCAAGTTTGTTCAAGTAAAGAAGAAGAAACTAGGAGAAAAAGAGAAAATTAGACTATTGTTGCTCTAGTGTAAGATAATGAATGGGTTTAATTTAGATAGAATAATGATTAGGTAACAAGTTTAATCATTAGATTAATTAGAGGGGTTCACTATTATCAGCCTTGCCAACATCTCTAATCCCTAATTTAATTAAGTTTAGAAAACAAATAACAAAGCAGATAGATAGAATGGGTTGGGTGAGACCTCCCTCTCTAATCTCTGTCTCCACACACAGCTTAAACTTAGCTTATCTTTCATTTTTCTAAATATAGTTGTTCATCAACAACAATTGTTTGATTGGATAATTAAAATGACCAAAAGTAGGGATTCATCTATACGTGGCAATCGAGCAGTACACCTGAGACCCTAGCTAATTTGATGACCAACAAATCATTGACTTGGAAATTGGTTTTTTCACTATTGATTATTAGGGTTTCAATCATGGAACTATTTTCCATCACCATCTAACTTTTGTTTGCTTCATCTCTTTTGATTTTGTATATTTTTGCAAGCTCATTCAAATCTCATCCAAGTTTAGTAACAAGACCTAAATATGCTAATGGGACCATTTGGCTAGAGGACCACTTGTTTCTTGATCAAAATATGATGATTAGAGTACTAGTGTGTTTAGCTAATTAAGTGTTCATAAAAGGAGTCGACAAATACACAAAGCGCGTGGGTGCTAAAATTGAGTGGATATTACTCGCAACTCACACATGACACAACAAACTATTGCCGGCATGTTTTGATTTGATATCTATGGGAGACATTTTAAAAACAAATCTGAAGAGAAATTTGATTGATCACTCTTCGGATCAGCTAGGAGTTTCCTGTGTTTATGATTATGAAAGATAATTATAGAAAACAAGACCATGAATCTCAACCTAATTTTCTATTAGTTACATGGTTAGTAGGGTGCACATTTAATGCATTTTTCGCATGGGTTGCATTTTGTACATGGAGAGAATGGGGAACATTTTGTACATGGGTTAAATCATGGTCAAGTCTCCTTTTGCATGTTGATATATCCGTTGTGATCTTTTTTGAGGAAAGTTGCTCAATAACTTCAATTGTTGTATGTGTATTTGATAGTGTGAGTAACCAACACAATTAGGGATGTACAATACAATTAAACTGTTTTTTGTTTTTACTCTTGAAGAACTGCCCCTTATTGTGGTTTTATTGTTAATCTTTCTAGGTCTTTGGTCGTCTTCCTCCCTTATCTGCGTCTTCCTCTCTCAAGTCTCCTTCTATGTTCTGCTCTACGGTGCATCCACCAAGTGTTTGAATAATTTCCAAGTAATATTTCACGAACATTAAGCCTAACAAAAACTTACAAAAGGCTTAAATTAATCTAAGTTTTTCATGTAATTGTATTATTGGGTTTCTAAATCTTTTGTTACTAAATTGTTTGAATTTCGTCTAACTTTTTTTTTATATTTGATATGTTTTGTGTAGGGAAATCATGGCGAACTACATCTTCAACTGGAAACTCACCATTATCGCCTAGGCATCCACAACCAATTACAGTCGCAACGCCACCTCAATCACATATGGCACCACCACCACCATCACCACCAGTGCCTACCAGTACAAATACTCCAGCGGTATCCAACAACATGCCAATTGGTCCGAATATCTTAGTTGATCTTCCACCAGGTATGAAACCTAGGGTGTATAGATCTCACATTTGGGATCATTTTACTACTTACTGGGTTAGGAGTTTTAAGAAAGTGAAAAATGAAGAAACTGGGCAATTTGAGAATGTGGTTGTATATAAAAAGAAAGCTCAATGCAAATATTGTCCCAAGGGCCAAGGGGATTATGCTGGAGAAAGTGGTTCTAATGGGACTGGTGGGTTAAAAAAAACATATCCATAGACAATGTAAGTGGTATCCTGCTAATGCTGATTTGCAAAAACAGAAAGTCTTGACTTGGGATAAGGGTTTTCATAGAAGGAAATTATGGAGGCTTGTGTTGAGATGGTAGTGATTGATGAGCTGCCATTCAGTTTTGTTGAAAAGAAGGGATTTAGAAATTTTTGCATGATAGGAATGCCTTTGTTTAAAGTCCCATCTAGGAAAACTCTAGTTTGGAATTTCCTAGACATGTACCAAGCGAGGAAGATGAAATTAAAGGAGTTGGCTTTTATAGGGTTTGTCTCACCACTAATACGTGGACAAGTGTGTAGAATAATAACTACATGGTATTAACTGCCCATTTTATTGATTTTGATTGGAAATTGCACAAAAGGGTGTTGAACTTTTGTGTAATTACCAATCATCAAGGGGTGAAAATAGCCAATCTTATATACAAATGCTTGAATGATTGGGGAATAACTAAAGTGCTTACCGTTACAGTAGACAATGCTGCTACAAATAAGGTAGCATTAGAGGTGTTGGCTGAGAAGATGAATGATTTAGGAGAAAAACACATGCATGTGAGATGTGTGGCTCACATTACAAACCTCATTGTTGGTAGTAGGTTAAAGAAGTTAAACCCTAGCATCTTAGCCATTAGAAATGCTGTGAAGTTTGTTAGGAGTTCCCCAAGCAAGTTGGAGTTGTTCAAGAAAGTTGTGGCTAGAGAAAAGATTGGTTACAAAGGGCTGGTTTGCTTAGATGTGCCCACAAGGTGGAACTCAACATTTATGATGTTAGAATCTGCCTTGAGGTTCAAGAGGGCTTTCAAAAGAATGAAGCAAGAAGTAGATAGTCCATATGTAGCCTATTTTAATGAATCAGAAGAAGAGTAGGATGTGGATGACAATGTTATAGTACAAAGAAAAGATAAGAAGCAGATTGGGCTACCTTGTGAAGTTGATTGAGATGCATGTCAGGCTTTCATTGATTTCCTCCAAGTTTTTTATGTTAACCCTTAGGGTTAGTGCTTCCTTACACCCAACTATCCACACCACATTCCATGATATTGTCCAGATGGAAGAAACAATGGACTAGTTGTTTAAATGTCACTGGTTTGCAATCTAGCACTGATAAGTTGATGGCTGACATTGGGGCAATTATGAAAACCAAATACGATAGGTATTTTGGTTTTCTTAAGGACCTAAACCCCTTCATAATTTTGGGCCTTGTGTTGGATCCAAGGTTTAAAATTAAACATGTCAACCAATTATTGATTGAAGATTTACAGTGGCTGATTATGAGGTGGAAGAGGAGTCTGAGATCAAAAACTTGTTTCAGCTTTATGAAGAATATGAATTGGACAAGGTCGATAAGAATGTGAAGAGAAGCAGCAGCAGTGTAAAAGCAATTAGCAAAGGCACCAATCATATGTATGCCAGCAAGGCTAGTTCAAGTGTAGGGATGAAATATGTGATGAACTGGAATAAACATAAGGGACAAACTGATGAAGCGGTGGTCTTACATGAGATTGTTCGATTTCTTAAAGATCCCGTTGTGGCTATTATGAACAAAACTAAAGAGGTAGAAAGTGGCAATATAGAGATAGACAATGAACCCTCTGCAGAGGAATTGGCCGAGAAGTATAGGTCATTTGACATTTTGCAGTGGTGGAAGCAAGCTGCTTGTCAATATCCAGTATTGGCCTTAATTGCCAAGGACATCTTTGCAATTCAAGTATCTACCGTTGCTTCTGAAAGTGCTTTTAGCATGGGTGGTAGAGTTATAGATTCGTTTAGGAGTTCATTAACTCCTACCTCAGTAGAGGCCTTGATATGTATGCAAAACTAGCTAAGAGGAGATGACATTACAATAGACTTTGAAAATGAACCTACCATTGAAGAGCTAGAATTCTATGAAGACATTGATAATGTCTTTGAAGATGAACCTACCATTGAGGAGCTAGAATTCTATGAAGACATTGAAACAGGTACTTATACTTTAATTTCTTATTGATGTTGATTGTTGACTTTTGCTACTAGTTCGTTGGTGTTGATAGTGGGTTATGTTGGTTAAATATAGAATTGTTCAATGAAAAGGCAGTAGCAGATTCAAGCATAAACAACAACAATAATGCAGCTCAAGATGATCCAATGGCAAAGGGAAAGGCCCAGATACAAGAAGGTTGTCCAAAAGAATGGCGATTGGTGAGCATTTCAAATTCAATAAGAATAGATAAGACTTATAGGAGAATAGCATTTCTTAGTATTGGTAGGGCAAGTTTTTTGTTTGTTCTTTAGTCATGTTTGTGCTATGTGACAAAACATGCTCGTCTTTGTTTGTTCTTAGTCATGTTTGTGCCATGTGTGGTTTGCAACATAAATGACTTGCAATTGCATTTCTTATTTATTCATTCAGTTTGGAACTTGAACAAAAGCAAAGAGAATGGAGAGAATTATTCATTAGTCATTTTTTTTTTTTGGAAAGCTCATTAGTCATTACTTGGCGTAACTATCACCTTTCTAGCTAGATGCCTTTCTCAAAATTTGTAGCTAGATGCCTTTCTCAAAATTTCTACCATTTCTAGACTTGTCTCTCTAGATGTGCTTTCTCCTACCAGTATTTCTTTACTTGTCAAAAGAAAGTTTCTCTTATTGTACAGCAAATGATAGAGCCTTCTGTTTATGGTTCTCATTTTGGCAGCCTGCTATAGCACATTCAAGTGGATTATGTTAATAGGCTGATTTATGTTTTGAATGACTTTTTCATTTATTGGTTTGTAAACCTACTATTGAACCACTATGTGACATTTTACTTGATCTCTATCGTGTGAACAACTAGGTCCATTAGGTGACATTTCAAAGAGTAATTCAACTAGCAGGGTGTTCTACTTTGGTGCAGTACTGTTTTGGCACTAAATTTGTTGGCATGATGATGAAATGACTATGAGAACAATAGTGACAATCCCAAAATATGATATGTACTATTTAATTTGTTGGCAGCATCATTTTGTTAGCAACACTGTGTAATTTTATGGGCTGCATTGTGTAATTTGTTGGCAGCACTGTGTAATTTGTTGGCTGTTTAATAACAGGTATGTTTTAACAAAAAAATTGATATGTACTGTTTAGTTTGTTGGCTGTTTAATTTGTTCCCAGCATTGTTTTGTTGACAACACTATTTGTTGGTTGTTTAATAGCAGGTATGTTCTAAAAAAAAGATAATATGTATGGACTGTTTAGTTTGTTGGCTGTTTAATAGCAGGTATGTTTAACTGATGAGATGACTAATCAAAACAATAGTCAAGCCCAAAAAAATTGATGAAATGAATCATTTTGGGCCTCTGATAAATCAAGCCCAAAAAAATTGGCTGACTGAATTGGAAAATGAACAAACCGGGTAGGCATGGTCCCGACCTAGACTGTCCCGATTCCAAACAGGCCATCCCAAAATAAGTGGCTTTCCCAACCCGGACTGTTCCCGGTTGACTGAACCGGGACCGAGATAGGCCCCAACCCGGACCGTGCCCACCCCTAGAAAATAAAACATATAAATTTTTATTTTTTTTTGAAAGGCAAGCGTGCCACCGGTGGGTATAGAACCTAAGACGTGGGGGTCAAACTACCACAGCCCTAACCATCCAACCAGGCTACCATTGGCAACATAAAAAAATATTGGCCAAAGCTAGATACATTTTCCACTTCCTTGTGTGCACACTTCTATGGCCTGGCATTTTTTTTTTTTTTCCCTTTATGGCACTATTTATTTATTTGATGAAATGTTTGCAGAGTTTTCACATTTCAATTCTTCCACATATCAAAATGTAATCTAAAATTGCTTTTAAAAAAGAATAGAAAAATATAATGCTATGTTATGATCCTTAAAAACACACATACGCACGCATACACTGTATCTTTTAATGTATATATTGGTACTTAAAATTGATTTTTATTTTTGAAATCAGCTATGCACCCAAATATAACTGCATACCTCATCATCATATTTAATGTTAGTTATCCAGCCTTCTTCTTTCAGCCTTTCTACTTGGTAAACACCATCATTGATGAAATTCACAATTTCTTCTATTTTCTTCGTGGGAGAAAAATAGAAACCAACAATATGAACACTGATATTTACTATTGTTGAAGTGAGATAACTGTAAAAGAAAGGCAGTAGTGAAACACACCGTGAGTAGAAGAAATTTTATCCAGCCAATTTCCATAAATATTATCAAGCAATGCAGTCAGCATCTCGCAATTCTCCTTCGACATGTTTTTGCGTGCGAGTTGATCCCCAGCACTTTTGTATTTACCAATGCGTTGTACTTGGGGTTCAATCCCTATTTTCTCAAATATACCTGCATTTAGTATGAAATCATTCAGTTGTATGTTGGGAGAAAACTATGGCTAGAAATAAGCACCTAGTGGCTAGTAGTAAGCTAAATCATGCACTTTTTCTAGGCTTTTTTTGGCTTTCCCCAGCGAAGAAATAAGAATGTGATTTTTGCATTGATCAAAAAACTATCTTCTTTCTTCTTTGTATTTGCAAGATCAAGAAGAATATACTCCAATGACTTGTAACTCCATCTATACTCCAGCATTTTTTGCTAGATCAACCCACCCATTATCCAAATACAACAGCTTACATATACACTCTAGAGTGCATGAGATCCCACACATAGAAACCATCTTGTTAGTAAGAAGGTTTCACTGGGTGTATTATGGGGAACTGCTTCTGTATTTCTGGGGAAAAAGGGACTTTGAAAACAAAAAATTGGGCAAATAATAGGTAAGCCTGTCAAATTGTTTGGACAGGGAAATTTTTCAAAGAAAAGACAGTAAAACAAGTTTTGGTAAAATGATGCATGTTATTACCTAAAGAACATTGTTTACCCAAGAATCGTCACTAGGTAATTAAAAATATGGCTGATTAGCAAACACTAGGACCTATAAATTGTAACCTAAGGCATGTAATTATGTAAAATTGGACATTACCATCTTTTTTTAAGAGGCACCATTGTTTTCACGTTGGTTTGTACTATTAATACAAATACTGTGTCCAAATCCATGCATACGCATACATTCCAAAGCATTTTGCTAGTTACAAAGTTTATTTCGGGTTTGTGTTCAGGAATCACAAAATGCCCAAATAAGTTTTGGATGAAACAGACAACAGAAAAATAATCAGCATAGATGGATTTTGGACTTGGGAGATCATCTCCGTGGTAGATCCTTTTACCAACTTTATAAAGGGAGAAACCACTCATGAAACAAAGCATTTGTAGAATGCTCCTTTTTTTCCATTGTATATGCAAACTAAGAAGAAAATATCAAATAAACTTACCACCAAGGAATGACGATTGAACTGTCAAACCATACAAAGAAAAATAAGCACTTGGGGGGGCATATAGCTCTGCACAAGCACTGCCAATGTAATACTTCTTCTCACCACCAACAAGGACATATGCCACGATGAGCTTACCTAGAAAGAATAGAGTTATTGATCTGCCAAAATCAAGAAAGAATGACCAAAAGCAAGTTGAGGAGGTGATGTGTAAAGCAATGCTTAGTTATTAGCACTAAGGAATACTTAAACCATTGGTAATTCTCCAGTACTTCACAGCTTCTCAGTAAAGAAATTACAGAAGACATGGTCTTTTTAGGTTTTATTACATAATGCCCTTTACTAAAATCTTCTTATCTCATCTTATACACCCTTCCTCTTTAGATTAACGAAACAGATCTGAGCAGTGTAGTCCAAATTGTACGATTCAAATCAAATCTTATAGTAGGCGAGTTAAATTGGATGAAAAATCATAAAACAGGCAAATCGAGCGATTTGATTTCAAATTGCAATTTATGATTTGACCTTGAATTGTACGATTTCATTTGCAAGCCCCACTGACTTTTCAAAGGTTTAAAACCATGTTCTATTATGTTTATTTGGGGTTTCATTAGTGGTCTCAAGCAAAGACTGTTTGAAACACGGGCGTATACCTTTAAACCAAGACAAATTCAAAGAATCAGTAATGTTAATGTCTCAAAACTAAGAGGTTGCCTAGTTCTTTCATTATTGATCAAAGGAACATTCAAATCATGATGAAGAAAACTCTTCTTGGCTATCTAAATTGTGCATTTTATTAGTAGATTCACAGATTGAAATATATTCATATACATGCAAACACGTGAGTGGGGTGGTGGTGATGTAAGGAAGGAGCATTGAATCTCCATTATCAAATCAGACTTTAGAACAAGTGTAGTGTCTGCATACACATGAACAATTGTGTCAAGAATGTGAGTACAAGTCATTGGTGCAATGGCCCTAACATCTTCACATAAAATAAAATAAAATAAAATACCCTATGTTACTATATAGTATTGCTGTTGTTGCTATTATTAAATAAAATCATCATTTGACAACAGCCTTTACGAAAAAGTACAACGCACCTGACTTCCTAAAATTTAGAATATGCCGCCTTATCTCTTCAACTTTCCCCCACCCACAGTCCAAGGGTTCTATCTGTAGATATATTGCAGAGATACGGGGATCATATGCCGCTTTTGTAAAATTTTCACAAAGTTGAGGTAAAGATAGCCCGGAAGAAAAACGGCTCTTCAATTGATCAGATATCTACAAAAATAGGATAAACATAATTACCTCAATATATATATATATATATAGTTATATTAACACACATAACATGATGTTCATGTCTAAAGCAATCAATTTACTAAATCTAGGATAAGTGGGGCTATTATGATGGTGAATTATATATGGATACTATTAGAGTATAGAGGAGAGGGGAATTAATTTGTCAGGAGTTGATGTTATCATGAAATATAAAATATTACTTCCATATAATTGCATGGTACTATTGACAAGTCTTGACCAAGTCAACCCACCACCTGCCAAACAGCACCACAAAAAAAAAAGTACACGCCCAAGCAGTGCTAATGGGCCTCAGAAAGCATAGCCAGACTCAGGTATATACTATAGTTTACGTTATGGACATCGAACAATCACGTCGGGGGACTAAACTGTCACACATAACAGCTACGTGCATACTTTGATATTACAGGCTTCATCCAGTTAGTCCCACATCATAAAAACAAAACTTTACTTGGACATATAGAGAGTCTATTCTAGATAAGCCAGCCTTTGTCGACTTGATGACTAGGTAATGAAAGGGTATTGATT
This sequence comes from Berberis vulgaris, assembly GCA_963556465.1. Classification (NCBI taxonomy): domain Eukaryota; kingdom Viridiplantae; phylum Streptophyta; class Magnoliopsida; order Ranunculales; family Berberidaceae; genus Berberis; species Berberis vulgaris. The sequence continues at coordinate 59,047,189 of OY747129.1, read as the reverse complement.
AAACAGCTCAAGATGAAATTAAGGTTGTAATTGGTGAATATTGTTGTACATAGAAAATTAAAATTATATTTTTGGAAGGTCATTTTGGGTTGACCCATGCAACCGCAACACAAAATGGGTTGGTGGATTGACATGAAACCTACATCGTGCCCATTTCACGTTACGTGAGCGGGTTTGGGTCAAACTGCCACAGTTTGGCATGTTATGATTGTTTAACTAGAAACCTATGTAACAACGACACTCTATTTCTACAAAAAAAAAAGGTATTGGCACATTTGGGACAAAAATTGGTTTGTACTAACTCAGGAAGACCCCCTTAGTTTTCATTGTAAATTAAGGACTGATGGAGGACCAACTGATGATACAACTGGCAAGGATATTACTGTTGCACCAGAATTAATTGACTACAGCATAGCAAGAGACAGGCCAAGGAGGGAGATTAAAAGAAGCATCAGACTCCAAGACTAATTGAGCTTATTATGCCTAGAAAATTGTCAAAGGACTTTATTTTCCTGTTGTTCCTAGTACAGCTATATATAATAGAGATGAAATGAACTATAGGTATGCTATTATTAAGAAGGTGTTAGCCTTGGTCTTGCTTGTTTTTGTTTCTTGGCAACTATCCTCTGCAGTTCCAACTTGAACTGCATCAAGTGGTATCAGAGCACCACGTTTTTTTTTTTTTTTTGACAACCCAATGGTTCGTGGTGGACGTCGTGGCGGACGCGGTCAACAGGGACGTGACCCTCGTGATATCGAAAATGAGGAGCTAAGGAGACAAGTGCAGCAATTGACAGAAAGATTGGAGCACTTCGAAACCAGGAGTCGTGAAGACAATGGTTTTGCTTCCGACGAGGAAGAAGAAAACCCCTTTCACTTTCGTGCTCCGCATGAAGAGCCGGGTGATGGGGCTAGATATGGTCGCCATGGCATGTTTGACAGATTTAACGACATCAATATGAAGGTGGACATTCCAGAGTTTGAAGGGAGAATCAAACCTGAAGAATTCATTGACTGGTTGAATACGGTGGAGAGAGTTTTTGACTACAAAGAAATTGCGGACCATCGCAAAGTAAAGCTAGTTGCAATCAAATTAACCAAGCATGCATCAGCTTGGTGGGAGCAGTTGAAGATGCGAAGGGAGAGGATGGGTAAATCCAGGATTAATACATGGGACAAGATGAAGAAGGAACTAAAAAAAAAGTTCCTGCCAGATAATTATCTCCAAGAATGGTTTTCAAAGCTGTATAATTTTTCACAGGAGAACAAATCAGTGGACGAGTACACCGAAGAGTTTGATTTTCTCATGATCCGTTGTGGAGTCGATGAACCGGAAGAGCAGACCATTGCCCGTTACTTGAATGGATTACGGAAGGAGATTTATGATGTGGTAACATTGCAACCATACTGGTCATATGATGATGTTTACAAGCTTGCAGTCAAAGTAGAAAAGCAATTGAAGCAAAAGGTTAGTCGCACATCTATTGGTTTTGGTAGTCATACCACCAATCGAAGGAATCAACCTTTGGAGGCAGTTCGAGAAAAGGAGAAGTTGGGTCCAAAACCTTTTGAAAAGGGTTTTGCTAGTAAAACGGAAGTTGGTTTGGGTTCTAATCGACAATATGCTTCTACTCACAGAGTGGTTAAATGTTTCAAGTGCTCGGGTTTGGGGCATGTACAAGCTGATTGTCCAAATAAAGGCTTTGTTAGCCTCGCAGAAGGAGTTCAGTTTTTGGAAGATTCAGTAAGAGAAGATGATTCCCCAATATATGATGCTTACGAGGAAGCTGACGAAGGAGTTACATGGAGTGATCATGGGGAAGCTCTTGTCCTTCAGCGAAGCATGAATGCCATGAAAGTTGAGAATGATAACTGGTTGCGCCATAATGTTTTTCACACCAGATGTACTACCAATGGGAGAATCTGCAATGTTATAATCGATGGCGGAAGTTGTGAGAATGTGGTGTCACAAGAAATGGTGGACAAGCTCAAGTTAAAGGCTGAGAAGCGCCCTACCTCTTACAAGCTTTCTTGGTTCAAAAGAGAAAATGAGATAAATGTTGATAAGCGTTGTTTAGTCTCTTTTTCCATTGGCAAATCCTATCAAGATGAAATCTAGTGCGATGTGGTGCCTATGGATGCATGCCATTTGTTATTAGGCAGGCCATGGCAATATGATCGTAAAGCTCTTCATGATGGGTACAAAAATACTTACACTTTTGTGAAAGATGGAGTGAAGGTGATTTTGGGACCATCAAAGCATGAGGCAATGACAAAATGCAGGAAACAGGAGGGTGCAAACTTCCTTACCATAGCATAATTTATGGAGGAAATACGGGAAGATGCTTGTGTGTATGCCCTGGTTGTTCAAGAGTAGAATGTTGGGGGTGTAATTCCTCAACAACTTGTGCCTTTAATGGAAGAATTTTCTGATGTTATTCCTGAAGAATTACCCCATGGATTACCACCCATGAGAGATGTGCAACACCAGATTGATCTCATTCCAGGATCCAACTTGCCTAACAAAGCTGCATATCGCATGAGCCCAATCGAGTACCAAGAGTTACAAAGGCAAGTAGTGGAGTTAGTTGAAAAGAGGCTGGCCCGAGAGAGTCTGAGCCCATATGCCGTACCAGCTCTATTGACACCAAAGAAAGACGGAACTTGGAGGATGTGCGTGGATAGCCGGGCTATAAATAAAATCACAATAAAATACCGCTTCCCTATTCCCCGATTGGATGATATGCTGGATATGCTGAGCGGTTCTCTAGTGTTTTCCAAAATTGATTTAAGAAGTGGCTATCACAAAATAAGGGTCAGACATGGGGATGAATGGAAGACCGCCTTCAAGACCAAAGACGGGTTATATGAATGGCTAGTCATGCCCTTCGGGTTGACAAATGCGCCAAGTACTTTTATGCGCTTAATGAACCAAGTATTTTGACCATTTATTGGCAAGTTTCTGGTGGTTTATTTTGACGATATTTTGGTATATAGCTTGGATGAGGGGCAACATATTGATCACCTTAGGAAAGTCTTACAAGTGTTGCGGGAGCAGAAATTATATGCCAATCTTAAGAAGTGTGACTTTTTAACTGACAGCTTGATGTTCTTGGGCTATGTCGTATCAAAAGAAGGTATTAAAGTTGACCCAAAGAAAGTAGAAGCTATACTCAATTGGCCAACTCCTACTAATATCCATGAGGTACGAAGTTTCCATGGTTTAGCATCTTTTTATAGGAGGTTTATTTCAAACTTCAGCTCGCTTATTGCTCCCATCACTGACTGTCTAAAGAAGGGTGAATTTAAATGGGATAGAGAGGCTACTGAAAGTTTTGAATTGGTGAAAGAAAAGCTTACTAAAGCCCCTGTGTTAGCCCTTCCAGACTTTGAAAAGGTATTTTCCTTGGATTGCGATGCCTCTCACAAAGGTATTGGAGCTGTTTTGAGTCAAGAAGGAAAGCCAATCGCTTTCTTCAGTGAGAAATTAAGTCTTGCCAAACAACGTTACTCGACGTATGATCTAGAGTTTTATGCCATCATTCAGGCCCTACGGCATTGGCGTCATTATCTGATTCAGAGGGAGTTTATTTTATTTTCAGATCATGAAGCTCTTAAATACATCAATGGGCAACACAAATTAAGTTCTCGACATGCAAAATGGGCTGCATATTTGCAGGAATTTTCATTTACCATCTGACACAAGTTTGGCAGCCAAAACAAGGTTGCTGATGCCCTGAGCAGACGTTCTTTATTAATATCTTCCTTGCAAGCACAGGTGATTGGGCTTGATATATTGAAGGATCAGTATCTTGATGATCCTGATTTTAAACAAGTGTGGATTGATTGTCAAGATGGAAAGGTTTCTAAATTCTTTCTACAGGATGGATAATTATTCTATGGTAGCCGTCTATGTATACCAAGGAGTTCTTTGCGTAATCTTATTGTATCTGAATTCCATGATGGTGGACTTGGTGGACATTTCGGTCGGGATAAGACTTTGGGGCTGGTTGAAGAGAAATTTTATTGGCCAAAGATACAAGCTGATGTTGCTAAGCATGTGAAGAGATGTAGAGTCTGTCACCTGGCCAAAGGAAAATTACAGAACACGGGGTTGTATACGCCATTACCAGTTCCTGCTGCACCTTGGGAGGATGTCTCTATGGACTTTGTTCTGGGGTTGCCAAAGACGAGACGTGGAGTTGATTCTATATTAGTGGTAGTGGATCGGTTTTCTAAAATGGCTCATTTTCTGTCCTGCAGCAAAACATTTGATGCAACTCATGTAGCAAATTTGTACTTTAATGAGGTTGTCAAGCTCCATGGAGTACCTAAGAGTATCACCTCTGACCGTGATCCTAAGTTCGTCAGTCATTTTTGGAGAACTTTGTGGCGTAAATTGGGAACTCGTCTTCAGTTTAGTAGCTCTCATCACCCTCAAACTGACGGACAAACAAAAGTGGTGAATCGAACACTTGGGAATCTGTTAAGAAGCCTGGTTGGCGGAGAAAAGCACAATTGGGATTTTATTTTGTCGCAGGCTGAATTTGCTTATAATAGGTCTCACAACAGGTCAACTGGAAAGTGTCCCTTTGAAGTAGTTTATGGACTAATTCCGACTGGTCCACTAGATTTGCTGCCTCTACCAACTAGTAATAGATTTAGTAGAGATGCTAATGATCTAGCTGCTCACATTAAAGAGCTGCATTCCCAAGTTAGAAGAAGGCTGGAGGAAGTTAATATGAAGTACAAAATTAGTGCAGATAAACATCGCAGGCACTTGGAGTTTCAAGAGGGTGACTTGGTGTGGATTAACCTTCGCAAAGAAAGGTTTCCTCGAGGTAAGTTTGGTAAGCTGAAAGACAGAGCTGCTGGTCCATTTCGAATCTTAAAGCGTATTGGTGAAAATGCTTACCAACTAGAGCTTCCTGGAAGCATGGAAGTTTCAGCAACATTTAATGTGGCTGATCTGCAACCATTCTATGAAGATGACGTTGAGCAGGAGCCAGACTCGATGACGAGTCCTTTTCAACCGGGGGAGAATGATGGAGGACCAACTGATGATACAACTGGCAATGATATTACTGCTGCACCAGAATTAATTGACTACAGCATAGCAAGAGACAGGCCAAGGAGGGAGATTAAAAGAAGCATCAGACTCCAAGACTAATTGAGCTTATTATGCCTAGAAAATTGTCAAAGGACTTTATTTTCCTGTTGTTTAATCTTCCTAGTACAGCTATATATAATAGAGATGAAATGAACTCTAGGTATGCTATTATTAAGAATTATTAAAGAAATCTTTGAAGGTGTTAGCCTTGGTCTTGCTTGTTTTTGTTTCTTGGCAACTATCCTCTGCAGTTCCAACTTGAACTGCATCAAGGACCCTACATACACATGACAAAATGAAAACTATGTCATTTAAGCTGAAATTTTGAGTAAAATTAAAGACCAACAACAGAAACAACTTGTCAAAGTTTCAACTCATTTCAACATGTGTGTCTCGAGTTCCGCACTAAGTGGGATTAAGGTTATTTCTCTATTAGTATCATGAAGCGAGCAAGGGCCCACCTTGGGTGACTCTCCCATTGTCCAAGACCACCCAAACGGAAGGTCCTTAAACACTTACAAAGACTGTTTATTAAGATACTTAATGGTAGGGACCTAAACACGTATCTCAGAACGGTGTCGACATGGTCTGAAACTTTGGCACGTTATTTCTAGTGTTAAGCATATTTTTCATGAAAATTTTTAGCTCAAAATGGAGCTTAAGAAAATTAAAAAACTATTTTTAAAATTTAATAGGATCCTTAATTTACAATGGAAACTAAGGGGGTCCTCCTGGATTAGTAATGTTTTGATTCTTTACTAATGTTACGAGCATATTATGACAACTTAGTAATAGCAATATTGACTTGCAAGTGAATGTATGACTATAATTCAAAACTCATTGATGAAAAATTAAATAATACTAAAATGTATAAGCATGTCCCCCAATATATCCCGTATTGTTTATTTTGGACTACGTGTCCGACACTTTGTATCCGTGTCGTCATTACATAGCTAGAAACTTTTTTGAATCTCACTTGTTTGGTTCACTAGAAGCCGCTGGAATTGGTTGCATAAAGGAACCTCTTTGCGCTGTTTATATATTCTGATTGCACTTGTTAGTTTTGTGCATCTGAATACCATATTGGTATTTGGTATCTATTCTACTTAGATGGTCCCTGCAAGCCTGAGATCAGTTTTCAACATGCAGGCTGAGATCATTTGTTAATATCCTTGCTTTGTTTCAATGTGACACATTATAATCTTCTTTAGTTCTGTATTGGACACAGGATCACATCCAGCCTATAGATTTCTATCAGATCAGATTTGCTTTAAATGTTATATTATAATTCCGTGTTCCAGTCGTGTTAGAGCAGGAGTGTTAAAGAAAGTAACAATTAGGTTTTAATTTATTTTATTAGGTATAGCCATTACATAGCTAATGTCATGATTGTCCGAGTGAATTGTGTAGGTAAGCTTTGCTATTAGTTTAGTCCTACATTGTCTTCTTTCAACTATAAAATCCTTATATGTATTCATTTTCATATAATGCAGGTTTTTCTGAACAATACTTAATAATCCAAAAATGGAAACACCCAAGAGATTCACAATTATAAACACCCAATTTTATCTAAAAGAAGCAATTGGGTGTCCATAAAGAACAAAATGTTTGAAAAGTTAAAAATGGAAGAAGAAATTCTTGCCTGGCCTCTTAATTTCATTGACAAAACACTGCCCTTCTTGACGCGCTCCCACGGAAATGTGAAAAACATACGAAGCTTGACGACGAAGCTCATCCATCCAGTGATCTCCTTGAACTCGAATTCTCCACTAGGGTACTCCGCATCACTTGGCTTCCCATTCACATTGGATGAATTGGCTTCTTGTTCCTCTTTGCTCAATAACTTCTGCTTCTCCTTTTCAAGTTGTTCTGAAGAAGATTCAAAAGTCCGATTAGATAAGTTTCTTCTTGAATTGAGGAGAGATTGGTGTGAGCGAGGAACAAAGACGGTTATTGAATTAGTGAATTGAATTCGAATCTGGACTCAATTTGAAGGTGGTTTTGGTACGAGCGAAGAATATGAAAGAGAGCTACAGCTACAGCGGTGCAAAGCGTTCAATTGCGAAGCGGAGAGGAGCTTCGACATCTCTCTCGCTTGCTAGTTCTTTCTCTTCTCAGTCTCTACTCTCTCTGAGAGAGTAGAGAGAGATTTCTTGGGTGACAAGGTTGGGTAATTGGCCGCGTCATCCGTTTTCTTTAAAAAAAAAAAATAAGCGACTTTTTAACACCACAACTTCTACTGCTCACACCACCTTTCTTTCCCACACGCCAATTAAAAAAACACTCCAACTCAAACACTCTTCTTCATCATCTCTTCTCCATGAAGCATCACCATCCCGCCGGCACCACCACCACCACGACACAACCCATCAACGCCCACCACCACCTCTTTTTTTATCTTCTTCCCTTCACGTTCTCTCTTCATCTTTTGTTCTCTGTTTTTTCGTCCCCATCCACGCCCCATCAACGGCAGCCACCACCTCTTTCTTTTTCTTTTATTCCCTTATTTGTTTTTCTTCCTCATTTCCCTCGCAGAAGACTCTACAAGGATGAGTTTTTCACTCGCGGCGGCCCTTTGAAAGACAAAAAAAATTGGCCCTCACAGAGGCTGCCACGAGTGGGGAACCCATCCTAACGGAGTCCTCTGCCAGAGTGATGGGGAAGAAAAAAAACATTGAAGAAGAAGAAAAAGAAAAAGAAAAATAAGAAAAAGAAAAGAGGAAGAGAATAAGGAGGTGGTGGCTGGCGGTGATGGGGAAGAAAAAAACAGAGAAAATAAGAGAAGAAAAAAAAAAGAATAAGAGGAAGATAGGAGAAGAAGAAAATAGGAAGAAAAGAAGGATGCAGTGGCGGGGTGGCCGGCGGTGATGGAGCGTGGATAAGGAAGAAAAAAAAAAGATAAGAGAATAGGATAAAGAGATGATAAGAAAATAAAAATGAAGAGAATAAAGAGGCGGTAGGGGGTGGCTGGCAGTGATGGGGTGTGGCATGGTGGTGGTGCTATCGACGGAATTGTGTTGTTTGATGGAGAAGAAAAAATAAAGAAGAGTGTTTGAGTTTGAGCGTTTTTTTTTTTTTTGTTAGTGATGTGAGAAAGAGAGGTGGTGTGAGACAATATAAGTAGTGGTGTTAAAAAAGTCGTTGCCAAAAGTAAATGGCTAACATGGCTTGGCTGTTATAGCTACCACCACCCACGTCCCATTTGTTCCACCCGTAATTTTTCACCATCCCATTTTGCATAGATTCCCACTTGTTGTCACCACCAATTTTGCTGAATAACATCACCACTTTTTTTTGATGTGGTAAAGAACACCATCATTATAAACAAACAAACAAACAAAAAACACACCACCACCTCACTTCTTTCCCTTTTCATTATCTTATTCTCTCTTCTCCATCACGAACAACACCACCACCTCTCCCCGCCACCTTTAGTTGCACCACCTCGCCACCGTCAGTACCACCAACTCACTTCGTCATCACCAACCGCAACTCTTTTCCTTTTCTCCTATGTTTCTTCCTTTTCTTCTCATCTCTTCCTCTTCTTTTCCTATCTTCTCAGGAACAACGCCCAACCCGCTGCCAGCCTGTTGTACAATTATTAACCTAATTAATAAGCTTCTAAATATACGTTTTAACTCGCAAGTGCAGAAGACCAAACAAATAGTATAGATAGCAAGAACGAGATCATTCCCATGGGGATTAGATTAATTATGTTTAAAATAGCTTTCCTAACACTACTACTTCAACGAAACCTAATAATTAATTGAATATGAAAAAAGATAATGAGGAAAATTAAATGTAAAACTAAATAAGCTCAAATAATGAGAAAATAAGTTAGGGATTCGATATCCGCCACTAGTCATCTTCTTTTGAATAACAACATGCACAATGATACAAAATAAATTTCACTACTCAAATTTTCCCAACCTAAGGGCACGCGTGTCTACTCCTGAAGCTATGGATATCCCTAAACAACAAATTAGGCATGGGTGTCTACTTTATCTCTTTTCAATCTACTAAGTTGCACCTCAAGAACACATACATCAATGGAAATCGTAAAAAAACATAAAACCTAAAACATGGTATCTATTTCGGTCATTCATGGTGATTAATTCCAAGAACCAATCTTACTTGGTTCTTTTCATTACTTAGCATAAGCACAAAACTCGGTAATCTAAATTTACCCATGTAATAATCTTCATAAAAATTATGCATATGGTGATCAAGCATAAACAAAATCCATATGAATGGTGAAATAAAATCAGAAATTATTCAATAAAGCATCACAAAATTAGTTGTAGCAAGACAAGACATGTCAAAATTCTGAAGGAGTCATCACTAATGCTTCAATCTATCTCTAACTAAATTTTTTAGTTACACATAATGCAGGAAAAATTGGTATTCAAATAAAGCATTGGAGAGTTTAGAAAATAAGCAAACTATGCTCTGGGTGGTGCAAGAGAATGTCAGGGTGCAAATAGTGAGAAGGAATTCAAACTTATTTTCCCCTATTTCTTCTTTTTCTTCTTCACACACAACAATGGAGCAGTGACAAAGATCTTCCCTGTTTCTTTTTCAAGCAACCGAGATGTTCATGCCAATAGCAATCAACCAGATCCTCTTTCTTCTCGCAATAGAGAGCAACAACAAAACGAGATCATGCATAACAACAAACAACAAGGAGATAATTCACCTCAAACACCAACCCTCACACAACCACTAACGAGATTCACTCACTACCAAGAAGATGATCAACTCACCTCATGAATTAGTTGCAGTAAGGAGTAATTTCTCCTCACGAATCAACAGCAGTAGAGAAAGAGAACAACTACAACCACCTTCACGCTAACAACAGGAAGGGGTCTTCAATTTCATCCAAAAGAGAATTTCACACAAGCCAAAAAGAAATCAATTTCTCAGCCAAAAGGGGAATTTCACGTCAGTGACGGGGTTTTCTCCGAGCCCCAAAACCTCATCTTATAACAACCTACTTTCTTATTACTTCCCTTCTCTTTCCTAATGGACTTCGACCTAAACTTCCTTGCTAAATTAGGCTTCCATCTTTGACAACCCGGCCTTGAACGTGAAATTAGTTATTTTTTCCCCTTCCATACCATTAAAATACTCGTCAAATACCAAAATACACATCAAGTAGCTAAGTAGAAAGTTATTATAAAAATACTTGAAATAACCAAATAATATAATAATTACACTTAGAAAAGCGGTGTTCAAAGTGCAGTTTTATGCACTCGTCACAGCCGCACCGCCCTTCCCCTATCCCTGCCACTGGCGGACTCCCCTCTTGTTGTGTTCCAAATTTACAGAGATGCAATTTGCTAAAGCTTTCATTTTTTACAAAAAATGTCATAAATTAACAAAAATGATTGAATCAACTCCTGTTTTCACAATTTGGGATAGTGAGATGAACCCAATTGAATCAATTTTAAGCTAATTCAAACCAAAATCAATGGGGAACAAGTAAGAGATGGTACCAGAGATGCCAACAACTTTACAATAAAAAACAACTCTAGACATGAATTTGCATAATCCACAGCTCCATCTTTCCCCAAATCAACTAACAAAGTTGGTACAATCCACTACATAGTAAGAACTTTACAACATTTCCACTACATAGCACATGAAGTAACTCCAAACCAATCTCAATCTCTAGATCAACAATCTCACACACCCAACTCAAACTCCACCTACTCAATAAGATCCATTCACACTGAATCCTAGAAAACCAAATTGTATTGAGTACATTTGTATTACTTACTACAGGATGGGCAAGATTGAAAATCTCTATCCCACTCTAGATCGAGATGGGACGAGATCGGGATAAGATTGATCAATATCAATAGAACCCAAAAAAACCCGAGACAAGACAAGATGTGATCGGGATCGCGGAATGGGATGCCCACTCCTAGTTTCATTCATCCATTCATTCTCTCACTTTCTTTCAATCTCATTCAATTCGATGTATAGATTGCATTTCAGGTCTCAATTAGGGCTTCAATTCTTTCACTTACTACCTAGATCTAGGGTTTTGATTTATGTTTAGGGCATAAATATATCGATTTATTGAAATATAGAAAAAGGGAAAAATCAAAACCGAATCGAAAACTAGTTCCCCTTTCTGGCTCGGTTTGGTTCGGTTCCGTTCTAATTTTGAACCGATCAAACTAATTAACACCCCTACTTTGTAGTCCACCAAATATTAAAAAAAAAAGTGAGAGAAAGTGAGGTTAGCACGAACTATAACTTTACACTTTCCGGCGCTATCTCATATAACATGACGTCATATGAGATGGCGCGGGAAAGCTAAATTTTTTATGCGGGTCAAAAAATTTTGTACCCTTATTTGGGTATGCAAATTTTTCTTAAAATGCATTTATACCTCTTCTTATTGTGGATGATGCTCTAACTTTTTTTAAAGCTTATAGCATAAATATAATTAATTATGGTTACAATACTATTGTGTTGTTGCAGTAGCGAAGTTATGAGCCTCGAAGTTGAGGTCTCTATTAATAAATTTACAGATCCAAGAGCCATGACTAGTAAGAAGACACCAAATGCTTCCAATAAGAGGGCGCCACATCCAACACATGATCGTTGTAGGTTCCTTCGGTTCTTTTTGTAGAATGGATTGAAACATCTCAAAGTCTCCTAGTAGAAGTCTTATCCTCCATTGTCTTGCCTGGATCAACAAAAGAGCTACCTCAACAGCATGGCATTCTGCCATAGTACTATTCATCATTTTCCCTGAGATTGGACAGGCAACTCGAGCAAGTACCATACCCAAAACATTCACCGCCAAAACCCCTATCACTTCTTGTTTAGATGAGTCAAAGAAATCAACATCATAGGTAACAATAATCGTGTCTGGGTTGAAAACGAGGGGAATGGGTCTAAGCTGAAAAGATCTAGAGTCAAGCTTGTGATGTCTAGCTAACTGTAATTGGGCCTGTATCAACTCCATTCTAGTGGTTTCCGTCTCAGTGTAGGGACCAATAGTAGCATCGGGTTCTGCCCGAGTAATGGATGGAACCGATTGATTATCAGTTAAAGATGTTTCTAGAATATGGTGAATGGATACTAGCCTCTATGTATCCATAATATAATGGTCAGAGTAATCTGAAGGGATGGGGTCTTTCATAAACCATTAATTGTGCCAGGAGTTTCAAGTTAGGTGAAAAGAGGAAAATAACATTTGCGTATAGATTTTGGTCTTGTTGAAAATTGTTTTGTTACGAATCAGCCAAATAGTTTGGAAAACAATCGTAAATTGAGACAACATTTTATCTTTAGCCCCAGGATGAGCCCTGGCTGTGTCCCCACATGAATGTAAAAAAATATCGAAATGGGTGGAGGATTAAAATTGTCGTTGAACCAATCAATTGGTAGAGGGGAAAGGTGCCAAAGTCTATTTATGACCGGGCATTGGAAGAAAAGATGAGTGACATGCTCTGTGTGATCTTGGAAAAATATGCAACAGTCGCCAATAGGCATGTAAAGCTTAACCATGTTGGTCATGGTGGAAAGAAGGTTTTGGCTTATTTTCCATAGAAGGAAAAGAGCGTCAGGTGACGATGACCAATACCGATATTACTGTTTATTAACGTTGCATAAAAAAATTGGAGGTTCGAATCCTTCCGTCCTAGAGCATCCCGGTTTTATCATAATATAGTAAATAATGTTCTTAATAATTTTCTAAATCTTCTATTTGTGATTGAGGTTAGATGGGAACGTGGATGAATGTATAATATAATTCACAAAAAGAATGGGCACTTTCGCATATGCATGTCTGGCTCATAGTCATATTGAAGTTACTTTGATAAACCCTACGTCCTATATTTATTTACATTTAATTTGTTTTATTTCACTTTGTTGCATTCTTAATCGAAATGTGATGGAAAAACCTCTATATTCCCCAACTTCCTTATGTTTCAATTAGACGGAAAAACAACCTAGGTTAGAAAATCTAACACCTATTTATCAAAAATGTTTTCCTCAAATGCATTTCAATCATAAAATGTGATGGTGTCAATTTCCGTTCTCCTTGATCTTGACATGCACAAAGAACGCATGTAAGCCAAAGCCCACCGTTGTGGCGGTCGATGCTTAAGTCAGACAAGGCTTGAGAAAAATGTAATGTTGTAAATTGGGTTATGTAGCGTACATTTGTTCCTCGACCTTGTGCCCTATTTATCATGCTAGAGTCCTTGTTGGGCTATGCCTTTGGTGGCATAGTTTAGGGAAAGATATCTGTTTAGAAACCCTTTCCTTATTGAGAGTCATCCATGTAAGAAAGTTTTCATACACGACTTGTACTCTGATATTTGTTGGGAATTTTTCCCTTATGGAGTATTGAAAATACATGAGAGTCTCCATGCATGACTTATACTCTGATATTTGTTTCCTAGTAGGAGCCAATGTCTTGTCGGTTTGTCTGTCTTAGATCAAACCCCTATATACTTGTCTTATTAGGTCTTGGGGTACTGGGCTTAACCATATGGCTAATGGGCTTACTAGGGCACCGCTGATTAGGTCGAACATCCTGGAACCTGCCTCAATGGGCTTTGTGTTATTTGGGCTTTTGCTAGATTGGGCGCTCATCCAGGCCTGCTTTATTCTGTTGACGAGATCATCATGAGGTGCGTATTACTGGACGGTTTGGTGTACCATCTGCTACTCCCCTCGAGTTAATGGGCCAGCTTGTCGATCCACTAAGTCACGTCACGAGGGAACTGGGTGGTCGTTATGATTGAGTCTGAATCATCTCCTCGAGTGGCGCACATCATTAATTGGGTACGTGGCTGCTAAAAAAAGGCGAGAATCCTCGCTTGTATATAAGTCCCCTTCTCTGCAAATTTTAGATTTTTTTACTTCTGTGATTTCTCAGAGACTTTGTTTTGTTTTGCTTTCTCGTTTTTGGCTTTGCTCAATCGAAAGTTCGTATGTTCTTTCATGGTGGGCCAAAATTAGGTTCCTGGTGAACTATTCGCTAAAGGCCATGAGTTTTTTGAGGAGTGGTTGATCTCAGAAGTGAATCTGGTGGGCTTTCACGAGAAGTATCGGATCCTCGATGATCTAAAGCTCTTCACATTGGGAGCTGGTCATATGTCTTTGTCTTTTCCAAAAGGATGTATTTGCTTGCACAAAGGTATGCTTCAATCGGGTATTCATTTTCCTTCTATCAAGGAAATTTGGTGTTTCTTGGTGTAACTTGGCATTTCGCCCCCTCAGCTGGTGCCAAACGAGTATAGAACGGTGATCGCCATTTTAATTAGGGCGATGGATGCTGGTCTTCGAGGGCGATCCAACTGCTCACCTCTCCTCAGGTGAACGAGCATGTTGTGTGTGTGTTGAAGTCGCTGGCTTGTTTGGTCAAGTTTCCTACGACTACAAGTTCTAGTAGAAGTATTGTTTCATGGCTCTCGCAGACTCAAAATATTTTGAGCTTGATGGTCATTTGATCGAATGAAAGTTCAAACAACTGAGTGAGTGTAATACCGTTTTTGATCCTGCTTGTCTTGATTACATATTAAATTGTTATCGTGTTTTTTATAGGGAAATTTCCAACAACACCCCTTTCTCCAAAGGACAAAGCAGCCATGGATAAATTTGGTGGCATGCCCCTCATGCGGGTGGAAAATGTTGTGCAGTCTGACAACATCAAGCGCAGTGGACTGTGGCCTTATAGGCATGAGGCTCCCACTCTCTTCAGAGCTTCGAAGTCGAAGACTGAAGGCGGACCTTCTTCGAAGAAGAGGAAGCTCCTAAAGGTCAAGGTCCCTAGCCCATCAAGGAGGGCGGAGTTGGGTAAGGCACTCTCTTCGTCTTTTCTTTCTAAGAAGCCTTACACTGCGTCAAGGCTTGCTTCAAGGCTATTGGCCCCTTTGGATGGGGCGCTAAAAGTTGCTGAGCAAGATCTTGCTGCGTCTGAGAGACAAGATTCTTAAGCAAACTCCATTTCTCTTCTCGACTTGCAGAAGGAGTATCTGAAAATGGTGAGGGTAGAAATTTGACAAAGCTGAGCACTGAACAGGCAAAAGTTTTGAACAACTTCTTGCTGTATACAGGAATGGCCGCTTCATTCGATGCAAGTCAGACTCATCCTTTCTCTTTGAAGGATTTCAAGTATGACCCTTATTTGGATCAAAAGTCTTGTAAGATTGGCAAAAAGTCACATGACCTTTGTCCCTATGGCGAAAGGTCCCTTCCACGTCGCCCGTACTGTCCTCCGTCTCGCTCCTGGCCTCAGCTTGAGGTGACGACCGGTACGAGAAATGATTCCCTTCCTTCTTCCCCTTCAACTTCTTCCGAATCGGCTGCTAAGAGGGAGCTGGTCGATGTGTGCAAGGAGAAAGTGGTGGATGAGGCCCCTGATGCAGCAAAGATGGTGAAGGGCGGCGCTGGAGTGATTGTGGACCCAAAAGATCTTTATCCCGATGCACGGATTAGTCTTTGCCCCGGATGTGGTAAATATGAGCAACTAGGCCTGGCATCAAAATGTTGATATTTCTTATGCCTCTAGGAGGCATATTACTAGATGGAACTACTGGCTGGCCAATCATTCTTCGAAGCTAGAAGGGGATACGCTAAGCGAGCGTATGTACAAGGGGCAGAAGCATCTCATGCTGGGGATGTCGTATCTGAAACAACTTGTCATCGCTGAGATGGAAGTAGAGGCTGCTCGCGAGAGAATATACACAATGGAGTGAGTTTTTGCGCATCTGCAGAAGTCGTATTTCGATACACTCCGCGAGATCGAATAACTGATGAAGCAACTTGGAGGCAAGATGCATGTTGATTCGGGGGCCCATTTAGAGGCCCTGCACACAAAGTAGGAGGCTTAGAGGCTCCACTTGGAATCGCTTGAGTCTGACTTGGCCAGTATGACGTCTGTGAAGGACGGGTTGAAGGCGGAGTTGGATTACGCCCAGCATGACTTGAAGCTTGCCAGAGAGGCTGTGGCTAAGATGCAGTTTGAGATTCAGGCTCTGATTGATGAGAAGGTCAACATGGAATCTGAATGGGGTGCTCGATGTCAGCAACTAGAGACTGGCGTTGCTTTCAACGTCAAGCTTGCGAGGACAACCGAAGAGCAACTCCTCTTGACATAAAATGAGCTCAGCCCGATCAAGGATAAGCTAAGCACTGAGAAATCCAAAGCTAATGCATTGTCCAGGAAACTGGAGCGGCTGGAGTAAGAGCCTGCAGAGTTGAAAGTACGCGAGGAGAAGTTTCTCAAGGCCCAGGGCACGTTCCAGTTCAACAGAGTTGTGAAAGGAAGGTTGGAGCTATTGGAGCTGATAGAAGAGGAACATGCTGATTGGGATCTCTTTTACTACAGGGGAGTGGCCTTTGCGGGGTTTGGAGAAGCTTCTGATCAATCACAAGAAGAGGGTGATCTAGATCAGGGTGTCGGAACAGTAGTGCGCACAGAGTCGTTTCCTGTTAAGCCAAGTTCCACTGTATCTGAATCTCCTCCTAATAAGGAGTAAACTTTGTATTTTTCGAATCAATAATGAAAGACGATTTGTTAAATAACACTTTATACTTGGATTTTTTTTTTTGACTTTTCCTGCTGAATATTTTCTGTGTTGTCTTTAGACAAGAGATTTTGCTCAATCAGGAAACTTCTAGTTGATATGCTAATAAGAGTTCTGACCGCTTATCTTGAGATTGCTCTTGAAATCAAGCAATTATGGTCTGTATTATTTAGAGATCCAGAAGTTGTCTCAGTCAAACCTTGTAGATTGGCTAAACGTCGTGCAGAGGAATAACCTTGGGAGACAATAGATCAATTGAACTCATATATTAATAACATTTTCGATTCCTCAAGCCATCTTAATCTGCCCTTGGCAGACTAAGTTGTAAATCAAACCAAAATTTGTCTTTGTCAGTTTAAGTGAAGTGACTAAACTTTGGCCAAGTGTTTAATCTACGGTCGGACAGTGATCTTGGTAAGTCATCTGGGTTAGGCTTCATGAGCTCTGACTAGACTTCCACACTCTACACAATCTTTGTGCACTCTTAGTGTACTAGGTCCTTGATCAGAAGTTATCATTATCAGTCTCAACTGACTAAACTTTGGTCAAGTTCGGCAACCATTGTCTATGGTTGGACAATGATCCCTGACAAGTCATCTTGATCAGGCATCGCGAGCTCTAACTAGACTCCCACTTTCTAAGCCATCTTCATCTGTTCTTGGCGGACTAGGTCTCAGAGCAAACCAAAAGTTATTGTCATTAGTTTGAACTTACTAAACTTTGGTCAAGTTCGACCACCATTGTTTATGGTCGGACAATGATCCCTGGCAATTCATCTTTATCAGGCTCCATGAGCTCTGACTAGACTCCTACTTTCTAAGTTATATTCATCTATTTTTGGCGGACTAGGTCTTAGAGCGGACCAAAAGTTGTCGTCATCAATCTAAACTGACTAAACTTTGGTTAAGTTTGACCACCATTGTCCATGGTCGGACAATGATCCCTGGCAAGTCATATTTATCAGGCTCCATGAGCTCTGACTAGACTCCCACTTTCTAAGCCATATTCACCCGTTTGTGGCGGGATAGGTGTCGGAGCGGACAAGAAGTTTTGTAATTAGTCGTAACTGACTAAATTTTTGTCAGGTTCAGCCACCATTGTCTATGGTTGGACAATGATCCCTAGCAAGTCATCTTGATTAGGCTTCATGAGGTCTAACTAGACTCCCACTTTCTAAGCCATCTTCATCCGTTATTGGCAGACTAGGTCTTAGAGCGAACTATAAGTTATCATCATCAGTCTAAACTAACTAAACTTCGGTCAAGTTCGACTACCGTATGGGCTTGGGCATATAAGTCTGTCTTGGGTGTCTTGACTTACTTACTTCACCTAATAGCGGTGGAATTTCAACCAGATTTGATGAACAACAGTGAAACTTTAATAAAGTGAATACTGTGGATTTATTGATAATATCTCTGTAGGTGCTTTACATTCTGTGGGCACTTAAGGCCTTCGCCATTCATGTTTTCTAATCAGTATGTACTAGGCCATTATCTGTCTTTTGTGCTGGATCTGGTCGGGCGCTCACTTGGGCTCCCTCACTTATTTGGGCCCTTTTGACGAGATTGTCATGCCACATTGCATATTATATTGCGAGATGATTTGGTAACGGTTACTCCCCCTAATTAATGGGGTTGCGTGCAATTCCATTAATTCGATGAATGTGGACTCGTGCAATTGCAATTGAAACTATCGCCTCCTTATCCCCCTATGTGGCATTTAAGGCTGACGTGATTGCTGGATGACCTCGTTCTCTGAACCGTCGCGCCTGTATATAAGCTGGTTTTCATCATTTTAAGCATTAGCATGAACGTCGTAAAACATTTGTCTCAGATGCATTTTTCCTAGAAACTATGTTTTGGGTTCTCCAAAGGATAAAGGAAGATCTTTGTTGGAGGAGTCTTCGAATGTTTTGACATTTGCAGCAATGAGTCTTAACAAGACCAGTTATTGGGTGATGCCACCTGATTTGGGTGAACATCCAGGTGTTTCATGGGACCTCATAGTTTCTTCTCACATTGCGTAGAAGAAGTATAGACTCCTCCTTAGTGGCCATGTTTGTCTTCCATCTCCCGGTGCTCCCATGGCGTCCCTCGTCTTCGGGATAACACCCGCAACAAAATTTGGATGGTTGTTCCCACTGTTCCTTCCTGGGCTTCACGCGTGATGCCACATAATGAAACATCGAAACGTCATCTCTCATATTCCATACACGTGTCATGATGATCTCAAGGAATAACAAGCGCAAGCGTCAGCGCAACATTGATCCGGCCCAAGCGATTTCAAGCCCGCACAAAGGCAGTCCACTAGACGGACCCAAATAACTACAACCTGTTGAACCCACATGTCTCACAGCCATCCTTAATACCCGTAAGACCTATTAAGGCAAGTATCTCAGGGATCAACTCCGGACAGGTAAGCCAGCACCACCTTGTTTCCAGGTAGGAAGGAAATACCAGAGTATATGTCGTATATGGAAACTTCCATCTATGGACAACACTCTGATTGGAAACTATCTCCCACGTATCTAGGAGCACAAGTCTAATAGGGAAACTTTCCTTCACAACGCAACTCCTAATTAGATAAAGATCTCCATGAAGATCTTCTTCCCTAAACTACGCCACCGATGGCCTGGTAGAACCAGGACTCCAACACTATAAATAAGACGTGAGGTT
The DNA here is from genome assembly GCA_963556465.1 of Berberis vulgaris. Lineage (NCBI taxonomy): Eukaryota > Viridiplantae > Streptophyta > Magnoliopsida > Ranunculales > Berberidaceae > Berberis > Berberis vulgaris. Next base: position 59,027,846 of record OY747129.1, on the reverse strand, counting down.
GGTAAGCTAATGTACGTTTCAAATTCCCTGTTTACATCACTATGCTTTCCTCAAGTCCTTGTCCGACTTTAGCATCGGAGTGCCATTGGCCACCACAACGGTGGTCCGTGGCACACGTGCATTTCTTGTGCAGGTCAAGGTAAAGCAGGGAGCGAAAATTGACTGCATCAGTCTGGCGCCGTCCGTGAGGACGAAAAAGTTCCTAACCAATCACTAACATCATCTCTCTTCAAAATTCAAGAAGATGGTTACAATGGAGCAATGGAGAATAGAGGGACATGTCAAATGCTCATATTTGCGTTATACCATCGCTTCCGGCGGTGTCGGCAACACCAGGGCAGCAGACTCACGCCCCCGCGCCAGTAGTAGCAATGGCGGACCCCAAGATGGATTTGCAATCATATTATATACAACAGATCTTACTAACGATGAGGGTGCTCAGATCCATGAAGCAAAAGCTTGACGAGACATTGAGGACATATGTCACACGCTTCAATAAAGATTTGACTTCCGTCAATGTTTGCAATGATGCGTCAGCCGTCGCATCCTTCACCGACGGTCTGAAGAGCGTAAAGTTCTATAACTTCCTAAATCTAGACCCCCAGCAAATATGGTAGACCTTGTAAAGGAAGCACAAAGTTACATCGCCTTAGAGAAGGAACAGACTGACAAAAAAAAGACTGAAGCCACGGAGGAATTCTCCATACATGTCCTCCATGGGGCACATTCCGAGTTCGAACAACCAAGCAGTCGGTACCATACGAGGTGACTATGCAGCGGTCAGGGAATGCCAATATGTAACACACAATAGCCTGATAGTTTTCAGCTGGTGACTAATCTCGCAGCCAAGAAATCTCTTGATCTTGCCAAAGAAATCGGAGACGACGAAGCTCCAATGTGCCCCCGAAGTAGACCCAACGTCAATCAACCAGAGGAAGATGAGGTCATCACGGTTTACCTCGACAACCCTTTCAACAATAGGGCCATTCAGATAGGTTCCCGCTTAAGCACAAAGTTGACAGAGCTACTACAGTAGAACCAGGACGTCTTCGCCTGGACCACGCGAGACATGGTGGGAATCAACCCGTCAATAATCACTCATCACCTGGAGGTAGACCCCACAAGGAAAACATACGACAGAAAAAGAGGCCCGTAGCGCCTGAAAGAAATAAAATCATCAACAATGAGGTACAACAGTTACTCAAAGCGAACATGATCAAGGAAGCGCGATACCCGAACTGGCTGGCAAAACAGGTAAGGAAGAAAAACGGAAAGTGGAAAGTGGAAAGTCTGCGTAGTCGACACGGACTTGAACAAAGCTTGCCCAAAAGACAACTTTCCATTTTTCTGCATCGATAAAATCGTGGACGCCACGTTCGGACACGACCTTCTGAGCTTCATGGACACTTACTCAAGCTACAACCAAATACTAATGCAACCCCAAGACCAAGAGAAGACCTCTTTCATAATTGAAAGAGGAATATATTGCTACAGGGCAATGTCGTTCGGTTTAAAGAACGCAGGTGCGATGTATAAACGACTATTGAACCGAATGTTCAAAGAACAAATCGATAGGAACATGGAGGTCTACATAGACGATATGTTGGTCAAGAGCCTTCACATCCCCGACCACATAGCAGACCTCACCAAAGCATTCAACCAACTCTGAAGGTATCAAATGAAACTCAACCCACAAAAATGTACGTTCGGAGTTGAGTCTGGGAAATTCCTGGGTTACATAGTGAACCAGAAGGGAATCAAGGTTGATTCAAAGCAGATTCATGCCCTTCTCAACATGAAAGCCCCCGCCAACATCAAAGACATTTAGAGCCTGACTGGGAGGGTGGGAGAACACAACAGATTTATATCTAAATCATCTGACAAATGCTTGCATTTCTTCAGAATACTGAGAGGAAACAAAGGATTCTCATGGGATGAAGAGTGTGAACAAGTATTTTAGAGTTTGAAGGCATACATGGGGAACCCTGAACTGCTTTCAAAATCGGCAACAGGGGAAACGCTTTACTTGTACTTGTCCGTCTCCAAGCATGTCACCAACTCAGCCCTTGTGCAAGACGACCGGGGAATCCAAAAACCAATGTACTATACCAACAAGACCTTCATGGAAGCAGAGGCGCACTACTCAGACCTGGAGAAGTTAGCCCTAGCACTGGTCGCGTCCTCAAGGAAATTGAGGCCTGATTTTCAGGCCCATTCTATAACAATTCTAACCAAGCACTCACTCCGCACGGTACTGCACAAGCCAGAGTTATCCGGCAGGATGGTGAAATGGTCGGTAGAACTCGGGCAATTTGACATAAGCTATGCCCTAAGAACTGCCATCAAAGCCTAAGCGTTGGCTGACTTCATCGCCGAACTCACCGGTGGAGAAGAACCAATGACAGACCTTAAAGCCCAAGATTCAAGCATTCAAGGATGGGTCATGGGTCGTCAACATGAAAAACAAGCGGAGCTGGAATCACATTTCTCTTTCCAAGCGACTTCACCCTCGAAAAACCCGTCAGATTCAACTTTCTCACCTCAAATAACGAAGCCAAATATGAGGCCCTCCTGTCTGACCTAAAGCTAGCCTTGGGGATCGGGATAGATCACCTAACGGCATACAACGATTCAAGGATGGTAGTCAACTAGGTAAAAGGAGAGTTCAATAGTAAAGACCCCTGCATGACAGCCTATCGCGAAAAGGTACTCCGTGCAATAAGCAGGTTCAAGAGGTACAAGTTCTTACAATGCCCCCAAGACGACAATAAAAGAGTTGATGTGCTAGCCAAGGAAGCCTCAGCCTCCACCGAAGTCTCGAACGACCTCATCGAATACCAAGAGCAATCAAGCCTCGATGAAAAAGAGCACAGTGACGTTTGTGTTACAAACACAGCGGCGAGTTGGATGACTCTGATTCTCGAATATATTGAAAGTGGAGCCCTGTCGGTCAAAGTCAGAAGACTCAAAAATAGAGCAGCGCAATACACTCTCCTAAACAACAAGTTATACAGAAGATCGGCGACTGGACCCCTGCTCCAATGCCTGTCCCCTCCTAAGGCAGATCAGGTCCTGAGAAGGATTCACGACAGGATATGCAAAAATCATTCGGGTGGGAGAACCTTTGCCTACAAAGCCTTGACCCTAGGATATTATTGGCCGATGATGCAACGAGACGCTAAACATACTATCCGTAAATGAGACAAATGTCAGAGGTTCGCGCCATACATGCACATGCCTGCCCAACCACTAACATCGATGACTAGTCCGTGGCATTCGCACAATGGGGGATGGACATCATTGGACTGCTCCCAACATCAACCGATAAAAAGTCCCTTCTTATGGCAATTGACTACTTCACCAATTGGGTCGAAGCGAAGCCCTTATCCAAGATAGGGCAAATCCAAATAGAGAAATTCATATGGGCAACCATCGTCTCCAGATTTGGCATCCCCAGAGTATTGGTCAGCGATAACGGAACTCAATTCGAAGGTATCAAGGTTAAAAACTATGTGAAAGTTTAAACATCAGTCACCATTTCTCCTCGCCAAGGCACCCACAAGTCAACGACCAAGCAAAGGTTACCAACTGAACAATCTTGGAGGCGATCAAAAGAAAACTTGACGCAACCAATGGGAAATGGGTTTTAGAGCTACCAGGAATACTCTAGGCATATCGGATAATCAAAGGAATCCCTACAGGAGAAACACCCTTCGCCTTAGCCTATGGTCAGAAGTCATGGTTTCGGTAGAACTCGAAGTGCCCACCTTCCGAATGGAGGAGTTTATAGCAGACAATAATGATGAAGCCTTGCGCATCGGACTTGACTTCCTCGAGGAAAAACGAGACCTAGCCTCTGTTAAGATAGTTGCCTACCAGCAACGAATAACACAATACTACAATAAGAAGGTCAAGCCACGTGAATTCAGAGTAGAAGAAAGTGCTCAAAAAATCCAGCAGAACACCAAAGAAGCGGGAGCAGAAAAATTGAACCCAAATTGGGAAGGACCCTTCAGGGTGACCAAGGTCAACAGGCTAGGGACATACTGGTTGAAAGACATAAACGGTGACAGACTAAAACAACCATGGAATGTAGAACACCTCAAAAAATATTATCAATAAAAATATTTGCTTTTACTAAACTTCCATTGTTGTTTGTTACAACCAACACAACCTCCAATCATCCCGCCGTGGCCAGATCCAAAAAATCATGCCTGACTAGTCCGTTGTGCGCGGATGATGATGGCCTAGGAAGTGGGAGTCTAGTAAGTGCTCTTACGCCTGATGACAACGACTCACTAAGGGATCATTGCTCTTTTACAGACAATGATCGTCGAACCTACTAGGTAAGCTTAGTCAGTTCGCGACTGATGACGGCGACTTCTGGTGCACCTGACGCCTAGTTCGCTACATGCGGATGAAGATGGCCTAAGAAGTGGGGTCTAGTAAGCGCACTTACGCCTGATGATGATGACTCGCCAAGGGATCATTGCTCTTTTATAGACAATGATAGACGAACCTACTAGGTAAGCTTATTCAGTTCAGGACTGATGACGATGACTTCTGGTACACCCGACGCTAGTCCTCTGCGCGCGAATGATGATGTCCTAGGAAGTGGGAGTCTAGTTAGTGCTCTTACGCCTGATGACGATGAATTGCCAAGGGATCATTGGTTTTCTACAGACAATGATCCCTGAACCTATCAGGTAAGCTTAGTCAATTCAGGACTAATGACGACAACTTCTAGTACACCTGACTCCTAGTCTGCTGCACGCGGATGATGATGGCCTAGAAAGTAGGAGTCTAGTCAGCCCTCTTTCGCCTGATGACGACGACTCGGCAATGGATCATTGCTCTTTTACAGACAATGATTGCCGAACCAATCAGGTAAGATTAGTTGGTTTGTGACTGATGACGATGGCTTCTAGTGCGCTCGACTCCTAGTTCGCTGCGTGGGATGACGATGGCCTTGGAAGTGGGAGTCTAATCAGTGTTCTTACACCTAATGATGATGACTCACCAAGGGATCATTGCTCTTCTACAGACAATGATCGCCGAACCTACCAGGTAAGCTCAGTCAGTTAGAGACTAATGACGATGACTTCTGGTGCGTTCGACGCCTAGTCCGTTGCACGAGGATGACGATGGCCTAGGATGTGAGAGTCTAGTCAGTGCTCTTACGCCTGATGATGATGACTTGCCAAGGGATCATTGCTCTTTTACAGACAATGACTGCTAAATTCGATAAGGTAAGCCTAGTCAGTGACGATTGACAATGACAACTTCTAACCAATGCCCGAATGTGTAGCTCTCTCTACGCGGGTGTAGATAATTTGGAAGTAGGGCTGAAAACCGAACCGACTTAGGTCGGTTTTAAAATTTTCAAACCGAAATCGAACCGACCATTAACAAAACCGATCCGAAACCGAACCGATTCTAATTTATGCAAACCGAAACCGAACCGAACCGACTAAAATTGAACCAAAACCGAAATAAAACCGAACTGACCGACTATTTTAAACATATTGTATTATTTACATATAAAAAATATATTATTTATTATATATATTCGGTCGGTTCGGTTTGGTCGGTTAAAATCACATAGAAACCGAAAACCGAACCGACTACTTCGGTTTTGAATTTTTTAAAACCGAAATCGATCCGAACCGAATTTAAACCGAACCGATTGGTTCGGTTTAGATCGGTTCGGTCGGTTTAATCGGTTTGATCGGTTTTTTGTTCAGCCCTATTTGGAAGGTTTCGCCTAGTCAGACTCGACTGATATCGACGGCTTGCCACGAGACCGCTGCCTCTCTACAGACTATGGTCACCGAGTTTAATCATAGACCAATCAGTGTTCTTGCGCCTGATGATGATGACTCGCCAAACAACCAATAATCTCTGAAAATAGCAAGTAAGCTTAGTCAATTCTTACTGAGTCATTGACAACAACGACTTTTGGAACATCCCAGCGCTTATTCCTTTGTGCACGAGCAACAATGGCTTAGGGAGTAAGAGTGTATTCGGTGATTGCACAACTCGCAACGGTGACTCGTTAGGGACCATTACGGCTCACCTATCAATAAGGGTGGCTCAAAATAGTCAGTTTTGATGCAACTCAACTGATAATACAGACCATCTGCCAACATGTAGGGGCTGAAAATACTAATTCCACAGCCTGCAACATGGGTCGAAAGCTTCTAAAGAAGATATAATGGCACAACAGTACAAGACAAAAAGCAAAGTTACAAAACATGACTTTCATTAAAAATTTTGTTTTTGTACTGAAAAGGACATTACAACTATTTTTGGACAAAAGAAGGCAAAACGGCTTCCTCAGTGGCCCGTCTCAAAGAACCAAGACTTTCTTCCTGCGTGATAGCCCCAAAATCGACCTTCCTATAATAAGCAAAGTCGAGGTCAAGATCAGGGCATTATTCTCTAATGAGCTCGAGAAGCTTTAACCTGCCCCGTACAACCTTAGACGAAGTATGCAGCTTCCGTCCCAAAGCCCCGAAATCCACCGCACCTACCTGTATGACATAGTGCGAACGCTCTTCCATTAACAAGCGTTTCGCTTCACGAACGCAGTGAAGTCTCTTAGTGACTTCTTACTCAAGTTGTCATCACATAACATCCCATTCAGTCTCAGCTCACTTCCTCTAGGCAATCTGAGCTTGCAGATCGGAGGATCGTTTGCCAACAATGCCTTCCAAGTGCTCCAACTCAGCGCGGGCCTGCCCCAGTTCTGCTCAAATTAAAGCCAAGTCGACTTCGGTTGACTTCAGTTGAGCCTTTACGCTACCAATTCTGCTTCAGATGCAGACGTCGCAGTCCACATGGCTCCCAAGTCTGCAGCAAAACTGGAATCTTGCAGTTGATCAGTCGAATAATCCACCCAATGGAGGGCATCCGAATGTGACACTTGCAGGTCTGCGAAAGCCTTCTCCAAAGCAAGAACTATCCCACGAGCATCGGGGTGCAACACAATAGAACCATGTGACTCATTAGTGCGAGCCTCCACCAGGGAGCCATGGTGACTCACAACATCGACCCCTGGTCCAGTGCACTCCCCCTTTAAGTTAGCAGAGGGTATAACAAGATCTAGTGAGAAACGACGATCCCCTGGGACCACCTCCTGAGCAGATGAAGGTAACTTATGCCTCGTAGCAGTCGCCTCCTTCTCTAGCAAGGATGATAGCTCGGAAGAAGAAGCAACATGATTGGTGGGTCGCCTCCTCTTGGGAATAACAATAAGAGGCATGCCCACCTCCAAATGGGGCGGGGCGGATAACTGCCTATCCGTCTGGGGTGGGGATGTTTTAAAAAAAATGATAAACGGATATGCGGGGCGGTTTCGGGGACCCAAAATCCCCAGCGGGGTGGGGATGGGTTTGCTCAAATCTGTTTTGTTTCCATCCCTACATAACCAAGCTCCTTTTCTTCGAATGATGACATCCGACCTCTTCATTCGGTGCACTGGGTGCAGCAAGGACATCATGGGTGCACCGGAGCAACCCGCTCCGTACGACATTACCTGGCAATACGACCCCCTCGACAGACATCAATTGGAGTTCATTAAACTCCCTCTCTATCATTCTTCCTCCTCAGTGAGGATCGGAGTCGCAAACTTATTTGAAAAAAGAAGCAACATATCGAGTCATCACTACATCCAAGAACAAAGAGGATAAGACAACAACAAAGAACTTATTAAGGTCAAATTGGAAGTATCTGGGGACTCAACGTCCTCCAAGCCTGAAGTATGAGGAAGTCGCTGAAGCCATAAACCAATACTTTTGCCAAGGCTCAATGTCATCCACTACCGAACGCAAGTAAGTAGGGGTGTCCAGTATGCAAATGCACCTAGAATTCAACCGAGCGGCAATCAGATGATGAATTATCGCCGGGGTCAAACGAAGGCCAGCATCATGCGCTCTGAGAATAATTGCAATCAAAATCCTGAACCCGCTCGGGGCCAATTGAGCGGGAGGCATACAAAAATAAAAGAAGAAATGCCAAACGTCGTCCAACACTTGGAATCGAAGTCCAGATTCAAACATGCCCCAGTGCAACCCTATATACCCCTATGGGGGTGAAGATGGAGCCCTAGTCGCAAACACATGGATGATTTCCAGATTCCCGGGAACATGGTATCGGCTCCGAAGCTTGATTAAATCGATTTCATCAACCAATATCTTCTAAAAAAACTTGAGGAAAGTATAAGACAACTCCTGCCTGGGAGTAAGTTCAATTTTATTTGCCATCGATTGAAAGTGCAAATCAAGCTTTACAGAAGAACACTCACGCAAAAGAAAAACACAAGAAGAAACAAAAGAAATATTCCTTGAAACGACGACTATTTATAGAGAATATAAATCGTACCTCTTCTCCTTGAACAGTCATGTATCCATTAATGCTATGTGCCGCTGAGACAACGCTTCGGGTTCAATCATCATGACGGTACAATTACTTTTTAGAAATTTAGTGGATCGACTAGACACCACTAACTCGGGGGAACAACTGATGATACATCGAAACGTCCTTTCTTCCGCGTCGTACACGTGTCATGATGACCTCAAGGAATAACAGGCCCAAACGTCAGCCCAACACTGATCCGACCCAAGTGGTTTCAAGCCCGCACAACACAGTCCACCAGACAGACCCAAATAACTACAGCCTGCTAAGCCCACACGTCTCACAACCATCCTTAATACCCATAAGACCTATTAAGGAAAGTATCTCGGGGATCAGTTTCGGACAGGCAAGTCATCAACACCTTGTTTCCAGTTAGGCATCAAATACCAGAATATACATCGTACATGGAAACTTCCATTTATGGACAACATTCTGATTGGAAACTATCTCTCGCGTATCTAGGAGCACAAGTCTAACATAAAAACTTTCATTCACAGCACAACTCCTAATTAGCTAAGGATCTCCACAAAGATCTTCTTCCTTAAACTACATCACTGATGGCTTGGTCGATCCAAGACTCCAGCACTATAAATAAGACATGAGGTTGGTAAGCTAAGGTGCGCTACAAATTCCCTGTTTACAACATTACGTCTTCCTCAGATCCATGTCTAACTTTAGCATCGAAGTGCCATCGGCCACCACAACGGTGGTCCATGGCTCATGTGCGTTCCTTGTGCAGGTCAGCAAGTTAGCAGGTCAAGGTCATGCAGGGAGCAAAAATCGACTGTATCACCACAGTCAGAAAGCAAATTGGCGGATCGGATCTCCGGTGGACGTGGCCTACAGTCCTGGGGTGCTAACTTTGCTTCACCCCAGGCATATCTTTTTGGGGAGGTCATCTCAGTAGCCAACCTTGGGTACCTTTGCTTTCATTTCCAAATCCCCTTCTCAAGGAAAATTGGCAGAACAAAAAATTAAAGTGTGTATCGACAACTAACTTTGGATACGTTTACTTTTTGTTTGAGTTCCGAGTCCTTTTCTGAAGGCAGATTGGCGAAGCAAAGTTTTGAAGTGCGGTCCAGCGGATCCTTACTCGCTTCAGGCTTAGATACTTGTAGTGTGTAAGCTTTTATTTTGGCCAGTCGATCAAGCTTTGTAACAACTTTCTTAGTAATCAATAAAGTCTGTTTTTTCGAATTCTCTTTTTATTCCTTGAATGAATCTGTATCATGTAGACTTGTGCCAACAAGTTTCCTAGACAGTAAAAAAAATAAAAAATAATGAAATAGTTTAACTCTGAGCGGGGACTATGCTAATATGGTCTTGAAGGAGATGCGCGTGGTCTTGACTCAGACTGTTTAGTTCCCTTAAAGAAATAACACAATTCATCGATGATAGCGAAGTCACTGAAAAGTAATTTTCATGCAGGTGAGCCTTTTTTTTTTTTTTTTTTTTTTCTTGTTGCCCGCTTTTCGAGTATGAGTTGGTCCATCGATGCGCTGCTATTTAGCCTTGTATTGAATTGTAGTGACAAACGAATACTTTTTTCAGTGCTAGATCCCGACTCATTATTTAGCTGAGTCTTGGTTGTCAGAGCCACGTTGTAACGACCCGATCCACACAGTAAGATATTTTCCGCTTTGGGCCCAACCGGCACGTACGGCTTTAAAAGGCCTCTTACTATGGGGATCCAACCTCGCACATATATAGCACATCACCATCCCGCACCCAGGCGATGTGGGACTATGATCCCCCTTGAGTAGCTCATCCAACCCCTCTTGGGATCCACAGGCTTGTTGGGCCTATTGGGCTCCAACCCTCCCCCTCCCCCTCAAGTCCGCCCACACAAGGGTATCACAGTCCACCCCCCTTGGGAGCCCAACGTCCTCGTTGGCCACACAGGCCCAACGTCCACGTCGGCACACTTCCGGATGGGTCAGGCTCTGATACCATTCTGTGACGACCCGATCCGCACAGTAAGATATTGTCCGCTTTGGGCCCAACTGGCCCGCACGGCTTTAAAAGGCCTCTTACTATGGGGATCCAACCTCGCACATGTATAGCACATCACCATCCCGCACCCAGACGATGTGGGACTATGATCCCCCTTGAGTAGCTCGTCCAACCCCTCTTAGGATCCACAGACTTGTTGGGCCTATTGGGCTCCAACCCTCACCCTCCCCCTCAGGTCCGCCCACACAAGGGTATCACACACGTCTTGGTACGTATGAACTAGATCGGTTAAATGCGTTGAGTTGTCTATATAAACCTCCATGACTCTGCGAATTCGCTCCTTGAACATTCGGCTTATCAGTCATTGATGCGTTGCTCCCATGCTCTATTAACCAATTGGGCTTACTCGATAGCGGTATGTTCCTCATTCAGTTCTGAAGGAGGGTTTCTTTTGGTATGGGGGTGCAGTTGCATCCGGTTGTGTCCAAAATAAGCATCCATGGAGATTAGATGGTTGTGTTTGGATGTGGCATTGACGCTCTGATCCATGCGTGGAAGTGGAGGGTTGTTCTTCAGACAAGCCTTATTATGGCTCGCATAATCCACATAGACTCTCCATTTCCTATTTTTTTTTCCACTGAGATGACATTAGTGGCCAGTCTGGCTGGCGGACATCGGGTTTTCCCCTTGGAATGACTAAGGTCTCATCGTCTGAACGAAAAGGTTCTTCTCTCTTCTTTGGGCTCGGGCTCTGATATGTTTGACCCGCGGCCCAAGCTATAATTGCTAACAATCCAGCTGTTTTAACGCTGCATAATGACTTTCATGTTGATGGTTGGTCTCCTCGAATGGTCCCTTCCGATTGATTGGCAAAAAACTTGATGCACTAGTGCAAAGTGGAAACTACCGCTTCCATCTGATGGAGCTGAGGCCTCCCCAAGATTATATTGTAGGTGGATGGGGCGTCGACCACCATGAACTCCTGGAACATGACTTTCTGCAGTTGTGACTCTCCCGCCACTACCGTTAGTTGATTTTCTCAACAAGGAAGCATTTCTTTCCTCTAAACCCGATCATGGGGTGACTGGTGGGCGTCAAGTTTTCCTTTTGAGCTGCATGCCACGGAACGCATTAAGGAACAAGATGTTTAGAGAGTTCTCTGTGTCTACCAAGGGCCTATTCACTTCCCATTTTGCTATGAGGACCGAGATAACCAGAGCGTCATTGTGTGGATAGTGAACGCCTTGGAAGTCCTTATCCATGAATGTCAGTGATGGGATCGAGTTCTGAACACGTGCGTACTGCACTTGTCGGTCCTCATAGGTGAGCTGGGTCCACATTTTGCAGAGCGTCCTTTTTCGAGACTTGTTGGATTGCTCACCTTTCGAGCTTACCCCATGAAGGATATATATAATGCTAGACGCTTTTTTCCTCTATTTCTTTGACGACCTTTTCTCTTTCCTTTGCCCGATTTTGTTTTTTTTTCCGGGCTCACGAATTCTTTGAGTTTTCCCTTCTTAATCCAATACTCAATCTCGTTTTTGAGACTCTTGCAGTCCTCAGTGCCGTGGTCGTTGTCCTTGTGAAAGGAATGGTACTTGCCATTGTCTCATCGGAAAGGATCTCCCTGGAGTTTGGCAGGCCACTTCACTTCTCCAAATTCATAATGGCATTGAGGACATCGGATAAGTTGGAATTGAGGGAGTAAAGGATTGGGATCCGGCAAAACAGGAGGCTTCATCTTGCCTTGTGCGGCTAGAGTCAAGCTTGGTATCACACCGCTTCCTTTTACTTTTGTCATCTTCCTCTTATTTTTTCCCTCATTTTTTATCTCTAGAACCAAGGAGATATTTCTTGTCAAATTCTCCCTCCTTTTTGGCGGCCAACATCTCCTCAAGGGTGATTTATTTCTGAGCACTCTTCAGCAAGTTCGACATGTCAGTCAGGGGCTCCAGGGTGAGAAAGTTGTAAAATTGGCCTATTCTCAGACCCGAGATGAAGGTTGTGACTGAGGTGTCATCACTGCAACCGTTGATGAGAGTTAACTCATCATTGAAGCGGGTGACATACTCACTCAGTGTTTCGTTTTGTTTCTACATGAGGTTGAATGGGTAATGCAGGCCCTTCCTGATCCGTTGGCTACCGACAAATCGGGTGATAAAATCTTTGGCCAACGTTCAAAACGAGTCAATAGACTTCAGTGGGAGACTGTGGAACCAAGTCAGCGTTGTTTTCTTCAGACTGGTGGGGAATGTTCGACACATTATTGCTTCAGATCCCTCTTTTAGTTCCATCACATGGTGGCAATGGCGTAAGTGACTGGACAAGTCCGCTGTCCCATCATAAAACTCCAGCTTTGGCGGGTTGAACTTCGGTAGTGGCTCATTCATTATCTGATCCGTGAACGGGGGGATGGTGAGGCTGTACAACACGTCTGGATTGGTGGCTCCAAGCCGAAGGGGGTTTTGCGAAGCGGGTTTGTCGACTTTAGACATCGAATCTCCATAGGCCGCTCCTCCGCCCTTGGTCCACTGAAAGCTAACGAGGATTTAGTGACTCTCTTGAACGCACTCTCCATTGTCATCTGGGGACATGGCTCTCTCCGCTTCCCTATCTCCTCCTACAGGTGGTGGGTTCTGCTGAGCGAGCCTCTCCACCACTTGCACGATTTGTTGCACTTGGGCTGTTAGTCAATCTACCTTAGAATTCGTCACGGCTACTGCCGGCGCGGGGTCTTGGGGTTGTTCTCCCTGCAGGGTCGGTACCTCTGGAGCTGGAAGCACTGTGCCGGTTTGAGCGTTTGAGGGCTCACGATTTCTCCATTATTACGAGATCTCGTGGTTACCATCTTTCTGGACTGTGTATGAAGGGGTGTTATCACTGCTTTCTCAGGAACTTTGTCATTCCCACGGATGGTGCCAACCTGATGGTGTCAATTTTTGTTCTCCTTGACCTTGACCTGCAGAAGGAACACATGTGAGCCAAAAACCACCATTGTGGCGGCCGATGACACTTAGATGCTTAAGTCAGATAAGGCTTGAAAAATGTGTAATGTTGTAAATTGGGTTATGTAGTATACGTATCTTCTTAGGGTCGTGCCTTGGGAACCCCCACTACACAAAATTGGCATTTTTGTAACAATCCAAAAAATAGTAACACTTTTGAGCTATAACAATTCACAAAGCAATTTTACACATTCTCACAAACAAAGTGATTCAATAATTGTATTACTACAAATAGTATGGGCTTACAAGTGATGCTATTCATGATGATCTAATTTATTGTATCACTTTTTTTGTGTAGCTATTTTTCATTTTGTTGATTAAATTTAGTTTTGACTTGAAATTGTTTGGTGAATTGTAATAGCTCAAAAGTGTTATTGTTTTTTAAGTTGTTACAAATATGCCAATTTGGTGTAGTGTCGATTGCAACGAATACAACGTTGAGGTGGTTTAAGGCGAGGTCAGTGAAGGTGCGCTGGAGAAGGAAGCCCAGGGATTGGAGGTCTTGGTCTGAGATAGATAATGATTGCATGGTGGGGAGTTGGGAAGTGATTTTGAGGCTGTGTATGCCTGGTGGTGAGTAAGTGAAATTGTGGTGGCGTAGTGGAGTGGATAAGGTTGTGGTGGTGGTGGTGGTCCGGAGGAACATTGAGAGATTGTGCGTTAAGAGCGTTTGTTGGTGTTGTTTTGTTTGGTTGAGTGGAAATAAAAATTTCTTAGGAAGCTATCTCTAGAAAGAAAGTTTGTGAATGTTGTTAGTTGTTAGGTGGTGGTTGATGATGGGTCAATTTTGGAAGACAAGTGTGAATGGAGCAAGAGTTAAGAGGGGAAGAAGTTACGGTTGATTGAATATCTTTTGACCATGCAGATGAGATTAAAAAATGTGAACATGTTTGGTGTCTGGATCAGTGCATACAAATATAGAGTTGTTAAGACTGGAGAGACCATGTTTTGGTCAAGAAACGAGAATGCAACTAGAGGTATTTATTTTGTTGAACGGAAAAAAGCTTTTCATAATTTGATGTTGATGTGGCTTGTGTAGGGCTCGTGTCAACCATTTATGTGAGTAAATTGTTCGTTAACTATTCATGACGATTCAACTGTCTCGAATAATATGCATGTGTTTTGATTACTGAGTTGTGAACCATCAAAACGAGTCACATAACTCAAATAGATAGGACACATATATATTATTTTTTCACAAGAGGTAAGAAAACAAAATAAAAATCATTGAACTCTAATGAGGAAGGTGACTATCATTACCAATTAACATTTATTTTAAAATTTGAGAGACAAAAGAACTTTTGTGGTTAGAGAAGTATCATTGATTCAGCCCCTCTTTTAGTTTCCTAATTTTAGAAATCACCCTCTACACATTGCACTTCCAAGTAGGATTTGGCACTCAGCTCAGCTATTGACATTTTTGACAAAAATGAGACTGGAGTGGATGCTTTTAGAGGAGAAGGGTGTTTCAATATTCGACAACCAATGGAATGGATGATTTAGGATGTATAATATCTTATGAAAACGGATCTATCGTTATAACGGTGAAAGTAGGTCGGGTCCGGGGGTGTGTAACTAAAAAGTATCCCAATTTTATTATCTACAGCTTTTCACTGGAACCTGGAGGAAAAATAAAACGAGTTTTTTTGGATGAATTTTGCTGACTATTGACCTTGTGGCTGCGTTTGGTTCCTTATAAAAAAAAAAAAAAAAGCCTTTTTCAAGTCTTTGTGTTTGGTGAGTAAAAGGAAGCACGGAAGAACATTGGTTCAATACTCCTTTCTCCGCAAAACCCAGATCTTGGAATCTTTCTCAGAGTCCGTCAGAGCCCAGAGGAGCTATATAACAACAACAACAGGTTGGCTTTTTCTCTCCATCCATTCCTTCATCTCTATTTCGTTTTCTGATTGGATTGGATACACTATTTGGATATCAAATATCTGCTAAGGCACTTCTTCAATTTGTGTTTTCTTCTAATGTCATTCTCGTTACTTGATCTTAACTGGTTGATGTTCATCTTGTTTGATTGATGATATTAGTTTGATGGTTCTAATCAATATGTTTATTTATTTATTCTATTTCATTTTTTTGATAATCTCATTGGTTGGAATTTGTGTGATCGATCTTGGTATGCTTGCTGCAATCAGTCAGTTCTGATCTATGTCAAACTTCATCAAATCATAACTCTTTGCATGTTTATACTATCAAGTCTCTTGTTTTCTATCTAGTGATCTCAAAAACCCATTTGGTTTCTGCTACTCATGTCTGTTCATTCTTCAGATCAGTATGTACACTTCTGATGAGTATGAATCCATGTTAACCATGGTCAATTCTCTAACTCATTGAAAATATCCTATTCCTTCTGAAATTATTCTAAAACTCCCGGCCCTACCAAACATCATGATAAATATTCTGTTAGTTGTTGAACAAACTAGTGGGCTTTTCATTTTTCATTTTTTTTTTTCTAAGGATCGACCCATTGACGCCCTCACAGTGATTCACTTAATTTATTGATGGACGCTCAAGTTGGTTCTAATTCATCTCTTTCTGCTTGTTGATCACCCCCTTTGGTTCCTTGTTATCCTTCTCATTTCCTTCCATTACATGTTTTGTAAACTTTTATATAAGTTTTTTTTAATAATGTACTTTTCTTGATTGACTTTGAGTTTCTGCATGTATCTAAGTTTATCTTATTCAACCTCGGCAGTTTATAGCTAAATCGAAGCTTGGTTATATGTATGTTACTAATTAAGACTATATCAGTCTTTTAAATTTGAAGGCAGAGTTAGGAACCTTAATGATGTTATTTAATTGAATTTTATTAGAAGATAATATGAAGCAATTTGCTTTCCCCAAGTTGTGAAACGAGACCCATCTCCCAGAATTCAGTTTATAAACATTGAAGTTTTTTAATTTTACGGGTTCTTCTGAATCCTGACTTAACTATTTGTTTTCTTACAATCTTAACAGTGACAAGATGTCTTCACCAAACCTCTCAAGAATAGGCCTTGCTGGGCTGGCAGTTATGGGGCAAAATCTTGCCCTCAATATTGCCGACAAAGGCTTCCCCATTTCTGTTTACAACCGTACCACCTCCAAAGTTGATGAGACTGTTGAGCGAGCCAAAAAGGAAGGAAACCTTCCCTTGTTTGGATTCCATGATCCTGAGTCCTTTGTCCAATCGATCCAAAAGCCTAGGGTCATAATCATGCTTGTTAAGGCTGGTGCTCCAGTTGACCAAACAATCAAAACTCTCTCCGTTTACCTCGAGAAGGGTGATTGCATTATTGATGGTGGTAATGAGTGGTATGAGAACACCGAGCGGAGAGAGAAAGCAATGGCTGAATTGGGCCTCCTCTATCTTGGAATGGGAGTTTCCGGCGGTGAAGAGGGTGCTCGACATGGGCCATCTATGATGCCTGGAGGATCCTTTGAGGCCTACAAGTACATTGAAGACATTCTTCTCAAGGTGTCAGCTCAGGTTCCTGACAGCGGCCCTTGTGTGACCTACATAGGAAAAGGTGGATCAGGCAATTTTGTTAAGATGGTTCATAATGGTATTGAATATGGTGATATGCAACTGATTGCTGAGGCCTATGATGTACTCAAATCAGTTGGAAAGCTTTCAAATGAGGAACTACACAAAGTTTTCTCAGAATGGAACAAGGGTGAGCTTCTTAGTTTCTTGATTGAGATCACCGCGGATATATTCACCATAAAGGACGACAAAGCAGATGGGCATTTGGTTGACAAGGTTTTGGACAAGACTGGCATGAAGGGTACAGGTAAATGGACTGTTCAGCAGGCTGCTGATCTCTCAGTTGCAGCTCCTACTATAGCTTCATCTTTGGATGCCAGATTCCTTAGCGGGTTGAAGGAGGAGAGAGTTGAAGCTGCCAAGGTCTTTACAGCTGGTGGGCTTGACAACATTTTGACCAGTCAAGCCGTGGATAAGGAACAATTGATCAATGATGTGAGACAAGCCCTTTATGCATCCAAGATCTGTAGTTATGCACAAGGGATGAATCTCATCCGTGCAAAGAGCGTTGAGCAAGGATGGGATTTGAAGTTGGGTGAGCTGGCTCGTATCTGGAAAGGAGGTTGCATTATTCGTGCTGTGTTCTTAGACCGTATCAAGAAAGCCTATGACAGGAGCCCAGATCTCTCAAACCTTCTGGTTGATCCAGAATTTGCACATGAAATAATTGAACGACAATCTGCTTGGCGACGAGTTGTTTGTCTTGCTATCAACTCAGGTATCAGCACTCCTGGTATGTCGACCAGTCTTGCTTATTTTGACTCTTACAGGAGGGACAGGCTGCCTGCTAATTTGGTCCAAGCTCAAAGAGATTACTTCGGTGCTCACACCTATGAAAGGACTGATATCCCAGGATCCTTCCATACTGAGTGGTTTAAGCTTGCTAAGCAATCACAGATCTGAGTCTGAGATATGTCTTTGGCTTTCTACTTATAGATGATGTCCTTAAAGCCTAATAACATTCCGTTGGGACGGAAAAGTTGGATGCACCTTTAAGCGTGCCAACATTGGAATGATCTGTCCCCAATTAGGTTTATCAGTTATGTTCAAGCTCTTTGCTTTTGTTTTATTTTGGTCTGCCCTGGCCTTCTAAATGCAGATCCTGCTGTCTAAGTTTTGTAATAAGATTCTAATTCCCTTTTGTGGCTTGACTCTTGAGATAATGAATTATGGAGTTTAATGATATTTTCATGTTGTTTCTTAGAAATAATATTACCAGAACATTTGATTTCTCTTCTAATGTTCATTAGCAGTCTTAAAACCAGCACCAAATATGCACAAACCATACACATTACATGGGAATTAATACAACTCGAGGATAGAATAAACAACCACCAGAGCTCTGAGTTATGCTAAGCTGTTTATGTTTTGGTTATAGGCAAAACATTTTAATGTTTAACTACCCACTACTCTAGCGAGAGCTAGAGATGGATGTCTAGAATGATTACTTGGAGAATGGGAGTAACTTGAGGAAGTCATTCAAACCATTGAAAAATGATTATGCCTGATAGAGAAGAGTGGAAGCGAATATCAACATTTTTGTCACTTTCCTTTGTTACTTTTGTTTCCTAAAGGTTGTTTAAACATTTATTCATGTCTTTGCACTGTTGTATATCTGTGGGGAAGATCTGCTCATTGGTTATTTCAGGGTCTACATATCTGGGACCTTATTTTCACATGTAAGATCAAACTGCTTGATGCATGTATGTGTGTCAGATAGAATACCTCACATCAATGGGCCTTAGCTGCCTCCTGTGACAGTTACAGGGAGTTTTCAAGTAACGTTGCTATTGGTAAGTTAAATAGAATGCATAATATATTCATCATGTCAACATGCATCGTTGCAGTCAGTTCAGAGAATCTATTTTATGTTACTGGGACTTCGCTTTTCCAAAATCATATTTGACCTGACTAATTGCTTTTTACTTCGAATTCCAACCAAGTCACCCTGGAGCTGTGAATCAGGCATTCTCAACCTAAGGTTTACTCGACAATGCTATTCCCCTCACTCTCCTCTTCCGAATAGTATCAGTTAGGTTTTTCATCATCTGTATGAGTTGTATGGCATGCCATTTCCTAAGAAGTTTGAAAGCCAACATCAGTATTTTGCTTTATAACCTTGTTTAACCATAATTTGCAGATATTCCTCAGTTACTTGTATTCTTCTTCTTCTTCTTTCTTTCACTACCTTTCATCTTCATGTGTCCACTAGTCTTGTTGTTTGTTGGATGAACTAAGTTTAAGTTGCTTAGCCTAGTGGTTAGGGCTGTGTGGGTTTGTCCCCCACGTCCTAGCTTCGAATCCCACCTGCGGTATGGTTAATTTCTAATGGGTGTTGACCTATAGGTCGCCCAGTTGATAGGTTATGGGATCCTTAAAAACCCAGCTCGCCTTTCAAAAAAAAAAAAAAAAAAAGTTTAAGTTGCTTAGCATTTACATTTCATATATGGTTCAAAAGCTATGTGCATACAACATTTGCTTTTCCACTCCTCTCTTCATTAAAACATCCCTTATCAAATTTTAGATGAATTTTTAATTCAAAGATTTCTCTGACCTTTGTTAGTGCAAATTATAATTCCTTCTACATTTTAGATTCACGATAACATGCTCATACAAGTTAAACATGTTTTTGTTCATCAGTAGTTTAACAGATATCCTGCTATCAGAAATCTGGACCATTTCCTTCTTTAGTTCTCTCTTTCTTTCCAATGAGGATGTAAAGATGTGAGGTATTTTGTGTATTCTAGCTCTTCAATTTACATAGTTCCATAAATTCCTATTTTTATTCTGACATTGTGTTTAATTTACTTTCCACTGGTTTGTCGCTGACATCGACCATACTCTAGTTGCAGGATACTTATGCAATCTCAATTTTCACCCAACCTTCCAGGTAACTACTAAAGATTATTTCAATTTTCATTCTACCTTCCTTTGCTACTACTATTGTTGGTTATTTTTGTGTTCTATATGTTAAAAGAATACCCATTACGTAGCACAGAGAGACTCCATCGTCTAGAAATTAGGGGGTTTGGAGATCACCATGTCCTTCCTCGTATTTGAGCTATGTCGCGAACTGTAATAGGATTTTGCATTTCACATCTACGAGGGTCAGCTTTCTACCCTGTATTTGTGTCAGACATTGGCAACTCTGTATGGTGGTTTTAGTTGGTCTGGATGTTCATCTATTTCTCACTTCAATTCATGCTACAATTTCCACATTACTAGTTGATATGAGTCTGACCAGTGATGTATTTATGATTCTGTAATCATACGATAAACAAGAGAATATCACATTCACATGAATATGGTCTATGTATGAAACACAAGCAGAGAGAATGAAGCACAAAAAAAACAGAGACACAACCTTCGCACAGATTTAAGACTAACAAAAAACAGAGAAAAAAGAAAGAAAACTCTGTCATGATTCGAAAGTCGCAAAAAAACATAGACCATCAAAATTTGCTATGATCTGTATAATAACAATCTAATTCCATAATACTAGAAGAACCAAAGCTTGTCTATTTTCCTTTGCCCATCCACTTGTTTTTTCTTACCTTGGAACTGGCTGGAACAGAACTAGTAAGAGTTGGTGGCATATACACCGAGACTTTCCCTTCTGCATCTATCCATCTTTTTTCTTCTCCTTTCTTCTTCTCCATCTGTATCTTAGCTTTCTTTTTCTGTGAAGAAGACTTGTTGTCATTACCTTCACCTTCATTGTTGAAGGTAGCAAAGCCCCTAAGAATAGGTTCATCATTCGGACGATCGTAATGACTAGGATGGGATGATGCGTCAGACGCCATTGAATCATCACTGTCATCATGTTTGTTGTAGTTGCCACGGTTGTTACCACCTCCATGGCCATGACCATCATCATCATCACCACCATCACTATCATCATGCATGGGGGAGGCAATATACATGGTCCACCCAGATTCACTGATGCTACATTCTTCTCCAAATTGTTTGGAAGAAGAATCCATTTCTATTGTAGAGGAAGGGAAGAAGAAGAAGAGAACAATGGAAGGAAGAGGAGAAAGAAACCCAACGAAAAAAAGAGATCACAGAACTGTAGTTCTTAAATAGGAAAGCAAGATCTATATCAAAAGCTCTAGTAATTCTCATAAACCAGGAAACTTACCCAGTAATGCCTTTATGCCTCTGACCAACTTTCAACCAAAAGACAGCTTTTTTTTTTACACAGATACAAGAGCCCAGCTTTAACCACCCCCAATTCTGAAAGCTACATAAAACCCACATCATTCAACCCTAAAATAAAATTTTACCACCTGGGTATCCCAGCGCAGCACCATTGAATTCACTGGCTCTTGATCAGTACACTACAGCTGCATTTTTTTTTTCTCTCGTTTTTGCAAGCAAAACATAATATAAAGAGAAAAGCAAAGAAGAATAAGTGCTTGGGTTTGGTTTGAACTTTCACTAAACAAGTTGTTGAGCTTTGAAGATTGTTGTGATATTGCAAAGCCCAAAAATCCTTCTTTCATCATCTTTGGTTGGTTTGTCTGCTTGTGTCATAAATAAAGAAACCGAGCTTTAATGCAAAAACAGATAACCCACACACTACAACCTGGAGGGAATATAAACACCCATGTTGTTAATTAAATAGCCTTAGAACAAGCCTTCTTTAGTGCCACCATTTGTCTTTCACACCTTTAATTCTCTGTGTCTTGTCATCAACAATAGGCAGCCTTTTGTTTGAAGAAATGCAGAGAAACCCAGCCAAGCTGAGTCATTGGGTTGGCTCGGGTTGTAGATCAAGAGCTGATGAATAAGATGGGGTTGTCAAAGAGAGACTTATCGCTCTCCTGTTGTCCTGTCCTTTCCCTGTTTACTGTTGTCTACCCTCCCCACACCATAAAAAAAAACAAGCTTTTTATCTTCTACAATAATATTTTTTTTTCTTCCGTGACCAACATCTTTTACCAAATCTTAAAAAAGTGTGCTACTTTTGTAGGTTCCATCTTTGTTTCATTTGGACATGAAGTCCACATGGAGAGAGGAGACCTTTTGAACAATACAAATGAACTGGGCATGTTTTTAGTCTCACATGTTTCTTAGTTCTTACTTCTTATTTTCCTAACCCGACTTACTATGTGTTTGAATCAGACAACTTTGCCCCCTGCCTTATTCTTGCTGCCTATTCTTTTGGGTATAACCTCTTGACTAGCTCTTGTCTTTGGGCTCCATAAGAGGCCAAAGTTTTGGTGGGCTTTCTCAGTAGGAACCAGCACTCCCATTGCCTTTGAGGATTTAATTAGCCACTGTAATCTTTTGTTTATTCATTCATCAGAGACCTCTTTCACACTTTATGACGAAACAATTTAGGTTCTGTTTGGTTGCTAGGGAAAAATCCCTAAATGTGTTGCATTGCACATGTAAATCTGTAGAGAAGCTATTGCCATTTGAAGAAAAGAGTATTTATATTGAAATGAGAAAATGATGTATGCATAAGTTGTTTGGAGTAACGATCAAGTAAATATTTTAAGTATTTTACTCCAAAATTCTCCTAAAAATGACCAATAATCTAGGAAGCCGTCCCACGCAAGGACAACTGCAATTACTCTTCACAACATGGGGTTTCTGGGGTGAATAGCCTCCAACTCTCAGGTCAGTAAACAAACCAAAACATAATGTGCATGGAAGAAAGAATAAAGTAAAATCTCTGAGGTCTCAATGGTCGAATGCCCTTCTTGGTGGATAGGCAAGGGACCTCTATTCAAGCGGTCCCCATTATTATTCAATGCTTGGACAAACTCTACAAATATGATCCTTGTCACCCTTGTTTTATATTTATAAACCTATGATTCGGCTTTGTCTCATGTTTGTTTGCCTTCACCTACTCACCTCTCAGTCTTATCGACAAATCCACATATCCACCTCGGATTGGACAAATTTTGTGCCATGTCTCTGACTTCTTTGTATGTCATCTTCTGAGACGTGTTCTCTAGCCTTGCATCCTGTTTAGCCTTGCCTCGCCTAATTTTTCTGTTCTTCTTGTATGATGAACAAGTATCCTTCCTCAAGTACCATTTCTATGTTGGCGCATGCTAAACACGTCTTGTCATTAAATTTTACATCACGTGTTGAGCCAAAGTTGGATGTTTGAGGTTTCCCTGATTCTAGAGAGCCAGGCCGGCCCATCACCATCCATCATCCTAGAGATGGACCTATTTTCAGTATCTCTAGGATGATGGATGTTGATGGGCCGGCCTGACGTTGTCGGCTTGACTCTCTAGCATGATTATGCGATACCTCGTTTAATGACACATGCTTTGGGTGTCCAGGTGGATTGATACCCAAGAAAAATTGTACACTTGCCATGTGTCACATCCTGAATGGTCCACCTCGGCCATAATTACTCTGTGATTAATCGTTTGCACCCCTAAGGGCTCTTAAACGTTTCCTTGATAAAACACAGCCAAATATTTTGTAGCACCCCCTACTTTTCCATAATTACAATATTTTCATATTATATCTTGTGTGTATGTCTTCGTGAAGTTATGTGCATGTACATGTGCTATTTGTTTGTTCTTGTTATGTGTGGTTTGTCTTTTAAGGGTGTTATTAAACACTTTATTTAGGATTGGTTTACTTTATGTTTGGACTCTAATGTTGGTATTCATTTGGTAAGTCTTGGCCCTTTTGCATTGAATATTTATTTTATCAGATTGGGCACCAATGTCAGAACAAGTTCGTGTTTCAGTTTTTGGGAAAATCAGGTGGAATAAAAGGTTGGGTTTTTATTTATCCAACTTTTTCTGAACATTGGGTGTGATGGTTTGATATCAGAGTACTTGGTTACCCTAGATTGGGCTAGACTTTAGGTAATCATCAGAATGTGGATATAAGTGAGTAAAAGTGTAGAGGTCTAGACATAAGGTGACAGATGTGAACATTTTTTATATTTTTTGTTAAAAACATAATGCATTAAGAAAACTAGGAAGCATACAAGGACTTTCCAGCTAAGGAAGCAAGTTCATGAGCCTCGTAGTTGAGGTCTCGGGTAATATACATTTAATGTCAATCTTTAAGCAAAAATAAGCGCTTAATACTGCAAAAAAAGTGGGCTCCAAGCCCAGTCTAAAACAAAGGAGGAGGTACTATCCTTCGAAAACAACGCCTCCTGAAGATTGGCTAAGTCCCCAAAAAGAAAACTGCATTTCCGCCTTTGGGCCTGGATTAACACGAGGGGCGCCTTTCCTGCAAAGAATTCTGCCATTGTGCTATCCATCACCTTACGACAAATCGTACTCACTACTGTAGCTAGAACACGTCCTCCAAGATCCATTGCTATCGCTTCAAAAGAGCCCTGTTTTGAGTGGTCATAAAAGCATGCATCAAAGTTAACTATCACGGTATCAGGGTCAAGCATGTCAAAGCACTGGAGTTGAGTTGGAAAATATCTATTGACACTATCGGACCCGGTGAACTGAATTTGAATTTGGATTAGGTGAGGTCTGCTTGCTACAAGTGATGTTGGCGGGCCCGTAACCGGATGCGAGGTGACAGAAAGAGGTTGGTGATAGTTGACGGTGCGGACTGTATTGACAATTTGATGGACTGATGTCAGCGCGAGGTGAGTGGTTAGAGTGTGATGAGTAAACCATTGAGCCGCCCAGAGAGCCCATATCTTTGAAAGGGTTGAAGTGAACTTATTTGTGTTGAATTTAGATCTGTTGAAAATGATTTTGTTCCTCATCTTCCAGATAAAAAGAAGAATTGCTATGAATTGAAAGAGCATTTCATTTGTGGACTGGTGATGCGCCTTAGCAGATTCCCACATAAATTTGAAGAAATGAGGAACATATGACGGTTGGAGGGACGGAGATCATCAATCAATAAGGAGAGTAGAGAGAAGCCAAAGTCGTCTAGTAAAGGGGCACAAGAAAAAGAGATGTAGGGTGTCTTCCTCTTGCCCATAGCAGAAGACACACCTATTCTCAAGAGGAACATGAACCCTAACCAAATTTGACCTAGTGGGCAATAGGTTTTGGCTAACCTTCCAAAGAAAAATAATGGCATGGGGGGGGGGGGCTTTCAGATGCCAGATATGGCTGGCGAAGAATTTTGGGCTCACAAGTTGATAAAGTCAGAGCTGAGGAGGTGCTAGTTACCAAGGCGGAAGAGAAAGCACATGTAGCATTTTTGACAGAGAAGAAACCTTTTTTATTACCATTCCAGATGAGGCGATCAGGCCTAGATGTGTTACGGATACAAACATTTAAAATGTCATGTACCACTGAGGCTGGGAGTAAGGAATGGAGAAGAGGCTCATTCCAAGAAATGGACGAGGAAGGGGGTAACAACCAGCGGTCAGAGAATCACAGATTAGTAGTCGAGAGATCCGACACATAGTCTGCCAGCCGTAACCCTGGTTTGACCCAGATATCCTTCCAAGGATTCACCTTCTCGCCCGATAGCACTTGCCATTAAACAAAAGGCTTCATGACATGGAGAGCTTTGAGAGTACCTCGCCAAGTGAAAGACGCTAGAGCTGGAAGTTTAGTAAGCTGGAAGAGGGTCTTCGAATGATAATAAATGGTTTGAAGCAATTGAGACCGGAGGGAAGAAGGGGAAATGATTGCATTCCACACATTTTTGGCTAGAAAAGCCAGATTTTTGTTCCAAGATGCAGGAATATTGAGACCGCCAAGGTAATGGGGGGAAGTGATATTTTTCCAAGTGCACAAATGTCTTGCACGACCAGCCTCTTAACCATTCCACAAAAAGTTATGGGCCTGTGAATCTATGCGGTTCGTTAAACTGGTGGGGAGAAGGAAGCATTGCATGGTATAGACTGAAATTGAGTTGATAACTACTTTGATCATTACCGTTCTACCGGCCTGAGAGAGAACCTTAGACTTCCATGTGGCAAGTCGTTCGAAGATTTTATCCAAGATAAACTGGAAATCCAATGAGTTTTTCTTAGAAAAATTCAGCGAAAAACCTAAGTATTTCTCTCTGTGGCTAAAAGGTTTTGCTCCCAAGATTCTAGAAACAAGCTTTGCATGTTTGGGATGCACATTGGAGCTAAAACAAATCGATGATTTGGCAAAGTTGATGCCTTGCCCAGAAGCTGCGCAATACTGGAGAAGGACGACTTTGACTGCGTGAGCTTCGGCCAAGGAGGCCCGATATAAGAGGATAAGATCATCAGCATAAAAAAGATGGCTAATAGAAGGGGAACGACGCCTAATCTTAATGCCTTGGATGATTCCATCTGCCTCATCCTTAGTTATTAAGCGGGAAAACGCTACTGCAACGAGGATAAAAAGATAAGGGTATAGAGGGTCACCCTGTTTGAGTCCTCGTGAGGGAGACAAAGAAGACAAGGGGGACCCGTTCAAGAGGACTCGAAGAGAAGTAGTTGAGATACATTGTTCCACCAAAGTGACACAGTCAGGTGAAAAACCCAATTGGCGAAAAATCTGTAAAAGAAATGACCATTCAACACAGTCATAGGCTTTGGCCATGTCAATTTTAAAAGCCATCCATCCATGTTTCCTTCTTTTGAAGTGTTGCATTTGGAAGAAAGTTTCATGGGCTATGGAAACATTATTCGTAATGGATCGACCTTTAAGAAAAGCCCCCTGATTAGGGGAAATGATGTGATCCAAGAGAGGTTTGAGCCTATTCGCAAGAATTTTTTAAATGACCTTGTAGATGACATTGCACAAGCCAATAAAGCGGAACTCGTCAGAAGAAGTAGGATTACTCACATTAGGCAACAGACCTCTGAAAGTCTGATTGAGCTTTGGGTCCATACATTTTGTGGAAAAGAAATTTTGAACCACCTTAATAACATCATCTTTAACAATGTCCCAATATGGTTGAAAGAAGAATGCGTGAAAACCATCTAGACCTGGCGCTTTGTGATTTTCAAAGGAAAACAGGGTATCTCTAATGAGCTGACCATTTGGGATTGCCAATAATGAAAATTTGTCAGCGTCAGAGATGACAGGTTGGAATAACCGAAGGATTTCGTAGTTCATCCGAGGTTGGGAGGTTTGAAAAATGGTGGAAAAGTACTGATTAAGAACCTGACCCATACCATCGAGAGAGGAATGCCAAAAATTATTCTGGCCTTTGAGACGTAGAATAAGATTGGATTTACGGTGCATGAGGGTAAAGTCGGGACCACGCCACCAATTTTTTTGAGGGATCATAAATTGCGTTGAAATCACCGATTATAACCCCCGAAAGTGGTTGACAACTGTAAACCTGTGGCATAGTGTTCCATAAATCTACTCGGCGAGCCAGGTTTGGTTCGCCATAGACAAATAAAGCCGACCAAATATTAGAAACATAGTAATCCAATATTGTGCAATTAAAATAGTATTTACAAAATGAAAGAACAATAAGATTGATACCTTCCTTCCAAAAGAGAGCTATGTCACCTAACTGTCCTAGTGCCGGAACTGAAAGTCCATGTCGAAAGCCCAACCTTTGGTGAGTATGGTCCATATGAGTGAAACTGGCCTTAGTTTCAGAAAGAAAAATAATATCTACATTGGACTGTGAGGAGAACGTCTTTATGTGCCGGAACGTTTTGGTAGACCCAACACCTCAAATGTTCCAAGCAAAAATCATGGTAACAGAGGCGACTTTTCCGAGGTAGCCGCCGAAACCTGAGTATCAGAAGTGAGAACGGGAGCAACAGTGGTGTGTACTGTAGAACTAACAGTGAAGCCATACACCGTGGTAGTGGGTATCAGTGATCCTGAATGAGGCAGTAGCCCAGATAATGCTGAGTCATTAATCGAGCAGTTCTATTTTTTGTTATACCCTTGGTCATCCTCACTGTCCTGATTTGCATTCATTTTCCTTTTGCCTTTTTTGTATCTCAACCTTTCGATGGGCCTGAACCACTAGACTAGCTTTAATGGAACCTTTCTGAACTCGATTCGTTTCCAATGGAATGATAAGAGAAGAATATTCTCCCACTGAACAGACCACAGGACAACTAGCTTTGTTGGTGGATTGGCCATCTCTATTGCGCAGAGTGGGGCCTGATTTTTTAGTTGCAGATTGGCCAGGAACCTTTGTACGAGAGCTTGAAGATTGTCTTTTGACTGTGGTGATTTTGAGGAGAGGAACCGTCTGCGATAGCGATGCCGGAATGGTGATAGATGTGGGAGAAGAAGTGGTGGTACCTTGTATAGTAGAACAAGACGTAGAAAATGTGAAGATGGATTCCAACGACTGACTGAGAGCAGTGGGACTGGTCTGTTGTATGAACATTGGAATTGCTCCAGAGTCACGGCTGAGCTGAGTGTACTGTAACGAGAATGAAACAGGAAGACAAACCGATGAGATGGCAGTGTGAGAAGCTGCAACATCACTCAACGCAGGAGCTGTAATGGTAGAACAGAGGTCGACCGTGGTTTCGAGTCCCACTATTGCAGAAATCTGTGTAGTGGGAGATGGGCCTGCGTGTTGTGGGCTTGCCAAAGACAAACCTGACAGGTTGAAATATTTTTCCTTGTGGGCTGAGACAGGAGAGCTTGGGTCGGCATGATTAAAAACCTTAGAGAGGAGGATGGCTATGGACTTTAAGGTTTGGTCCAAAATCGGCCCAACTAAGTGGCCTGACAAAGAGGATTGTGGTAGAGTGAGGTGCTGATCCTGTGAGCTAGTAGTAAAATTTGTATCTTGCATCAGAGATAAGTAAGCAGAAGAAACGCACAAGACCTGGGGACCCGTGGTCGTTTGCTTTTCCTGAAATCCAGGGTCAACATTGATTTGAGAGGACGTAGCCCCATCATGGTCTCTTTTGTCAAGTAAAGCACTTGAAGACGACATGGTGCCAATAACATCCAAGTTGCACGTGACCTCCTCAAGAGCACGTCACTACATCACAAATGCTTATTCATAGCGTTTCAAAAACGCTATTGTAGGATATCATAGCGTTTTAGTAAACGTTGTGTCTGTCGGAGCTATAATAGGTACTAGATTATTTATAGCGTTTCAGAAACGCTATTGTAAGTAGACCATTTATAGCATTTTTCAAGTGCTATTGTTTAGCTTGTAATAACGTTTTAAAAATGCTATGGTTAAACCTGTAATAGCGTGTAAAAAATGCTATTGTTTAGCTTGTGACAACACTTAAGAAATGCTATTGTCTAGTTACCAATAACATTTCTTAAACTCTATTGTCTTCCCTCACGTAGCATTTAAAAAATGCTATTATATTAGTTTCTATAGTGTTTCTCAAGTCCCTTTTTTTTCTATAGGACTCATCAAGTGCTATTAAATGACTTTTTATAACACTGATTTCTTTAACCATAGAAGATAATATTGCATATATTATATGTAAAGCATCCAAATGATCCAAAAATAGATATTAATCATCTCATAAACATAAGAACTACCATCACGATTTGAATAAAATACGATAAAAATATTATCTCAATGACAACATTTGTCTCAAAAGTACTACAATATATCTCAATGAAAATTGATCTCTTCACTCCCACCATTACATGAATTTGACATAAAGTTGCTGGGCAACGATACCAACGCTATGTTTAAATCTTTTCCATAGCCACCCATACCATTCTCAGTCTTCCATTCGTTTGGGTCAAGAATAGTGAGTTTCTTGTTCAAGTCCTCACCATTTCTTTTGCACTTTTTCAATGGCTTTGAAGTCTTATTGGGGCTTTGCCTCAGAAGTAGGCACTGGTATTGACAAGGCATCAATAGTATGCACCTCCCTAGTATCCTTAGTATGGTAATTATCTTCCGCCAAGTGTGTTGGATGATGCACATACTGGTGCTGGTGCATGTGCTTTGTCCCACGAGAGGCTCCAAATTTTGTGTGGCAAGTGGATGAACTACTACAATTCATGGTATCATTCTCCTGATACTCGTAAGATGCAATGGCATTGTCTTGTTCAATTAAAGCATTATTTCGCTCATTAATAGCTACATCTCGCTGCAGGATAGCCATATCTCGCTCAGCTAAGGCTGCCCTTTTCTCGGACAGGGCCAGGTCTCGTTCTTGTAATGTAGTGTCCCTCTCTGTTATGATGGCCGTGAACTTAATAGATAAGGCATATTGATCCTTCATCATGTATGAAGGAATCATCCACTGCAGTTGTCAAACAAGAGATCAACTTAAATTACACGGAAGAACAATGTTTACAATAAATCTAACTATTTATTCATTCGCTACAAGGCAAGATATTTACTGCATAAGTTAGTAATGCATCTACCAAGAACTTCACCTAAATGGCTAAATATGAACTCTAGACGAATTACTGCGTCATATCTGAGTGTGGACTCCTTTGTATTGATCTATTTTATGTTTCCCATTTTCACGATGTCCGATGCCATCCATGTTAAGTCCAATTTTGGTACTGAATCTACTGATTGAGGAGCTCAGACTTTAGTTTCTCAACATCCACAGGATTTAGTACTGACAAGCTTCCAAAGTCATAAACTTCTAATTTTTTGAGAAAAAAAGTAAAAACAGGCAGAGCTGCTACTTCACAGTTCGGAACAAATTGCCCCGTTACCTGTGCCAATATGAAGTAGAAATACAGCAGAAATTCACACATCAATTTCTTTTTGAAATGCTGATCAATAAATTTTATTTTTTTTGCAAAGAAAGGTATTATGTTTAAAATGTGTAAATTTGGCAAATTCCTACATATGTTTGGCATGAGAGAACCTAAACCCAGCAGTTTGAATCAAATTAAGCATGCATGAGCAAGGAGCCATTAGTGTCAATGATACAGTATGACGCGATTGTCAGACTCGTCTTGTCCAAGACAATGGCTAATCTAGCTAAAAGAATATGGTACTGACAGAAACCACTTAGCCAGATGTCCAGAACCATAATCCTACTACTACTAATTCAATACTGTAAAAGCTCAGTGTGCTCAATTTGATCAACGTTCCAGCTTTAAACCTTCAATTAATAGTGGTTCAAGGTTCATAAATTTGTGTTTTAAGGGCACTTTGGTCTTTAAAGAAACATTAGTAATAAGTGAAAAAGGCGGAAGATCAAATACTTCAACTCTTAAAAAGATGGCGAAGTAATAAATATTGTGTGTATCTATGAGAATGTCGGAATAACTAATGGGAGCCAATACAAAGGGTAATAATAAGTGTCTATGTTTAAGTGTGTCTAAAATAAATGAAATATCTGGCATTATTAGGAGGGAAACAATATCAGAGGAAATAACCAAATTAAGGAGAGCCTAAAAGACAAATGAAGCTAGTAGCATGAATATTTAGAACATAGACACGGAAAACAAGTGGTACTGGTTCCATCAATACCATATTTCTTTCTTGATACATAATGTTTTGGTTAACTTTTAATCATGAGAGTGGCTGTAGGTTCAACCCTCTAATAACTTTGGTATCTCCGCAGAGGCTCAACTTCACAACAGTGCTCTATTTCGGAAATGATATTTTCATGCCAAAGCTTCTAGATTCAACAGAAACGCCTTAAAGGTATAATAAGACAACTTGAAGATTATCTTGTTATCTATAAGCCGAAAATCCTAAGGTACACCTCAAGTTATTATATAACAAACAAACTGTTGTGGAAAGATTGATCCAGCTGCTTGGGATGATCAGCCTGTTATCAACTCATTAATGGCCCCAAAAGAAAAAAAATGATGCATAGAAGAAAAGAGAGCTTCAAGTACATGGAGCCATCTCAATCTTGGTCAAAGAAACTACTTCCAAAATAATGTGTCCTCCCTTGACTAACCATTGCAACCAACAAGAATATGGAGTAAACTATTAAGGGATTTTGCAAATATTATGATTACCTAGATATCTGTGGAAATAGAGGGTCGAGTTTATAAGGCACCAACTACTGTAACAGTTTTATGCCATAGCATATCATAATCATTGGTTGGGTGTATCCTCTATTCACGAGTTACTTTTCAAGTTCTGCCTTTGAAAGAAATTCAAAGCTGACCTTATTTGCACAAAGAAACCAATTCATGATCAGCTCTGATAGCATGGCTCCTAGCAGTCCAAAAAGTGCACCTGATGCACCAACTGAAATGGTTTCAAGATGCAAAATAGAAGACAAGCTCCCACCAAATTCCCCTCTTGACCACATAGATCATTAGCCATCCTCATTTAATGTTCCAGAGTTGCAGAAAATGAATATTGCATCTTCCTATGTGTCATTTGAGAAAATAGTGTTCTGTTGAGTTGTATTGTGCCCAGACTTGGGTTGCATTGTGCCCAAACTTGGGCTTTCTCTATTTCTAACTTTCGTGGGGGGGTAATTTTTGGGCTTCTCGGGAACAACCCAAATATTTTGGCTTCCTTGTTCTGTTAGGCTAAGGATTATTTTTGGCTTCCACAAATGCGCCTCACCTCCTTTGCTTTTGAGCTAACCGTTTTTCTTTTCCTTCTTGCTTAAAAGCAGAAGAGATGTATTTTTACTGAGAAGCCTCTCCAAAATAGAAGTAGAATGTCTTTGATCTTGCTGACTTATTTGTCTATATTGATACAAGTAAAGGATCTTCATATAGAGGCTTCTATTTTTGTTGAAATGTACATTGCTAGAGACAAAATGATTTGCATGTAGAGGCTTTTGCTGCAGATGAGATGGTCTACCGGATGGGTCATACATAGTCATTATTTCATGGGCACTTTGTCCAAATAGAGGATCATCCTTAGGTGAATAAAACAAGTCCTACTCCGGCATCCTGGTGATTTGATGACTCATCCATATATAAACGCCACGTATCTTTGGGCTAACATGCCCCTATTTCAGCATGAATTGAGGAGTCTTCATTTATTAAAGAACGTGACACTAATCTGCTAGCTGACTTTGTTTCCCCAGTTGAGGTGGGAATGAGTTCTACTATAAAATTTGCTAAGGCTTGAGCTTTTATAGTTGTCATCGGTTGGTAGATTTTGTTGAAGGACGCGACATTGATCTGCTGGCTGACTTTGTTTTCCAGGTTGAGGAAGGCTTGAGCCTTTATAGTTGTCCTTGGCTGGTAGATTTTGTTGAAGGACGTGACACTGATCTGTTAGCTGACTTTGTTTCCCCGGTTGAGGAGAGAATGAATTCTGCTAAAGCTTGAGCCTTTAAAGTTGTCTTTGGCCAGTAGATCAAGTTGTATTGGCTCAACTTTATCGCCCATTTCATGAGTTTTTTACAAGTATCTAGGAGGAAGTTGTGCCCCAACTCTTCGCGATGAGAACTGAGCTAATTGTTACTTTTGAAACTGCCAAGTAGATGTATAGGTCCTCTCCTGGAGTTATATGCTGATCTATTCAAGAATCGATCCAAAACTACTGCTCTATTAGTGAGACTTTGAATTTCTTTTAGAGTTGATGGTGACTTCATGTCAAGTAGTGATCTTTTTTACTTTTATGATCCCCAAACTTTGTGTATGTTTGTTGGTCTGCTGATTTAGAAATATTTGCATTAAGGGCGCAAAAGCTTGATTGACCTCTTTCATGAGTTTCCAATATGCTTAAGTCGGAATTTAAGCATAACTTGAGGAAATTAATCATGGATTCAAATCTATTTATCTTGAAAATTGCATGGAAATATTGTGTGATCTGTTGACCACTTGACAAAACTTAAAGAGATTTAAGTAGTCATGAGTAAGATGTTTCTATGCTCAGTGATTGATTAATTGAATTACCCACTCACGGTGAGTGACATCCTTTACGGAGGTGTGATCCTCTGCTGAGGCATTTAGCTTGTATGGTTTGCTGACCACTTGACTAAACTTAAACAAATTTGAGTAGTCTTGAGTAAGACGCTTTTATGCATTGAATTACCCACTTACTAAGAGTGTCATCCTCTACTGAGGCATTTTGCTTGTGTGGTCTTTTGATCAATTGATTAAACTTAAACGGATTTAAGTAGTCTTTAGTAATATGCTTATATGCATTGAATTACCTACTCATGGAGAGTGTCATCCTCTACTGAGGTGTACATAAATATTTGTCTTTCTGAATGTCTTCTGCTGAAAGACATGTAGAACGAATTCTCGTATTTCCCTATTTCAACTGAGAAAGGTGTGTTCTCTACTGAGAAGCAAAATAATGTATCCTCTGTTGAGGTATATGTAAATATTTGTTCAGATATTTTCTTTGCAATATCTTCTTGCATTGGTGGCAGTCTCTTAAGCCAAGGTTGGTTTTTCTCGTGGAGAATTTGATTGACCGGAACGGAGAACACTGTGTATGTTCTATCGATGAGGAGTCTCTTGTTGAAGATATAAAATACAATAATTAGATAAAATACAACCAAGTTTTTCTTACATGTACATTGCATTTTTTTTCCTAAAACGTTAAAAATGAAAAAGCTAGGATATCTCTGTTTCAATCCACTTTGTGAAATGGTCGGTTGCCACAATCATCAGATTCTTTTGTGCTTGAGAGTTTGATTGATCGGAATGGTGAACTCAGTGTATGTTCTAATGGCTGAGGAGTCTCTTGTTGGGGAGCGTGTCTACGCTTGTCACCCTTATTCTTTTTATCCTTCTTCTGATCTGCATTTGATTGTACAGGTTGACTATTTTTCTCAGGTATATCTGGTGCCTTAGCACTATTTTTTTCGTCATCCCACAATGCATAGCGTTCTGCCATGGCGAAGATTTTGATAAGAGTTTTGCCCGGTTTTATGGTTAATTTTCCATACAATATGTGATCTGCGAGCAGACCCTTCTTGAAAGCTAAGGATGCAATTTGGCCATCACACCCATTTATGCTCGCCCTTTCTTCCTTGAATCTTTTGATGAAGTCTCTGAGAGATTCATTTGAATTTTTCTTTATGTTGAAGAGGTGGTCAACATTTTTTTTATGGTTTGATAGGATGAATACTCTTTTGTGAAAATAAGGGAGAGTTCTCCAAAGATGTTGATCAACTGAGGGGTTAAAGTGTGGAACTAATCTTGGGCTACTCCTTGTAAAGTCATAGCAAATATTTTGCACATAAGCGAGTCATCATTTTTGTACAGAGTCATCACACTTTGGAAATGTTTGAAGTGTTTCTCAGGATCATAATCTTCTTTGAAATGAGTAAAGGTTAGTATGGTAAACTTTGTCGGTGAGGGATCCCTTTCAATGTCATTTGTAAAAGGCGAAGTGTTTACCAAGGCCACCTCTTTGCGCAGAACATCATCTGGATTTTCCATGACTCGCGAGTTCCTCAACTGCTCATTGATAATTCGTGCAATATCATCAACTCTCAAGGGCTTGAGTGCATTCTGCTGATCGACTGCCTAGTAGGGTTGTCTATGCCGCTCAACGACATGGCAGTTCCGGGACAAATTAATATAATGATCCAGATTTGATCCTCTGCAATGTTCACATCCATCAGGATTCTGTTTTCTGCGCCAACCATTCATATTTGACATCATCTGTGATTCCAACCTTGAGTGTACAGTTGCTTGGAGCCCAACCTTGAGAAAACTCTTGTTTGAGGCCCGAGCCTAGAGTGCACATTTGCTCGTGGCCCTAATCTTGATTGAATGCTTCCAGATGTATTATTTCCCTCAGTGGATGACTACTTTTGCTCTCATGCACATGGTTTATTGGCAGATGACAATGTGTCTTCTGCCCTGGTTGTATACTCACTAATCGCTCTACTACCCGAGTTTGGTCCTCCAATATTTTAGTCAAATTGGCAATCTGACCTGCAAGATTTTTTAGTTGTGTCATATTCATTAGGCTTGGTTGTTTGCCAGAAAATTGCAATTGATGATCAGCCGACGGTGGTAGACCTACTATCAGTGACTGTCCGGTAGGAAGCGGCTGAAACCATGGCAATGATGGCGGTCTGGTTCGGGCAAAAGACTGTGCAACATTATTTTTGCTAATTTGTTTTCGAGTTCCCACCATAGTATTGAAAAAAACTTTGAAAAAAGTGTTTGTGAAGGAAAATTCAAATTAAATGAACAAAAGTTTTTTTTTATGAATGGAAGAGAGCATGCAATGAATTTGATTCAAGCTCTCATTGAAAGCACCAATTTGTGGATGCAAAATTTCACCGGATCACGCGTTGATCACTTGGAGCAATCTGCATAAGATAGAGATTAATTATTGACACCGGTAAGTGCCTGCCACGGGGACTCCAATGCCAAAAGTTAGAACAATTCCTTTAGGAAAATATCTATTTCTCTGTATTTGAAGAGATAATTGTGAATAAAGAAAAAAGTTACCTCCAGATGGCTTTGTGTTTGGCTATTTATAGAGGCAGAATGAATAAACTACTGGTAGATGAGTGAGACATGTGGCAGATTAGTGAGACACGTGGCAGATGAGTGAGTCATCTGCTTACATGGAGTTGTAACTTCTCTTAGGCAGTTGTAACTTACGTAGATA
The DNA here is from genome assembly GCA_963556465.1 of Berberis vulgaris. Classification (NCBI taxonomy): domain Eukaryota; kingdom Viridiplantae; phylum Streptophyta; class Magnoliopsida; order Ranunculales; family Berberidaceae; genus Berberis; species Berberis vulgaris. The sequence goes on along the minus strand of OY747129.1, from coordinate 58,991,591 downwards.
ATTGTAACCTCCCGTTGGTGGTTGTAACTTCTTGTTTGGAGACACATCTCTTGCAAGCTTGTGTGCTCAGCTGAGCATGGTGGTCAGCGCCGAAAACTACTTATTTGTTGAGAAAATAATGTTCTGCTGAGTTGTATTGGGCCCAAACTTGGGCTTTCTCTATTTGTAAATTTTGTGGGTAATTTTTGGGCTTCTCGGGAACAACCCAAATATTTGGGTTTCCTTATCATGTTGGGCTAAGGATTATTTTTGGCTCTCATCCTGGATAAAATTTCGTCCCATAGGGCTTTGCAATGTCATTTGTAAAATCATTTCCAAAATCATGGTGAATGACTTGAAACCCTTTCTGGAAAACATTATTTTCCCCAATTAGGGCACTTTTCTCCGAGGTCGGTCTATTCAGACAATGTCAGTCTAGCTCATGAAACTCTCTTCTACATGAAAATGTGTCGCAAGAAGAAACAAGGTTTGATGACCATTAAATTGATATGGCCAAAGCTTATGATAAAGTCGTGGCTCTTTCTGCTACAAATTTTTCAGAGATTAGGTTTTGATCAAGGCTGGATCAAAATGATCGACAAATACATTTCCACCTCTTCCCTCCAGACTTTATTCAATGGATCCCCTCTCCCTATCATCAAACCTACCAGAGGTACTAGACAAAGAGATCCTCTTTCTGCTTATTTTTTCATCCTTATGGTGGAAACATTTTCTAGATTGCTTGCTAAAGTAGAAAATGTGGGCCTTATCAAAGGCATTCATATTCGGCGTCATTCCCCTTCTATCATCCACTTACTGTATGCTGATGATCTCATGCTATTTTGTCAGCTTACGAAACTCACTCAGTTAAAGACTTGCTCCGGCAATATTGTTTGGTTTCAGGCCCCACCGCTCGCTTTTTTTTTTTCTTTGGAAGATCAGCCAGAACATTCTTCCAATCATACACAATCTAGTCAAACACCGTGTGCCTGTTGACGACAACTGCATTTTTTGCCACAAGTACATGGAAGACATCACCCACCTATTCTTCCTTTGCTATGTCACTAGTAGATTTTGGCTCCTTTCATCCTTGCCCATCGATTGGTGCAATGCCAACTATGACCCAACTTCTGGTTTTGGGTTCTTTGCTTTCTTATGGGACATGGCACATCCTATGGATAAAGATGAAATGCTATCTCAGTTTATGGCTGTTCTCCTAACTATTTGGCAGGTTCGCAACAAAACTATTTTTAACAACACTGGAATCTCCATCCAAGCTTTCCTATCCTCTTTCCAACACTTGGTTTTCTTGGCACAATCATTGGTTCACAACCAAGACTACCTCTTATACCCAGACTATCCTCTCACACCCAGACTATCATCTTCTCTGGGGAATCTTCCACCACCTTTTTTTCGGTTTCCCAAATCCTTGAATTTGCTAGAATGGAAAATCAGGTGCTTCTTTCCCCATAACATCCGATCACGAGCACCCTCTGGGCGCTCAATCTGAAACAATGACCTCTCGAATAGCCATGACCCAAGCCCAAGTCCAGTCAGCACGACACAACAGACTCAACCTAACATCAAATCAGCATAGGCCAATTCCCCTTGTTCTGGACCCGAACATGATCTTTGTCAGTTTCGATGCTTGTTTCTCTGACTCCTCTAAACAGGGAGCTTTCGGCGTGGTTGCGATAGACATGCATGGATACATACTGTCTACAGCAGTTGGCCCGATTGTAAGCAAGATTCTTGACAACGCCATGGCAGAATGCTACGCGGCGGAGGCAACTCTTATTCTCATTCATGCTTAGTGGTGGCGGACAAGCTTCTTTTTTGGTGACTCAACAACCCTCATTTCTCTTCTTAGATGCCTGCTCATTTTGCTTTCTTTATGAAATTGTAACTATATTTGTAGATACCTCAATATGGAGGCTCATAACTTGGCTTCAGTCGCAGGCGACAGATTTGTAACCGTGCTTAATTTTATTTTTATATATTATGCTTATGGCTTTACCAAAAAAAAAAAAAAAAAAAACAATGAAATTTGTATGTAATGCAAGTGTAGTCACTCCTAAGGATCAAAATTACACTCAATTCATATACATATTTCAGCAAAGTGAGTATGGATCATCTATGGTTACAAGGAAAGTTCAACACAAAGTAAATCTTGAAGTATACTCAATTCAATTTGCACTGAGATGCTTTATCGCACAAAGAAACCGCAAACAAAAAATCAAATCATTATTTCGGTATAGAGTTTTGGATTCTATCCCTTACGAAATCGCTTGAGGGAGAGCACCCACCCGGCCGCTTTAGACAGAGTTTGTCCCATTCGCGCATGGTGTTGAACTTGCATCCTACCCCATCCGACCAGCCTCTAAGAACATAGATGACAAAGTGCTATTAGTTGAAGAGATTGGCTTCACGGGCTAAGTAGGTGGGGTTGTCATGGCCGGCCATGATAACAACCACCCTCGGTTCCATCTCAGGAGGTGAAAGAGCAAGCGTATTGGTCTGCTTTTCGATGTCTTGTATCATTGTTGGTGAAGAAGACGAAGAGGACTTCCGATGGGTGCAAGCGAGTACGAATAAAGCAAGTGAAATTAGGCCCAAAACAGCTGCAAGAGCACCAAAGAGGTATGGAACTGGAGAATTCCATCTCCAGGATTCAGCAGCACTCGCAGTAGTTTGAGATGTTAATGCTGAAGTTGATGTAGCTGCAGCTGTAGATCTCACTTCCATCTCTTTGTTGTATGATTTGAAAATGAAGAGTTACTACTACTGCTACTTGTTTTGTATGAATGACGAAAAGAAGATGTTGGGTTTGTTTGTGTTTTATAAAACAAACTTGTTGAGTGGGAATTGGAATTACTTGTTACTTGGTTTAGAACAAAAGCAAGTTCATGTTGCAAAAGTATATTATACGGTCTGTCTGTTGTGCCGGTTTGAAAAGGTGATGATGTTTATGAGCAATGCTAGAGAGCGAGGAAACGGGCGAGGAGAGGGACGTGGTGGGGTGGGAGCCGTCCACCCCGCTCGAGATGTGTGCCGCAATTTTTTGTGCACGCATCCCGAGCGGGGTGGACGGCTCCCACCCCGCCACGTCCCTCTCCTCGCTGGTTTCCTCGACATTTAGAATTCCCCGATGTTTATAGTTTTTAAATCGAAAATTCTAAATGTCGAGGAAGTGGGCGAGGAAAACAGCGAGGGAGGGAGGGAGCCGTCCATCCTCTCGGGATGCGCGCATGAAAAATGATGGCACACATCCCAAGGGGGATGGACGACTCCCTCCCTCCCTCGCTGTTTTCCTCGCTCACTCCCTTTTTAAATTCATCAATAGCTTCTATACCATTTGCATAATTGAAGTACCAATCTTGTCCTCTTGTTTTTATTTGTATTTTTGGTAAATATCAGGAAATTAATGTAGAATAATACATTTTTGAGAGCTTCTACCTGTCGAGGAAGCCAGCGAGGAAATCAGCGACGGAGGGAGAGAGGGAAGGAGGGAACCGTCCACCCCTTCGGGATGCGTGCCATCATTTTTCATGCACGCATCCTGAGAGGGATGGACGGTCCCCTCCTTCCCTCACTGGCTTCCTCGACATTTAGAATTCATGTACATTTTTTAACAACTTGACTAACATACTGCAAATTCTTCATTGCATCCAAAGAATTGACCAGTACATTCTTCCTCTTCCCACATGCTAATAATCTTCATCACAAGGATTACATGTACACCAGAAATCTGTGCATCTCTTTCATACTCGCCATTAATTGATAAAGTGAAACACTTTTTTTTTTTTTTTTTGCATTTGAATTTGAATTTGATCGTAAGACAGTTTTTATGTACAATTTTTAGGGCCCAAATTTATGTTCATCTGGGCACATTTTTCCGAGTTCAATCAAACCTCTAAAACACGACACACAATCTATCTTACAATTCAAAGGGGTGTTTGTCCTACGTGGCAATGTTTGTCCTACGTGGCTATGTTATATTTTGGCAGAACTTAAGTGAAAATTTTTACCCCCGATGCTTTCCTTACTCTCTCCACACCACCTCCTCTCTCTTCCTCTGTGATTCCAATTTTCCATCCCACCACATTCTTCATCTCAGTCTGCCAAAGGATGAAGAAGGGTCTCGGTTCCTTCTCAGATTCAGCCCTAAACTCTCCTCCATCTCCCCCCAACTCTCATCTTCTCGATTCCTTCTCTCACCTCCCTCTCTATTCTTTTCCTTTTCTACAAATTCTCGTCCCTTCTCCAACAAGTTGTTCAGAGAGAATCTATCTTTGAAACACAACAAAAACTCTCCAACAACCCCTTCGTTCGTTCCTTTATTTAGTCTTCTTCCTTACTGCTCAAACCCTAACCCAAGCTTGCTTTCTGCCCAAATCACAGATCTCCCGAACATTCGCAAGAAGCATCACAAATCTCCCGAAGACGGAGCCAAGCGCCGAAATCACAAGCACCATCGCCATCGAAGCAGGAAGCGCGATTGCGACGGAAAGATCTTTCCGTCTTTGTGGAGCGAGAGATCTCTCTTGATACTCTCGACGCCTGTCTCTCTCTTTTAGATGAATCGATCGAAGCCGTTTTATCGATGAGTACAACTTTGATTTGATCTCTCTCGATCGGGATCACACTCATAGCTTCTGTTGTTGAAGAATCACAACAACTGCAACTACAACTACAACTATGGGACAGTGTTACAGCAAGAACATTTCAGTCGTAGAAGACCAAGATGACTGCATCATATCGGTAGGAGGAAGAGCCAATCGCCGCCCACAGACCCCGTCATCATATTCGGTTAACGGATTCTTGAAGGAGAGTTCGTCGGTGCCTCCAATGGTGACGTGGATAAGAAGAAATCACACTCTGATGCTGAGTCTGGTGAGATTCAATCCGATGAGCTTTTCGACAGATCGGATCATCATCGCAATAACAATCTGGTGTGTGACTTTCATGACATCTCTCACTCAAGTGAGTAATTTCATTTTCGTTGCATTCTTAATCTATTGTTTCTCTCATACCCATCTGTTGATTTTGCTTGAATTAGGTGGAGAACACTATTGAGCAAGCAAAAGAGGTGGGTTCAGGTGTTTTGGGCTTTACACAACGTGTTCTCGAGGTGGTGATTGATACATTGAAGCCTGGGGTCGATGTGGCGTTGCCCCTTTTACAGAAAGCTGGAGATCAGGCACTGAAGATTGCTACACCTGCATTTTCTTAGGCTTCTAAGAAGGCCCAAGAAGCCTTTAGGGCTTAGGCATTGATATTGAATCAGTTGCTACTGCTGCTAAGGTTTCTTCTCTCCCACTTTTCCTCAATTTAGTCTCTTTGCACTGATGGGGTTTATTCAAATTATACAACGTGTCTATTCTAATTTTGCATCATTGGATCTTCATGGAAAGACTCAACTTGGAAAACATGGGTTTAATGTATCAATTTTTTAGTCTTCAGTGACATAGAGTAGAAAAGCTCAAATTTTCAAACAACTGGCCGAGGGGGGTTGATTATGTGTATTCAAGCAGCTATGAATAGGACTGAAAGAAAATATGGGGATGTGGTGATTGATTCAGTGAACATAAAATGAGCATTTACTTATGTGATTGTTAAAAGAACTGCTTGAGGAAGCAAAGAAGAAATAAGTCAGTAAAAAAAAAACTCTGGTGGTTGTGTTGATTGATTCAACGACTAATGGCTTAGGTTGGTGATGGATCAGTTGCTAGATTTTTACAATTAGAAGAATTGTGTGACTATTAAATTGAGACACTGAAAAGCTAAGCATGAGTTTAGCGTCATGAGTTCAGCTTCTGTTTGTTTCAATTTTTAGATTACAAGCCCTAAAATTCGACAGATTGGACATAAATTAATTAGATTTCAATGAATTATATTGCAATTGATCAAATGTTGCTTCTTTTTAAAAATAAAAGTTTTGTGCTTTTTTGGTTTCTATTGTTTTCTCTTTAATAATCGTTATGCTCACGCTTTTAAATTAGTAATAATTGTGTACGCCAAATATCTATTCAAGCAAGGTATTCCATTGTACAATTTCGGCGAAGTTAAGATAGGTGTGTTTGAAGACTGAAGGCCTATAAAATTAGTAAGAACTACTAACGATACTATATTGATACTCTCGTAGATTGTGGAATCAAAATTTGTTGGCATTTATGTTCTTTATTTTATTTCTGTTTTGCAAGGAGGTCATGATGATGGATTTTCTGGTGAACTTGAAGAGGTTCAACTTAATATTGTTCAGATAGGTGAATCTCCCAAACGGATGTGAGTTCCCCCAATTTCAAGTACACTTTTTTTTTTAATTCTAATTTATGCCCTCTTTTGCAAATTCTGCTCAATTGGTTTTGATTAATTTGATTAATGTTAAAATAAGGTTATGAACACCAATCTTGCCTCCGTTGATGGCAATTTCGTTTTGTTGAGCGTTGTGTTCAAATCACAATTTTCTTGAAGATCTGAACTAAATGTCAAGCCTGTTGAAGAGTGCACAGATTTTCCAGGGTTGTTGTGGGTGTTGGAAAAAAAAATTAATCAAAATTAGTGGGTGTTCTATTATCTTATTTTTCCATTATTTAATCAAAAAGAATTTTTCTTGAAGGCTTTCTCTTGGCTAAAGATGGTCATCTACTATGGATACTCTTGGTGGAAAATGGTGATAATGCCGGAGAGCGCAATCCACACCCGAGTGTATTTTAGTGGGAACCACTTCTCTCAGGCTTCAATCCAATCGCCATGTTCAGGTATCCCTTCTTTATGTTTTGCTTTTATTTGAGTTTTTTTTAAGTTGTGGGGTTTGTTAGATTTGGTTATTTAGATTGCTTTTGAGATTGTTCTAGAGTTTGAGTTGTAACTATTCATTCATCATGTTGGGTTTGAGAAATTTTTGTTTTTCCAATTAAGATCGATTTAATTAGTTCTTCTTGCACCTCTAACTTGATGAAAGTTGGAGCCTTTGATAATGGGTTAAATAGATTTAGTGAATATTTGAGGGGGAAGAAATTTCAAATCTTTAGAAAAATCAAGAGCTCGAACAGCCAAATATTTTGGTCCATAGACCATAGCATGGTTGACTTATACAATTCAAAGAGTAGTTTTACTGTTCAAAAAACTTGCTTGCAGGCAGCTTGCTTGCTAGCTTAATTTGCTACTTGCTTAATTTGCTTTAATTTCATGTTATTGTCATTGATCATGACTTCCTAATATTTGGTTTTAGAAATGAGTGTTTTAGAATAATGTCAATTCCAGAAGAAAAATGTATGATGGAAAATTTTCCACATATTGTTCTTTGTTCCACCTTTTTATAGTCTTCGCTTTTGGTTAAATTGATGGTTGTATTGCTTATTGAATTGATGGTTGGTCCAAAAAGATAGCTCAATTGTAAAGCTTGGGTTGCAATCTAAAAACATTTCCTTTTTCTTTTTAGGGATCGTTGACCTTGCATTGTGCCTGACCGTAATTATGGACAACTTAGTTAAAAAAGCTTCTCATTGGGAAGTCCCAAGTAAGTTCTTTCTACAAATGTTTCATCTATTTAGATTATATGCATGCCTTAATTAAATGATAATTTTGGTGTGTGGAGATATTATGTGGTGTTCATGGCATTGATTGCCATTATAAATTTTTATGACAGGTTAGACAAGTTTCAATATTGAAAAATACAGAGGATACTCTGTCGAAATTTTGATTTTTTGATTGTTCATGACATTGATTGTCATTATAGTCACTTATGTGAAGTATAATTTATTATGACATGTTCAGATAAATTACTTTATTAAAAAAATGATATTTTTTTTATATACTGATATTGTGTACATGTCTTTTCGACTGTTTAAAACCATTTTCTACTACAAAACCTCTTTTAATACTGAAAACAGTGATTATATATTGCGTTGAGGCAGCAATTTTTTGTAAATGCCAAATTATGTGAGGTACAAATGCTTATGACAAGTTTAAATATTGAAAAAAGGGAAACTCTGTCAAAATTTTAAATATTTTTTTATTTTTGTAAAAAAATCATCTTGATATTCTTTTAAACCGAATGTGTCATTCTGTTTGCCCTAACTAAATTATGTTTTTTCAACTGCTGCTTTACTAAACCGGGCATCAATTTTAGCCAAAATTCACTTGAACAAACATGGGATATTTCTTAATATTGAATTTTTTCCTTCTTATTTTTAGTTAAACTGGCATTTTGTGGAGATTAAATTTCTTAGCACATTGGTTGCGTTGATCAGTTTTATTAACACTGTTTTACTATTCAAGAGTATTAACTTTTTACAAAATTAATTCATCATAACTGTTGTAATAGACAATTATGCAAGTGTTTTTAGAAATTGAAACAAAACCCCAAATGTGAGTATTCGATATAGCCGTGAAGGTAGGATGTAATTTGCGATAGTGCCAACGGCATGGGTATTCACTAGTTCTTTGACATATCAAGAACATCGAAGGGTTACAATACATTTTCATTTATATATTTACAATTTAATTTTAAGCAAAGGGGGTAATTATGTACTTGTACACATGAGTTTCAGGCATCAGTGAATGACGGGAAGAAATAATAATAATAATAATAATAAAAGCGAGAAAAAGCTCGAGCGTGTTTGGTGAATCTGATCCCGCAAGAAAAGGAGGACCCACCTGAAGACGTAGTTTTCTTGCTCAAGCACAAGCACAATCTCAATCTCAATCTCTGATTATCACAATCACTTGTGTCTCTGTGTTGCCATTTTGTCTCTCCACTCCACACATAAATTTCTTCAAAATAATTGGGTCTCTTCAAAATCATAAACTCCTCACTGTCTGTACCTACCAAACCAAACCAAACCACTTCATCTTAACGTGTACACAATATTGTGGCTTCATTATACTCACCCTCCATGAATGTGAAACTTGATCACAATGGTGACACTGACATATAACTACATGGATTTGCTAATTCTGTCAATCCGTAGCCACATCTTTAGTTTATCTTAAATTTTTCATATCCCACTTTTCATTAATTAATAATTAGGCTTTATATCAGTTAACTTAAATTGGATATGACATAGGTTGGACGAATGTTCCAAGAATTATACATCATTATGCACATCAAGATCCATTTTTTTTATTTATAAAAACATCCGGCGTCATAAATATTTTATTTTATACAAATTTTCAAAGTTCAGTAGTTTATAGATTTTTCTGCTCGAAAAAATATAGGAGCTTTCAATTAGTATCCTTATCTCTTATAAAATCTTGAAACTTTTAGGATAATGTCTTAGTAAATATCAAGTATTTACGAAATGGACCTCTTGTGCAAAATCTTCCCTTCAAGTCTCCATGGCCCTGCTCACCAGTGTTCATTAACTTGCCATTAAGGGTGTGTTTGGTTGCACGGAATCATATGTCATGAGATTCATGAGGGAACCCCTATATTTTAGGCTAAATTGATGTATCACTCTACATATACCAATTGATTTTGTTATCAATGATGAGAATCATGAATATGAGAATCCCACTCATTAGTCCCCAAAGCATGTGATTCTCATGTTCTATTCCCACTATTGAATCACGAAATTTAATGGTGGATGTGGAGTGATACATCAATTTAGCCTAAAATGTAGGAATCCACTCATAAATTCTCATGACATAGGATTCTATGCAACCAAACACACCCTAACATCAATGGTATATTTCTTTGCTTTGTGTTGCTAGATTCATGTGAAACCAAAAGTCTGTCAAAGAGTCCATGATCATGATGCAATAAAGAAAAAAGAAAAAGGACTTCGCTAAGAGGATTCAGACTCAAAGATGATAACATATTTGACTTCCAAGTATGGTTATTGGTGCATTTCAACTGACACTACCAATTCAGTTGGGTTTTTTTTTTAACTGAAGATGCTTTCATATCCTTTATTCTTTTCTTCTTTTTTTTGGCAAACTAAAGTCTACATAGTCAGATTCGAGAACACTCGCATTGGAACTTTTCCCTCTTGCATCCTCAGTACTGAGGAGGAAGTCGAAAGTTCAATGGCAGGACATGCTGATAGTTCACTTCCATTCCACTGGATTTGATCTCAAGATAAACAGACCAAAATATGACCATTAGCAGCTTTTGTATCTACATTCTGCAACTTCATGTCTTATGGAAAGTTGGTGAATGCACACTTCATGGCACATAGCCTTTTAACTCACAAAGACATTTGAAGTAAGATTAGTCCCCTTGTTTACATTATGCAACATTTTCGACAGCTACTAACCAATATACAAGAAGAAAGTATAAAATACAATGAAGCAAGTTTAAATTATTACGCATATTCCAGTGTATCTAAAATGTCAATATGTCCTGATCATCATAATGCATTCATGTGTACACTTATTGATGCATAAGTGTAGGCTGTAACTTGAATAGGCAAATACATGCAGGTTCATTTCCACAGCTCTTGACATTACATTAGAGAGATGATCTTCGCCAGTCATGCTCTGTCAGTACATGACTTCTAGATATATCACTGATATTAAGACACCCACAGAGGGTCATGGTGAGCTCAAGCTCATCTCTGAGCATCTCGATGACACGTCTTGCCCCGTACTCCCCCTTTGCCGCTAATCCATAGACCACTGGTCTTCCAATCTGCAATAAAAAAGGGCATACTAAGGTTACTAGAAACCCTACTTCCAAATTTTAATTGTCACGTGAGCAAACAAGAGTTGTTTACTGACAAAAACAATGTAAGCCAAAGAGTAGATGGTAGTTGTTTACCCCTCCTCTTCCCACACGAGCAAGGTGTACACCCTGTAAATGCTGCAAAGTGGAAGCTTTCTGGCTGAATTGGGTTTTAAGAAACAACTCCCTGCAAACACCACGGCCATGCACCCTCTCTCTCTCTCTCATTGTTTCCTTCATGATAGTGCACATCATTTGCAACAATCATCTACTCAGCAGAGGAAAACCATCCTCTCCTCAGCTTTAACAATATCTTGGAAAACAAATTTCATAGAAAAACTGAAGTGAAACCATAAATATCTTACAAGAACAGCTTTGGTACCAAGTGCTAACGCTTTGAAAACATCTGTTCCTCTCCAAACTCCTCCATCAAAGAGAACAGGAACTCTTCCTCCAACAGCTTGAACCACCTGATCGACACCAAACGTTATTTGCTTTAGGAAATGACTTACATTTGAACAACTTTATTGATAGTGACCATAGTTAAGAAAGGATTAAGATGAAGCAACTTAGATTACTAAACTCATTACATCCACATAGAATGATTTTTGTAAGGATGATCATGTAGATCAGACCCATAAAAAGTTGGTCATTTGAAATTCCTAACTCCACTGAACAGTCTTCAAGTTCATGGTGAAAACAGAACTGTAACCAACGCCAACTTATGAAGCATTATTTGCCTGATAGAAGATAAGAGTGTGTTGATGTCAAGTTTTTTAGATCTACATAGAACACTCACAGAATCAACGAATTTTAAAATTTATGTGGTATAATAACTTTGAGTTATAGAAAGAATCATCTACTTCTGTTTCTGGATGACCATTCAAAATGTTCTTCCTACTCAAGATAATCTCTGCTATAGAAACATTATTACACATTCTCTTTGTTGTCTGTGTGATGACTATCAAGAGAACTTGCAGCATATGTTAGTTGAATGTAGCTACAGTCGGTTTGTTTGGAGGGATATGCAGACATATATTCAAGTTAGTAGAATGTTCAAAATGCTCAGCTTTTGAATGGCATTGGATCTATCAAAATGTTGGTGGCTCCACTCTCCCTAGATTCATCAAAAGGTCAGCTCTCAAGTTTTGCATCTACATGATTTGGCTGAAAGAAATAACAGAAGGTTCAAGCATCTCTCTATGCCAAAAGAAATGCTTCTTAAGAAATGCAAAATGAAATGCAGAGAACTCTTGGCTCAAAATATTACCAAGGTGGAAACACTACCAGCAACAGATTAGCTTGCAATATCTTAGGCTGCACCCTACCTTGGTTAATCCCCAAAATAGCTACTGTTGGTGGGAACACCCAGCTAGCAGTAATGTTAAATTGAGCATGGATGGCTCAGCTAAAGATCAGGAAGGGGGCATTGGTGGAGTATACAGAGATGATCAAGGTTATGTGCTGGCAGCTTTTGTGGGAACCATGCAGAAGGCTGATGGTCGTTCTCTAGAATTGTTGGCTCTTCACCTAGGCTTAGAACTTGAGTTCATAGAACATAGAAGCAGTTGTTGACAACAAACAAGTTGCAAATATGGTTGGAGGTAGTTTCAACTAATGAAGCAGATTCAGTCCAAGATTTCTTAGTTGCAGGAGTTCTCTATTAAGCATATTTTTAGGGAATATAATAGAGTGGCTGATGGTCTTGCAGCAAAGAGGGATCATTATGGTATCACCTACTTTATCCCTCCAATGGATTTGGAAATTCAGGATTTGGTGAATCAAGATAAGCATCAGTGGATTTATACAAGGTAATGTAAGTGAACGTAAGTGTTGTTCAGTCAAAGCTTGAGACTTGGTTGTTTGATATCAATATGACTAACTGCTTAGAAGGCCTTATTTGTGACTCTTTTGAGTTCATTCAGAGTCAAGGTCTAGTCCCTCTCTTGTACATATTTGATTCTTCAATTTAAGGGTGGGGTCCTAAACCCAGCTCACTCTTTAAAAAAAAATAAAAAAACACTTTGAGTTAGCATTTGAATCCCTTGAACAAACCATAATAAAACACTTCTCAAAAAGAAAAAAAGGAAAAATTAGGGGAAATTACGATAAAAGTGATAAAGGAAATTATTTCATTCATTTACTGCGGCAGATAACTCCGGTTACATCCTACTAGAAAAATAAGTTGTCAATTAAAACAGTGGTAGGGTTGAACAAAAAATGGACCAAACCGATTAAACCGACCGAACTGATCAAAACCAAAATCAATTCGGTCGTTTTAATCGGTTTAAAAAAATTCAAAACAAAAGTGGTCGGTTCGGTTTATATGTGATTTTAACCACAAAACCGAACCGACCGAATATATATAAATAATATATATTATATAAAAATAATATAATATGTTTAAAATAGTCGATCGGTTTGATTTTATTTCGGTTTTAGTTTGGTTTTAGTCGGTTCGGTTACGGTTTGCATAAATTAGAATCGGTTCGGTTTGAAATTTTTTAAACCAACTAAAATCGGTTCGGTTTTCAACCCTAAACAATGGAATACTTGGAAAGTTGGTAGATAATTCGGCAAATGCGACTTGCATTATTTTTCTCATGGATGCTTGTGGGTATTTTTATTTCTGAGACGCAGATTACTTCAAAAGGCTAAGACAATTAAGTAAAACATAAAGTATCACCTCCTCTAGAACAAAAATTGTGGCCGGGACATAATCAAGTTGACGTGCTCCGTGATTTGATACTATTATGCCAGCAACCCCTGCTTCCACAGCTTTGACGGCTGTTGATGGTAAGGATAACAACTTTTGAAACCCGCTTGAGTATTAGAGGGGAAAACCAAAAGGAAGCTCTCTACATAGTTTCTTGCCAACTACTTGCGTTTACATGGAAGAGGATATAATTTAGAGCTATTCATGACTTATATAACCATTGATTAAAAAAACAACAAAACTATAAATAATACTTTCGAGGGAACTAAATTCTTCAGACAAAATAGTTAAGGGACTTTCTTTTTTCTAGGATACTATATAGAAGGCCTAAGAGTGTCTTTAGTGATGAAAATGCAAAAGTATGTCGAACATGTTCAAAATGAACTTTACATTAAAATTTGAATGACAAAACCAAAATGGTTCTCCCATTGGGGCTTTTCTTGTTTTCACCAAAATCTTTGGTATTGGTAATGGTTAAGGATTGATGTTCAGGTGTTCTTTGACAAACTAAACCCCAGCATGAACTGAATTAGCAGCTGAATGTTAAGTCACTAAATTAACTTCTAGTCCAAGAAAAAAAAAGACGCGAGCAGTGTACTCAAGGCGACCGCCTAGGCGTGCCTCAAGGCGTTTTTACAAAATTTCGCCTCAAAGTGAGGCAATGCAGTGCGGTGAAATGAGGCATCCGCCTCGCCTCACCGCCTCAACCCAAAAACTGGTTGTTGCCAGCCCATTTTCAGCCCATTTGTAGCCTAATTGCAGCAAAAGGAGGTTGCAACCCACTCTATAATAAGGTTTTATGTTTCTTGGTGTAATATTTGATCAATTTGATAAAAACAAAATAAAACTTTTTAAGTTTTGATAAATCTGTCACACTAATTTATATTAATTTTTGAAGAAAACATACCATGTTTTGATCAGTCTGTGATCAACATCAATCTTGATTTTTCATAGCATAGTTCAATGATTTTTATGCTTTTGGAATACCAATAGTGATCATACTTGTGGATTTTTACCAACCATTCCAACAATTTCTTCTAACAAATGTTCAATATTCTCAAGTTTCTATTATTTCAAGATTATTGATTTTTAATGATTTAATAGATGTTTGCAAGTTACTTGACACTTACGTAGTGCATATTTTCTCTATGCTATGCAACTTTATTATATTTTCATTTCGATTCTAGGTAGTTGTGTCCCTTTTTGTACATATTTGCTTATGATACTTATCAAAATGATGATATATACTACTATGCTGATATATTTTAATTTATTATTAAAAATTCGTAAAAAAATATTTCGATTCTTGGTAGTTGTGTCACATTTTGTATATATTTGCATATGATACTTATCAAATTGATGATGTATACTACTATGATGACATGTTTCAATTTATTATAAAAAAAATCTACAAAAATTGTTAAGACCACCTCAGTGAGTGAGGCATCTGCCTCGCCTCACGCCTCTCTCAGGCGTTTTCAGGCCCTTCCGCCTTAACGCCTTAACTACAATGGATGCGAGTTAATATAATGGTTCAAGTTTCGATCACTGAAATATTATATCTTATTTAAACCAGTAAATGTGATGCTTTTTTTTTTTGAAAGAATAATTCTATCTGCATGTTCAACAAGGCTAGTGTTGAGGCCAGTTCAGGTTAGAATGAGTTACACAGTGCAAAATAATAGTCATGTTATAAGTTTGTTCTATCATCTATAAGACCAGAAGTATAAAGTATAAATATTTGGTAAAAGTCAGCTGTGTAGCAACATCTGAAAAATATATAGAAGAACAACTAGAGTCATGAACTAACCATCTTCTGCAGTGAGCACTCCCTTGATCAGAATTGGCAAGTTTGTTATAGATTTCAACCAACCTATATCCTTCAAAAATCATGTTACTGTCAAAAACCAAAAGAGAAAATGCAATATCTGATCAACATCAAAACATTTATTTCAGATTTACTATTTTGTTTTTTTGTTTTTTATCAATAAAACAACATATTAAAGACCAAAAAAGGAACACAAGATTAATGAGAAGATCAGCTAATCAGAACAAAAAGAAAACAAACAGCTAAAAGCAGATAACAAATGAAAAATACTGCCCCAATCAAAGATGCAAACATGAAATGGCTAATCAGTGATGACCCCCAAGTCGTTCCCTAATGACACATTAGGGATTTGATTGAGTTGATTATAGAGGGAATGTCTCTTCTTTTGTATACCTGTATGTGAGGACAATAAATCGAGCCATACTAAAACTTTTGGAATGTGATCTTAGTAAAGATAAATGTCCATTTTATGTAGCTACAACTAATATTCAAGACAAGGAGCTTTGTGATGAAACATACATATAATTGAAAGAACCGAATGGCATCGCAGCTGGTAGCAACTTCCCGAACAGTGCAGGTAGACATGAAGGACAAAACCTACAAAAAGAGCAGCTTGAGCATTCCAACGTGTCAAACAAACAACAGGGCTAAAACATGTTACTACCATGATTGTGTTACAAGCTGCTGCAGCTCTCGCGGTCGCAACCTCTCCTGGATAACAAAATTGCAATTGACGATCAAATTACATATATAAACTCCATGCAAATACATTCCAAGGAAATTTTTAGACCTTCAGGATGTGCTAACTGATGCATTGCAGTAGGAGCAATCATGATGGGAGACGACATGTTGTAACCTAGTACAGTAGTTGACATATCTATTTTGCTCACATCTAGTAGAACCCTTGGACGGAACCTGAGAACCACAAACACATATTAAAATGCAGAAAGTCGAATCCTAAATCAATAAAACTATATCTCACACATTACGTGATTCTACGAAATGCTTCTACATTTCCCCTCAGAGTGTACTGATCCTCTGCTCCTCCTGTATAGTAATCATAGTACATCTTTGGAAGTGCTTGCTTAGCCAATTCTTGGTACTCACTTATGTTCACTGGATCAAGTGCCATTTGTCCTGGAGAAACATGAGAGCTGAATAAATCACTGGGCTAAGCTATATATAAAGTTTCCAAAAATTCAAATTTCAGTACACCAGGCATGTTATAATATTCCACTCTGAGAATCACATGCCAATCACCATAAAATACTTGTATATACCAGACTAAGAGTCTTCTCCACCTGCCGTGGCATCAGAACCTATTATGTGTATAAAAAGCCAGTCCCAATCTTTGCCTCACTTGACATCATGATTGGCTGCTTATCCACTTTTCTATGTTTATTTTGATTTATCTTTCTTCGAATAAGATCCGACTAAAGCATCTAGGTATACCAAACTGAAGAAGGTAGATAAAGCCTTCTTTTGTTAAAATGAAAATACAAACAAGATAAACATTGGTCTTTGAGTATATCTCACTTGATGGAGTTACATATCCTAGGAAATGTCCATTTCCCATCTCAACTCATCAAAATGTTATAATAGTTATGAGCCCAGATTACAGAAGCAAATCCAGGGGGGAAACACCCTGTGAATTGACAACCTATCTCAGATTCGTAAATAGTTTGGGATTAGACTTCCTTTGATGACTTTCCGATTATCATGGAAGGCAAGAAAATAGATTACTTGATATAATCAAGAAAATAGTTTGTTTTGTCCACCAATTGTAGCTCAGTTGGTCGGACATCCACTCTCCTTGTGAGAGGTCGCGGGTTCGAGACTCACCAGTTAGGATTTTGTGAGTTTTCGCCCAATTATTAGGAGCACATTTGCTCCGCCGGTATTGAATGAGGATATTAAGTGGCAACAATATTGTAGCCTTCGGGCTCATGGATTAATAAATAAATAAAAATGGTCAAAAAAAAAAAAGGAAAGAAACATCTAGCCTTCTGTCAAAACATCTCAGCAGGAATCTCCGTCAAAACATCCTTAAGGTGTTGGGGTTCGACATGGCATGATATTGGCGATATCTCTCAGTACTGGGAGAACTTTATACTAGAATACTCAAAAATACTTTGTACACGTGGCTTATTTACTGAGGCCCTCACTCCTCACTCGAGTTTTATTATAACTAAACAGTAAAAACTAGTAGAAACCGAATTTTTGTTGTGTATCAAGTGAAATAAGGTAAATAGTAATAAAGACAAAAATCTAAATAAATTCAGATTTCTCATTATCTCCTCTTTCGTATCCATCAGGTTATCAAGTTGTACTAGCTTTATTACATTTACAGTTTTATTTTATTTTATTTTATTCATTTATTTATTTATTTATTTTTATCACAGATCTTTCATTCAGAAAGCTGTAATAGTGTAAACTCTAAATATGGAAGATGAGGTATACAAGATGGGAATTCTGAATTTTTCCGTTCAAATAATGATTCCTACCGTATATGCGTCAACCTCTTTGAAAGTGGGGTGAGGTCAAATAGTTCAAATTAAATTAGGTGGCTTGAAACAAAGATTGTTATTGTGTATGGAAGAGTAGCGGAATGCATGTACATACAAGGTTGACATCATATGTGAATTTCATAAAATCTTAGGGATTCTAAGTAGTGATGCATCGAAGTGATGAAGAATACAATATAATCGTTCTAACTTTTTACATTGATCACAATAAGTAGGGTTCAAGATTTTTGTACAAAAAATCTAGGAAAATCCATGGCAAGAAGGTTGAAAGTGTGGATTGCATGGATATAAAAAACTGAAAAAAAAAATGCTTCCAATTATTGAACTTTTGCAAAGGGAAGATGAATGGTGAAATAGTGTGAATAAGCAAGTGGACTTGAGAGAAAGTTGGGCCTGGTTTTTTTACAAGATCGATTTTGAAAAGGCTTATCACTGGAAATAATTTGACAAGGATGGGCTTCATGAAGTTCACTTCTTGATGTTGATTAATGGATCTATCGCCTTTCTCATTCATCATCCTAGTGGAGCTCGTATTTATGACAACAAGGGAGGCACTAGATCTTCATCTACTTTTGTTCTTTCAAGTAAGGGATAGATGATGCTGAGAATCACACTCACCTTCCCCTTAATTTTCAAATCCATTCTCTCTAAGAGTGGAGGCGTGGGACTACAACATACATTAGTGGGTTACAATAGTACAACTACATCATGCCCACAACATACATCAGTGGGTTACAATAGTACAACTACATCATGAACTCTGTGTAGTTAAAACAACGTTATAACGCTGATATAACTTCGATATAACTCTTAACGTGGGTGAGCCGTTACGTTATGATATTATCACGTTATGGCATTACAACTCCGATATAATGGCGTTATGTGGCCGTTATTGAGATAATGTTTTTTTTTTCAATAACGAAGTTTTAGCGTTTTGTTCTAATACATTAAAAAAAAACCACCCAAGTCATTCTCGATCGAACCAGAACCCTAGACTCATAGAAAGAAGGACCAGAGCTCGCTGTCGTCAATCGCCAGAGAACTAGACATCGCCATTTGACAGAGAATGAGATAAGAAGGGTAGAAGACGAAGAGTCGATCACACTCTTTCTTGCGATCTCACTCTCATACTAAGGGAATATTTTTTTATTAAGGTTTTTTGTTTTTGAATTTAATGTTATGAACATGATTTACTTTTTTGTCTATAATAACATCAATATTTTGTGGGGGTATTAAAATATATATTTAAAAAACTATTTCGGTATATATTGTTTATATCTCGATATATCCCGTTATAACCTATGACGCTCTTGTACCGTTATGGGTCCGTTATCCGTTTTAACTACATAGCATGAACTTATACGACACAAGATTACTGTGGATAAATACATGAGGAATTCAGGCCCATGGGCGATTGAGTTCACATTCCAACATCTTTTAGTTATTTCAGGTCCATGGGCGATTGAGTTCATATTCCAACATCTTTTAGTTCTTTCATGACAATACGAGCATACTTATTAGGTCGGGCCTTCCATCTGAGCCTAGGTGGTATGGGGTTTTCTCAAAAGGCATCGTTGCGATTAGGGAGTGGATCATCTCCTTATAAACCTTAGCGTCGACTCCTCCTTACTTGATGTCTAGATGTGAGACTATTCAAGCCAACTCCATCTCAACATGTAGCTCCTTTATATTAAAAAGAAGAAGGATTAGGGCATGGGGTAAAACAGTGTGAAATGCCAACATTTCAAAGACAGGGGAGCGGCCTTCTTCCATTCAGAACCCAGATACTCAACAAAGATGTTTGGAATAGAAGTCGGCTCTCTACTGTGTGTCTCTTTTGCTATATAAAAAGTAGAGTAACTGAAGTACTGCAAATTTTTATAGGGTTCGTGGAGCAAATCATACTCTATAGGAAGTCTTTTCATACATTAAGATGAGAGGTGATTTTCAGTTGGAAATTCTCATCAACTCAACCCATTCGAGCAAAAACTGTTCAAAGCAACCAATAAAACACTAATAGGTCAAGCAATTTAACAATGATCATCCACCATACCAAGTGACCAAAAGGAATCTATCAAATTAGACTAAAAATCAAACATATTTGAAGAAGAGAAGTGAGTTTGATTATACCTGGAGTGAGCTGAACTTAAGTGGGAAGAAGATTGCAAGCTGTGAAGATCGGAAACCCCGCAAATCAGAAGATCAAATACAACTTGGCAGACACACAGAACCAAACCAGTGGAACAGTGCCTGCCGGGTTGCCTGGGAAGTGTTATGTTTGTTTGTTGCCTCCAGTGATATCCGATCGCGTACTCGTTGTAGTTGACTATTGTGGTGCCCACGAGACCACCACACAGATAACTCTTATCTCCATGCACATCTACGCTACCAGGCACAATACCAGGTACAAAAACCAGGCACCGTAGAAATGGGGCCACACAACACAACCGTACAACAAGCTGTGAAAATGGAATTTCGATAGTGATTGCATAACCCCCTCATATCATTTGAGAAACAAAAATGGTTATTTTCTGTTTGGGAGCGGTATATATCTATTTCTATTTGACCATCATTTATTCTTGACCACCTCCTCGATAGTGATTGCATAACCACCTCCAAGATCGCTTCCACCCCACTTTTGAAATTAATCATCACATTCATCCAATACCACCATCACCCTTCAACTTTGAATTGAACTAAATCACGACCACCACTGCCATCACCCCCACCCCCAATCATGTTGAACATTCATCTTTTTCTTACTTTTTCTTATCACCAACTTTAATTGAGCCAAAATCCCCAACCAACTTTAATTTAAGCAAAACTCACCCACTTCAAAACCCACCAGATTAAAATAAATCAAACCCCCACCACCACTTCCAACCCATCACATTCATCACTCTCCACCAAAAACCCTACTCTTCACTCACTCAGATTTCCCCAATCACTCAACAATCTCACTTCATCTCAAGATTCTAAGCCACCCCAAACCCTTCACAACCCTCAAATTGCCCCTCAAGAGTCTTCGAATTCAGTGGGTTTTGAAAAACAAACAAATGGGCGTCTGAATAAATGATTTTTGGGTGATTTTGAGAAAAGAATATGGGGGTTTGGTCGACAAAATGAGAGGTTTTGAACAAGAGATGAGTGTAACAGGATTCGAAGAGAAATGATTTGGATGGCAGCTTGACGAGGAGATGATTTGGAGAGGTGGTGCTTTGCGAAGAAGCTAGCGAGGTGATGACTCAGCCAGGGAAGGTCTCAGCGAGGTGGAAGCCTGCGAGTAAATGATTGGGCGAGGAGGCGACTCACCGAGATGGCAACTCGGCAAGGTGGAGGTCGTGTATGTGCTGGTTTCCTGCTGTTGCTGCTGCTGTGTATGTTGGTTTCCTATTGTTATTGTGTGTGTGGGATACTGTGAGTTGTGTTTGAAGAAAGATTGATTTATTTAATGAAAATGGTGAGGTTGGTGGTGTGGAACAGTAATTTTGGTGGTGTTAAATAGAGCTTGCCAAAAAAGAAAGAGTGGGTGGGCTTGTGGAATAAAAAAGAAGAAAATAATTTTGGTTGGAAAAATCATAGGGGTAAAAATTTGTCATTTTAAAATAACTGAATAAAATCTTTTAGCAAAATGTTTAAACAAACGATTATGGGTATTAGACTGGAATACAAGAACAAATGAGAGTCAAACAGGAATAGATATAAATAAATGGGGGCTAAATGGAAAATAACTCATAAAATAATTATTATGATCCACAAATTTATGTTGCTAAGAACCATTATCAAAATTACCAAAGGCTTCTGTTGATACATTCGAGTAATTAAACGTTTCACAATCAATGAACTGGATTTTTTGTCATAACCTAAATTGTCGATAGAATCATAGAGATTCGATCCATTTAAACCATAGTCACACCAACTCTCTTGCTCCTTAACACCACCACCTCACTTTCGACCAAGGATTGTAATTTTGTTTTTCGAGTTAATTTCGGTCTCCTGATTTTAAGAAATTTTTTTTGAGGATACATGAAATATATATAATGAATTTCGAGGACACATTAAATATGTGAAAAAATAAGATGTAAGTAAATAAATGTATTAAACACATTGAATGAAGCCTCACTGCCTATAATAAAAAAAAACATCGGGGGCAGTTTCAAAAGTAAATATATAAGTAGAAGAAATGATAATTAGAAAATTAGGGGGTGTTTAAAAAATCAATAAATAATGAAAATAAATGATAATTAGAAAAATCTCAAAATTTACGAAAAACCTCGAAAATTAAAAAAAAAAACCCTCGAAAAATGTAATTTTAGTAGCTGGTTTTTGTATTTTCACAAAATTTACAAAAACAATTACGAAAAAAACCTCGAAACTTTTCGAAAAAACCTCAAAAATATAATTTTTCTTTCGCCCTTATTTTTTTCGTAATTTCAAAAAAACACAATTTTTGACAAAATTTCATGAAAACACAACCCTTGCTTTCAACTTCCCTCATCCTCAATTTGGTTTCCTCCTCGAAAAGATCATCACATTTGCAGGTGACAAAATTTAGAAAAGTTTAGTCTTTAGCAAATGCGAGGACTGTCTTTACTAAACTTGGGGGATAAATAAGTATTTAGGTATGGAGGGCAGTAGATAATTAAAATCATGGTGCTCGAGGCACTAGGTGCCTTGCTCAACGCTCAAGGCGTTTGTGTCTTGGACACCGAGCAACTTGACCATTCACTCACAATCATGGAGTTATGTGTACACTTCTTAGAGATACATTTTTAGATCATGTTAGCAAATTAAACGAACTCTATTACGCATGTAACATGTGGAACGATCTAAGGGATTTGTAATGGAAATGTGACTTTCATCTCCCATTATGGTTTTGACTTGCCTATAAATACCAAACCCCAAATTGAGATTAAACAAATTTATCCAATCACTTTTCTGTCATGGTGTCATGCATTTTGACTCCACGATCGTTTTGTATCCAACTCCAAACCTTTTTCCTTTCCCTTTACGGGTAAATATTTATCATTGCTTCTAAAAGGAGTCTAGGATGAATGATCACTTCCCACTCCATCTCCCAAGACCTTATCCACTTTAAATTCACCTCATACAACATTCCAAAAAATAATCAAGAGTAGGTCTTGATTGACACACGTACCCCTAAGTTTGAATTATCGAGCAGACCTTGCAAAAACTTGAATTAAGTGATATATAAACACATGGACATGCAAGCTGAAGAAGATGAAACAAACATAATAATTGTTGATGGGTTTATGCCGTGGTCATTTCAATAGAGACAAATATGTAACTTCATTGCAATAATTGAAAGAAAATATTAAACCACACCACAAGCAAACAACTAAACAATATTATAATATTAGAGAATATGCAATTGGAATTATCAATCAAATTAGGCGATCTTTTCTTTTCCTTTCAACCTAGCGCACGGGAAGACAAAGAGAAACACGAGGGGGAACATTACATAGTCTACTAAAAATGCTTCTTAAAAATATTTGTATTCTGAACCAAGTGATGGTATCTATGAGATTCAATTCCAGTTCGTATATCATGCATGCAAGATTTTACCTCGATTTCACATGTCTTCCCTTTTTCACGCACACAAATTTTGATTTTGATTTGGATTTTTTTGGGGGGTTTCAAGTTTGATTGTATAATGGTGAATCGCAGACGGTGAGAGAGGGAAATGTCTTTTCAATGCGAATCAGAGATGCAAAGAAATATTAACTTTCATTGAATAAATCAGAGTAGAGGGAAAGTGAGATCAATCTCACTATCATCATTGAAACCTTCAACATCATCCTTTGTGTCCAGCTCGCAATAAAGTGTCTGGCTAGCAATCTAGCAAAATGGGAATATTAACCACCCTATTTAATTCGTGGTGGTACTCACTAGAAAAATAAATGGGAAAATGTTTTTTGTTATAATTACTAAAGGGAACTAGCAGATGCTCGCAACAACTGCCTTCTCCAATCCCCACTCCCATATTTATGCCCTTCCAAAGACTCACTCCCAAAAATTTATAACCTCGCTCTACATTTCCTTTCATACAAATGTTGTTTAAACCACATGTCATTTGTTTAAGTTTAATTCACTTTGACATTAATAACTTAATATAATCTTGTCTTAAACTCGTGATTGTGAGGAGGGCAATTCGCGGATTGACCTTTGCCTTCCTTGTTCACCACTAGCGTGGTTGAATATGGAACAAACTATCTCTCCCATCTTAGCCTCCATGATTGAAGGAGATACATGCTACAACTACTTTCTAACCAATACTAGGTCACTGGTTTAAAAAGCTCAGATTAAAAGACACAGGTTCAAATGTTAGGAGCAAACTAAGGGGGTGTATTCAATTAAGGACTATGAAGGATTTTAAAATCCAAGGGTATTCAATTAAGTATTTGAAAGAATTCATCTAAATTCAGGGGTATTCAATAGGGATTTAAAATGATTGTTTTCATGTTGTTCAAAAGTCCACCAAAATCAGGGGGTATTAAAAAAAACAAGGGATTTTGATGGATTTATTAAAGTTGCAGATTTTGAAACATTTGTGAGTGAAAAATATAAATAATAAGAGTAATTTCAAATCCAACCTCCCCCCTGATTTTTCAACAAATTTGTATTATCTCTTTCATTCCCTTCTATATCTCTCCCATTCCTCTTTTTTTATCTCTCTTCTTTTAGGGTTCTTGTTCTTTATGACGAAGATCAACAAACTCCCCCATCTTAATCTCAATTGAACCTGATGCGTAAAAAAATTGTCCTCCTGTGAGTTTGACCTACAAAACAATCGTTAGACTGCCAATGATCACCTTTTTGGTGGCCGAAGACACTTTGATGCTTAAGTCAGTAACACTTTTATAATGGTCATGGTTAACTCTCTGCGTGACTTAAGCATGTGAGGTGCAATGAAAGGAGATGTTTCTTGTAACAATCTCCTCCTTAATGGAGATGCGTTCGGGGAGGCGTATTTTTTAGTGCAACGTTCCTCTTCTTTATGAGAGAACTCGTGTCGGGCCTGAACTCGGGCTTTGATCTGTTTGGGTCTTGATTCGGGCCCTGTTTATGTCTTCTCAGTGGCGGGCCTCGTCTGGGCCTCTGTAGTTGGCTTTATTCTCCTGGACTTTATGAGTTGGCCCAATAGATTAGGCGTTGTATCCTCGTGATGGGTCTTTATGCCACGTGTACGGCCATGATGATCGGTCTATTTTGATGTATCATCAGCTACTCCCCCTTAGTTAGTGGGTATGTTCACATATCCGCTAACTGTGTGACAGTTGGTATTTCGATTGCACTTCTGCACTGAACTTAATGTTTAATAACTTTTGGTTGGTTGATCGTTTCGATTACTTTGTTGTCTGTTTATTTCCGCGCACATTTTCTAGGAGTTTTAGTGCAACATTATGTCTTGTATGCGCTCCGTGAGCAACCTCTTCATTGCCAGGTTGTATAAAGGGTATTGTGGCTACTTTGCCCCTTTCTTTACGCCATTTCCGCTGTTAGTGTTATTTCTTCTCTCCTATTTCCTTTTTCATTTTTTATTTCCTATTTACGATGTTTGCCGATGACCTACTTGACAATGATCAGCTTACTACCCACGAGACTCATTTTTCCCCAAAGAAGGCTTTTCAGGTTATTTTGGATAGTGTCCGTTCCAACTATACTTTCGCCCCCGACTTTGAGATCATTTTTCCTTGTGAAAATGATAGTCCTTGTTGCTCGAGAAAGGGATATATTATGCTTTACCCTCGCATGTTTTATGCCGGTCTTTGGTTTCAGTTTCAGAGCTATTCTAGTAGTATCTAGATTTCCTGGGTATTTCTCCTTCTTAGATGGGCCCGAATGGTTGGAGGGTTATGGTTTCCACGTATGTCAGGGCCATCCTTTCTAGTATTCCTTTAACCGCTAGAATCTTGCATTTTTTGGTGAGGTTTAGCGTGAAACCCAATCGCACATGTTTCCTCCATTCTCTTGCGTGTTTTGGCAGTCTCAATGACATCAGAGGTTGGTCACGAGATTGGTTTTATGTGTCTCTCGATTATGGCTATTTCAATTTACTGGGTCTACAGATAGTAAGGTCTTTTCTAGTTCTTATCAAGTGTTGGAATCTGCAATTGACCGCTGAAGAGCAAGTTATCAATGAGCGTTTCCTGGAACTTTCGGTAGTTTCATTGGATGCCTATTTTACTGATGATATGGTAAGGCGCAGTGGTTTATACAGTATGAATGAAACTGAACGAGCCTTGTTAACCAAAAGGCAAGTCGCGGAGATTGTTGCCCGTGCTGCCGTTGTTGAAAATGATGAAGTTGTCGTTGATTGGAAAGTGAGCTCGAGCGTTACGGATCTCAATGCACCTGTCCATAGCGCTACCGATCTGTCTTCTAGGAAGAGAAAAGTACCGAGGTCTATTAGTCCGTCGAAGCGCTTGTTTCTGATTTCTGACCGTGTTCCAAAGAAGAAACAACTCGTTGATTCTGTGTGTCATACATCTCTTTACTTGGGTTCTGTTGATAGAGAACCTTCAAGGGAGGACCGTTGTTCTCTAAAGAAGGAAGAATAGATGAAATTGGCTTTCGAGAGGAGTGAAAAAGATTCCATTCGCCCGCTGGAAGATGGGGAAAAAAGCTCCTCTCTGCTTATGGCGGCCTTGTTGCTACCAAGTGTTTTGATGAGGACCATCGGTCCTTAGATGACAAGATGCTCTAGTTGGCTATTTTCCAGACTAAGGAGCTTGGCAATCATGATCGGGTTCCCGAGGTGCAGTCTCTTCTTTCTTCTTCCACTCATGTGGATGGAGGGCTGGAGATCCCTCCTTCCACAGCCCGCTTGGGTTCTTCTGCTCTCATTGTGGTCATTATTCGCTTTGCTTCTGCTGAGTGACGAGAGGGTAATGGAGGTTATCTTGTCATTCCTTCTTCTTTCCTGGCTGTAGGTGGTGGTTCCTCCATACTACCGGATCCTCGCGTTCTTCATTCGCGGGTCAATTTGAAGGAACCTACTTCTGAAGATATTCGTGTTAAATCGGATGGAAAGTTCTGCTGGTTTTTTCGTCTTGACATGCAGGATGGTGCATGTAAGCTGATTAATGAATGGCACAGACGGTCGGTGGAGAGACCTTTAATGTCCATGCTGAATCCGAATCTTCATCTTGAGGATGGTGTCAGGTTTATGATGGACGGGATGACCAATCTTACCCATGCTGGGGTGATGGGTTTGAGTCATCAGGTTAATCACAATTTTGTGGTTTCTCTGGAGAGGAAGTTCTCCGTGCTGCTATTGGTATTCTCCCATGTTCTTCACCAATATGATGCGTTAAAAGCATAATGCTCTGAACGGATTAAAGCAGCTGAGGTTGCTCAGACTTCATTGGCCGAGGTAGAGGGTGCACGGGATCATTACGTGGCCGTGCTTGAGTCTTTGAGAGCTGACTTAGACGACATCCACCCACGTTTGCACAATGTGGAGAATGAGTTTTCCGCCGAGAAGATGCTTCATGATGAGGCCGCGCGTGCCATGATAGAACACTCTAAAAATCGTGGCATCACTGAATAAAGGGTGGAGTAGTTATTGGCTTCGCGTGATGAGGTCAAGGCTGAGTCCTCCGCGATGCTCACTACTGCTAAGGGCCAACTCATCGCGGTAATGCTTCTGTTAAGGATAGGCTCCGTGTTATGGAGGTGGCGGATTGGCAACGCGTCATCGATGGTCGGACTGAGCTTCTGAATTATATTGAGGGTTTCGGTGTCAACTTGTCTCAATATCGTCATCTGGTCTTTCAGAACTTTGAAGATGACGAGGGTGCCGAAGATCCTCTGGGTGATCCAATGGCTGAAGAGCCGCCTCTTCCTCCCCTTGAAGAAAAAGTTTTTGTCGACAATCTGGCTCCTGTAGATGGTATTTCTGTGGATGTTGTAGATCTTTATCCATAGTCTTTTATTGCTACCTTTGAATGTAACTGAATAGATTTTGAATGAATGACATAAGTTTTTTCCTTTATTTTTCTTGTTGTTGACTTTGTTCGTCTGTTGTTGTCGTGACGATCTGTATTTGAGCTTTGATGTTTTACAACTATATCCTTAGCAATCATTCAGTGATTGTAATTTTCCTATGCTTTAGCACGCATGTCTTGATCATGTGTTTGTCGTCTCTAAGTCCTTGTGGAAAGTTGTTTTGCTTGCTTTTCTTCTACCAGGTTGATTTGGTATGTTAGTTAATCCATGGTTCACCCGGGCTGTGTTAACTTACTCATTCGTTTGTTCATTCTATTCGTTTGATCAACCACGGAGTTTGTCTCCTTCGAGTTGGTTTGTTGATTTGGCAGTCTCGAGGTTGATTCTACTTCGTTGAATTGTCCACTCAACTTTTTGCTTCGTTAACTCGACATTTCAGTCAACTCGAAGTTTTTGTTGATTTCGGGTGTCTAATCTTTACTTAGTTGGTTCGACGCTCTAGTCGACCCGAAGTCATTTGACTCGTTCTTCAAGTTTCTACTTCATTAACTTGATGTTTCAGTCGACTCAAAGTTTTTACTAGGTTGACTCGCTCGTTCAACTCGGCGTTTCAGTCGACTCGAAGTTTTTACTAGGTTGACTCGTTCGTTCAACTTGACGTTTCAGTCGACTCGAAGTCGTTTTACTTAGTTGACTCGTTTATCCAACTTTTACTTCGTTGGTGCGACACTCTAGTCAACTCGAAGTCATTTTACTTAATTGATTCATTCGTCCAATTTTTACTTCGTTAACTCGACATCTCGGTCGACTCGAAGTTTATGTGTTTAGTTGACTCGGGTGTCCAACTTTTACTTTGTTGGTTCGACACTCTAGTTGACCAGAAGTCCTTTTACTTAGTTGACTCGTTCGTCCAACTTTTACTTCGTTGGTGCGACACTCTAGTCGACCCGAAGTCATTTTACTTAATTGACCCGTTCGTCCAATTTTTACTTCGTTAACTCGACATTTCGGTCGACTCGAAGTTCATGTGTTTAGTTGACTCGGGTGTCCAACCTTTACTTCGTTGGTTCGACACTCTAGTCGATTTGAAGTCGTTTTACTTAGTTGACTTGTTCGTCCAACTTTAATTCATTAACTCGACACCTCAGTCGACTCGAAGTTTCTGTGTTTAGTTGACTTGGGTGTCCAACTTTTACTTCTTTGGTTGATGAGACTAGAAGTTTATTGCAAATATCTAACTTGCATCCTGATTCCTTTTTGGCTTTATACGTCAATTGTTTTGCATAGCTTTGCTTTGAAGATGTTTATCTTTGTGGGATGTCAATTCTGAAATTGAAACTTTATTGATTCTTTGACTATTTCTAGCAGTCATTTTTCTGGAGCAGTTTCGTTACATTATGGAGCGTTTCTTCTGTTATCATTGCGTGACTGTTGTCTATCCCCGTGTTGGTGTTTCATGTCTCTGCTATTCCTTTTAATTTATGACCTCTTTTGCTTGGACCGTTATTGCTCCCTGTTTAGCATTGTTTGTTAAGGCTTGATAGAGTTTGTCGTTGTTAATTTCTTTGTAAGTAACCTTGGCTGGATTTGTATCCGCTGACATAGTTTTCGAACTGGTCAGTGTAGTCGTCTTCAGGGTGTTGACCTTTCTGCTTTGATATAGATTTGTTTGGGTGGGAGATGCTTCTTTACTAGGGTGGATGTAGTGTAGAGCGTAAATCAATTCTCTGGATCGTTCTTTTGATCCTGTGGCTACGGTATCTGCCTTTTCTTTT
This sequence comes from Berberis vulgaris, assembly GCA_963556465.1. Classification (NCBI taxonomy): domain Eukaryota; kingdom Viridiplantae; phylum Streptophyta; class Magnoliopsida; order Ranunculales; family Berberidaceae; genus Berberis; species Berberis vulgaris. The sequence continues at coordinate 58,962,127 of OY747129.1, read as the reverse complement.
CCTTTGAACTCTTTGTCTGACATGCTGATGAATTCATCCAGTCACTCTCTTTGGATCCAATGCTCGATTTCTTCATTTAACTTGTAGCAGTCCTTAGTATCATGTCAGTGATCCTTGTGAAAAGAGTAGTACCTGCTTTTGTCTCATCCTTTCGGGTCTCCTCTCATCCTGGGTGGCTAGTAGATGTTCTCCCAATTCGCTATGTGTTTTAAGATGTCGGTCCGGCTTGTTTTAAGGGATGTGTACAGTTTGTACTCCTTCTTCATCACACTAGTTATCCGCTCAAGATTGGGTCGTGTCGTTTGCGATTTCCTGGATTCCCGCTGGTTGGACTCAGTCCGTCCGTCGTTTCAATGTCTCTTTGAATGACTACTATCCTCCCGTGCTCCATCATCTCGCCTTCTTTCATCTTTACTTTCCTGTTTCCTCAAATGGTTTTCCTTTTCCTGCTCATTCTTCTTCCTCTAAGCTTTCATTTCTTCAAGGGAGATATGTTTCTGCGCTATTTTCAGTAGGACTGCCATGCCTTTTGGGGGCTCCAGTTTAAGGGCATCGAATAAGAGACATCTCTACAGTCCGACAACAAAAGTTGCAGCGGTTGTGTCATCGTTACATCCATCAATCATTGTTAACTCGTTGGCGAAGCCAGTGACATATTTACGTATCATTTTTTCGGGCTTCTGTCTGATGTGTAGGAGGTAGTGGGGTCCTTTCCTCATCTGCTGGCTCCTAATGAATTTGGTAATAAAAGCGGTGGCTAAAGCCTAGAAGGAGTCTATCGACCATGGAGGTAGGCTATTAAACCAATTCATCGTTGTGGAAGTAAGTAGGTTGGGAATGTTTTGCATAGGATCGACATCATGGTTTCCTTTAGAGCCATCATGTAGTAGAAATGTCTTAGGTGATCTGTTTGGTCGGTGGTACCATCATGCACTTCGAATTCTGGTGGAGTGAACTTTTTTAGCATTGCCTTTTTCTTGAGTTCGTCAGAAAGCGGTGTCTTGGCTAACCCGTATAGTACATTGGGATCCGTGACTCCAATTCTGAAAGGGATTTCAGCAACTGTTCCGCCACACTGCAGAGTTTCGTCTTGAGGGAGCTCACCGCTATCAAAGTTTCCCTGTTGGGGTTCTGCTAGGGCTTCATCGCTTCCTTGAATTTGGTCGGCGGAATTTGTTGGGCTGGTGCTGGAACATGGTCGGCTGGCTGAAAGCGTTCCTCGGTGATTTTTCCAGCATCTTTGTCATGTAGTTCATCTGGGCCATGAGCAAGTCCACTTGAGGGTTCGTGGTAGCGTCGTCGGATGCTTGGGTTGTCTAGACTACTACGTGCTGCGGATCTGCATTTTCGGGTGTTATTGGTTCGATGATCCAGGTTGCTTCTTCTTCGCGAGTCATCAGTGATGCATTGTTGTCAGTAGGAGAGTTGTCGTGATCATTGCTGAAATGAGGATTTGCAGACTGCATCGTTTTCTCTAGCGGCTTGTTGATATTTTGTCAAATTTTGGTGAGTTTTGCCACTATGTGTTCTGTTTTTTAAAAGGAAACTCGTCGTTCCCTAGGGACGACGCCAAACTGATGTGTCCAAAAATCGTCCTTCTATGAGTTTGACCTGCAAAACAATCGTTAGACTGCCAAAGGCCACCTTTTTGGTGGCAAAAGACACTCCGATGCTTAAGTGAGTAACTCTGTTGGAAGAAGGAAGTAAATCTGGACAAAACTCAGTTAAAGTTGCATACCTATGTCGAATGTTCTGTTGACCTTTTCTAATAGTTGTGGTTAACTCTTTGCAACTTAAGCATGTGAGACGCAATGGAAGGAGATGTTTCTTGTAGGGGTGGGTACGGGACTGGATGGGACGAGATAGACCCATCCCTATCCCATCACGTTCATTTGGGATCGGGACGGGACGGGATAAGCCTCATCCCATCTCAAACGAGATCGGGATGGGACGGGATGAGCACGTACTAAATAATCCTCCAATAAAAAATAACAAAAAGAGTTTTATCTCACATTACTCACATACCAATAATGTCAAATTTATATACATATAACTTACATCATAAATAATGATAGATATTAAATAAATAAATATTAAATTTTTTTTTGAAGGCAAATAAATATTAAATTTCATTTAGAATTAATGATTAAATTCATTTAGATTTCATATAGATTTTCATCTTACATTGATTTAATTTCAACACATCCTAAACTTTAATTTAGAAGAGTATTTTGATTAAAATTAATAATAATAAATATTAAATAAATAAATTCGGGACGAGACGGAATTGGCAGGATTAAAATCTCCATCCCACTCTAGATCGGGACGGGACGGGATCATGATGAGTTTGATTAGTCCCAAAAGGACCCAAAAAATTGGGACGGGATCGGGATGGGTTCGGGATCGCGGGATGAGATGCCCACCCCTAGTTTCTTGTAACAGTCTCCTCCTTAATGGAAATGCGTTCAGGGAGGTGTAACTCTCTCTACGAATATTTTTTGGTGCAACGTTCCTCTTCTTTATGAGAGAATTCTTGTCGGGCCTAGACTCGGGATCCAATCCGTTTGGGCTTGGATTCGGGTCCTGTTTATGTCTCTTCAGTGGCGAGCCTCGTCTGGGCCTCTGTAGTTGGCTTTATTCCTCCTGGGCTTTATGAGCTGGCCCAATAGATTTGGCGTGTTATCCTCGTGATGAGTCTTTATGCCATGTGTACGGCCGCGGTGATCGGTTTATTTTGATGTATCATCAAAACCAATCATCCACTTTTTACGAGTCTACCCCTCCGACCAAACTCAATGCCAATGCCCAATAGCTTTGAATTGATTACAAGCAAAATATACAAAGCAATGAAGAAGACTAGGAGGGGAAGGAGTAAAAGTTTATTTTTGCATAGATGTACTCTTTCGATTAAAGGCAAAAAAAGAACAAATACTACAGTTGAATATCTAAACAGCTAGTGTACCCACTATTTTTGCCATGCATCCCCATCACAGTCGGACTCATTAACATCCATACAGATATACAATTACTGCTGCAAAACACATAACTTTCTATGAGACTTTCAGATTTGTGATTTTTGATGCCCTTTGCATCTTTTGTCCGTGTTCTTATGTTATGGTGTAGTTAAAGCACACCATTTGTTTGATAAAATGCCTCACAAAATATTGATTCTATCAACACATTGATTTCTGGTTGTGATGTAAATACCACCATGAAGAATACTATCATTCAAATTCATGCCCATATTGTTAAATTGGGTGATAGATCAACACTTGCTATTTGCAACACTTTGGTTGATTCTTACTTTAAAATTCACTGTCTTCAATTAGCTTATCGGGTTTTTGGTTTCAATAATAAGCAATTCTCATACTCTAGCATCCTAAGCATAATTGCAATAATGAAGTATGAATGCTTTTCAATAAAATTTTGTATCGTTTTTTTTTCCAAATCCATCGAATTGATAAAATTCATATTAGAAAGAAAAACAGATTACAAGGAGATTCATTATCTTGTAATCAAAATTGGGACAGAGCTTGATGAGTTGCAAGCATGAAAATGTGAAAATGGGAGAAAGGGCTGCAAGGGAGCTCTTTGAGCTTGAACCCCAAATGGAATCGACTTATATGTTACTATCCAATATTTATGCTGCCAAATGGATGAGGGAAGATGTTGCCAAATGGATGAGGGAAGATGTTACTATCCAATATTTAGCTTCCTTTGACTAATAACAAATTCATAAGAATCCATAAGAATACTTTAAAATCCATCAAAATCTAATCCTTTAAAATTCATAAAAATCCATGTGGATTTCGTAATTTCCATTAAAATCCTTTGAAATCATTTAAAATCCATGAGTTATAAAATCCTTCACAATCCATTAAAATCCTTAATTGAATACACCCCTAAATATAGGTGATAGGAAAGTCAACGCAGTTACGAATAAACAGTGGAATAAATTTATATTGATTGGTCCAAAACGTAAATCACTCAACTTAATTAGCTAGAATACAACTTGAGCAAGAGTAGTATCAATATGAGGCAATAAAAAGAAAACTTTCATTAATATTCAACAAAAATACAAATGATTTATCCAATACATAATTTCGGAGAAAAGATTTCTACTACAAAAGCAAGCTAATAAGATAATGAGCATGATATAGAGCTACTATGCAAAGGAGTCGAGTCAGGCCAGACATGCGAGGGAGACTATGCGATTTCTAGCCTAGAACCCAACCAATTTCCTATATAATAGATGTTAAGCATTTAGCCGTTCTTTAAAAGGGGACATTAGTTCCTAGACCTACGAGAATACCCCTTGACATCCTCTCACACTCAATTTGCTAACGCTCTCGTAGCGAACTTTTCTAAATTATGCTTCAAGTTGGGGCAGGTATGATAATAAATTTCTGCAAGTTCCCATCTTGTCTCCGATGACTGCTTGTTCTTCCATTTTACCAAGTGCTCTCTGCTTTGTCATATTATGTGTTTACTTGGCGGACCAGCTTGGCATGACCTTTGGGCATTATCAGCTCCACCTAGATTGTAAACCGACTCCACCTAGATTGTAAGAAATTTTCTTGGTGAGTTCTACACCATCCCGAGGATCCGGATATCGAGGAACCATCGCCAAGTCCCAGTCGAACCATCGACTTTGATACCACTTGTTGTCGTACACCAAGCGCGTGCGCGCACCTGGATCCACTATACATAGCAATGATATTGTCCCCAACTTCAACACCCGCAACTTGGGCCTTCCATCCGGGCCTCGGGTGTAAGGTTTTAACGTAAAAGACCTTGTTGCTATTACGGAGTGGACCATCTCTTTATGAAACTCAGTGACAACTCCACCTTAGTTGATATGGGACTATTTAAGCCAACACTACCCCAACAGTAAGCAGCTGTTGACCACTTACTAACTAGAAGGGACTTGCATGTGTGGCAGAGGCTAAAACAAAACTGAGCAATATAAAAAAGCCGGACCCAATTCCTAGCTAGAGATGTTAATGCTGAAGTTGATGTAATTGCAGGGGTAGAATTCACTTGCATCACTTTGTTGTATAATTTGAAGATGATGAGTACCTACTACTACTACTTGGTGTGAAAGATGTAAAGAAGATGTTGGGTTTGTTTGTGTTTATATAAAACAAACTTGTTGAGTCGGACTTGGAATTACTTGGTAGTGGGTTAGAACAAAGCAAATTCATGTTGCAGAAGTATTATATAATTTGTCTGTCTTTTGTGCTGGTTTTAAAAGGTGATGATGTTTATGTTTGAAGTTTTATGGTTTGAATTTGGATCTGATCATAAGTAAAGTTTATATGCTGACAACTTCCAGTCTCCACTAAAATGCTAAATTTTTGGAACTCAAAATTTATGTTGATCTGGGCACATTTTTCTGAGTTCAATCGATCCTCTAAAATGCCGCAGGCACAAATCTTCGAGGTATCAAGAACATCTAAGGGTAGTGAATATTACATTTTTATTTATATATGTACTTCTTGTTTTGCTAAGAAGCAAAGGGGTAATTATGTACTTGTAAACATAAGTTTCATGCATCATGTGAATGATGCAAAGAAGAAGAAAAACCAAGAAAAAGCAGAAGCAAAGCTCGATTTTGTTTTGTGAATTCGATCCAGCAGAAAAATAAAGACCCACCCGAAGGCGTGCTTTTCTTGCTCAAGCATAATCTCTGTCTTATTATTACTTGTGTGTGTTATATGTGTTGCAATTTTGTCTTTCAACACATAAATTTCTTGAAAATTATTGCGTCTCTTCAAATGATGTCTTCACAATCACAAACTCTTCACTGTTGTACCCACCAAACTACTTCTTCTCAACGAGTGCACAACATTGTGGCTTCATTACACTCATCTCTATGAATGTGAAACTCAATCACCATGGAGACATGACATATAGAAAGAAAGAAATGCAATACAGTGTTCAAGTTGCTCGAGAGAGAAGAGGACAAGACAACACACAAAACGGCGAAAGTGTATATGCTTAAATAACTGAAGGCAGAGGATTCAAGAAAAAACATGATGAAAAAAAGAGAGCTTTTGAGTTTCAATTGCATAGTAAACTCAAACTAACTTTTCTTCAGCATCTCAACTACTTCATCTACATTCGATCATCCTTATCTTGTACCCCTTTCATCCTCCTCCTTGTGCTTCCATCTTTCAACCTTCTTGTCATCCACAGTTGATTTTTTCAGCAATTCTCTAAACCCACTTTACATCAACCAACTCTCTTATCTTTTTTTCTCTACCTTCAGTTTCTTTGTTTCTACCCCTCCATCTACCTTATCTTGTGTATCCTCATTCCTAACTATAGTAATTTCACCTGAATTTTTCTGCTAAGCTCTCACTGGTTGACTTCTTTGTTTGTGATTGTGTAGGTCTTTTGCAGCTGTGTTTGAGTCTGAAGATGCTTTTGATTTCAGTACTAACCTCATTGGATCCAGTTACATCTCAACCAGTCTTTGCAACTAGTTGAACCTAGTTCCTTTCATTGTCCCGCATTTACTCCTGCTCTCACACCCCTCTTCATTTACCTCTCAACTGCTCCATTTACTCCTAATCCCATCCTACTTCTTGTCACTGCAATTTCGCCCCAAATTTCAGAGTTTATACCCATATCTCCCAGTGATCTTCAACGAGTAATCAAACATTCAAATAAGAGTTTATACCCATATCTCCCTCGGATCTCTTTCCATTTATTCCCAAAATCATGCATTAATGTACTTCACTTCCACTTTACGAACGTATCCTCTCTCTTTGATCTTGACTTGTACATTTTTCATATCCATCATTGCTTCGTAGCATTAACAATGCTTACTAATTCCACTGCTCATTCCTCATCTCACATCACACGCTCTGACAGACATTCACTTCTCCCTACTCCTTTCACAGACTCCCTTCACTCCATGTTCATAACCAACTTCCTATCCCAACCATCTTCTTTCAACCTCTTTTGCATTTCTACAACATCGAGCCTCCCCAATCCACTCTCAGTCCACGCTCTGTCCTCTCACCTCCCTTCTCACTTCAATCTATTTCATCTTCTTGCTCTGAAAGTGAACATCCCAACATTCATTACCACTCTTCACAACCACAGTTTGCAACCAGGGATACTGATTATATGGACTATGTTCCTGAGTTTCAACATCAACAGCAGAACCCTCCCACTCACCCTGATCACCAAGTGCCACCTCCACTTGTTTTTGCACCTGACCAAGCAAGATCTCCCGTATCAACCACCTCTCAACTCATTTCTCAGTTTACTATCCTTAAACCAACATATGTGCTGACTGAGAATGAGGGACTTGAGGACCCATCTCTCGCACGGTAGCAAAATACTACCAGGCTAACAAACAAAATGTTACCACAGTGGGAGTCCATTCATACGGTTCATGTCGAACTCCTAGAAGGTCACAGAGATGAACACCACTGTTACTATTTGATCCAATTCGCCAACCTGGAAGACAAGAACATGATTCTCACTACGGGACCATGGTCCTTATTCGGTTGGTTGGTGTCTATAAAGGAATGGACTCCCTACTTCACCTCTACCAACTTTGATATGGTTCCATGTTGGATTAGATTCCATGTGTGAGACCCTAAGTGGGCGGACCTGAGGTGAGGGTGAGGGTAAAGGGCCCAACAGGCCCAACAAGCCAAGAAGGGTTGGACGAGCTACAAGGGGAATCATAGTCCCATATCGCCTGGGTGCGGAAGGGGGATGTGCTTTAAGTGTGCGAGGTCGCTCTACATGATAACACTCGTTTTAAAGCCGTGCGGGCCGGTTGGTAGCCCAGAGCGGACAGTATGGTGTCATGTGGGAGCGGGTCGTTACAGTTGGATCAGAGCCTGACCCAGCTGGAAGTATGCCACGTGTTGGTGGGCCCTCTGGCGACGTGGACGTTGTGGGTGCCTGTGTGGCCAACGAGGACGTTTGGCCTTAAGGGGGGTGGACTGTGAGACCCTAAGTGGGCGGACCTGAGGTGAGGGTGAGGGTAGAGGGCCCAACAGGCCCAACAGGCCAAGAAGGGTTGGACGAGCTACAAGGGGAATCATAGTCCCATATCGCCTGGGTGCGGAAGGGGGATGTGCTTTAAGTGTGCGATGTCGCTCTACATGATAACACGCGTTTTAAAGCCGTGCGGGCCGGTTGGTAGCCCAGAGCGGACAGTATGGTGTCATGTGGGAGCGGGTCGTTACACCATGAGTACCCTATTCAAAAACTCCTGCTCCCCAATGTGGAAGCGTTAGCAAGATGCATTGGACTGGTCATGAAGATTGATTCCCAAGCTCTTACGGTGATTTCAATACCGTATATTCGGTTCAAGGTTTGGCTTGATGTCTCGAAGCCATTACCTAGTAGAATGCAAACATTTTTTGGTATCACAAATGGCAGGCAATTCTTAGTCAAGTTTTGTTATGAAGATATACCCACTTTCTGTTTCTGCTGTGGTTTGTTAGGACACAACTGGCAAATCTTGTCGGATCTTTACTCAACCCGCGGCTGCTGCCTCCATTAGCTATGACGAATTGCTCAAAAAGTTTCCATTTAATTCTGATTCTAAGATCAGGCATTGTCTTGCTTTTCGCTCTTGCATGACTCATTCCATAGTTAAGCAACAAGCTAATCGGTTCACTTACTCCCCGGTTATGAGAGCTCAAGAAGAGAGCCTCTTGCAGGGAACTTTTGAGTATATTCCTGTTAATCCAATGACTCACAGTCCTAGGCTGAATTCATCCATGGATACTGCCATCTACACTTCTTCTCCCGATGCACCAACCCCCTTCAAATTGATCTCAATACCACGGAGGACAGTGAACGGGTCGCCCCAATGGGTTATGGTGCAAATCAGACTCGTATCTCAACCAAACCATCCTCATTACCTCAGCCCACCAATACCACATATCATCGGGCCTTACTTTCCCATGCCCAAAACACCAATGTTATCACCTCAGCCCAAGCCACACTTTAATCTGATTTATACAACTCCTCTACTATCATAAAGACACCACCACCACGCGGTCAGCTCCATCACCACGTTGTCGCCACCACAACCATCACCACCACCATGCCGACACCAACATCACCACCACCACTACGCCGCTCTCATGGTGTTTCATCTTCAACCCGCACTCCATCTCCACCACTCCCTCTTTCACTGCTCCAACATGACCTCCTCCCCCTATTCTAGCATCCACCCCGATTGCTAGTTTCAGAGAGCATGAAGAACGAATAGTAAAGAGTTTTGTGGAACTGTATTTCTTGTTATTCATAGTGGCCACAACCTTGGGATATATATACAAATGTAGCAATACTAAACTAGGTAGCAAATAAGCTAAGCTAGGAAAGATACAACTCAGCTTACCAAAGACTATCCTAGAGAATATTTACAGAATAATCCTAGAGAATATCTACAGAATAATCCTAGAGAATATCATACACAATCTTTCCACTAATACTCCCCCTCAAGTAGGAGCATGGAGATTGCAAATGCCCAACTTGCGAAGGAGTAAATAAAACTGTGATTTACCAAGAGCCTTGGTCAAAATATCCGCTAGCTGTGCACCAGTCCGAATATGAGACGTAGAAATTGTTCCATTTTGCAAGGCATCACGAACAAAGTGACAATCCATTTCTATATATTTCGTTCTTTCATGAAAAATCGGATTAGCCGCTATATAGAGTGCAGCTTGACTATCACAAAACAATCGCATGGGACGCACATGTTGTATCCCAAAACAAGCCAAAAGGGATTTCAACCACTTTAACTCACATGTAGTAGTGGCCATAGACCTATACTCGGCCTCCGCAGAAGATCGGGAAACAATTGGATGTTTTTTCGTTTTCCAAGAGACAGGAGAGGAGCCTAATAAAACAAAGTAACCAGTCAATGATCTCCGAGTCAAAGGACAACTTGCCCAATCACTATCACAGAATGCATAGAGTTGAAAAGTACTTTCCCGCGCAGCAAAATACCCTGTCCAGGACATCCTTTCAAATACCGCAAAACTCTCAAAGCGGCGTCCCAATGTTCAACACGAGGATCACCCATAAACTGAGCTAATATATGTACGGAGTAACACAACTCAGGTCGTGTAATCGTCAAGTAGATTAGGCGCCCTACAAGTCGCCGGTATTTTTCCGGGTCATCAAAGATGGTGCCATTGGTGGTGGCAAGATGGTGGTTTTGTTCCATGGGTGTAGAAGCAGGGCGTGCTCCAAGTAATCCGGCCTCACTTACAATGTCAAGAACATATTTGCGTTGTGAAAGAAACAAACCGTCCTTCCCACGTGCTACTTCAATGCCAAGAAAGTACTTGAGAACGCCCAAGTCTTTCATATGAAATCTCTCACTTAGTTGTTGCTTGAATTTTTTGATTGCCAAAGAAGAAGATCCTGTGATTATAATGTCATCCACATACACAAGGACATGTAAAGCAACATCACCCTTGGAATAACTAAACAAGGAGTAATCAGCATAAGATTGTTTAAATCCAATATCCTTCAAAGCAGTCGAGAGCTTAGCAAACCAATTCTGAGGCACTTGACGGAGTCCATACAATGACTTACGTAATTGACACACCTTACCCGAAGCAGCAGAATTAAAGCCAGGAGGTAGTTGCATATATACCTCCTCATCAAGATCTCCATGTAGGAAGGCGTTATGCACATCCATCTGGTGCAGTTCCCACTTTCTTGCCACTGCTATAGCAAAAAATGTTCGAACCGTGACCATTTTAGCTACAGGGGCAAATGTTTCATTGAAGTCAATCCCTGCAACTTGCCGATTCCGTACACTACTAGGCGCCCCTTCAATCGTTCAACCGTACCATCAGATCGATACTTGACTTTATAGACCCACTTACACCCGATTGGCTTTTACTCGGGTGGAAGGTCCTCTAAAGTCCAAGTGTCGTTCCTCTCAAGGGCATCGATTTCTTCTTGCATGGCTTTCCGCCAACCAGGATCCGTAACAACTTCTTTAAAGGATGAGGGTTCAGTGCCTGCAGTAATTGCTGCCAGAAAACGGGCTTGTCTCACAGAAAACTTGTCACAATTTACATAATAAGCAATGGGAAAAGGAGTACCTGAGAACTTTGACGGAGCAGGTGTAGGTGATGTGACAGGGTATATAACTCGAACATTGTTGGTGATGAAGCCCTTGAGTTTACTAGAAGGTTTCTTTATTCGATGACCTCGACTAGTGTCTTGCGGAACATTTGCTTCATTAATCACAACCTCCCCATTATCCGAAGTTTCACCAACACCAAGCTGTTGGACAGCCTCCAAGTCGCCACCGGCTGATGGTATGACGTGCTGTACAACTTCCACAGCTCCGCCACCAAGTGCTGGTAATCTGACGGGCTACTCAACTGCCTCAGCCCCACCATCACCGCCACCCGCCACAACCGAGTGTTCCTCACTCCCCCTTGCTAAGGGAGTATCCTCAAAATAAGTCACAGTGTCATAATACTCCTCATTTTCAAGCACAACATCAGTATTGTTCAACTTGATTTCACAAGCAAAAGGGAATTGTTGTTCGCAAAAGACAACATCTCGAGATATAAAAAACACATTTTTCTCTAAGTCATACAAACGCCACCCCTTTTTACCAAAAGGATACCCCACAAATACACATCGACTAGAGCGAGGACCAAACTTGTCCTTCACACGCGGTTGATTTTTGACAAAATAAAGACAACCGAATACATGAAGGGAATCATACTTAGGAGGGGAACCAAAGAGAATCTCGTGAGGGTTTTTTTTATTTAGCAATGGGGTAGGGGTTCGGTTTATTACATAGGCAGCCGTCAAGATACTCTCCCCCCAAAAAGAAATGGGAAGATTAGCTTGAAAAAGTAATGCCCGAGCCACATTAAGAATATGCCTATGTTTACGTTCTACCCTCCCATTTTGTTGGGGAGTGTCGACGCAAGAGGTTTGATGAAGAATACCATTGTCAGCATAAAATCGATGAAGACATGTAAATTCCCTTCCGTTATCACTTCTTAGGATTTTAACATGCTTATCAAATTGGGTGGAAACCATTCTACAAAAATCCTGAATAAGTTGAGGCACCTCAGATTTTTTAGCCATCAAATATACCCATACGGCTTGAGAACAGTCATCAACAATGGTTAAAAAATAACGAGCACCACAACTAGTAGGCAAAGTATACGCACCCCAAATATCACAATGGATTAAATCAAAAACATCTTTGGCTTTATTATTACTCAAAGGAAACATGCTTCTAGTTTGTTTGGCTCTTAAACAAATATCACAACGTTCATGGACAACACTCACATCCTTATTTCCATTACTCCTAATAATATCAGGCAAAATAAATTCTACTTGCCGAGAGGGGTGTCCCAGCCTTTGATGCCACAATTCTCGTTTGTCCTCCACAGTTGCTTGATAAGCTCGAAGTTGTCGCAGAGGCCGAAACCAGTAAACCCCATCACATTGTTCACCCGCTCCAATCAGAGTCCTCAAAGTGCGGCCCTGTATGATGTATCGCTTATCAGTAAACGTGACAGAATAATATAAATCAGCAAACAAGTGAGACACCGACATCAAATTACAAGTAAGGTCTGGAACATATAATACATTATATAGCACCATATTGTGGCTCAAAGTTATCGTGCCAGCCTTAGTAGCGATGGTTTTTTTTCCATTAGGCAGCTCAACAGAAGTAGGAGAGACATCAAATAATTTGCCAAATAATCTAGCATTACCAATCATGTGGTTCGAGCATCCGGTATCGATGATCCATTGATCGGGAAAATCAAACTTACCACTCAACTTTTCGGTCGAAGAAGACTGCCCTTTTGAAGAGTTGAGCATGTTCACAAGTGTAGTCCACTGATCATCCGAGAGACCGGAATGCCGCTACGATCTGACTCCTGTATCGGTGCTTGAGCATAGTCTGTACTGGCAGCAAGCTTCGAGGTGGCTGCTGCGTGTACGACCTGCCCGCGGCCGCCTCTACCTGCACTACTTCCTCCCCCTCGTCCAGACCTGCCTCCGCCTTGACCTTGCTTGCCATTGGTGCGGTTCTCGGAATACCACCAATCTGGGAACCCAATCAGTTGAAAACAATTGTCTTGATCATGTCCAGTTTTGGCGCAGTGAGGACAAACGCCATTGGTTCGAGGACGCTCACTACCACGAGCAAGAGTCCTTCCCCTAGCAGTCCCTTGTGCCGTGAAATCGACAACATCAGATTTGGTTTCGTGGGCTCGAGCAACAGTTTGGTGACGTTCTTCAATCACAATTTTAGCAAAGGCCGTGTTTAAACTCGGCAAAGGTTCCATCATCAAAATATTGGAAACAACAGTGCCATAAAGAGCAGAATCCAAACCAACAAGAAAATCATGTACCTTTTCATTCTCCTGTTCTTTAGCAAATTCAGTAGCAGCAGCACAAGTACATGTTGTGACAGAAGAATATCCCGCAAGTTCATCCCATATCTTTCGTAAGTCGTTGTAGTAATTCACCACCGGGCGCCCACGCTGCTTGCAATCACTCAGAAGTGTCTTCAACTCATGGATTCTTGGACCGTTTCCTATTGAGAAACGTTGTCGAATATCATCCCACATGTCTTTCACATCGTCAGGTTGGGGGACAGATGAGCGTAGGACCGGATCAAGGGTATTATGAATCCATCCCACGAGTGTGGAATTAACCGTCACCCATAAGGACTCTTCTGGAGTTCCTGTCGTAGGCTTGGCTATGGTTCCATCGAGGAAGCCTAGCTTGTTCTTTGCACGAAAATTATTCCGCATCGAACGAACCCATTCATTGTAGTTCTCACCACGAAACACAACTGGACAGATTGTGATTTGTGGTCCGTCGGAAGGATGGAGATAGTATGGAGATGTGGAGTCGAGGGGTTTTGTGGTCTTGTCGTTACCCATGTTGATTTGTCTATAGTCGGATGTCGTGTTTGAAGATCAAAGATGTCAATCGCTGGAGAACGATTGAAAAAAAAATTGGTTTTGTTGGTTTCGTCGAAAAAAAATTTTGGTTTCGTTGGTGGGTACGAGATCTCCTGTTCTTGAGATGCTCTAATACCATAAAGAGTTTTGTGGAGCTGTATTTCTTGTTATTCATAGTGGCCACAGCCTTGGGATATATATACAAAGCTAGCAATACTAAACTAGGTAGCAAATAAGCTAAGCTGGGAAAGATACAACTCAGCTTACCAAAGACTATCCTAGAGAATATTTACAGAATAATCCTAGAGAATATCTACAGAATAATCCTGGAGAATATCATACACAATCTTTCCACTAATAAATAGTACCAACAATGCTTTGGCCCAGAAGCTACGATACTCACATATTGCATCATCCTCTCGTTGTCCTCTCTTGCTCTATAGTGGATCTCAATCCGACCATACATGACATCACATGCAATATGCTAAGGAGGTACCAATTGATAGGAACCAGACAAGGGATGGTACCCACTTAAATGTTGGCTTCCATCTGAACAACTCCAAATCAGTGATTGAACATAAATTTGGCCCCCTTCTCGAACTGTCCACGCAATCTTGGACTCTTTCTTGGCTGAACCGCCATCACTTGAATACAATGTTGTTCAGATCGGGCAGACAAGAACTAATCCGGTGGCTAATCAAGCCACTAATGGTCATGCATCAATTGCTTCGGGTGTTCATGAATCACTGTTGATGGGGGACAAAATGATACACATGAGCTACCTCAACAGGACCTTGCAGCCCAACAACGAGCCACTCGATGAAGGACAATTCTTCGCATGCGAGCTCGGTGTCTGAATCAAGGAAATAATAGCACCCACAGCTCTCAGCCAGTTGGTAACCGTACTTGCAATACTGCAAATACAGTGAACATATGACACTCAGGTAACACAGTGAATACAGTGACTAATTAAGTGAGAGGCAAGGCAACTGGTCCACGTTCTCGAAAAGGGAAATGAAAATGTGATACCATTAAGGAAGAAGGTTTCATGACTAGAGGCAAGCGTCCAACTATTGGTGTCTCATTTTCTGACTTAGGCAATCAGCCACAGGTTTGTACAGAGAATGATCCTACCTTGCAAGCTACTGAAACTGCCACTTTTTAGTTGTCACACCCCCTCCTTTGGGCTTACCCACCTTGTTGGGTGCATAAATTATACAAAGACCACGGATGTTGGCCCACAATCCAGTCATCCAGAATCTTTTAGTCAATCTTCCACTACTCTAGGAAATACCATCCAGGAACATGCGACCACCTTCATAGGGTCGCCCAAGTAGCCATGATACTCAGTTGGAATGCAAGGGGCCTTGGGTTGCCATGCGCATTCAGATATTTGAAGGCCCTCTCTGGACAGTCAAATCTCGATATTATCTTCATATCTGAAACAAAAACATCTTCATCTACTATAGAACGCATACGCAAGAGATTAGGCTACAAACATGGAGTTTCAGTGCCAACTAGTTGTCTTTTAGGTGGTCTTGCTTTATTTTGGAAGGAAGGTATGCATTTAAATATTATTTCTTGTTGTAAATATTTCTTTTACTGCACCGTGGATGACTTTTATTCTCTTGACACTTGGGCTATTATTTTTGCTTACAGAAAACCAAACCCTTCTCTCCGCTCGCCTTTCTGGGACTCTCTCTCCCAAATTTACTCCTTGTTACAGTTTCTTACTATGGTCATAGGAGATCTCAATGCTATAGCTTATCAGGATGATAAAATAGGAGGTAGAAAAGTTACAAATCACAATGTGAAACATCTTAAACACTTCATGAGAATATGAAACATCTCAAACACTTCATGAGCTCACACAACCTTATTGATTTCCCCTTCAATGGATCCAAGTTTACGTGGAATAACAAAAGACTGGATATTCATGGCATCAAATCCAAACTTGATAGGATCCTAGTCTTTATAGAATGTATGACATCCTTTCCTTCGGCTTTGGCTGGATCTATTCATACATCTTCTCCGGACCATAGAGCCATTTCCCTACAATTAGAGTCTACCCTGAACTCTGGACCCAAGCTTTTTCGATTTTTCCACATGTGGACCAGAGATCCTCGTTGTCGACACCTTGTTCAATCTTCTTGGGACTCCAATAATCATCCCCACCTTGCTAATAACTTCACTAATAAAATAAAAAAAATTAGCTATCAACTCTCTAGGTGAAACATGAATATCTTCCGGAACATTGATCAGAATATCATTGATACACTTGCTCAATTGGACAATCTCCAAAATTCTCCTCCCTCGTCTATTAATGCCTCTGCCATCTCTGTCTTGGAAGATTGTTTCTCTGAGCTCTACTATAGACAAGAACTCTTTTGGATAAACAAATTGGGGGAATCTTGGCTCCAAGATGGCAATAAAAATACCCGCTTCTTCCATATTTCTTCAATGCTTCGCTGAAAAAGGAATCAAGTTTTTTGTCTTCGAGACTTGACTAACAATTGGCAATCCTCCCGCTATTCAATTGGTCATATTCTTAATGGATATTTTACTGATATCTTCCAATCTGCAGATCCTGAGTCCAATCAAGATATCTTATCCTGATTCACTCCTGTTATCTCGGATACAGACAATGAATTACTTCTCAAGATTCTCGATAAAGATGAAATTCGGTCTACCATCTTTGCCATGGGCAACCACAAAGCCTCGGGTCGAGATGGTTTCCATGTTTTTTTCTTCCAACACTATTCGGACATTGTTAAAAAGGATGTTACCGAAGTGGTCACCAACTTCATCCAATCCTTGTCTTTGAACCCCAAACTCAATGAAACATTCTTAAGCTTTAATCCCTAAAGTGTCAAACCCATCCACTTCTGAAAATTTTCGTCCGATTGGACTTTGCAATGTAATTTACAAGATCATTTTGAAGATTCTGGCAAATCGCTTGAAACCTTTGCTTGAGAACATCATTTCCCCAAATCAATGAGCTTTTCTTAAAGGTCGATCCATCTTGGATAGTGTCAACCTTGCACATGAAACCTTCTTCCAAATGAAGCACCGTCGTAAGAAAAAAGCAAGGATGGATGGTGATCCAAATCGATATGTCCAAAGCTTATGACCGAGTTGAATGGTCATTTCTCCTCCAAATCCTTAAGAACTAGGTTTTGCTGATAACTGGATACAGCTTATTGAGAAATGCATCTCAACATCCTCTCTTAGAGTACTTCTTAATGGTTCCCCTTAATACTATCAGAACTACAAGAGGTATTCGCCAAGGAGACCCCCCTATCTCCGTATCTTTTCATCATTATCGCGGAAGCACTATCCCGTTTACCGGCTCAAGCAAAATCTAATAGTAATATTAGAGGCATCCAACTTCAGAGACAATCTCCTTTAATCAGCCACCTTCTCTATGCAGATGACCTTTTGCTATTCTGTAGTGCTTCACTTGTGGATGCTCATTCCGTCAAGGATATTCTAATGGATTACTGCGATGCCTTAGGAAAAACAGTTAATTATGACAAATCCTTTGTTTTTTACAGCTCCAATGTTCATCCCAGGCATATCAAAATGAGCAACAAAATTCTTGGTTCTAAGTTGTATAACCCAAAGGACAAATATCTGGGTTCTCCCATTCTTCTATCCAAAAAGAAAGCCTTAGATTTCCAATTCCTTGTGGAAAAAATTAACAACAAACTTTCTTCGTGGAAAGCTAAGGTTATGTCTCAAGCAAGGAAGACAGTCATGATTAAATCGGTTATTCATTGCATCCCAGTCTACAATATGCAAACCTTTCTCCTTTCATCTTCGGTCACTACTCAAATTGACACCCTAGCTCGTAATTTCTGGTGGAATGGAATGGAAGATGGGAAAGCAAAAAATTTGTGCACTTGGAAACAAATTGCCCTTCCCCGCCATCTGGGAGGCCTCAATATCCCACTAGCTAGGATAAAAAATCTTACTCTCAAAGCTAAACATGTTTGGCAAGCCTTGGTGAATCCACTAAACCCCTATCTTGCGAAACTTAAAACGATTAATTTATGCAACAAAAACATTTTTCAACTTTCTAAACCCTCGAACATTGCCTTTTTTGCTTGGCGAGGCAATCTTACAACCCTCACTAAAATGAAAAGTCACATTCTTTGGCAAGTTCAGTTCGGTAATGATATTGATTTGTGGAGAGATTGCTGGGTTAAACCAGGCTTTCTTCTAGCTGAATGTGTACTTTTACTTGACCAATTCAATTCTATTTTGTCTATCTAGGACCTCTAGATTTGGGACTCGAATCATCGGCCCCAATGGAATGACGAGCTTATTACATCCTTATTTCCACAACTTGTGGCAAAAGATATTATGGATATCATCATTTGACCCTCCACCTCTCCAGACACTTTGGTCTGGAAATTTGAGAAATGTGGCCTCTTCTCTGTCAAAAGTGCCACCAAGGCCTTTGTTATCTCAAATCTGGAAACTTCCACCTCTGGACCCCCTGAGAGACATCTCACTCCTAAAATCTTAAGAGAATTATGGCAAATCAAGGCCCCAACTAATGTTATTATCTTGTTGTAGAAGGTTTCCCGAAACTTGTTTCCAACTTTGTCCAACTTATCTCGGATTCATGTCCCTGTGGACAATTGCTGCGTCTTTTGTCAAAATCTACTAGAGGACATTGATCATTTTTTTTTCTTTATCCTGTAGTACAGAGTCTCTGGCTTCTTTCCCCACTCTATCTTAATTGAGGTAGCGCCAATCTTCTCGGCCAATCGATTTGTCATTTTCTTAAGTTCCTTTGGGAAACAGTGGGGGCACACCCCTTGGCCCAAAAAAGAGATGCTATCTCAATTCGTGGCATACTCGAAATGACATTATATTTCAAAAGCTCAAGTTCTCCATCCAGAGCTTTCATCATGTCACCAATCGCACATGGTTAGCTAGGCAAAAATAGGGGTTCCTTAGTTCTCAAACCATAAATAAGGTTGATCAAACTACATCCTTACACCAGGTCCTTGAAACAACAGCCTACGTCAATCCCCTCCATGTCACCGGTGTTGTCCCCATCACCAAACCTTCCTTTGAACCTCTATCTGAAGAACAAACATCCAGATTACATACCATTCACGAACAACTTAGGGCTGTTAGAAATCACAGACTTAACTTTATATCCAGACCCACACCTACCACTCATTCCCATGATATGATTGTGGTTTCTTATGATGTTTTTTTCTTTGCATCCTCATAGCAGGGAGCTTTTGGTGTCTTTGCGGGGATGGTTTTGGGAGGGTACGTGCTAGATTGGCTGACACAATCCCTGGCCGGGTTAGAGACAATACTATGGCCAAATGTTTTGCTGCTGAAACAACTCTGCTACTTATTCAAGCAAGACATTGGCCAACTGGGTTGCTTCTAAAAGATTCTGGGAATTCACATTCTCTTTTGCAGTATAAGATGGGGGACTAATGAATGTACTCGAGGTGGATGTGGTGACCTATAGTGTGTAGCATTTAATCACTTCTTTCAAGTCTTTCTAGCTGGTCTTGTAACTTTATTCCTAGGGCTCTTAATCAGAAGGCACATCATTTAGCTTCTACTGCAGGGCAAAAATTGTGTAACCGTATTTAGTTTTATATAATATTTGCAGTATGTATTATAAAAAAAAGACATATAGGGTGGCCTGGGCACCTTGCATCTTGGGAACTTTTGTAGGAATTTTTTGAAGCCTCTATATATACATCATTTCATGAGTTAATTTCACTCAAAATTTAAATACAACCATGAACGTCAAAGCATTAAAAATCATAGTCTAATAACAAACCCTAAAAAATAAGTAAAAAAGGAACATGTCAATGTTCAAAACAAAAAAATGGCGAGGGGCCCGAGACAACAACAATTTTAGGTGACACTTGAGCTAGGAAATGTGTTGAGACCATGAATCTCCTACTTAGGTGTCGCTTGAGACTTTTGATACCATGAATCTATTATCTCCCACCTAGGTGTCGCTTGCGACTACAGAGTTGATATGATATAATATAAATTGTCAGCAAGGGAAGACTATCAGGAAAGATTTGACTTATATAATCAACTTGTCTTTGCAGGTCTGGGATTTTAGCTCTCATGCCAATTGTAGCTCAGTTGGTCGGACATCCACTCTTCTTGTGAGAGGTGGTAGGTTTGAGACTCACCAGTTAGGATTTTGTGAGTTTTCGCCCGAATATTATGAGCACATGTGCTCCGCCGTTGATAAAATTTTGGTATTGAATGCAACTGCTTAGATGGACTAGACTAGAGCGAAGTGAAAGCAAGTCTCCATGCAAGGTGGAGGGGATGAACCGGGGCAAAAGCAAGTCTCCATGCAAGATGGAGGCGATGAGGATATTAAGTGGCACAATATTGTAGCCTTCGAGCCTGGTTTGGTTAACCTATAGGGTCAGCATGTAGCCTTCGGGCCTGGATTAATAAATAAAAAAGGTCAACGACCCAATTTTTTATTTTAAAAAAAACACAGGAGCCTCTACTTTACTTTCTTAGGTTCCACCGGTTAAGTTTGGCCCCAAAGATTGGGTTATGGTCTAGACTGGAGTCATCTCACTGCTGGAAGGCTTGTGTCTGGTACACTTCTGAAATATACTGTATCTTTTTGTGAGTCTCGCCTCTTTATTTAATTGATTTTCTTTCACTGTTATATGGCTATTTTAAAAAAAAATTATATATATATATAGGATTGTATTCACCCATGGAACATGAAAAATAGATCAAACTCCATTCGTTGTGCATGCTGCAAGTGTTGAAGATCTCCAAGTACAGTTTAACTTGTAACAAATTTGATCTTACTTGATTTGGAGTTTTGAGGCAATCATGATTTGTATAACTTCATTTTAAAAAAAGTTGTATACTGTTGTTGATGTAGTGGAGTCCAACGGAGGCTGATGTCTTTGTTTCATGTTTTGTGGATGGAACTTTAGCAATTTGGGACACTCGCTTTTGGAAATCGCTAGCAGCTTCTGATGTAGTTGATTTTGCTCCTTGCTTGACCTTGACATACTGACATGTACAAGGAACACACGTGAGCCACAGACCACTGTTGTGGTTGCAGATGGCACTCCGATGCTAAATTCAGACAAGGACCTGAGGAAGGCTTAATGTTGTAAACAAGGAATTTTTAACGTACCTTTGTTCACCAACCTCATGTCTTATTTATAATGTTATCTTGGTTCGACTAGGCCATTGGTGGAGTAGTTTAGGGAAGGAGATATTCTCGAAGATTCTTCTCTAATTAGGAGTCATCTTGAGGAGGGAAGTTTCCTTATTAGATCCGTGCTCCTAGATACGCCGGAGATAGTTTCCAATTTGAGTGTTGTCCATAGATGGAAATTTCCATGTAGGATGTATACTCTGGTATTTGTTTCCTAGTTGGAAACAAGGTGCTACTGGCTTGCCTGTCCGAAGCTGATCCCCGAGATACTTGCCTTAATAGGTCTTACGAGTATTGGAGACGGCTGTGAGACGTGTGGGCTTACCAGGCTGTAGTAATTTGGGTCTGTCGGATGGACTGCGCTATGTGGGCTTGATGCTACTTGGGCCAGATCAGTGTTTGCCTGATGCTTAGGCTTGTTATTCCTTGAGATCATCATGACACGTGTACGATATGGGAGAGAGGACGTTTCGATGTATCATTAGCTGCTCACCCCGAGTTAGTGGGGCGTCTAGTCGGTCCACTAAGTCACTTCGAAAAGATACACCGCTCATGATGATTGAGTCTAAACAGTTACTTGAGCGACACACTTCATTAATTAAGCATGTGTCCGTTCAGTGGAGAAAAGAAGGGAAATCAATCCCTATTTAGATCTCCTTTTTTGCAGAGATTGACTCTTTCATTTCTTCGTTTTTAGAGACTCTGCTTTGTTATGCTTTTAATCGATTGCTTGTTCATTTCTTCCATGGCTCATCAAAATCAACTTGATGATGAACTTCTTGCCAAGGTCCTTCAGTTTTTTGAACATAGATCGACCTCTGAATCAATCCTCACTGAGATTCAGAATACATATGGGGTCCCTGAAGACTTGCCACTCTACACCTTGAGTGATGATCTGACGCCAATGTTACCTTTGGAAGGATTCGTCTGTTTGCACCGTGACATGCTTCAAACTAGCGTCTGTTTTCCCGTGCTTGACGAGATATGGGGCTTTTTGAAATTTCTTGGTATCCCTCCTGCCTAGTTGGTACTGAATGGGAACAAGACAATTCTTCTTATATTAATCAGGGCAAAAGACACCGGTGTCCGCGTGACTCCGAGAGTGATTCAGTTACTGACTTCTCCTCGACTAATCGATCATGCCGTGTGTAAGATGAAGTCATCGGTTTTCTTCAGGAATCTGCCGGATGACTTTAAGTCCTGGCAGAAATTCTACTTTCTAGCTCTTTCGGATTCCAAGTATTTTGAGTTCAATGGTTGTCCGCTTAAGCAAGAGTTCAGGCCACTTCATAAGTATAATTTTGTCCTTTGCTTTCATTGTGTTGATTGTATGATGATCGTTGCGTAAGTTATTTGTAGAGAAGTTCCCCACTGCTCCTCTTTCCTTGTAGGAGGAAACTGCTATAAGGCATTCTGTGACATGCATCGGATCAGCGTGGAAGATGTTATATGCCCGCCCAATTTTAGACTCAGTGGGTTATGGGCCCACTAGCATGTGGCTCCTACTCTATTCAAAGTGTCGAAGGTAAAATCCGAAGGTGGAGTTGTTTCCAAAAAGAGGAAGACCTATAAAGTTAAGGCCCTAGTCTGTCAGACACAAAGGGGCTTTCCGAGATGATTGCTTCCTTCATAGACTCGAAAAGGTCTCGCACTGGGATTGAGTCTACTTCTAGATGGTCCGCTCCGTCAAGAAAGGAACATGATTCCGAACTGTCCACTAAGGCGGAGGTTGTAGCATCTTATTTGGTAAAGGGCCATCTACGGCTAGCAGGGGTTGATGATGCATCGAAGCTGAGTACCGAGCAGGCTAAAGCTTTGAATAAGAAGCGATTGCTGGCTGTTGTGGCTTCTTCTACTAATGTTGACCAATCTAGACTTGTTCTACTGGAAGGTCTTGATAAAAATTTATCTTTGGTCCTGGAGGTCAATCGTCCTGCTGGTGGATCGTCTGACAGTGGCTGTTGTAGCGTAGATCGTCCTTCTTACAGTTCGCATTGCCCTCTATCTTGCTCCAGGCCATATATTGAGATAATGGAGGGTCTGATTGACAATTCGCCTTCTTCTCTCCCTTCGGATTCTACTGAGCCGACTCGCAACATAGGGTCGGTTGCTGGTGACAAAGGGAAGGCAGTAGATGAGGGCACAAGTGTGGTGGAGACTGCAAAAGGTGGTGCTGGCATAATTCTGCATCTAGGAGAGCTTCATCCGAATGCGAGGATGAGTTTGTTTGCTTCGGACGTAGTGAAAATGAACAACCAGGCCTGGCACCAGGAGGTTGACATTGATTATGCTTCGAGGAAACATATAAGCAAATGTTATAGCTGGCTGGCGAGCCGCGCTCCGAAGCCCAAAGAGGATGCGCTGGAAGAGCGTATGGATAAGGGGCTTAAATATCTAATGTTGGGGATGTCGCATCTGAGCCAAGTGGTCGTCGCTGAGACGAAAGTTGAGGCGACTCATTAGAGGGTATACACCATGGAGCGTGTCTTCTCAAATATGCATAAGTCGTATTCTGATGCACTCTTTGAGGTTGAATCGCTGAGAAAGCAAATTGAAGAGAGGAAGCTGAAACAACTAGCCGTTGATGCGGACACCTAGAGGGTTCGTTTGGAAGCCCTTGAGTCTGATTTAACAGAGGTGATGTCCACAAGAGACAGATCTAGAAAAGATCTGAACCTGATCCATAATGATCTAGAAGTTGCGTAGGAAGCTGAAGTTAAGATGCACTCTGAGTTGCAATCTCTTGTTGAGGAGAATACATGAAAGAATATGAGTTGGTGATCCAGAGATAGCAGTTAGAGGTCGATGTGGAATTCAACGCTCGGGAAGCAAGGAAATCTAAGGACCAACTTCTTCTGGAGTAACATGAACTTAGCACAGTTAAAAGTAGAATGATTATTTAGCAATTTCAGACTGATGCACTGATGGGCAAGTAGGAGCTGCTAGAGCGTGAGCTTACTGAAGTAAAGGCGCACGAGGAAGGGCTTCTCAAGGCGCAAGGCGCGTTTGAATTCCACAAGATGGTGTTGTTAGCAGTGATGAAAGAAGAGTATCCGGAATGGAACATTTCTTACTACAGGATGGTGTCCTTTACAAACTTCAGAGTGATCTTTGAGTTGTTAAAGGAAAAGGGCAACTCGGATCATGACGCTCAAGCTGAGGCATGCGCGAACACAACTCCTATTTTTTCTTCTGTCAAGCTTAGTTCCCCTGTAATTGTACCTCCTCCTGATGAGGAGTAAATTTCGTACATCTGTACCTTTTGTCTAGATTGTTAATGAAAACAGGTTTCTTTTGAGTATGTTTTGTACTCGTATTTTGTTCGGTCTCCCTGTTGCATGCTCTCCATTTTGACTTGTCATTTTATTTTGACGTAAGTTCTATTGGATTAGCAGAGAGCCGAGTGTTCTGTCTGTTATTGAGAGCTCGACCATTTATGCCCCGAGTAATTCTGACCTATACTTCCGTGAGGTCTCAAAGTTGCTATCGCGTGGTTATGTCCATTAGTGAACGTTCTGCGGATGATTTGGCAGCGAGTTTTTCTACCCAGGCTGCAGCTCATCCTTGAGGTAAGTCGTTGGAGGTTCAAGTTATATTTGACCGTCGGTTACGGTTATTGGCATCAGTAAAATATTGTAGTTGAGCACATGCGTTGTTGTCTATAGTTGAGAAAAAACGCTTGGTCCGAGTCTAGTTTCGTAAGCTCGAGCTGGTCTCCCGTGTAACATTCATCCGCGCTTAGCGGATTAGTTTTTTAGTAGGCTCAAGTGGTCATTGCTGATAACGGGATGTCAGCCTATGTGGGCGTGAAGATGTTGCTTGAGCTGTAATCGGATTTGATGACCATTGTCTTGAGAAAGAGCAGTGGTTCAGTGGCGAGCCCTCAACATCAGTCGGAGCTGACTAGGTTCCCACCTTTCAAACCATCTACACCCGCGCGGAGTGGGCTACAGATTTGGGATGAGAAAATTTGGCGACCATGGTTTGTAGAAGAGCAGTGGTCCTAAGGTGAGCCGTCGACATCAGTCGGAGCTGACTAGGCTCCCATCTTCCAAACCATCTACACCTGCGTGGAGCGGGCTACATATTAGGGATGAGAAAATTTGGTGACCATGGTCTGTAGAAGAGCAGTCGTCCCATGGTAAATCGTCGGCATCAGTCAGAACTGACTAGGCTCCCACCTTCCAAATCATCTACACCCGTGCGTATCGAGCTACTGTATTGGGAGTTTTGGCGACCATGGTCTGTAGAAGAGTAGTGGTCTCGTGGCAAGCCGTTGACATCAGTCGGAACTGACTAGGCTCCCACCTTCCAAACCATATACACCCGTGCGGAGCGAGCTACAGGTTTGGGAGTTGGAAATTCGGCGGCCATGGTCTGTAGAAGAGCAGTGGTCCCGTGGCAAACCGTAGGCATTAGTCGATCTGACTCGGCTGCCACCTTCCAAACCATCTACACCTGCATGAAGCGAGCTAATAGTTGGGAGCTGCTTAGAAGTTGTCTTTGTCAGTCCGACCTTACTAGGCTTACCTGATCGGGTTTGACGACCATCATCCGCAGAGGGGGCGACGATCCCTGGCGAGTCATCGTCATCAGGAGTGAAAGCGCTGATTGGACTCCCACTTTCTAAGCCATCGACATTCGCGTAGGCGTCAGGATGAACTAGAAGTCATTGTCAGCAGTTAAAACTGACTAAGCTTGCCTAACTAGGTTGGGGCTCCACCTATTACAGGCGTGCAAGACTACTTCTGAAGTCAGGTTGTATTTTGCGGATTAGTTTCTGCTAATTTTAATGAATTTTTTTTAAAAGAGGTACCTTAAATAAGCTGGTGATATGTAGGTGTGCTATGTGTGTCAAGAGTGACTAGGGCCTCTACTACTAGCATCAACGCACGTAGTGGAGTGTCGCTCAGATAATGGGCCGAGCCGATAGGCCCATATAAGAAAATTTAGGTCCCGTCACAGGATCATAATTCCATGTATACAACGTAGATTGCGAGATGGTAGAACATCGATGACTCCCCTCAATTAATGTCGTTGTGTGCAACATCCTTAATTGACTTAACGCGGACCTGTGCGGTTTCCTTGGGAACTGTCGATCCTCATTTCCCATACATATTCAATGTTGGCACTAAATTGTGATGCATCTGTTTGGTGAGCCACTTCGCCTATAATGGCGTTCATTTACCGTTGTAGGCATTATTTTCTACATGATGCAATCTTCATATGCTTTTATTCAAAGGATATGCTTTGGGTTTCCAAAAGCTGAAATAAGATCTCCTCTACTGAAGTCTTCGAATGTTCTGATATTTGCGCCGATGAGTCTTAATAAGACTTGTCATTATGCGTGGTCATCTGCTCTGGGTGAGCACCCAATTGGTTCGTTGAGACCTTGTAATTTCTTCTCGAATTGTGAAGAAGAGTTACAGACTTCCCCACAAGGGACGAGTCTATCGTTTATTTGCCAGTGCTTTGGTGGTGACTCGCGCCATCCCGTCTGTTGGGAAACACTCCCTACAGCTAGTTTATGGTTGGTCGGAGCGTTGGTAGATGCGACTTTGCTTCTGGGGATGGTATCTCTGAGTCACCCCGAGTATCACACATGGGAGAAGTGTCCCCCTTTGGCAGCACTGTGAGACCACAGACGTCTTGTCGCTCGGGGATACCTTTGTCTGTTCTCTTCTACTTCCTTCGGGAGGCTGGATGCCAGAGCCAAGATGTGTACAACTCATCACGAGGCTCGTGTCGTTGTTTGCGGACCATGTTTTTTAGGTGATTCGACGGTGCATTTAATTGATAGCGCTATTTCGTCTTCTCTGGAGAAATCACAGAGCAAAACTCTCAGGGGGCACTGCAATTTGCTCTGGGTTCTTTTGTTGTCGCTTCTGAGTCCTCTTCTGAAGTTAGATTGTTAAATGAATCTTTACTGTACTTCGCATCGGGTTTGGATGCTTGTAGTTTGTAATCTTTTGTACCCGCCATATGATCTTGGCAATCATTATTACATCTTTCCAATAACCAATAGAGTGTATTTGCATAATTCTCCTTTATTTCTCAAATGAGTGCAAATCACATAAGTTTCTAAGAATTAAAACTCTAAACTGACTATTGAAAGAAAGCTAAACAACTGGATATATTAACTGTTGGTGGAGAGAGGTTGATCCGGCCTTGAAGTAAACTTGCATGGCCCTTGCTTGGATTGTAAGTACTTTTGGCGAATTGTCAAGTTTTGTCGACGCTATTGAGGTTACTGAAGAGTAAACCCTGTGTGGGAGGGTCCTTCCGCACCCACTGATAGTTGTGAGGTTGTGCTCCCGTTTGCAATAACCTCTCTGTTGGGCTTGATGTCCTGTCGGGCTAGAGGGCAGACCGCCTCTATAATGTTGTTCTGTCCCTTGTTGCGAAGTTGAGCCACTGCTGCTGGGTCTTTGTCTCCAGCTTTTAAGTCTTGCTTCTGTTCAACTTGTCTGGTAGGCTCCAGCTGAACCGGATAACATTCTGTCTGCTTTAGTGCAGCATAGTATCAGCCTCGTGCCGTTGGTTGGTCCCAGCGAATTGTCCTTTCTGAGTGGTTGGCGGTATACTTGATGCACTGATGAAGGGTGGAGACTACTGCTTCCATCTGATGAAGCTAGGGTCTCCCCAAGATGAGGTTGTAGGTAGACGGTGCATCTACCACCATGAGTCCAGGAATAGGACTTTCATTAGTTTTGGCTCTCCTGCCACCACTGCTAGCCTTATCTTCTCGATTGGGAAGCATTTTTTATCCGCTAAACCCAATTAGTAGGTAATCGAAAAGTGTTAAGTTTTCCTCCTTGAGGTCCATGTTGCGGAATGCGTTGTAGAATAGGACGTTAAAAGAGCTTCCCACGTCCACTAGGGCCCTTTTCACTTCCCACCTTGCAATAGAGACCGAAATTACAAGAGCGTCATTGTGCGGTGGGGCAGACGCCTTCGAGGTCCTTATCAGTGAAAGTTAAGATTGGGATTGGGCTCTGTACCAGCGAGTAATACACGTGTCTGTCCTCGCTGTTGGGTTGTGTCTGCATCTTAAGGAGTATCCTATTTTGGGACTTGTTTGATTGTTCTTCTTATGATCCGACTCCGTGAAGGACATATATAATGCCCGAAGCCTCCTTCTCAAGTTCTTTGACCGCCTCTCCCTTTTCCTGGTCCGGTCTTGTCTTTTCTCTGAACCCAGGAACTCTTTCAGCTTGCCCTTTCGGATCCAGTATTCGATCTTGCACCTTAGGCTCTTACAATCGTTGGTGTCGTGGCCACCTTCCTTATGGTACAAATAATACTTATTGTTGTCTGTTTGGAGGGGTTTGTGTGCTGCTTCGGAAACCATTTTAGATCTTCTTGGTTTTTCATGGAATTAAGGACGTCCAACAAGCTAGAGTTGAAGGGGGTCATGGTTCTGGATCTGACGTAGTTGGAAGATTTTTTTGGCTTGGCCCGGCCAGAGTCTGACCTACTGTCATTGCGCTTCCGTTTGCTCCTATCTTCGTCTTTTCACCTTTTTCCCTCCATTCTGACCCTAGAAACAAAGGGTTTTTTTTTCTTTACTTCAGTCTCCTTCTTTGTTGTTTTCATCTCTTCCAAGGTGATGAACCTCTGGGCGTTTTTCAAGAGTTCTGCCATATCCAAGGGGGGTTCCAAGGTGAGAAAGTCATAAAACTTTCCCTTTCTTAGACCCGCAGTAAAAGCCATAACGACGGTGTCGTCGCTACTGTCGACAATTAGTGTTAGCTTGTCATTGAAGCACGTGACGTTTTCCTTAGCGTTTCATGTGATTTCTGCCTTAGGGAGAGTATGTAGTACATGCCCTTCTTGATTCGGTATCTGCCGACAAATCGTGTTAGGAATTCTTTGGCCAGTGTTTTGAATGAGTTAATTGACTTTGGCAGGAGGCTATGAAACCATGTCAGCACCGACTTCTTCAGGCTGGTAGGAACATTCTGCACATTAAAACCATCCAGAACCAATTCAGAACCTTCTTTGAGTGTCATTACATACTGATAGTGACGCAAGTGATCGAATGGGTCACTAGTCCCGTCATAAAACTCAAGCTTCAGATGGCTAAACTTATTTGGCAGAGCCTCGTTCATGATGTGGTCCACGAAGGGGGGAATAGAAAGGCGGTACAGTGTGTCTGGGCCATGAGCCTTTCGGCGGAGAGGGTTCTGCAAGGTGGGTTTGCCTGCCCTAAAAGTTAGGTTTCCGTTGACCGCGCCGCCACTTCTAGTACAGTGAGAACTGGCGGGGGCTTGACTTTTTTGTGCCTGCTCTCTGTTGTCGTTTGGAGATTGAGGCCTATGCTGCTCCTAATCTCTTTTAGCGGGTGGAGGGTTCTGTTGAGTGAGAATCTCCACTGCTTTAGCGATCTGTTGTATCTCTGAAGATAGCAGATCCATCCTGGGGTTCGTCACTGCTGCCGCTGGTGCTGGGGTGTGAGCCTACTGCCCGTGAGCATTTGATGTGTCCCCCTAGTCTCCATTGTTGCGGTATCTAGTGGTCACCATTTTCTTGAACTCTAAAAAGAGACGATGTTAGTGTTTTGGTAGGAACTCTGTCGTTCCCCACAGACGACGCCAAACTAATGCAGTCGATTTTCACTCCCTGCTTGACCTTGACCTGCACAAGGAACACACATGAGCCACGAACCATCGTTGTGGTGGCTGATGACACTCTGATGCTAAAGTTAGACAAATATTTGAGAAAGGCTTAATGTTGTAAATAGGAAATTTTTAGCGTACCTTTGTTAACCAACCTCATGTCTTATTTATAGTGCTGGAGTCATGGTTCGACCAGACTATCAGTGGCGTAGCTTAGGGAAGGAGATCTTCTCGGGGATCCTTATCTAATTAGGAGTTGTCTTAAGGAGGGAAGTTTCCCTATTAGATTTGTGCTCCTAAATACGCGGGAGATAGTTTCCAATTGGAGTGTTGTCGATAGATGAAAGTTTTCGTGTACGACATATACTCTGGTATTTGCTTCCTAGTTGGAAACAAAGGTGCTGCTGGCTTGCCCATCCGAAGCGTATCCCTGAGGTACTTGCCTTAATAAGTCTTATGAGTATTGGAAACGGTTGTGAGACGTGCGGGCTTAGCATGCAGTAGTAATTTGGGTCCCTCGAACAGACTACGCTACGCGTGCTTGATGCCGCTTGGGCCGGATTAGTGTTGGGCTAAATCTTGGACATGTTATTCTTTAAGATCATCATAACATGTGTATGATGTGAAATAGTACATTTCGGTATATCATCAGCCTTCATAAAGGCACATAGAGTAGATGTGAATGTTCTCATGGATCAAAGTATTTTGAGAACTAGTATCTTTTGAGTCATTACAACTTCACATCTTCTTGTACTTTATTTTCTTTATTATGATATTTTTATACAAAATTGTGGATAGGTTGGCTAGTTGTATGTTAGCTTCCGGAAGTGATGATGGCTCATTTTCCATTCATGATCTGCGACAACTCCAGGTGACATTTTGGTTTGTTACACTTATACACAGCTGCATTGCATGTAAAACTTTCCAAGTATGGCGAGCCTGAATAAAATTAATAAAATAGCTTTGCATTTCTGTTACAGAAGTCCTAATTATTCAGTTCATCATTTATCATGTTAGGATTAACTGCTTCCTGATATCCACTTTTTTTATTTTTATTTTTTTTTACGAAGGCAAGGGGTGCAAAATATGTTTTAGACAAATTAAATTAAGTCTTAGTGAAATGCTATTTATGAAATCTCTTCAGTCATTATAAGCCTACTAGTTACCAATGCCCGCTACGCGTGCATAAAATAATTTATTTCATGTTATTTATTTTTATGATTAATTAAATGTAAAAAATTTCTATCCTTCAACTTAAATCTATATGCATCGAGCAAGTTGTTGATTGACACAAAAATAAAATAGTGCTAATTCTTAAATTTTGCGTATTGCCAATTTGAGTATGAGTCGGGTGTGCAATTTTTTTAATCAAGTGAATTGTGCATTGATTAATTATCAATTTGTAAAAATTAGATTGTTGATTTGAATATTGGTCTTCCAATAATATTTTGAATTTAATTTTGTGTGCGCTACGCATGCTATTCACACACCCTTAAATATTAAATAGTTTAAATCAATATATTAAGTTTTAATTTTATTCAAGATGCAAAAAAAAAAAAAAAAAAAAAATTAATTAAATTCATGAATAAATTAGGAGACTTAAAATAATATAGGGACCTTTTATAGTTTATATATTATTGGGGTTTAAAATAAATTATATTAGAATTTAGTTATAATTATAAATGTTTGGGAGGGGTTGATTTTAATATATATAAAATTAAGTTAGGAGGGCATTTTGGAAAACCTAATATCAGGTCAATGAAAATTGTTACTGTTCATTTGGGAGCTCTGTCTTTATAATTGTTTAGATGTTAGTGCGGCACATAGCAATTAAGCAGCATGTTTCCTATTTTAGCAACTTAGAATTCCAGTCACCATTTCTTGTATTCGGTAGATGTGGTGTTTCCGAAAGTAGCTACCTAGTACCTACTAGCGAAATAGGTAGTTCTATTGATACATTTCTGTTCAATTTCTTAATCAGATGGCAGTTGACCTTGCATTGTGACAATGTTATTTTCTTGTCATTTGACTCTTTCTGCTGGTTCTTCGGTGTTTCATCGATTTATTTGTCATAGATCCTCTTTATTTTTCTAGTTTAACTGCATAATTCCTTTTCTTTTCTATTATATCTCCAGTTCAATGAATTGCAAAGGGACTATAAAAGGCCATATTTTCAAAATTCTATTATTCATAACAGTGCTTGTCTTGATGTGATGTTGTAGTAATTTGCAAAATACTAAAGTAATTTGCAAAATTCTATTATCTTTATAGTCATGTTACTTTCTACAGAAATTCTAAATGTTGAGGTTTTGGGCGAGGAAACCAGCGAGGGAAATGAGGTGGAGGAGTGGAAGCCGTTCAATTTCTTCGAGATGCGTGTGTTGATTTTTCACGCGCACATCCCGAGAGAGGTGAACGGCTCCCACCCCGCCACCTCCCTCCCCTCGCTCATTTCCTCGCCCAAAACCTCGACAGCAAGAATTACTCTACTTTCTATCCTTGAGTTCATTTTGGTTGCAGAGCGATTCACGTGGGGCACATTTTGAATACCAGGAACATCCTATCACCTCCATTGAATGGAGTCCACATTGGCAGTTTCATCATCCGACAATCAGCTGACGTAAGGAATCCTCAACATTGTAGATTTAACTGATGATTTCCCCAGTGTGATAATGTTATTAAGACCCACGATAAGGGTAGATGAATTATTTTCTTATGGAATTGAAGCTTTTGTATGCAATGACTTCCAGAATCTGGGACCGGTCACTAGAGAAAGACGAAGAAGAAGAAGAAGCTGAATTCAAAGCTCAAACCAAAGAGCAAGTGAATGCCCCAGTAGATTTGCAGCCTCAACTGCTTTTTGTTCATCAGGTAGATAAGAATCACCAGCCCCAAGTTTCATTTCTAAGTTCTAATAGATGTGCATTTTCATTATTTAACGAACAGGGTCAGAAAGATTTGAAGGAACTACACATACTCAAATCCCAGGGTGTCGGATGGTTTCAATGTCTTGATGCCCTCAAATATCGAAAGCACTCTTTCTTCACAAGCTGCTTAAACAAGTTTTGTCCTGCAGTGCAATGGATTTTGTTTTTCATAGATCATGGATCAACTTTATAACAACCCTTTATGCTCCTCAAGGTTCTTGTTTCTTTCTCTTTTAGGCTCTTGTCTAAGTTATAAACTTTGGTGAGGATCTGTCTCATAATTTTTACGGAGGCCTTCAGCTCTGCTACTAACTTATTTAGTCGTTCTGATCCTTATGGTGTTCTGATCCTTATGGTGTTCAGTGGCTCCGTACACTCTTGCTTTTTTGCCTGCCCTTGTTCCTGTCACGTGTTGTGCTCCCATGACTCTCTGCGCCTAGGTTGGTTATAAGCCCGGAGATCGAATCAGATTCTTCCCCTTTATTAGGGATTCTCATGGACATGCATGAGCTTATAGTTTGATTATGGTCCTATATTTTGGAAAATTTGTCTATCTAATTACTCTGATTAAAATTTGATAAATTGTTGGAATGTCATGTGCATGCTAAGGGTGTGTTTGGTTGCACCCATTCCATGGGAATATGAATCATATTCTCACTTGGAATAGCATTTTGGGTGTTTGTTTGAGAGTTTACTAGTGGCTGAGGGATGCCAGCACGTGCCACATATTCCCACCAATCGGACACCTCGGTTCACCAAGGAAAACTTTTGGCGATTCTAAAAACCTCTCGATTTAATCCTCCCTCGCTGCCTCACCTCTCTCCACCTCTCTTCACATCAACTGAAGCAAGTTTTTGAAGCTCTCTCGTCATTGCAAAAAACCCCAGGTACGTCTCTCATCTTCTTCCCTCTCTATTTCTCGATCTCTACATGTTAACTACCATTGATCTCTCCACTGATCTCTCCATTGATCTCTCCACTGAACTCTCCACCGATCTCAGCTGGTGGTGTTGATCTCTACAAGTTGATTACTGGTGGTGTTGATGGAGGAGTTGAGAATCGAAGAGGAGCATAAGAGACTCACGAAGATCTCTTTCTCCTCGTCTCTGTGAAGGGCTGATCGAAGATCTCTTGATCTTCATCGCATCAGAGGCTCGATCTCACCTCTTATCTCTGTAATTCCCTCTCTGTCACAATCCTTGTTGCAGTCTCTGAATAAGATTAAGTTTTCATATAAACCCATTTACTTGGTTTATTTGACTGATGTAGGATTGGAATAGGTCTAGCTTTGCTTTTTGAAGGAGGGAATTCTTCTTCTTCGTTAGCTCATTTCAAGTGAGGTAAATTGTTGCTTGTGGAGTCATTCCAATATGCTTTACTGGCATTTAATCATGTTCATGAATCTGGGTTTCTTATGATCGTTTGGTTTTTTGATCGAGTGAGTGATGAAAATAATTTGTTTGGTGAAATGCTGCAATGAACTAGTATGTTCGTATGGGTTGTTTCAGTGGGTTTGGGGTTTGATGAATTATGTCTTAGGACTCACTACTCAATCATATAACTAGGATTGGTGCTGAATTTATTTTTGTTGATTTTGTTGGTGAAATGCACTTATTGGCTGATGACCATGGTAACTGTTGCACATTTGTATGTTGATCTCTCTCAATGGGGTTGCTTCTTTTGACTTCAGATTGAATATAGAAACAGAAACTAGAAATGGGGTTGCTTAGTTTTGTTTGAAATTTAAAAGTAGAGATGGAAACAAAAAATGGGGTATCTTGGTATGGCTTCAAGATGAAAATGGGGTTTCTATTTTTTGGATTGAAATTTGAAAGTAGAGATGGAGATAAGAAATGGAATTTGGTTTTTCTTAAAAATGAAAGTGGTGATGTAGACAAGAAATGGGTTGGTTTGATTTGTTCACTAATCCCCTAACATTTCAAACACAAAAGGAATGTGTTGGGTTTAGTTCTAATTAGAACCCAAAATTTTGAATCGTAGAAAAGTGACATGAACGAAAATTTGATTCCAATAATGTCCCTTCTACCTTCACACAAAAAATCAAACACCACCAGTTCTCTCTACTCTCTCTTTTGTCATCCCTTCTCACCGTTGCTCTCTCTAACTGATTTCCCAATCTCCTTGCTGTTGTTTTGCTTTCAAAGCGTGCCTAGACTTCACGAGAGAACCTCATTTGGATTGAAGTCAATTAAACCAAAGGAGAAAGTCCAATCTTTATTTCTCGTTTGTGTTATTTGTGAGTCAACAAGCAAGCAGATCAGACTAAAGTTAGGTTTTTCTTTCTCATGCATACAATCCTGGTTTGAGTGGATTCATTTCTGCTTTTTGTCAAAGTGAGTAATCTTTCATTTTATGCTCTTGTATCTACTTTATGCTCTTATCTATCATAATAAAGTGGTTTTTCTTTCTCTTTCATAAAGTGGATTCATTTTATGCTCCTATCTCTGTAATTCCCTCGTTTCATTACATGCTTGGTAATATGTGGAAGAGATGGACTGAAAGAATATTTCTTGTTAGGTGCTGATGAGCAGGAGACTGATCATAACTAGGTTCAGCCTTGAGATTTTGTGGTCAATTTTTACTTGTGGCTAGTACTAGCTATGGAAATCATGTGTGATGTATGTCTTTAAGAATGTGACCATCAGTAGGTTTAGTTGTGAAGCAGGCTGGTGAACCTATTTACTTTATATTATTTTGAAGCATTATGTTTTTTATACATCCTAAACCTCATTAATTTAGAACCAGTCCATGATACATCAGAGTTCTAACATTATGTTTTTTTATACAAAGTCTATGTGTATGGGTTGAACCTTGGCTAATAATGACTATGGTGTGTGATTTTGTTAGGAGGATTGGATTGCATGAAACTTTTGGGTTTTTTTTTTTTCTTTTGAACTGATTTTGGTGTTTTGTTTTTGTAGCTTTTAATTCTAGGCTTTCCAGTTCGAAGTTCTAGAGGAGCAAAATTTGGGAGTTATTATTCTATTCCTGATTTGAAGGAAAGGTAAGTTTTGAACTAATTCATTGTTTTTTTTTTTTTACTGTGGGTTGGTTTGCTTTATCATTTCATATAATGATCACAATGGGTATTGGTTTCTCTTTATGGGGTTGAGATCCCTGGTCTTTTCTCTCATTTCATTGATTATGATCATTTCGTGCTTTTCCTCTTGGATTGGAAGAGTTTTTAATCTTTTTTCATTGATTAAGAGAAATGGGTTTTTATGGAATTCCTTCATGGTTGAAGAAGTATGGCAATGATTGAATGTTTTGGTCTTATGGACTTGTATTGTATGCATTTTGTGTGGTTTTATTCCTTTGTGTTACTGAGAAAGGGAGAGTAGCACTAGTTGCACAAGTCAAGTCAATAGGGTATGCCTCCCTATTTGGAAACACATAATTGCCGTTGATAGCCTGATAATATGGGTATGATGCGGCACTAGAATGATACGGATAATATGGAGCTATCAGAGAAGGGTCTAAAGGAGCAAAAATGGGAGCTGTAAGAGGAGGTGCAGCGGGCAGAGCCTGTCTTAGACCATAACATTTGACACAGGTCTCAGCATTGATGATAAAGGGGACATACACCATAGTTAGCAATTTGTAGTATGGCGGGTAGGCAAAATTCAGATAAATTAAATAGGTTTTTGTCAAACTATAGTCTGATCAAAAGTGCTGGAAAACATGCAAGTTTAGTTACACATGCTAATAGAAGACTACAGTATCTCTAATTCAACCTGACAACTAGAGCAAATGTCAAATGTTACAGAAGGGAATGTTTAATACCATATTATCCAACAGTTCTATGTTGGATCATATGGTATTAAACATAACCCACAATCCATGTGGATTACATGGACTACCTTGCATACTCAAGCTTCTGAATAACTATCCCATTGAGTAGAAGCTCTGAACTGTAAACTGTTGCACCTGCAAGTTTTAAGTTGCGCAAATCTGTTATATTTCTAAGTGCTTCGTTATATGGGAACAGAATCATAAATGTGAGATTTTTCAACCTTTCTCCAATAGAGGTAGACAGATTTTGTAATCTTCTTCAGATGAAAGAACCAAAAATTCATCTGGAACTTTATCATCCTTTGTTGCAGATCTCCCTATTCTCTCCACTGCCTAAGAACCAAAGATAATTAAATTTTAAACGTGATAAGCGAGTTTCTTTATAATCAACATTGGACCATTCGTTTCATACATACTGCTATGCTTGCCAACGGCTCTAGATTAATTAAATTGGTCACTAGGGGCTGGCTGCTCTTTTGTTTCTTTGTTTCAGATTTGGTTTTGTAAAGTTCTTTGAACTAACAAAGAGTAAAGAAAGTAACTATTTCATGTGATAGGTCTTCAAGCATAACTGACTTACATAGTTGCATAAATCTTGTTGTTTTCTGTTTATTGATGAATGTATGTATGTTTCATCATCATCTCTTATAGTGTTATACAATGCGAATTTTAATCGATCGACGACGAAGGCTAGTTCAGATGTTTATGCTCTCCATAATGACGATGATTATGTATAGGAGGAGACACATTCCTAGAATGTTAATTGTCAACCGAGATGAAGAAAGACGTTCTATGTTGAAAAGAATGTATCGTGAGAGTGATCGTTTATGCCATGAACAACTTAGAATGAAGCGAAGCATATTCTTGAGGTTATGTTCTCGCTTACGTGGGTATGGGTTAAGAAATAGTCGCCATTTGGATGTTCAAGAGCAAGTAGCTTTGTTTCTCAACATTGTTGGACATGATAAGTGTAATCGAAGCTCGTGTTTCGAGTTCCTTCGCTCTGGCCACACTGTTAGTATTTACTTTCATCGTGTGTTATCTTCGATACTACGATTACACAAAGATGTTGTCAAACCTGCTACAGAAGCAAACTCCCCAGCTAATGGTGGGAGTCACCGTAGTTGGCATCATCATTTTCAGGTTAGATTAAAATTACTTTAGAAATTAAACTTAACATATTTAAATATAGCCAATTATATTATTTTACTAGTAATATTTAACTAGTTACATTTCATATAGGATGCTGTAGGTGCAATAGATGGCACTCATGTCAAAGCCACTGTCGCCAAAGCAGATCAAGCTAGATATCGTAACAGACTTAATTTCATTTCCCAAAATGTGCTTGTTGCTTGCACATTTGATATGAAGTTCACTTACGTGCTTGCTGGGTGGGAAGGGTCGGCTCATGATGGTCGACTCCTTCGAAGTGCCGTGAGTCGCAATGGGAGTCGTTTAACTGTGCCTAATGGTATGTTAATATAATAGATTTTATCTAAGTTTATAATACTATAATAACTTAATACTAATATTGTATCATTTTTAAATGTATAGGTAAATATTATCTAGCTGATGCTGGATTCCCACTAGTACCAAAATTGTTGACACCGTATCGCGGTACACGATATCACCTTCGTGATGTTGCTGGTCAACGCCCAACAAATGAAAAGGAATTATTCAATTTTCGCCACTCATCACTTCGAACGGTTGTCGAACGAACTATTGGTTTGTTGAAGAAGAGGTTTGCATATCTTAGGCACCATCCATATCATGATATTGATACCCATGCAAAAGTGGTACTAGCATGTTCTGCGATTCATAACTTCCTTCGTGAAGGAGATCCTGATGACCATTGTAGCGATGACGAATCTGAAGAGAGTGAAGAAGAGGAAGAAGATGAAGATGAAGATGAAGATGAAGATGAAGAATCTATTGTTATTGCTAGGACACCTGAGTGGACAAACAATAGAAATCAAATGGCTATGAGGATGTGGGATGTTAGAAAAGATGAACCTTAAGATTATATTTGTATTTGTTCTTGATTAGAAGATATCAAGAATTCTGACATTAGTTCTATATTCTTGTAGAATTCTGACATTGGATTCTATTTCTAACTTAGCACCAGATCTTTTGCCTTAGTTAAGAGAACACAATTAATCTGAAGAGAGTGTTTGCTATCAGAAAATTAATTGTGAATTCATAAAAGAACAGTTGGCTTACTCACTGAAGTCTTTCTCAAATTGGACTACTGATCTAGTGTTTTGCAATCTTTTACTTGTCTATAGTGAATTCATAAAAGCTGAAACATGGATTCAAGTTTTCTTTTGCAATCTTTTACTTGTCTATAGTGTTTTGTGGGCTGAGGAGTTGATAAGTTATCTTTGTAGGTATGGCATCCAAATTACAATGGAGTGATTCGATGGATTTGGTTTTGATTAGAACATTGGTGGATGAGAGTAATACCGGAGGAAAAAAAGCAGATAATGGGTGGAAGTCAAGCGCACTAGAGCGCGTGGTGGAAGAAATTAATAAATCTCACAATATGGTAATTACCCACGATCATGTCCGGTCGAGGCTGAAGACCTTCAAGAAGCAATATTTGGCAGTTCGATAAGTTCACAAGCAAAGTGGGTTTGGATTCGACTATAGTAGCGGACTCATCACTGCAGACAACGAAGTGTGGGAAGACTATGTTGCGGTAAGCTTTCTTAAGCATGGTTCAATATGGTTCGGTAGGACCTCATGCGAGTTATTTTTCAATGTCATTGAGAATGCTAGTTAGAATTTATTGATAATGTTAGTTTTCTAATCTTTATTCACTACAACACAAATGCCCAATAATAGCATTTGTTAAAAGCGTTTTTACTAAATACGCTATCAAAGATCAAATTTTTGGCGTAAACAAAAATGAAAACGCTACAAAAAAAAGGCGGGAATTTTGGCGCTCGCTTTTGTCCTCCCTCGTTTTACTGGGCGCTCGAGTTAGATAGAGCTCGATGAAACTCCACCCTCCCCTCAATCTCGTCGTCTCCCTCACTGATTGCTCCCTCATCTCGCCATCTCCCTCCCTGCTCTCTCCATATCTCCATCTCCCTCACTGCTCTCTCCATCTCGCCATCTCCCTCACTGCTCCCTCCATCTCTCCATCGCCCTCACTGCTCTCTCCATATCTTCATCTTCATCTCCCTCACTGCTCCCTCCATCTCTCCGTCGCCCTCCCTCTTTCGATTCACCTCTCTTTAGAGAGAAATGGTTGGGATGAGACCATATGAACCAGATGAGGGTGAGTCTGAGTTTGTTGAAGTTGATCCAACTGGAAGATATGGAAGGGTACTTAAAAATCTCTCCTTTGTTGCTTGTTTGGGTTCTTCTTTATGTTCTTCATTTCTGATATTTGGTTCTAATTTTGTTGGTTTTTCAGTACAATGAGATCCTTGGGAAAAGAGCTTCAAACACAGTGTAAGAAACTTAAAACCCCATTTGTTATTTTTTCATCCCTTTTTGAGATTTTGAAGAAATTTCAGTTTTTTATGAGAACTTTTGCAGTTTTATGAGATGGGTATATGTTGATTTAGTTATATGTTGGTGGGTTTTCTTCCTTTTTGGTTTTGGGTGTTGCAGTTACAGAGCTTTTGATAAGTTCGAAGGGATTGAAGTGGCTTGGAACCAAGTCAAGCTGTATGATTTCCTTCAGAGCCCTGAGGATCTTGAGAGGCTTTACTGTGAAATCCATCTTCTCAAGACCTTGAAGCACAAAAACATCATGAAATTTTACACCTCTTGGGTTGATACGGCCAATAGGAACCACTATTTTGTAACTGAGATGTTCACTTCTGGGACTCTGAGACAGTAAGTTTTCATGGGATTTCATTGATTTCCATTTTCAGTGTTTATGAGTATGGTACTTGAGATTTGGAATTTAGGGTTGTAATGTTTTTTGTAATTTTGATTCTCTTTTGATTAGATATAGGCAGAAGCACAAGAGGGTAAACATTAGAGCAGTGAAGCATTGGTGTAGACAAATCTTGAAAGAACTAATAGTGAATACCATATCCTTTGCGATGCCTTTCAATCTGAAACAACTACCTATTAAGATCAAATGAATTGTA
This sequence comes from Berberis vulgaris, assembly GCA_963556465.1. NCBI lineage: Eukaryota > Viridiplantae > Streptophyta > Magnoliopsida > Ranunculales > Berberidaceae > Berberis > Berberis vulgaris. The sequence continues at coordinate 58,921,504 of OY747129.1, read as the reverse complement.
AAGTGATTAGCTTTCAGATACATTGAAAAGGAATTAGATTTCAGATGCATGTTAGGATTCCAGATGCTCTATTCATGAACACTAGATTCATTTGATATTTCCGGTGATGTCGGCATCATTGTAGATTCTGCGTACTTCTTACCCTTTTCAGTTGATATTTTCTTTTACTTTCCTGTTCTATTTTCAGACCAATAATATACTATTTTCCTTGTTTGTTTTCTCTGGGTGTCCCATCTCTTTACTAATTAAAACATTTTACCCTACCTTCCATCAATTGAAAAGAAAGAAAGAAATTTTTTTATTGATTCAAGAATTTCTAGGGTTTTCTTAGTTGTACCCTTTGATTTGATAACAGTGGTAAGTAGTTTTCTGATTGATGATAGAAACAAAGGGTGGGTTCTGGTGGTTTTCCCACCACCCCATAAAACCCAGACATGGAAAAGTGGTTTTGTAGAGTGGAATTGATGTGGATAATTGGTTTTAGGGTTAGATCTACTCAATCAAAGATATTTGATGCTCAAGTTTTGATCCTTTTGAAGAATTAATTTTGGGATTTTTTTTGGTCAAATATCATCAGGTTTGAAGGTCTTGGAATTTGAGCTTGGTCAAAGCAAAAATCTTCAATCAAGGATTATTGTGAGTCCCCTTAATTATTGAAAAATTTATCTGCTGAATTGATCATGGTGATGGTATTGTCAGACTGATTTATTGAATTAATTGATTAATCACTATATATATATATTTTTTTTTGAGATTTGGTGATGAATTAGTAGATGGGTATGATGGATTTCTGAGGAATTTCAGATGCAGATCTTGATGATTTTGGTTTTATTTATTAGTTCTGAGTAGAATTTATATGTTGTAGTATGTATATCTGTTGCAATAATTTTGGGTTATTTTATTTATTATTACTTTTTAATTTTTATTGATAAAATTATATGCATAATGCATTAGTATGGTGACATTTAGATTTACAGAAATATGATAGCTTGTATTCTTGTGAGATTAGTCATGGATAGGGTAGGGAAACAACTATCAGCAGTCAGGAAATACGGCTAATGAAATGTTGTCAAATAATTTATGCTGCAGCATAGATCATCTTAGGTCTTATTTATTTGATTTATGCATAGATAGTTAAAAAATCAAGGTGTTTCATCTATTCAGGTATAATTTCTGTCACAAGCATGCTTTGAGGTTGTAGAAGTATCTATTTTATGTCATGCATGAATGATACCTTGTTCTTACACAATTGACATAAAATTTATGCTTAAATTGACACAGTATCTGAAAGATGTAGGATGTTGTAAGCTAATTTATCTTATTTATTTATAAGGAGAGCTGACAATTAGGTTTCAATCTCTGAAAAAGGATTAACCTGACTAGTTGTTATGCTTTGCATGATGTGGACGGAGACTTAATTCTGGACAAAGCTTTCAGCCTTCATCTTCTTCCACCGTTAATTGAACAAGTTCCCAGTTCCCATATGATGTAGTAGTAATGCCGTATCATTCTCTGCTTTCAATCAAAAGATTCAAAACCAAGAACATGCGTAAGGAAAATATAACAAGGAACAAGAAACCTACGGAGACATCTTGAGACTGAGATTGTTCTGGGGTTCTTAGTGGCTGAAATCACAGTGTCATTTGACCAAACTGCAAAGTTGGGGTTGAAATTCTTGATGTAATTCCACTGGGCATTATTTCTCATTGTTCATGAATGGAAACTTATTTGATAGCTATTCTGAGTTCCAAACTTCAGCCAGTTTCTAAATGCAGATTACTCTGTTTTCTCCATTAAGTATTTATTTCATTTTCTCATCTCTCAAGATGTTGTGTTAGGTTGATGAGGACCATCATCTCTGTTACGCCCATATAATCGTATGGTGAGTTTACTTTAATCACAGTCTTCATGTATATTTGATTTACACTTATTTGCTGAATTGTTACCTGTATAGTTAAGACATATCTTAAAGCATGGAATGCCATCATCTATTTAACTTTTATATGATTTATTTATTTTCACAGTATTAATGGGGGCTGAATGCGTAAGAACAGTTGATAAGGAAGACATAATTCCTCCTGTTCTGCCTGGTTTTGTTTCACTTCCATCTTTCATTGTAAAGAAGATGACTGATAGTGAAGTCATGACGAGTTCCATGGCCCGTGCGGGTGTTTCAGCACCACAACCAACAGAAATGAACAACAAGTGTGAAGTTGGTGACGATTACAAGAGACCTTAGGCGTAGACCAGGGATAAACTACAGTCAATTTGATAATAGTTCAGAGGAGGAATCCGACTGCGAAAAAATTGATCAGGTCACTTTATCCTTGTCTTTTCTCATCACAAGGACAGATTTTGGGGATTTTTAAAAAGCATTGCTCATCTAGTTTTCAGGCAACAACATTTCTTGAGTATTTTTTGACATTCACTTGTTTTGCAGAAGATAAATTCAAAGCCGCAGATTCCAATGAGGCAGAGAGATTTGGATTTGAACCTGGTCGAGACTTCACTCTGGAAAGTTTCAAAAAGTATGCAGATTATTTCAAGGTACAATATTTTAAAGAGGAAATAATCACAGAATTGGGGGGCAATCAGCGTGTGGGAGCCCACCTACAACTTAGTCTCCTACAATGTTGAATATAGATTGGAGATGTATGCGCTGTTATAAAAATGTTGCCAAGTTGTGTTATAGTTATCTCTTCCATGATGCACAATTTCTGAGGTTTCATTTGTTCTATTTGCAGGCGAAAAGCCTCTTGATATGCCATATGAAGTTGATGTTTCTATTCCATTCAAGGGTTATGAACCCATTGAGTTCACTCTCACTAAAATGTGTGGTAAGGGAACGCCAGCCTGCTTTAACGTCAGGAACTCAGAAAGCTAATGAAAGAAAATATGGTTCAATTTAAATCAAGATACATAAAGAAATCCTGAAGCAACAGGTTTTATATTCCTTTTTCCTTTACGGGTGATTGCATGCTATAAGGATAGTTGAGGTTATATGTTGTAGTTATATGGGATAGTTATCTGATGTTGTAGTCCTGGTGCTACATGTTTAGTCCTCTCCGTAACATTAGTGTCATAGTTACAAGCAGGGTGTAGAAATAACAATTTGGAGCTATATATATATATATACACACATAGTTGTTGACACTGATTTTTGAATTTTAGGTTGGAGTGCAAAAACATCATTTTATCAAAGCTTAACAAAGGCACAATATACCCACTTAGCTGTATAATATCGGATTACATATTAAATATTCCAGCAATACAAAGCCCCCTGACAACATAGCCCTCGTCCCTCTTATGGCCGGAACAACATAGATATCGATATCTGCAATCATAAGCTGGATGCTTAGATTTGGAAAGAGTGAATATGTTATCCATACCAAAAGAAAGTTACATAGCAGTAAGATCTAAATGTGTTTGCCAAATGTGCAGTTAGGCACAGTTTATAGCTTAGGTTTTGACTTGGTAACATAGGATACTAGGACAAAGGTCAGCAGGGCATGGCTCGAGGATGCTAGCAATTGTAATGGAATCTGCACCTTAAAACAAGGAAAAGAAATGATGCCAAAAGCTCCTTTTCACTGCGGTCTATCAAGATCCAAAGTTTTTTCTTTCTTTTGTTTTTAAACTGAATAAATATAGGTTGTAACTTAGATAGTAAACACAGGATGGAATACATCTTTATCCTCTTTGCCTGTGCTGCACATGCAGCCAGGGGCTTCCATTCTCCTTAGATATGTCAGACTAATCAGGTTTCTATATCTGAGGCCTTTGGGTTTGTAACTATTTGGTTGATTTTGTTGAAGGTTTCATGATATCAAGGAATTTGATGAGAAAAAGAGAAGTTGTCGTAGGCGTATCTCAGATCACAATGCACGTCGTCAGAAACCGACACCTGAAGCAATCCAGTTCAGTTCTGGTAGATTGCTATCACAATTCTATGATACTCTCGTAGCTCTTACTCTTGAATTATTTTTTTTCTAATGGTGCATGTGCATGGTAGCACTACGTTACGTTGTGTGTGTGACTAGAAGTTGTAACATATAGGTGGGGTTGATATCTATCTTTTGTATGAATTTTGATGTCAAAGTTAGGTCACATAGACAGACAAATTATTGTATTTATTATTTATTTATCGTTAACTAAGGCTCTGCTAGATGCTGGTGCTAGAGTTCTTGCTATTGAAAAGGTCTAAGGCTGTTCATTTCCTCATTTTTTTTACATTGAAATTTTGATGAAAGCATGAATACCTCCAAACATTCATTGCCAATATATTGCGTTTCAATCGACAAAAAATAATTTCTGGCCTTTTTAAAATAAAAAAAAGATGCCCCTTTTCCATAGGTTTTATGATACTTCTGTTTAGAATTAATATACCCAAGATTTACATTGTTGAGTTTGGTAATGGATTGCAGGATCCCCATATGGCTGAAATTGTTAGAGAACGGTTTGAATCGATTGAGCGCTTCATGGTAATTTATACACAGATATGTTAGTTTTATTAACTCGTCTAGACTGTACAAGAAATCATTATATTATTCTCCAAATATTGACTATTGTAAATGTTTGTACTTTTCATAGTAATTTGATATTTTCTTGTATGGTTCATCTGCTGTTATTTCTATTACAGCTTGGAAGGTCGTGCATTTGATGAATCTTCACATGTTCTTTGTAGGTTCTGCAAGAGGACTTCACAAAATGTGATATTTATTCCTACATGACATCTGTGATGGAAGATGAAACATTAACCAGGATAGATTCTAAAAGAGCAAAAGTAAGTGATCACATGTGCCCAAGCTTGTTGGTTTATTTATTTATTTTTCGTTTAGGGAAATCTGTTAAGAAAACAGATTTATAAATATAAGAGAGTCCATCTAATGAAATATCCAAACGTAATAGTTGTCCTAGAAGAAATCCTTGGATATCTTGTCCAACTTATTGAATTAAAAAAATGGGCGTGTAAAATTTAAAATATTTTCTTGTACTTGCAAAGAGTTTTCTTTGATGGAGTACCTAAGCACGCTCGAGTTTCGTTGTTGTCTCAATTAAAGCCAAGACTCTTTGACATAAATTTGACCCTAGGGATCAAAGCAAACAATGAAGGTTATGTGGGTACCTAGCAAGACAAGAAGAGATCCCAAAGAGGGTGCAAAAGCTTTTAAACAAGTCAATGAAGTCAAAGAACATATCACAACTGATCCTAGGATTGATTCAAGATCTCTACATCGTGTAATAAGAATTCAGGATAGAATTTTGGTCACTGCAAATATGTTTTATGATTGTTTTCCTTCCCATTTTCCATTTGGAGGTTTAGGGCTTTAGGCACATGTTTTGGGGTTTAGAGAGTTTTTGTAAACTATCTTTGTAATAGGAGTTTTTGTTTTGACCTTTTGTTGTTCATTTACATGGTAATGTTTAGCTGAATTAAGAATTTTAGCTTTGAGAGAAGGGGTTTCTCTTCTATCCACCCCTACCTCTTAGATTTGATTAGATTCTAAGGTGGAAATCCTCAAGTTGTGAGTGCCTTGTTAGCTTCATAGTTTCACTTTACATCACATACCTTTGAATATTTCACTCTTCGCTTGGATTGCTAGTTGGTAGTATTATTGCATTATAAAGCCTGAGATTACGTCGTGTTTTAGGTTTGGACTTTTGTTATATGAGCATATCAGATGGGATTCTGTCAATTATCTCCAAATGCATTGTTGTTGTATGATATCTATTTGGCAGAGCTTGGTTTTAGTCTCCCATAAACTCTGAGCTCCCAGGAATTTTAATGTTGGATATTGTTAAATATTGAGGTAGTGGCTGACACTCATTGCCTCACTGAGAAGAGAAGTTAATCAATTTTTTCCAGTTCTCTACTACAGTGGTTTATTGAATCAGTGCCGATTTTTTTTTTCTTCTGTCTTATTATTATGGCTGCTGCTGCTGCTGCTATCTGCTGCTGCTGCTGCTGCTGCTGCTATCTGCTGCTGCTGCTGCTGTTGCTGTTGCTGTCATTGCTATCGTTGCTGTCGATAGCCCCTGTTGCTGTTGCTGTTGATGTTGCTGTTTCTGCTGTCGTTGTTGTTGTTGCAGGTGTAGATTAATAAGAGTTTGTACATTATGTACATTCATCATCACAAAAATTATGTCGTTGCTTTCGTTCCCTTTTTTCCCTTGAAACATTATGTACATTCATCATCACAAAAATGTTTAGATCATTCAACATTTCTTTTAGCAAAAGGAAGTGAAAATAATACATTTTATTTTCTTTTGCTTGATCACCAACATGGTGTTTCTTGTCTTTGTCACAATGAATTTCGAGTGCTCAGGCTAATGCATACATGATAAGATGTAATAAAAAGTCATTTGATAGTAAAAAAAAAAAAAAAAAAAAAAAAAAAAATTGCTATGTATACTTACCATGGTAAAGTCTACCATAGCGGTTTTAGAGTCTACTATAGCGTTTTTAAAACGCTATGGAAGAGGCTACCATAGCGGTTTTGAAACGCTATAAAAGCCAAACTTACCATAGCGTTTTAAAACCGCTATAATATCCCCTGGGTCTATTATAGCGCCGGCTGTCATAGCGGTTTTTAAACGCTATTGATCACAATTTTTCTTGTAGTGATTGAAAGTTTTTCTCCAACTATTTTTATTTTATTGATTGTTCTAATCTTTTTGTTAAATTAGATTGTTTTCTCAATTATATTTCTTAACATTGTTTAGTCACACAAGGAAGCAAAAAAAGTTCGTGGCAAAATCTTTCCATACTATGGCGATCTTGCAATCATTATAGGAAATGATCAAGCAACTGGCGATCGCTGTATAGCAAGTCGTGATGATGACAATGTACCCATGGTTGAAGCAAGTGAAAGTGTCCATACAGAAACTGGAGACAGGGAAGATGTTGCCTCGGGTTCTACTACATTGTCTCGCAAACGCAAGCGAACGTGTGACAACGATGATCCCGAGTTTGCTAAGGCCATATCGAGTATATGCAAGGCATTTGAGCAAGCGAGTGTTATGCCTATACGATTGGAAACCTTCCCTTGGCAAGAAGTTGAGAAGGCTGTAAGGGCGGTTCCTGGACTTACCGAAAGTCAAATTTTAAAAATCATGAGAAAGTTCAATGGGAACGTAGAACTTGGTACTTTCTTTTTAGGATTGACCGAAAAAACAAGGGAGGGTTGGATTCTTGCAGAGTTGGAGGATAATTAGTTTGGAGCAAAAGTAATTGGCTTCTTGTCTTTAATCCTTTTTATGTGTTTTGATTAGTAATCAAGGAGTTAGAAAGTTTGGATTTTGTTTAATTGGTGTTTGGAAGTATGTGGTTTAGGACTTGTTACATTTATGCAGTAAACATGATTTCATTTTGAAAATTTTAGTCAATATATATTGCTAAATTTTTTTATTAGAATTTTGAATACCAGTATTGAACGTTGATTTCTCATTGAAAGATTTAAGCAGACGTCGAGTTTAAAATTATACTGTAAGGATGTTTTGCAGGAAGCAAAATCAAAATCATATTCTAGTTTATATATAAAAGTAGAATTGTGGGATCTTCAAAATGAAAAAAAAAAAAAAAATCCCATAATTAGTTTTGGGCAACCAAACACTCACAATAGGAATTGGAATCCAATTCCCATGGACAACCAAACATCAAAGTTGGTCAAGTCCATGGCATGGGATGCCATGACATGGGATGCCATGGAATGGGATTCCAATTCCCACCTTAGGATTCCATGCAACCAAACACACCCTAAGAGTCATCCTATAAGGTATTTACTAAATTCCTCTGGTTAGTTTTGAACGTAAACTCACCTGCAACCTCTCACTAAGAGGAGGAAAGTATAAACAAGAGGAAAGTTGTGGTTGTCTGGGTGAAGTTACGACCATTTTTCAGTGAGACATTGCTCATGAAGTGTGAAATTACTTTGCTTTCTGTGTGGGTTCGGCAGGCTTGTGAACTGATCTTGGAAACCAAAGCAGGGAATTGCATATTAAACTTCATCCCAATTTCTGCAGAAGATCAGCAAACAAGTCATCCATTACTCTGCCTTTGAAGCTGTCTGTGATGAAATTACCCAAACAACTCCACACCTGGACAAGGGCATGCATGGAAATTTTTTCTTTTTTTCCCAAGGCCAAACAAAGATTTTATTAATGAAGAAAAGGACGGTGAGAGACACACCCACATAAAGATACCTCAAAGATGAATAACCCTGCGCAATTACATTCTCTGATTTGCTATGCCCTCATGGAATTGTATGTTGATACTGCTGTTCTGTTCACATTTTGAGCCTTCAATCTCGTATTTCCCAATTGAATCCATCTGTATCAGAATATGTCTTCAAGAGAAGGAAAGGTACTAAGGATGTAGGTGCCAACACCTTCTAAGAGCAGCGTTTACAACACTACTTGCACAGAATTTGTCTTCAAGGAAAGGTACTACTAATGTAGGTGACAACACTTTCAAAGATCAGGATTTACAACACTACTTGGAGATTAAAAACCGACAGATGCACAGCTTGTTTAATATTTGATAGCTATTCATCCTCTACAATCTGTTGTTGACTTTAATCTGAATACTTTGTTGTTGGAAATTATACTGCCACCCATCACGATTCATACTTGCATGTAATGGCATTTCCAACTTGTCAATTGCTAATGGTTGTTAACTTTTCGTTTGCAACATCAAAATTCATTCACAAACTAAAGGCCTTAAAACCCCCCATATACAAGCAAAGACATTCACAACCTACCAATAACAACTCTATTCATTGAAAATCTTTGTGTTTCATGCCAGCCCAAATGGTCTGAATGATCGCAATCTTCCACACCACTTTCGACTTCCCAATGTACAAGACCTCACAGCTCCACAATCTAAAGAGCTCAACCATACGTTCTTGCAATACCCATGCCACCCAAAAAGAGGAAATAATTTTAGACTGTATGAACATCAATCAATTCCAACTCCCCTATCTCCTGATTCCCAAGCACAAGCATATAGTCCACCTGCATTCCTATGCTAGTTGACACATCCTTTGTAGTAGACCGTTACATCCAATACTACACAAGCAGACATCAATTTTAATAGGACATCCTTACAGTTAACTTTGCGAAATTGTTTTAATTTGGCAAACGACTGATCTTCCGAACACTATCTACTATAGTCATCAATATGACTCCTGTATATTGGACACGGCTAGCCATTGTTTCCTCATTAGTCATTAATAAATTTGATGCGTCCAAAATCTTGTCTCCTATAAATTTGACCTGCAAAACAAATATTAGATTGCCAAAGACCACGCTTTTGGTGGCCGAAGGCACTCCGATGCTTAAGTCAATAACTCAATTGGAGATGGAGATAAATCTAGATAGAACTCAATTAAAATTGCATACCTTTTGTCAAATGTTCTCTTTACCTTATATAATGGTCATTATTAATTCTCTACATAACTTAAGCATGTGAGGCGCAACGAGAGGAGACATTCTTTGTAGCAATCTCCTTCTTGATGAAGATACGTCCTCAGAGGCGTAACTCTCTCCATGACTATTTTTCTCTGCAACGTTCATCCTCTTTAAGGGAGAACTCTATCGAGCCTGAATTTGGGCCTCCAACTTTGATTTATTCCAATGGGCCCTATTTGGGGTTTTACGATCGGATCCGTCCTTTCAGGGATTTGTGAATTGAACTGCTTCTTGAAATATTTGATCCTCGTGATGGATGATCCCTGCCATGTGTATGGCTGTGATGACAGTCTTATTTGATGTATCATCAGCTACTCCCCCCCCTTAGTGTGTATGTTGACGTAACCACTAACTTTACGGTGGTTGGATTTTTTATTTCACCATCGCGACGCATTTAATGTCATTACCAGTTGTTACTGTGTTTGTTTATCCGGTGTCTCATCCGCATGTTCGTTTCGGCGTGATTTTTGGGATTTTGCGCGGCCATCGTGTCCCGCACATTTTCCTATGAGTAGTCCTTTCATTGTTCAACCCTATAAAAAGAAGGAGGTGGATACAATACTTTCTTCTTAATGTTATCTTCGTTCCCGGGCTATGAGTTCTTTCTCTTTCGTTTTTGTCTCATAAAGATGTCTAGCTTCAGAGTTTTAAGTGGTAATGTGCTTGCTACTTGCAAAACTTACTTCTCCCCCAAGCGGGTGGCACGAACGACTCTGGATAGTGTTCGTTACGACTATTCATTCCCATATGACCTCTAGATCATCCTGCTTGAAGATGGTGACAATCCTTGTCGTCCGAGGACTGGCTGCGTTGTACCCTGGCATGTTTCAAGCAGCTCTAGAAATCTTCTGAGAGTATCTAGAATTCTTGGGCACCGCCCCTGCGCAAATGGTTCCTAACGGCTAGAGTGTAATGATCGCGACTTTAGCGAGGGTTGTTTTATCTGGGACTCCGATGAAGATCAGGGTTTTGCAATCCGTAGTGGGGTTTAGTGTAAACACGAACCGCACTTGCTATCTCTGTGGTCCATCCTGTTTTAAAATCTCAGGAACGAGTATAGGGGCTGCTCGAGGCCCTGTTTTACGTGTCTTTTACTTCTGATTATTTCAGGTTACACAATGTGCAAATTCTGCGATCATTCCGAAAACCCAAAAGGAATGAACTATTTTTGTCTGTAGAATAACAAGAGTTTCATGATCGATTTAATAAGCTGCCCAAGTCCCAAGTTGAAGCTTTTCTTACTACGAATATCCTCAATTGTAGGTTTGTAGACTATGAGTGAGTTGGATCGTGAATCGCTTACGACGGCTTTTGCTTCGGAAGTTACTATTGCGAGCGCTGTACTATTGTCATTTCTGACGAGGGGCGGGAACATACTCTCCGACTACTGTTGAAGATGCGAGCAATGATTGGAAAGTGAGCTCCACTAAGAAGCCTACGGGTCGCAATGCTCCTATTATTGCAAGAGGGCCATTAATGCTGGGTTGAGCATTAGAAAGAGGAAGGTTCCCAGGCCTGCTAGTTCATATAAGCTGTTGGCGATCAATTCTGGTTATGTATCGAAGAAGAAGAAGTTTGCTATCTCGGTTCCTGGTATTATCAAGGCTCCCATTTTTCCTGTATCTTCCGGGAAGGGTGGTGGTGATGTTTTTTATCCTATTGCTCGAGAGGTTGAAAAGATAAATCATATTCTTGAGAGGAGCAAGAAATAGGTTTTTTGTCCATTGGATAATCATGAGAAGAGTCTTGTCTTTTCGTATGCCGTGCCCGATTTCAACAACTTATCCGTTGATGATTCCCGTGTTATCAACAACAAGATGTTCCAGCTTGGTATCAAAATGTCTAAGAATCCGAACAGCACGAAGACTTTGTCTGATTTTGAGTTCGACTCCTCATTGGATGATCAAGTTGTTACTTGCGGTTTGGGTTCTAAGGTTCCTGTTTCTTCTGTCATCACGGGTACTTCAGAGTTGCTTGCTACCCATCCTACTGTTAAGATGTTCAGTGCTCACAATCTCATCGTTGATTGTCATGAGCGGTTGGTCGAGAGGTTTCCCATGCCCGTTCATCCACCATGTAATCATTCCGATGAAGGTTTCAAGCATCTCATGGAGGGGATGAGTCACCTCATTTATGTTGGCATTATGAGGTCAGATTATAAGGCCGCACACGATCAGGTGGCGTCATTGAGCATAAGATGGAGGGACTGCCTTGGTTTTATCTCATGTTCTCTGTAAATTTTATTCGATGAGAGCGTAGTGTATGGAGTATGCGAAGGCTGCTGATGCTGCTCAGACTTTGCTAAAGAACGTCAAGGCAAATCAAAATAAGTTTGCCTCCAAACTCGAGGCCTCCGAGATGGAGTTGAATAAACTACATTCTCAGTTGAGTATTGTTGAGAAGGAGTTTTTCGAACGAATGACTGATTGTAACGAGGCCAAGCGTTCTGCTGCAGTGTACTCCCCCAGTATGAAAACTTCTTTGTCACAAGTTGCTCAGTTGAACACTGAGTTTGCTACTGCCAAATCAACGGCTTCTGCTAGGCTTACTGTCGTTGAGAGCGAATTCGCATCGACTAGGGCTGAGCATGTATCAGAGTAGTCGATGGTCGTCACGACTACCTAGAATTTATTGAGTCGCAAGGTCTGGATTGATCTAAATATCGTTGTTGCATTGAGCAAGTATTTGAGGGTGAGGAGGAAACCGTTCCGGATTCACGGAGTGACCGGTGCCATCGAGTGATCTTGTTGTTGATAGAAATGTATTTTCTTGAATACTCTTACTGGCCCTCTTCATATATTTATCCTCATGTAGCCTTTTCCAATGCAATGAATTATAAAATCAATAAGAATCTCATTTAATTGATTTTTATCGTTTGTACGCAGTATGTCTTTCGTCTAACTAGTTAGACTTAGCTTTTTTCTTTTGACATCCCTGGTTGAATTCTGACTTGTTTGCCCAAACTTTTGATGTTCGACGTATTAGTCGTGTGGAAGCTTTTTATGAAATCCAACATTTCAGTCTGGATTTTGATGTCGTCTATTATAGTCAACAAAAGAAAAAGTTTGGCTCACGTGTCTAGGTATTTTATGACTTCATGGTTGTTCACATAAGAAGTTTCATGTTTATATCCGACTTCTTTGTCCTGATACATATATTTAGACTTTACTCGTAGCCTGATACTTTGGTCGTGTTGTGTATTTCTTTAAGTAAAATATTTAATCTGACTTCTTTGTCCCGACTAAAATTTATCGCTTGAATGCAAGATGAAGGGTGTGAAAGAGTTTTATTGATAATATTTTTTCAAATGATCTACAATCCATGGTCGCTGTAATTGTTTGCCTTCTGCATTTTCTAACCAGTATGTCCCTGGTCTATTGATTCTTATCACTTTGTATGGTCCTTCCCAATTCGGATTCAATTCGCCCGCTCCTGGTTCGTTTGTGTTGATTGAATTTTTGGATGACCCAATCATCGACATTGAACGTGCAAGGCTTTACTTTTATGTTATAGTTGTTTGCCATCTGTTGTTGGTAGGTTGCTGTTTTGATATAAGCCTTTTCTCGCTTTTCTTCGAGAAGATCTAATTTGTCTTTCAGTGCTTCATTGTTGTCGTTTGTTCGGAACACTTTGATTCTGAATGTAGGCATACCAATTTCTACGAGTATCATAGCTTCAGACCCGTATGCAAGGGAAAAAGGAGTCTCCCTTGTTGTAGTCATTTTCATTCTTATGTATGCCCAAAGGATGCTGGATAGTTCGAATGTCCACAATCCTTTTATGCTTCCGATCGCTTCTAGGATCATTCTGTTGGTGACTTCGGCTTGCCCATTTGCCTGTGGATGGGCTGGTGCTGAGAAGTGTTGTTGGATGTTCAGATTTTTGCACAATTCCCTAACCTTTTTGCCTTGGAATTGCTTCCAGTTGTCTGTGACAATTACTCTTGGGATTCCTAATCTGCATATTATGTCTTTCCAGAAGAACTTTTCAACTTAAGCTTCTCCTATTTTTGCTAATGGTTCTACTTTCATCAACTTAGTGAAGTAATCTATCGCTACGAGGAGGAATTTCTTTTTGTTGGACATTGGGAGTGGTCCTACGATATGCATCCTCTATTGTGCAAATGGTCATGGATTGCTCATCGGGATTAGATTTTGGCCTGGCATGTGAGTATATGGTGAAAATCTCTGGCATTTGTCACAAGTGTGAACGAGTTTGTTTGCATCCGCTTGCATCGTTGGCCAATAGTATCCTAGTGTCAGGGTTTTGTGGGCTAGTGTTCTTTCTCCTTGATGGTTTTCACATGTACCGTGATGAATTTCTCGCAGAACATAGTTAGCATCGTCGAGTGAGAGGCATCTTAGTAGCGGGTTAGTGGCAGATCTCCTGTAGATTCTATTGTTAATCATCGTGCACCGTGCTGCTCGTATTCACAGTTTTCTGGCCTTCATCTTGTCCATTGGAAGCTCTTCGTTCATTATATATGCGAGAATTGGAGTCGTCCAATTGTTTTCCTAGTCTGTTGCACACGCTTCTTGCACTTGATTTTCCAGTATGGAACTTTCCTATATCGTGACAAGCGGATTATCATTTTGTTTAGTGTGTGATGCTTTTCGGCTAGCTCATCAACTCTTTTATTTTTTGCCCTTGCACATCGCCGAATGGTTGCAGTTTGGAAACTTTCCATCAGCAAGGCGGTATTTTTGTGGTAGGCTTTCATCCAAGCATATTCGATTTGAAATTTGCATTCAACTGATTGACCACCAATTTGGAGTTAATGAAGACGTTGATTTCTCTTTTTCCCAAGTGTTTTGCCAATTGTAACCCGACTATTACTGTTTCGTACTCGGCTTTGTTGTTTAAGGCTTTGAAATTGAATTTTATTGCCTTTTCTAATGTTATGCCTTTCGAGTTATACATGATTACTCCAGTTCCTCTTTCCGCCTCGTTGGATGTTCCGTAGCATCGAAGGATCCGTTCGTGGATGTTTGTTTGGTTTGTTCCTCTTCGTGATTACTGTCTTGCTGGTAGCTGCTGCTGCCTGTGAATTCCGAGATTAAATCTACCAATGCCTGAGCTTTTATCGCAGTTTTGGGGGCATAACTGATGTCGAACTACCCAAGTTCTATTGCCCATTTCACCATTCTTCTAGATAGCTCTTGTTTGTGCAATAATGACCGAAGTGGTTGTTCGGTCAAGACAATGATTGGGTGAGATTGGAAGTACGACCGTAGCTTTCTTGACGATATGATCAGGGCGAGCACCAGTTTCTCCAAAGCCGGGTAGTTGATATCTGCATCTGCAAGGGTTTTGCTGATGTAATATACAAGTTTTTGTGGGCCCTTCTCCTCCCATATCAGTGTTGAGCTTACTGCATAGTCGGACAAGGACAAGTATAAGTACAATGTTTCTCCCGTGCTCAATTTTGACAGCACTTCTGTGCTCCCCATGTATGTCTTCAAGCTTTGGAAAGACTTCTCGCATTTTTTGTTCCACTTGAATGTCTTGTTTCCTTTCAAAATTTTGAAGAAAGACATTTGTTTGAGGACTTGGAAATGAATATGTTCAAAGCCGTTATTTTGCCATTGAAACTTTATATGCCCATTATGTTTGTCGGTGATTGCATATTGAAAAGTGCTTGTATCTGTTTCGAATCAGCTTCAATTCCTCTTTGGTTGACCATGTATCCAAGGAATTTCTCCGATTCTACTCCAAATGTGCATTTCTCCGGGTTCAGTTTCATTTTGTATCTTCGGAGTTGGGAGAAGGGTTGTTCGAGATTTTCAATATGATCTGTTCGGTGTAAACATTTGACCAACATGTTGTCGATGTATAACTCCATCGTCTTACCGATTTGGTCTTTGAACATTCTGTTGACCAGTTACTGGTATGTGGCTCTTGTGTTATTTAATTCGAATGGCATCACCTGATAGCAGTATGTACCTCTTTCTGTTATGAAGGACCTCCTTTCTTGTTCAGGAGGGTGCATCTGTATGTGATTGTAGCCAAAGTACGCATCCATGAAGCTCAAGAGTTTGTGTTTGGTAGTGGCATCCACCATCTAGTCTATGCGTGGGAGTGGAAAACTGTTTTTTGGGCAGGCTTTGTTCAGATTTGTGTAATCTACATGTACTCTCGATTTGCCATTTTTCTACTTTACCAACACCGTGTCAGCTAACCAGTCCGGGTAGTGAGATTCTCTGATCATTCCTACAATTATCAGACGATGCACTTCCTCGTTTATTGCTTGGTTACATTCTGGGGCAACTGACCTTTTTTATTTGTCAGACTAGCTTCTTGTCTAGATTGACTTGCAGCTTATGAGTGATGACAGATGGGTCTATTCCCACCATGTCTTTCATCGTCCAGGCGAAAACATCTGTATTATCCTTCAGCAGTTGGACCAATTTCATGGCGAGTTTCAGGTGGATTTTTGTGCCAATCCGAACTGCTTTGTTTCCTCCATCGTCCAAGTAGACTATTGTCATTTCTTTTTCTGGTTGTCCAGTGTTTGGTTGATTTATTAAATGGGTAGAGGTCGTACTGTTCTCCGAAAGGTCAGGTCTTTTTGACTAGGTTGCTGCAATGACTCTTTGGTCATTGTAGTAATTGCTATCTGTACAAAGCTTAATCGATGCATAGTGGCATTTGCGTGCAGCTGGCTGATCTTCTATGATTATCCCGATGCCATTGTTGGTATAGTACTTCAGACATTGATGCATGGTAGAGAATACCACACTCATTTTGTGTATCCAAGGCCTTCTGAAAAGCATATTGTATAAGGATAGAGTGTCAACAACAAGTTAATTTTTCAACAAGACTCGTTGTCTCCCTGGTTTTCCCACTTCAACTAGTAGTTGGATCATTCCTAGCAGACGAAAATGTTCCCCGCTGAAACCTATCATTGGTTGATCGTTGGGTGAGAACAATTCTTCAGTGAATCACATCTTTCGGAACACTGTTAGGTACAACAGGTTGGCCGAGCTACTTGTGTCGACCAGTACCCTTTTGATCTCTCATCTGGCTATCAGTACTGAAATTACTAGGGTGTCATTATGAGGGAAATGGACTCCCTTCGTGTCCTCGTTGAAGAAGGTAAGAGTTCGCTACATCGTTCTGGCACGTTGTGCAGAAGGCCTTGAATAGCTGATCTTTGTTCGTAAATCCTGGATTGATTGCTTCCGAGATTGATTGGATAGCTCATTCTCTCTAATTATGCCATGTAAGACGTATATTAGCTCCCTTGATTGTTCGTCTGACCTGGCTTTTCTTTCTTCAGACTCTCTTTACCTAATGAACTCTCCGAGTCGTCCTGTTTTGATATGGTGCTCGATCTTGTCCTTTAAATTGTAGTAGTACTCGGTGTCGTGCCCCTAGTCCTCATGGAAAGAGCAATATCTACTTTTAATTTTCCCATCTGGATCTCCTCTCAATTTGGGTGGCCACTTAACATCCTCCCACTTCGCCATAGTTTTTCAAGACCTCAACTCGACTTGTTTTCAAAGTTGTGAACAATTTGCTTGTCGATTGTTCGTGTTTGGATCTTTTGTGTTGCAACCTTTCAGGTTCTTGTTAGTCTAATTCGAGTCTACCACTGGTTCAATGTCTTTTCGACTAGCCACTTTCCTCTCGAGGCTTGTCATTCCTCCGTCCTTCTTCTCTCTCGATTGGCTGAAGCATGTCTCTTTTCGGATTCATTCTCCATCTTAGCAGCCACCATTTCTTCAAGAGTGATGTATTTTGGGCGATCTCTAATAAAGTCGCCATATTCTTCGAGGAGTCTAGATTTAGATAATGATAGAACGATCCCCTTTTTTCTTCTGGAGGTGAAGGTGGCAATGGTCGTGTTTTCCCTGCAGCTGTCAATCATGGTCAACTCGTTAGTAAAATGAGTGACGTATTCCCTTACGGTCTCCTCAGGCTTATGTTTAATGTGAAGCAGATAGTGTGGGTCTTTCCTCATTCGTTGACTGCCGATGAACCTTGTGATGAAGACAATGGCTAGAGCTTGGAAATAGTCTATCGATCTCGGTGGCAAGCTGTTGAACCAACTCATCGCTGTGGAAGTGAGGCTGGTTGGAAATTTTCGACATAAAATGGACTCTGTGCTCTCCTTCACTGCCATCATGTGGTGGAAATGTCGTAGATGGTTTGTGGGATCAGTGGTGCCATCGTATGTCTCGAACTTTGGCGGAGTGAACTTTTTTGGTAAATGAGTTATCATGAGTGCATCAGAGAACGACGGTTTGGCAAATTCATACAACATGCTAGGATCTGTCACTTCAATCCTGAATGGAATTCGTGCAGAGAACCTGTCGTTCTGAGGGGGGATAGCTATTGGCAGTTCACTGCTTTCGAGGTTCACTTGCTAAGGTTTTGCAGGAAATTATACTTTCTCGAACGTGGTTGGCAAATTGAGCGCGTTCTTGAATGAGTTTTTCCATCGTTTTGATTAGAAGATCCATCTTGGTCATGAGTTGATCCACGCAAGGATCTGTGGCAGTGCAACCCGATGTTTGAGATGACTGGGATATCGCTCCATGTTGTTGCTCTCTGTCGTTGGGCATGGCCGGCTCGACATTTGTTGCTGGGATTGAAACACGCATTGTAGGAAACACGGCTTCACCAATGAAGGGATCACTTTGATTGTTGCTGGGTTGAAGGTTTTTAGTGTGTTCCATCTGTTTTAAAAGTTTTTCATCATTGATCAGAACTGAGGAAGTTTCTTACAGCAGACTCTCTTTTCCTTTATGAAGATACGTCCTTGGAGGCGTAACTCCCTCCACGACTCTTTTTCTCTGTAACGTTCCTCTTCTTTAAAGGAGAACTCTATTGGGCCTGAATTTGGGCCTCCAACTTTGATTTATTCTGATGGGCATTGTTTGGGCTTTTACAACTGGATCCGCTCTTTCTGGGCTTCGTGAATTGACTTGGTTCTTGAAATATTTGATCCTCGTGATGGACGATCTCTGCCATGTGTATGGTTGTGATGACAGTCTTATTTGATGTAGTATAAAAAGTCATGGACACTTTTCTCTTGAAGGTGATGGAAGTGTGATACAGTCAGACCTAGCTGAGTTGACTGGACGATGAACTGTTTCAAATTTGTTCATTGGCATGAAACAATTGGTGATTGGGATATTATGATCTTGCAACCTTCCTTTTTTTCCTCATTTATTTTTTATGATACATCAAACCGTCATCAGATCAGCACCGTACACGTGTCATGATAATCTCATCAATAAAACAAAGCAAGTCCGATTGCATGCTCAATCCAGCGAGGCCCAAACAACACTAAGTCAATTATTGGCAGGATCCAGACAATCGGGTCCGAGTCACAATGAGCCATTAAGCCTACAAGTCACGCGGTCAAGCCCAATACTCGTAAGACCTCTAAGGCAAGTATCTGAGAGATCTACCCAAGGCTGGCAGGCCAGTAACACATTCTATTCGACTAGGAAACAAATACTAGAGTATAAGTTCGGCAAAGAAACTTCCTTGAATGGACAACACTCAGAAAAGGAAACCTCTCCCGCAGATCTAGGAGCACGAGTTGTGTAGGAAAACTATCCCACACGGACAATTCCCAATTAAGAAAGGATCCCCAACAAGATCTGTTTCCCTAAACTACGCTGCCAAAGGTCTAGCCGAACAAGGACGCTCACACTATAAAAAGGAGATAAGGTCGATGAACTCAAGGTATGCTACAGAAACCCTATTTTACAATTTTAAACCTCTTCTAAGCCTTATCTAACTTATGCATCGAAGTGCCAACAGCTGCCACACGGTGGTCGTTGGCTCATGTGTGCGACCTGTGCAGGTCTAGGTAAGCAGCTAGGAAGGAGAGCAAGAATTGACTACATCAGTTGGCACCATCCATAGGGAATGACAGAGTTCCTCGAAGAAAACAGTGGCACCACCATTTCCATAGAATCAGAAAAATGGTGACAACATGGTCTCGCAACAATGGAGATGCTGCTGAGTCCTTGAACACTCAAACCTACGGAGCGCCACCCGTCTCATCACCACCATGGGACGAACCTCCTCATACCCCGTGCCGATGGAAGCCGCAACAGACCTAAGGGTGGACCTATTTTCAACATAGATACATCAAATTGCAAAAACGCTGGAGGCTCTCAAATAACGAAATCTTCTACCTGCAAAGGGAAACCGTGAGCAGTGAGGGGCCTTGTAGAGATTTCCAGTGAGCATGTTCAGGATAACTGCACTACCCCAACAATCTTTTAATGGAGGAGGTGGAGGAGCGGCCAATAGAGAGCAGACAGACACGTCACACACAACCCCATCCGCAACGGTGCCACAAACCAAGACGTACAGTTTAGTCTCACGGTCCCTCTATCATGGACGACCGTTGCCAAATAAATACACAACACCAAAGTTGAAGTTTTGCGACGAGACATAAGACTCGTTCGATCACTTGCGCCAGTTCCAGCATGTTATGACGTTCAAGGAAGTGTCCGATGTGATAATGTGTTGATCGCTCCCTGCAAGCCTGAAGACATTAGCACTGACGTGGTTCCACAACATTCCTCTGAATCCATCGATTCATTTTGGACGTTGGCATTGGTGTTCCTCACATGCTTCGTGGGCAGTCAATGGCTCAGGAAGGGCCCGCATTATCCACTGACCTTAAAGCAAAAAACAGAACGAGACGTTGAAGGAATATGTCACTAATTTTAACGATGAGTTTACCCTCATCGACGACTGTAGTGATGACCTCGCCATCAAGGCTCTTACTTCGGGTCTGAGAAAAGGCAAGTTTTATGATTTTCTTACCCTGGAATCCCAACCAATATTATAGACTTGCTCAGAGATGTCCAGAGATACATCACTCTAGACGAAATGCTAGCCGTCAAGAAGCGGAGTCAGAGAAGAAACCCTTTGTTCCAAAGGACATGAAAGAGGGGAAGAAGAAAAAGGACAATGATGGTAATCAGGGGATGCGCACAAACATCAAGACCGATTCGGGCCGCACAAGGCAAGACAAGGCGTTAATTACGTCGAGTCTAGGTCTGTCACCCCTCTCAATACCATTCTGTCCGACATCTTTGATTCCATCAAGGATTGGGAAGAACTGAAGTGGTCGCTAAGCAGCGAAGAGACCCTGCTCGGCACGACAACAACAAATATTGCGCCTACCACAAGGAAGGCGGACATGATACTGAGAATTGCAGAAACCTTAGAGGAGAAGTCGAGTACTAAATCAGGAAAGGCAAGCTCAAGGAGTTTCCAGACTCAGACAAGAGGCAGGGTTCAACAAAGGAAAGAGCTGATGTTGTCAAGGAGATTGAGAAAGAAGCTATTGGCTTCATTTATGTCCTCCACGTGGTTGATTCGAAAGGGGATCAATCCAACAAGCCCCGCAAGTGCAACGTGCACGAGTTCACAACCCAATCCTTGGTCATCTTCATCCTCATCGCTAAGTGGGAGGGCCTTGGTGGACACTGGAAGCTCACTGAATGTCATGTTCCTCAGTGCATTCCGCAACATGCAACTGCAAGAGAAAGACATGGTCGGATTCAATAGAGAGAAGTGTTTCCCATCGGAAAAATCAATCTAATGGTGGTGGTAGGAGAGCCACAATTATGGAAGTACCTTGTGCAAACGTTCATGGTGGTTGACGCTCCGTCCACCTACAACATTATTCTGGGAAGGCCGTGGCTTCATCATATGGAAGCGGTGGTCTCCACTTTGCACCAATGCATAACATATACAACCAACCATGCCCAAGGAACTTTCCGAGGAGATCAACCAGCAGCAAGAGACTACCATTATGCAACCCTGAAGCAGCTGAATTGTTGCCAGTTACAGCTCGGGCCCACAGAACCAGCATGTCAGGCATCAGGCCTAGACAAAAAAGGAAAATCACTCTATGAGGGCATATGAACCTAGATAACCAAAGTGCAGCTATGCGGAGATCCAAAAGTCAGTGCTAGCAGCGAAATCCAGACTAATAAAGAGCTAAGTAACAATACTTCAGCAAATGGGCACCAACTTCAAGAGTTGTTAATCAACAAGGAACTGCCCGCCAGCACAAAGTTCACTATTTAGTAACTTCGCTAGCTTTAAAAAATAACTTTGCTAGAGAGACTGTGCTATCCGAGCTAGGACCATTTGCGCTTCCTTAATGGTCGGATTACCGCAGACTTCGCTCGGAGTTAAATTATTTGTTGCTTTGATTTCCTTTCTTATTTTCTAATTTTCATTTCATTTTAGAAGAGTTGTTTGTACAAGACACCTTCCAGAAATAAAACATATTTTATTGCTTGCAATGAGAGTACTTACAAAGCTTGCCGACCAACTAGTACATCAGCTTATACACTACAAGTATCTAAGTCCGATGCAAACATCTATCTGCTGAAACAATGGTAGAGACTTCGATCTACTAATCCAACTCCAGAAGAGAAGGTGGTGAAAATAAAGAGTCCACAATTGAAGGCGAAGGAACACACTCAATTCATTGCTCCATCGAATCACTTCACAAAGACGATTCGATAGTTGCAAGCAAAGTACTTGAATAAGGTTGAGAGTACTCCCTCGATTCTTTGTTCCGCCAATCTACCTCGTGAAGAGGAACAAAAGTAAGTGATAGACAGCTGAAGAAAACATCCCAGAACAACAAAATCGTTGAGATCTCACAATGCTGCAAAATGGGGACACCTTTCAAATGTGTAAAGCTTGGGGTGACATAGAGATACCACCTCGAAAATGAGAGTCATGACCTCCAACGCTCCCATCAACCATAAACTACCTGTGAGTACCATATCTTGACAACAACAAACGAATGAGAGAGTGCTTGAGCACCAGAAGATGGAATACACACCTGACCCCCAAGAGGAAGTCTATAAATCTTCTTCTCAATGTAAGAAGATATTACAAGACCTCATGGGATCAACTTGGTGACCACCCAAATCAGGTGGCACCGCATAATAGCAAGTCTTATCAAGACTCATCGGCACAAATTTCAGAACATTCAAAGACTCCAGCCTAGGGAAAACCCAAAGCAAACTCTCTGGTAAAATGCATTTGATTAACATGCTCTACTATTCTCGTTGTAGTGCTTGAACGCAGAATAGCCAACCTCTATAGGCGAAATGGTTCATGAAGAGGCGTCAACAAGCAGTTACTTCATCATTAAATGTCGTACGGGAAATAAAAAAAATGACGATCCCAATTGCAACTGCACAAGTCCACATCTTTCGAATTAATGACCCTGCAAGTAGCCCCATTAATTGGGGAGAGTAATCGATACTGAACCGTCTCACAAAATGGGTTGTATCCCTGGCACGCTGATCCACAAAGATTTTTTTCTAATTCTGCCCCTCAACTAATGGGTCCAAGCTTATGCCCTGCTAGATTCGACCCAGCACACGGAAAGGAACAAACAGAAAAATCCTTGAGCACACAGAATAAGGAACACACGTACATAGTGTTATCATTAAATCCAAGGTATCAACTCCACCATTATTCCTTTGATGTTCATTAAAGGCGGTCAATCTATTATTAGTCCGATCAATCGATCCGACACTGGAATTAGATCGCCAGGTGAGCTAAGTAAGTCAGGAAACCCAAGTTAGACTTACACGCCCAAAATATTATTCTGACCAAAACTAAGTCAACCCCAACTGATTACAACAGCTTTGGATCCGCTCTAACACCTAGCTCGCCATAAGCAGACGACGATGGGTTAGAAAGTGGGAGCTTGGTTAGTGTTTATAATACCGACCAATATGGTTTGCCAAAGACCATTGTCCAACTATAGATGATGGCCACCGAAACTAACCAAAGCTTAGTCGGTTTTGACCTATGACGATAGCTTTTGGTGTGCTTTAATGCCCACTTTGTTAAATTAACCGGGTGTCAATGGTTTAAAGAGTGGCAGCTTAGTCAGCGCTCTGATGTCTGATCGAGAAGACTTGTTAGGGATGATTGTCCAAACATGGGCAATAGTGACCGAACCCGACCAAAGCTTAGTCAGTGATGATGTTGAGGATGGCTTCTAGTTTGCTCGAAGCCTAGTTCGCTAATAGGGAATTCTAACAGCTTAGAAAGTAGGAGTCTAGTCAGCGCTCTCGATGCCTGATTAAGATGGCTTGCCAGGCATCAATACTAGTATGTAGAAAATGATCCCAAACCCCGACCAAAGCTTAGTCAGTGGCCACTGATGAGGATGGCTTTGGTTTGCTTGAAGCCTAGTTTTCTGTGTGTGGATTACGATGGCCTAGAAAGTGGGAGCTTAGTCAGTGCTCATGTAGCCTGGTGAAGATGGCTTGCTGGGGATCATTGGTTAACTACAGATAATGATTGCCAAACCCCACCAAAGTTTAGTCAGAACGACTGACGATGATAACTTCTAGCTCGCTTCAATTCCTAGTCAACCACGAACGGATCAAAATGGGTTGGAAAGTGGGAGTCTAGTCAGTACCCTCGACGCCTAATCAAGATGGCTTGCCAGGGATCACCATGGTCGCCGAAACCTGACCTCGGTTTAGTTAGTTATAACTGGCGATAATAACCCCCGATCTAATTAAGCATATTCTACGAATAACAAGCAAAGACGAGTTAAAAGTCCGGTCTGAGTTTTGGAAACCCAACCCAGACGAATCTCAAAAACTACTATCCAATCATCCGCAACGGTGCATGTGCTGGGATCACAGTCTGACTAATTCGCTTATAATAACAACAACAACTGTTGGTTCGACAGACAACCAAATCGCCAAACAGAGGGAATTTTACACTCCCCAATTTCTAAAAGGAGTCTGATCAGAATTGCACAAACTATTGCAGCACAAGAGCTCAAAACTCTCAACAATGGATCAATCATAAAGCTTCCTTTCCTAGCAGGGCTTCTCTTTTGTCAATTAATGTCGAAATAAGACAAAACAGGTAAAAGCTAGCAGAATAAGCAAAGGAAAACAAACATGTGCAAAATACTATTCATTCGTGAACTGAAAAGAACATACAAGATTCATCCCTCATCCGGAGGAAAGTCAGATACAACAGAACTAGACTAAGTAGGGGAAGAAGCAGAAGACACATCTGTAGGTGTTTCCTCTCAATACCCCTCATCAGGGTCTCCTTCTTCTTCAGACGAATCGGAGGCCACTCCAAACTCCGCATATGCAATCTCTTTATAATAGGAGAGATCCCAGTCGAGGTACTCATCCTTTATCAGATGCAACAACTCCAACCTTCCATGCACGACTCTGCTAAACTCAAATGTGCCTTGGGAGTTGATAAGCTTCGCCACACACCCTCTTGATTCAGCAAGCTCCTGCTCCAGCCATTCTAGTTCACCCAACAACATATCAATATTGAACTGTTCGACACACAACTTATCATTAACAATATTCAACTCACTTTGGCCCAAAAGGAACTGCTCTTCAGCGGTCCATGCACTCTTGGCATTAAACTCAACGTCGGCCTCTAACTGCTGACATCGGACAACCCACTCAGACTCTTTCTTGGTCTCATCAGCATGCAGTGCCTGTAGTTCAACCTGCACTCCAGCCACAATCTCACGAGCAAGCTACAAGTCATGACAGACGAGGTTCAACTCATTCTCAAACCGATCCCTCGCGGACACTGCCCTTGCCAAGTCGGACTCAAGCGCCTCCAAGCAAACCTTCTGAGCCTTCGATCTAATGGATCAGGACTGTGCTCCAGTATCTGAGAAAGTTCCAAGTTGCTTCCTCAACAACTCAATCTCATAGAAAGATTCAAAGTATGACTTCTGCAAGTTTGCAAAGAATCACTTCGTGGTATACACTCTCTCACGAGCGACCTCAACTTCAATTCCAGCTGCGATCACTTGATTCAAGTATGACATCCTCAGCACAAGATGTTTCTGCCCTTTACCCAAATGTCTCCTAGCATTTCTCCCAATGGCTCCGAAACGCAGTTCGCCAGCAAGTCATTCCACCTGCTGATATGCTTCCTCGAAGCGTAAAAGATGTCAACCTCCTGATGCCAAGCTTGGTTGTTCATCCTTACTACATCTTGAGCAGCAAACAAACTAATCTGGGCATCTAGATGAAGATCATTCAGAATCGGAATCACCCCGGCACCGCCCTTGGTCGTCTTCACTGCATTAGAGCCCTCATCAACAACTTTCCTTTTGCCCACAAAAATTAGCTCTTTTTAATGCACCGATTCAGATTCAGTTTACGGAGACTAGGGAAGCGAGTTATTCCTTGGACCCATTGTCAACTAAATATGAGGATGGATACGAGATGGAGCATAGTACGGACGATGAGAACGAAACCATTTACCATGGCGTCGACGATCGGATGACTCTTCAACAAGTTTATGATCCAAAGAAAGGCGGAGCTCAAAGTCCTTCATTGAAAAGGGACGACCATCCGAAGCTTCCATGGCCGCCTGCAACAACATTTTATTTAGAAACTCCGCCTGCTTGGTGCTCAGTTTGGTCACATCCTCCACGCCAACCACTTACAAATATTCCCTCTCCAATTCAGGAAGGGAACACGGCGTGAGCATCACGCCTCTCAGAAACAATAGTCTCATCTGGCACTTGCTCGACAGCATCACGTTCTTTGGATGAAGCCAAGCACCTGCGGACAGATCTAGACAAAGGACGAGACCTTTTCAGATTCTCAGGAGAAGGAAGTACCTCATTTATTTCTGCCTTCCTCAAAGGGCTTGGAACCCTGATCTCAAGAAGTTTCCTCTTCCTCGAAGTAGACACACATTCGGGCTTTGGCTTTTTTACCCAAAAAATAGTGGGAGCCACGTGCCAATGAGCCCACAGTCCTTTGCGCTCAACATTAGAAGACTTAACGACATCCTCTACTTCTAAACGAGGCATGTCGCGGAACGCATCCAAAGTTTTTTTTTATTTCAGTGGAATGTGGCAAAGTTGTCAATCTCCCTGCAAAAACCACAACGGGTCAATCTAATATGTAGTTAACACAAGCAACACCGAAAAAAAAAGTCAACTTACTTAGTGGTCTAAATTCACGTTCGATCGGACAACCAACAAGCTCAAAGTATGACAAGTCTGCAAGAGTCATGAAATAGAACTTCTGCTATTATTTAAAATCATCAGGCAGATTGCCGAAGCAGTTCGACAATGTCACCAAGCACACAACATGCTTGTTTATCTGAGGAGAAGCAAGAAATTGCATCACTCTCGAAAACACTCGGACACCAGTGTCTTTAGCCCTAATCAGAATGGCAATAACAGTTTATACCCATTTGGCACAAGTTGAGCGGGTGCAATACTGAGGTACGCCATGAACTCTCAGATCTCCTTGAACACATGAAAACAGACACCCGATTGAAGCACACCACGGTGGAGACAAATAAACCCCTTAGGAGGGGAAAATGGCATCGGATTGGTGCCCAAAGTGCAGAGCACCAGATCATCAGGAATCCCGTATGTCTTACGGAGGATGTCCAGATCAGATTATGAGAGCATCCTCTCCTCAAAAAATTTATGGCTCTTAGCGAACAGTTCATCAGGAAGTTGATTCCAGCCCGCCATGAAAAAAAGTACAAGCTTTCAAATATGAAGGTTAAGCAAAGTCAAAAGCGCAGAAAGCAGTATGGCAAAGCAGAATCTATGAGATCAAAAAAGTAAAAGGGCCATACTCCACAAAGAGGAGATCTCTATAGAAAATTGAGCACCCGCCTTTCCTTTTTTTTCAAGCTGGCACACACTCAAATAATGAAATTCACCGCTCGAGGAAACAACTTAGACTCAGCCATCATGACTGCCAATTGCTTCATGAAATGACCTAATGGACCGATAAGACGACCCACCAACTGGGGGGGGGTATCTGATGATACATCAAACCATCCTCTAATGAACACCATACATGTGTCATGATAATCTCGTCAACAAAACAAAGCAGACCCGGTTGCATGCTCAATCTAGCGAGGCCCAAACAACACTAAGCCCATTATTTGCAGGATCCAGACAGTCGGGTCCGAGTTACAATGAGCCATTAAGCCCACACGTCACGCGGTCAGGCCCAGTACTCATAAGACCTCTAATGCAAGTATCTGAGAGATCTACCTAAGACTGACAGGCCAGCAACACATTGGATCCGACTAGAAAATAAATACTAGAGTATAAGTCGGGAAAGGAAACTTCCTTGCATGGACAACACTCATAAATGATCTAGGAGCACGAGTCGTGTAGGGAAACTATCCCACATGGATAACTCTCAATTAGGACAGGATCCCCAACAAGATCGCTTTCCCTAAACTACGCCACCAAAGGTATGGCCGAACAAGGACTCTTAAACTATAAAAGGGAGATAAGGTCGATGAACTTAAGGTATGCTATAGAAACCCAGTTTACAACTTTAAACCTCCTAAGCGTTATCAAAATTAAGCATCAGAGTGCTATCGACCGCCACATGGTGGTCCTTGGCTAACATGTGCTATATGTGCAGGTCTAGGTAAGCAGCAAGGAAGGAGAATTGGAATCAACTGCATCAATTTTGTTGGAGCATTGCTAGCATTTGTGCTCAGTTATCATTAATATCATTGTAATTTTTCTTCAATTATTGTTGCACCTATGATAGCTAGTTAGCTACACACAAGGGAGGGAACTTGGTGCCTTTGCTTACTGAGGTTGGGGTTATTGCTAATTCTAGTTCCTGAGAAACTAGAAAATGTTGGAAACAAAAAAAAACTTATGCACTGGTCTATTTACTTGTTTGTTTATGTTTTGTTTATATAAGTTGTTATTAGTATGGTATTAGATTAATACTATTAATTGTAACTGAGCATATTGAGTAAAGTCCATAATAGTAGTCAGGGCATTATCGCCAATTAGGGTTAGGTTAATTAACTTGCCAAAGAAGTTAGGGATACTATAAATAAGACAAAGCATTTTCATTATTTGTGGGTTGATTAAATTGAAAAAAGTTTATGTTCGTTATTTATCGCTTTATGTTTGTTTGTCTATCTCTTTTAGGGTTTATCATAGCTTAGTGTAGCTTAGATTAGATTAGTTCTATCAATTGGTATTAGAGTCGAACCAGTTCTTCTTCGTTGATTTGTTTGGAAAAAGTTTCGAAGGAAGAAGTTTATTTGATTTGGACAAAAAGATTGAAAAGAAATAAAAGAGAAGAGAAGAGAAGAAACAATGCTTAATTGAAGATTGTTGGAAAAAAAATCAGGTCAATACTATTCATTGCCATTGTTCACACGTACTATTCATGGTCACTGTTCTTCGATAGTGTTTCTGAATTTCCAAGTACCTCCTTGAACTATCTAGTAATTTCAAAATACTTTTCAGAAATTTCCAGAACTTGCATAAACCTCCCTGACCCCAGACCGACAGTTATGTATACCCTTAAATCAGTTAAGGCGTTCCACCAGTGAAATTTAAAAAAAAAATGAGTGACCCATATTATTCTCCATATCCATAGCCCTATTATTTTTACCATACCTATATTATTCCTTGTCTCATACCAATATCCATATAGCCCAAGTCAAGTCCAATACCCATAATCAATTTTATATCCATAACCACAAACCAACTATGTCATCCATTACACACAACCTAAACCAGTTTTCCCTACACCGCCCCCATTGACCAATGACATACACCCCACAACCACCTCTATTCTGATGCAGATTGAGATAGATTGTGAGAAGTTTTTGACAAATTTAGGAGAACAAATTGGCGCCTACCTTGCCCCAAAAATGGAGGAGATATACCAGCGTTGAAAGCAATAATGGTGGATGGTGAACTTGCCTAGGTGCGCAAAATGATGGATGATCCATACTGTTTGTCAAAGTCCTTCCCTTTTTAGGAATTCAAAGGCACCTTCACACATTCGATTTTTGAAATATGGGCCATTTGACTTTTGTGATTTCTTCCCGGTTTGGCCAAGATGACAACGTTCTACATTGGCAGACATAGTGAGTGATGATGGTTATATGGACCCATTTGGGATTATTTGTGGCACGAGTTTATTTGCAGGAATCTTCTCAGCATGTTTATTGCAGTTTCTGGTTCTTCGAGTCACCTTGCAATTTTTCTAAGTGGGTGTTACCATGGCAAGTGTGTATCATGGAAAGGTATGAGGTCGACGACTTCAAATTCACATTGTGTTCTGTAACTGGTTGCTTGTTGTGTTCATCACACTTCCTCGAGAATGAGCTTTTTCAACCCGAAGAAGTTGATATAAGCGAGTATTAGTATGGTATCAATTTAATAGTATTAATTGTAGTTGGGCCTATTAAGTAAAACACATAATAGTAGTTGGGGCATTATTAGCCGATTAGGGTTAAGTTAGTTAGCTTGTCAAAGAAGTTAAGGATATTATAAATAAGGCAAAATATTGTTCATTATTTGTGGGTTGATTTAATTGAAAAAAATTATGTTCGTTTATTTATCTCTTGTATGTTCGTTTATTTATCTCATTTAGGGTTTATCATAGCTTAGTGTAGCTTAGATTAGCTTAGTTCTATCGGTTTATTAATTAGTGCTTTGTCTAGATAGATAATGGTCGAAATATCAACATGAAATAAAGGGATCAAGCATCATCATTAGGAGAATCGAGTCATGCAATTTGACATAGAGAGGACAACCTTATTTATGGTTTTCCATGAAATAAATACATAGTAAGTGAAAAATATAGATAAATAATAAAAACATTCAAACACACCCTAGGACACATTTTTCTCTAGGAATTGCTTATAGCTATCTATTATAGTTAATCCCAACACACGTTGGAAAACAAATACCCATGACCTTGTATCACGTTGGCATGCTACATTCCAATTAGAGATTAGGAATTGATGAAACATAAAAATGATCACACTCCTGAGTTGAACAAGTGTCATGATGATCTCGAGAACTATGGACTCAAGTATCAGCCCAACACAGATCCAGCCCAAGTAGATCTAAGCCTACTCAACTTCAGTCCAACCAAGCAGACTCGGACTCTCTCAGCATGCTAGGCCCACACGTCTTACAGCCATTATCAATACCTATAAGCCCTTTTTTCGACAAGTATCTCGAGGATAAGCTTCGGACGGGCAACTACAGCTACTCTCTGCTTCCAACTAGGAAGCAAACACTAGAGTATCTTCTGCTTAAGGAAACTTCCTTATACGAATTGCTCTCGGATTGAGAACTATCTTTCGCGTATCTAGGAGTGCAGAGCTAACATGGAACTTCCCTCCTACAGCACGACTCTTAATTAGGGAGGGAACTCCACGAAGATCTCTTCCCTAAACTACCCCTACGATTGTTTGGTAAACCAGGACTTCTTGCACTATAAATAAGGCATGAGGTTGGTAAGCTAAGGTACACTACAAAATAAATGTTACAACATTACACCTTCCTCATATCCTTGTCTGACTTTAGCATCGGAGTGCCATCGGGCACCCCACGGTGGTATGTAGCCCATGTGCGTTACTTGTGCTGGTCAGCAGGAACAGGGTCTAGGTAGAAAGCTAAAATCGACTGCATCAGTTTGGCGCCGTCCGTGGGGACGACATAGTTCTTAACTTTACACTAAGCGTTGTCTCCTACCAAATCCCAGAGAAATGATGACCACTAGGTCATGCAACAACGAACCAGGGGACACGTCCAACGCTTCGGCTGTCCCTATACCAATTCCTGCCATGCACGGGTAGCCTACTCACACCCCTGCACCAACATCGGCAATGGCAGACCCCAGAATCAAGGTGCTGGCATCTCAAATACAACAGGTTATCAAGGCGATGGAAACACTCACATGACATAATCCACCCATTGCTAATGGAGACCAGGAACAACACAGACTTCCACCTCTAGTGGACGAAAGGGAGCAAGCGCAGGAGAGCTAGGCCCCCGCTAGTTTCCATTGAACTAAGGAAGGCTGTGTGGCTGACGCTGATCCAGCCGCTAGGAAGAGAGGCTTGGCCCCAGGAACCCTCTCCACAGAGGAGCGCATGACCCGAACGTGCTATATCGCCTCTCCGTCACACCCTTTGTGGATCGGATCATGAGTGAAGCACTTTCGAGAAAGTTCACTCCCTCGAAGCTCAATTCCTAGACAGAACCACCGATCCTTTCCATCATCTACGCCATTACCAGCACCTAATGGCAGTCAAGGAAGGATCTGAATCCGTCATGTGTAGAACCTTTCCCACCAGTTTTAAAGGCCCTACATTGACGTGGTTCCACAACCTTCCACCGAAGTCAATCGACTCCTTCAAAACATTGGCGAAGGAACTCTTGGCACGTTTCGTCGGAAGCCAGCGTTTCAGAAAAGGCTCGCACTACATACTCTCTCTAAGGCAGAGGTCTGGCGAGACTTTCCGAAAGTAGGTCACACGCTTCAACAATGAGGTGACCCTCATCGACGGGTGCACAGATGATACAGCTATGATGGCGTTCATTGTAAGCCTCAAAAAGGAAAAACTCTTCGAGGATCTCACCTTGGAGCCCCCTTTGGACATGGAAAATCTCCTCAAGAGCGTTCAGAGAAATATCACCCTGGAGAAGTCGAGGACCGCTAAGAGAGAGACCGAAGGCAACAGGAAGCCTTCAGCTTTTAAGGAAAAGAATGAGGGAAAGAGACACGAGGATGAGGAGCGGAGCAAGAGTAAGCGCACTTACAACAGACTGGATCCTGATCGTACCAGGCCAGAGAAGTCATCCAACTACGTTAGATCCAAAGCCGTGACACCCCTAAATGCTAGTCTGTCAGATGTACTCAACTCCATGAAAAATTGGGAAGAATTGAAGTGGCCCCCTAAGACATGCAGAGACCCTGCTAGAAGGGACAACGACAAGTACTGTGCGTACCACAAGAAAGGAAACCACAACACCAATGACTGCAAAAGTCTGAGGTATAAAGTAGAGCACTGGATCCGCAAAGGCAAATTGAAAGACTTCCTGAAGTCTAAGAAGCAGCCAGAACAGACCAGGGACAGGGGGAATTGGTCAAAGAGATGGAGAAGGAGAATCATGGGATAATATACGTCCTTCATGGAGTCGGACCGAATTAAAACCAGTCGCACAGGTCCCTCAAGCGGACTCTGCTGGATATGCGGACACAAACCCGCGGATGAAGACAAATGCGTTTGCTATTCGAAAATTCAGAACCCCATTCCCACTTTGATTTTCATGGACAAGGATCTCGATGGAGTCTGAGCACCGCACGACACCTTGGTCATCTTCGTTTTCGTCGCAAAGTGAGAAGTGAATAGAGCTCTCGTTGACACAGGAAGCTCACTCAACGTTCTATTCTACAATGCTTTCCACATCATGGAGCTCAAGGAAGAAAACTTAGTGCCATCAAAGCACCAGCTGATCGGATTCAGTGGGGAGAAATGTTTTCCCATCGAAAACATAAGATTAGCCATGGTAGTTGGAGAACTGCGGCTGAAGAAGATCTTATTTTTGGACTTCATGGTGGTAGACGCACCATCGTCATACATCCTCATCCTGGGAAGACCATGGCTACACCAAATGGAACCTGTGATCTCCACCCTTCACCAGTGTGTTAAGTATACTACTGACAACTCAAAAGGGACAATACGTGGAGACCAACCTATAGCATGAGGGTGCCACTACGCCGCACTTAAACAGATAGAGTGTTCCCAGATTCAGCTACATCATGCAGAACAGCCTGACCTAGTGCAAGGATAAAAGATGGAAGGGACACCATTTTCGAGTGGTACAGGAGCAGTCAACTCTCCCGCCCAGCTAGTCGTAATGGCAATGGCAAGCGGGAACACATCCCCATGAGATTTCATCGGCGTGGAGATCTGCCCCTCTGCAAGGTTTGTTCTTCAGTGACCTATGTAACGCCTCGACAGTCCGCTAAATGATCCGCAAAAGCTATCTGAATTTGCTTTGAGGCTAAGATCAGTTTATCTCCATCAACAGTTAGTTTGCTTAAAGTTGTTTGTTTCCCTTTTCGTAGTCAATATTGAGTTTAGAGTTCTTAAGAGACTTATATGATTCGCAATCATTTAAGAAATAAAACAAGAATTTCATAAACAAACTTTATTGATTATTGGAAAGATGTAACAACAAGCATCTTGAAGCGGACACAAAAGACTGAGCACTACAAGCATCTGAATACAGTGTGAAGTGAAATAAAATACTCGCTTAGCCAATTCTGCGACTGACAGAGTTCGATGAAAAATTGCGAACCCTCCGATACGAGTAATCTGCAAGTGAGAACAAAGATAAAATCTGCTCAACCCCTTCCGAAGAAGATAGCAGAGTTAAGAGAATGGGAGACGCTCGACCCCTTCCCAAGATAAAGAAAAAGTGTAAGAGGGGATTGAAAGGACTAAGCGGTCAGACAGCTCTGTCAAATCACTCTAGGAAAGTGCTCTCCTTACAACATCGAGGACCTCACAATAAGCTATTGATTTCCTCAAGAGACGTCCCACCATCTATCCAACCTCCTCAAAGGGTTTAGAAGAAGGAAAATGAGATGGCCACAAGCAGCGACGCAGTTACGGTTCGATAATGCTATCGACATAGACCAATTTTCCCATATGTGATGGCAGGTGTGATTGAGAGCTACTCATTGGTTAGAAGCGGGATCCGAGCACAAGAAGACACACGACGCAACACTAAGGCATCTCCATGGTATGAAAAGAGATTACGAAACCTTAGTGGATTAACTACGTGCCCACCCACAACAGGTGACCATGCATAACAACAACTATCACCATGCCTGGTCGAGGTAAACATCAGAACTTTCAGAAACTCCAGTGATGGAGATCCAACTTCAGCCTTTGGAAAACCCAAAACATTTCCCTCAGCCTTTGGAAAAAACACAAAGCATCTTCTCCAGACAAAAACATCACAGGAAATAAACTCAGCAAAATATGGTGCCTACAACGATTGGAAAACACCATTATATAGACATAGTGGTTCACCAAACAGGCATTCCAGCATTGAATGTCGTGTGGAAAAATGGAAGACAACGGTTCCCAAGGAAACTGCGCAGATCACGTCAATCAATTAATGGCGCTGCACGCAACCCCATCAATTGAGGGGGAGTAACCGATATACTCAAAATTTACACAACCTACACCATACACGTGTTACTGTACGATCTACGCCATACACGTAATGCACCACGTAAGAAACCCTTGCCCTTCCTTTGCGGGCTCATGGGCTCAGCCTATTATCCGAACAATACCCTATCACATGCTTGACACAAGCACTCGAGGATCCTAGTCAACTTTGACGTACGAAATTTACTACTTGCCGAGTTAAGGTAACTCCATCCATATCCTGGACCACTAGGTTCGCACGCCCCTCAGCAAGCGGAACCTCTAGTCAAACCGGGCAAGCTTAGTCAACCAACAATAATGACGATAGCTTCTAGTGACGACGACTTAGTGCAGGCATCAACGGTTTAGGAAGTGGGAGTCTAATCAACGCTGCTAAGCTTGGTGACGACGACTTGCTAGGAATCACTGCCCCATTAATGGTCAATGTTCGCCGAACCTAATCAGGTAAGCCTAGCTGGTGATGACTAGCAATGAAAGCTTCTGATCAAAACCTGGACTTGTAGCCCCCACTACAAGGGTGTAGATAGTTCGAAAGGTGGGAGCCTAGTCAGTCTCGAACTAATTCTGATGGCTCACCACGGAACCACTGTTTTTTAGCATGACCTCCAAATCACCAAACCTAGACTTGTAGCCCGTTTTGCAAGGGTGTAGATAGTCTAGAAGGTGGGAACCCAGTCAGCCACGACTTGATTTTGAAAATTTGCCACAGGACCACTGCTTTTCAGCGTGGCCACCGCACCCTCCTGAATTTGTAGCTTGGTGCACTCAGGTGTAAATAATTTGGATGGTGGGAGCCTAGTCAGTCCCGAACTAATTTTGATGGCTCGCCACTGCTTTTCAGCATGGCCGCCAAACCCCTCTCGAACATGAAGCCCCCACCGCGCGGGGAGTGTGTCGACGGTTTGAAAGGTTGAAGCCTAGTCAGTCCCGAATTGATTCTGACGGCTTGCCACGGGACTATTGCTCTTCAACCTGTGTAATGACCCGATCCACAAAGTAACATATTGTCGGCTCTGGGCCCAAGCGGCTCGCACGGCTTTAAAACGCGTGTTACTATGGGGATCCAACCTTGTACATAAGTAGCACATCCCCCTTCCACACCCAGGCAATGTGGGACTATCTCCCCCCTTTGTAGCTTGCCAACCCTCTTGGGCCTGGGCTTATTAGGCTTCAACCCTCACCCTCCCCCTCAGGTCCGCCCACACAAGGGTTTCCACAGTAAAATGGTATCAGAGCCTGACCCAGCCGGAAGTGTGCCGACGTGGACGTTGGGCCCCAAGGGGGGTAGATTGTGGAGGATAAGTGGTTTGCTCTTCTAAGGTAAGAGGATAAGTGGGAGACCTTCCTGCAAAAGAACACAGGCAATGATCATCCATACCGCTATCAAACACATCAAAATCAAAGGAAAGGCAATGATCATCCAGACCGCTATCAAACACATCAAAGTC
This sequence comes from Berberis vulgaris, assembly GCA_963556465.1. Classification (NCBI taxonomy): domain Eukaryota; kingdom Viridiplantae; phylum Streptophyta; class Magnoliopsida; order Ranunculales; family Berberidaceae; genus Berberis; species Berberis vulgaris. The sequence continues at coordinate 58,885,547 of OY747129.1, read as the reverse complement.
AAAGGAAAGGAGTTGAACTTACGAAGCGGCATGAACTGTCGCTCAAGCGAACGACCCTTGCACCGAAAATACTTCGAATCCGCATGAGCCAAGAAGCAATACTTTTGCCAGAAATTGAAAACATCAAGCAGTTTATCGAAGCACTTCAGCGATGTCATCTCACAGACAACATTGCTCTTCAGCCGAGGAGAGGTCGGCAACTGGATCACTCGAGGAGTCACGCTAACACCAGCCTCTTTATCACTAAGCAGAATCATGAGAATGATCCTATATCCATTGGATCCTAACTGAGCCGGAGGAATCCCTAAGGAATCCAAAAACTCCCAAATCGCATCCAGAACCGGGAAACACACTCCAGTTTGAAGCATCCCTCGATGCAAACAGATGAAACCGGCAAGAGGCGACATTGGCGTTTGGTTGCCCGTCAAAAAGTACAACGACAAGTCTTCGGGAATTCCAAACCTTGCATGAATTTCAGTGAGACCAAGCTCGGATAGCAACCTGTCTTCAAAGAACTCTAGGCCCTTGGCCAAAACAGCGTCATCAAGAAGGTTTTCTCGAGCCATGAAGAACACGAACGAACCTTTCAGAACAATATCTTCAAAAGCAAGTGAAGCAGAAAGGTTAGCCTCAACACTGCGGATGACCTATATAGATGACAGATTCCCGCCTCTTTTTCGCTGAACCAACGCATGCCCAATTAATGCAGCGTGCAACTCAAGCAACGATTCAAACTCAGTCATCATGAGTGTCGCATCCCTTCAAGAGATGACTAAGCGAACCGAATGACGGCCCACTAACTCGGGGGGAGTAGCTAATGATACATAAAAATGGTTTTACTTATGAGCCAAACACGTGTCATGATGATCTTGAGGAACTACGAGCTCAAGCATCGGCCCAACACAGATCTAGCCCAAGCGGATCTAAGCCCACTCAACTTCAGTCCGACCAAGCGGACCCGGACTTTCACAACATGCTATGCCCACACGTCTCACAGCCATTCTCAATACCCATAAGCCTTCTTCAAGAAAGTATCTCGAGGATCAACTTTGGACGGGCAACTACAACTGCTCTTTGCTTCCAATTAGGAAGCAAACACCAGAGTATCTTCCACACAGGGAAACTCTCTTCTACAGATTGCTCTTGAATTGGGAACTATATCCCACGTATCTAGGAGTGCAGAGCTAACAAGGAACTTCCCTCCTATAGCAAAACTCTTAATTTGAAAGGGATCTCCACGAAGATCTCTTCTCTAAACTACGCCTACAATGGTCTGGTTAAATCAGGACTCCTTGCACTATAAATAAGACATGAGGTTGGTAGATAAGGTACTATACAAAATCCATCTTACAACATTACACCTTCCTCATATCCTTGTCTAACTTTAGCATCGAAGTGTCATCGGCCACCCCACGGTGGTCTGTGGCTCACATGCGTTAGTTGTGTGCAGGTCAGCAGGAACATGGTCAAAGCAGGGAGCGAAAACTGACTGTATCAAGAATATTTGTCATGCAAACATAAAAAAAAGTTGAATAATTATCTTTAACCTTTAGAACTGAACTTTGTTGGAGCAATCTCATTAATCTCCGTTGGGTAAATATTTTGGTCAAATCAAACAACATTAGCTAATAGAAGATATTGAATCCTCCATGGAAGAGAATGGATTGCAATGCCATAACTGATAGGGCCCTTAACTAGCTACTCATATTTCTCATGAAATCCAAGAGTTACCATTGGTGAGCAGGTAACCTCCTCCGGCACCCTAAACCATTTGAAACTCAGCCCGAAACAATGTGGTTCTATGAAAAACAAACTGATACTCCTCAAAAGTCCCTGTCAAGGAGCGGAAAGCCAATTACTTAACTAAGATCGTGACATTATCTCACGCTTCCAAAGTCAATGTTCTTGTCGGCCCACTCTATCAACATTGGCCTGATAATAGCCTCCTCCCTTTGGTAGCTTCACTCACCTAGCAGTATTCAACAACTTAGCACGTGAATGACGGACCACCGTTGTAGTGGCCGATGACACTCTGATGCTAAAGTCAGACAGGGATTTGAGGAAGGTGTAATGTTGTAAACAGGGAATTTGTAGCGTACCTTATCTTACCAACCTCATGTATTATTTATAGTGTCGGAGTCCTAATTCGACCAGGCCATCGATGGCGCAGTTTAGGGAAGAAAATCTTCGTGAAAATCCTTATCTAATTAGAAGTCATGCTGTAAAGGGAAGTTTCCCTGATAGCCTTGTGCTCCTAGATACGCGAGAGATAGTTCCCATTCCGATAGTGGTCTATAGGAATTTGCTTCCTAGTTGGAAGTAAAAAGCTGTTGTAATTGTCCGTCCGATGCTGATCCTCGAGATATTTTCCTTTAACAGGGGTTACGAGTATTGAGAATAGTAGTGAAACACGTGAGCTTAGTAGGGTGTAAGAATTCTGGCCCACTTGGTGGACTGCATTAGGCGGGCTTAGAACCGCATGTGCCAAATTAGTGTTGGGCTGACGCTAAGGCCTATATTTCCTCGAGATTATCATGACATGTATACAATGCAGAGTTGAGACCGTTTTGGTGTATCATCAGCTACCCACCCGAGTGAGTGGGGCGATTAGTCAGTTTATTAACTCATTAAAAAAAATGTACCGTCGTGATGATTCAGCCCGAAGCGTTGTCTCGAGCGGTGCATAGCATTAATGGGTACACGTCTGCTCAATAAAGGAAGGTACAATTTGTATTGTCAATAAATACTCACTGCTTCAAGGAAGATTTCTTCAGTTCTTATCTGTGTAATTTCTTCAAGCAATCATGTTGCTGTAAAGTTCAATTTGCCCCTCTTATCAATGGTAGACAATGTTGCACTTTCTTCTAAGGATCTGTTATCCTTCACTTGCCTCAAGCTCTTCGAGGATAGTCTAGTCAATGAAACTAAATTAATTAGGCTTCAAAGTCTGTACCGTATTTCCAGAGATCTGGAAATCATTCCCGCATTTGGAGATTTGGCTCCAACTACACCCCTCAAGGGTTTATAAGTTTGCACCAGGGCATGTTCGAGTTAGAGCTCCGATTTCTAGTGTTTGGATGACGTTTGGCATTTCTTTCTCCCTATTTGGATGCCTCCCTCTCAAATGGTTCCGAGTGGGTTCAAGGTTCTGATTGTGATTCTCCTGAGGGCGCAGGATGCCGACCTTCGTTTGACTTCAGCGGGAATCCATCATATGACCACCGCTCAATTGGATGCAGGGGCCTTTGCATACTGAATTGCTCTGCTTATTTGCGTTTAGTAGCGGATGACACTGAGCCTTGGGAGAGGTATTGGTTTCTGGCTTCAGTGAACTCTTCGTACTTCAAGCTTGGGAGTCGTATAATCCCAAGATACTTCCAGTTCGACCTTTGTAATTTTCTTAGTTAGTGGCTTATTTTTTCGATCTCAGATGCGATGCTAGTTTGATGTCATTTTCTTTTTTCAGGGAAGTCCACAGTTTCGACCCTCGCTAAGGAGGACAGATGGATAGAGAGGGAGTTCATCAACCTCCCATTGACGTCCATCGAGGAAGTCATAATGCCAAGCAATGTTGTGCATAGCGGGTTGCTACAATGTTCTCATGACATTCCCGTTGCACCGGGTTCGCCGACTGAAGGGGTTATCAGTCATCGTTCGAGGAAGAGAAGTATGGCTATGCCTAGTCTGATCAAGTTAGCAAAATTGGAGGTGAGTATGCCTCCTATTGTTGTTCCAAGAAGGAGGCAGTCCTCTGATCTTACGACCTTTGATCTTTGGCTGTCGCGTTTTGCTCAGGCAGCAACTTCAGAAGATCCTCATCTTCTGCTTGATGTTGATATTCCCCCTGTTGACTTAGAGGGAGAGAACATTGGTCCTCATGACCGTTGACATTTCACGTCATCATGAGTCCCAGGCAGACATTCATGCCCCTGAATCGCATAGTCCTGTCACGCTGCATCTCGAAGCTCGCGGGCAGTTCCTTAGAGAAGGACTTTGTGAACCTGCGGATATCGTATTTGGATGCTCTCTACCGAGTGGATTCCTTGACTGATTAGCTGCAAAATGTCGATACTGACACGAACTTGGGGGCCGTGAAGGCTGTAGTTTCTTCCTTCAAAGCGGAGTTTGCTGGCGTAAGATCTCATCAGAGATTGGCCAAGTTGGATTTGGCGTCAACCCATGCTGAACTGAAATGGACTCAGGCCGAGTTGGAACGCTTGGATGCAAAAGCTGTGGACAAGTGGTCATCCGATCTGCAGGCCCAAGATGTTGATAAGAGGCGGGCGTAGACATAATGGGCCATTGAGCAATGACAGCAAGAGTCTGAAGTCGACGAGGGGCTTCGCCTCGCTCGCGAGGTGGAGTGCTTACTGTCGGAGGAGCGTTCGCACTATGCTGCCTTGGTAGGTGCGATAGACTTCGATATGTCGGGACGAAAGCTGTTGATATCTTCAGAGGTTATTCGGGGAAGATTAGAGCATTTGGAGCATATCAGATCAAAGCAATCCGATGTCGACCTTCACTTCGCAAGTTATAGGAGAGCTACTTCCAGACCCATCTCTAGATGGGAATGTTTTGGCTCCGTAGGACAAGCTGCTGAAGAGGCTCTTTCTCCTTAAAATAGTTCTAAAATTCTTCTCGAAACATAAAAACACTTTTTTAATGAAAGTATTGTTTTGTCCTGTACTGTTGAGTTTTCTTTAAATGCTTTGTAAATCGTAGAATCAGTACTATCGGGCAGAACGCTTATTTTTGTCAGTCGAGTTGTATTGAAACTGACTGTTTTTTGCTGCAATTGTTTATTGGTGAGCCGTTCTGGTTCGCATATTGATCGCTTGGTGGGTCATCCTTGTCGTGCGTAATAATGTCGATGAGACATTGGCTTCGTCGATTGTCGCCATCCATATGCAGCGAACTAGGTGTTGATCGCCTGAACTCATCGTCATTAATTGTGGACTGGTTAAGCTTACCTGGTAAGTTCGGCGATCATTATCTGTTGGAGAGAAATGATCCCTTGGCGAGTCATCGTCATCAGGCATGTGAGCGCTGACTAGACTCCCACTTCCTTGGCCGTCATGGTCCACGCACAGCAGACTAGGCGTTGGGCACCAAAAGCCGTCATCATCAGTTGTGAATTGACTAAGCTTACCTTGTAAGTTCGGCGATCATTGTATGTTGGACAACAATGATCCCTTGGCAAGTCATTGTCATCAGGCGAGTGAGAGCTAACTAGACTCTCACTTCCTTGGCCTTCGTGATCCGAGCATAGCAGTCTAGGCGTTGGGCTAATATTCAATTCTAGCCATAGCCAGAATGGTCGAGGTCGTAACGAACAGTAGTGGAAGTTTTAGTAAAAGCAAATATTCTATTGATAATATTTTTTTAGTCGTTCTACATTCCATGGTCGTTTAAGCCCGTCACCGTCTACGTCTTCCAACCAGTACGTGCCCGGCCTGTTGACCTTGGTTAATTTGTATGGTCCTTCTTAATTTGCGTTTAGCTTTTCCGCGCCAGCTTATTTGGTGTTTTGCAAGGTCTTCCTGAGTACCCAATCTTCCACCTTGAATTCGCATGGTTTGACCTTCTTGTTGTAGAATTGCACCATTCATTGCTGGTAAGCGGCTATCTTGGCTGAGGCTACTTCTCATTTTTCATTGAAAAGAACTAGCCCAATGTGCAAGGCTTCGTCATTACCGTCTGGTCTAAACTCTACCGGTCGAAAGGTTGGCACCTAGAGTTCTACCGAAATTATAGCTTCTGACCCATATGCCAGGGCGATAGGCGTCTCTCTGGTAGGGATTCTTTTAGTTGTCCGATATGCCCAGAGTATTCCTGGTAGCTCTTGAACCCATTTTCATTTGGCCGCATCAAGCTTCCATTGGATCGCCTCTATTGTTCGGTTGATAACCTCCGCTTGGCTGTTGGCTTGGGAGTGCCCTAGCGAGAAGTAGTAATTAAAATTCCATTGTTTGCACAATTTTGTAACCTTGATACATTCGAACTAAGTTCTACTGTCCTTGATCATTACTCTGGGGATGCCAAATCTACAGACGATGGTGGATCATATGAATTTTCTATCTGAAACTGCCCTATTTTGGATAGGGGCTCGGCTTCAACCCACTTGGTGAAGTAGTTGATAGCCACAAGAAGGAACCTTTTACCGGCTGATACTAGGAGCGGCCCGATGATGTCCATTCCCAATTGTGCGAAACGCCACGGACTAGTCATCGGCGTCAGCGAATGGGCAGGCATATGTGTGTATGGCGCGAACCTCTGACACTTGTCGCACTTGCAGACAATATCTTTGGCGTCTCGCTGCATGGTCGACCAATAGTATCCTAGAGTTAAAGCTTTGTGGGCGAGGATTCTCCCGCCCGATGATTTCTGCATATACCGTTGTGGATCCTTCCCAGGACCTTATTTGCCTCTAAAGTTGACAGACATCGGAGTAGGGGCTCTATCACAGATCTCCTATATAACTTGTTGTTAGGAGAGTGTACTTTGCTACTATGTTTTTAAGCCTTCTGGCTTCGACCTTTTCAGTCAATAGAGCTCCGGTTATGATGTATTCGAGTATCGGAGTCATCCAATTTGGTTGCGCGTCTGCAGCGCAAATATCTCTGGGCTCTTCTTTGTCGAGGCTTGATTGGTCTTGGTATTCAATGAGGCTGCTTGAGACTTCATCAGAGGCTGAGGCCTCTCTGGCTAGCGCGTCAGCTCTTTTGTTGTCGCCTTGAGGGCAATGTATGATCTCGCACCTCCTGAACCCCTCATTACCCCAAGTACCTTGTCGCAGTAAGCTATCATGTGGGGGTCCTTGTTGTTGAAATCCCCTTTGACCAGGTTGACTACCAGCTTGAGTCACTGTATGCCGTTAGGTGATCTATCAAGATTCCCAAGGCTAGCTTTAAGCTGGACAAGAGGGTTTCATATTCGGCCTTGTTGTTTGAAGCAGGAAAACCAAACCTGACTATTTTTCGAGGGTGAAGCCGCTGGGGGAGCAGAGCGTGATCCCAGCTCCGCTTGCGTTCCCTGTCGATGACCCATTGCAGCGTAAGATCCACCAGTGAACTCGGCAATGAAGATCGCCAATGATCTGTCATGGGCTCTTCTCCACCAGTAAACTCGACAATGAAGTCTGCCAGCGCCTGGGATTTGATGGCGGTTCTTGGAACATAGCTTATGTCAAACTATCCGAGTTCCACTGACCATTTAACCATCTTGCCGGATAGCTCGGGTTCATGCAGTACCGAGCAAAGCGGATGCTTGGTCAAAACCGTTATAGAGTTGGCCTGAAAATAGGGCCTCAGTTTCCTAGAGGATACGACCAGGGCCAAAACTAACTTTTTCTAGGTCCAGATAGTGTGCCTCTACTTCCACGAAGGTTTTACTGGTGTAATACACTGGTCTTTGGATCCCCCGATCATTTTGTACAAAGGCTGAGTTGACAACGTGCTTGGAAACAGACAAGTACAAGTAGAATATATGTTTTCAGGCTCTGAAAGGCTTGTTCGCATTCTTTGTTCCATGAGAATCCTTTGCTTCCTCTTAGTATTTTAAAGAAAGGAAGGCATTTGTCGGACGACTTAGATATAAATTTGTTAAGTGCTGCTACCCTCCAAGTTAGGCTCTAAACGTCTCTGATGTTGGCAGGGGCTTTCATGTCGAGAAGGGCCTGAATCTGTTTTGGGTCAGCCTTGATTCCCCTCTTGTTCACTATACAGCCTAAGAATTTTCCAAACTCAACTCTGAACGTACATTTCTGTGGGTTGAGCTTCATTTGGTATTTCCTGAGCTGTTTGAATGTTTCAGTGAGGCCTTCTACGTGGTCGGGGCTGCGGAGACTCTTAACCAGCATATCGTCGATGTAGACCTCCATGTTTCTGCCAATCTATTCCTTAAACATTCGGTTTACCAGTCGTTGGTAGGTAGCACCTGCGTTGTTTAAGCCGAATGACATCACCTTATAGTAATATATCCAACTGAAATATGTTTTTTCTTGATCTAGGGGGTGCATCAATATTTTATTGTAGCCTGAATAGGCATCCAAAAACCTTAGTAAGATGTGCCCAGACGTGGCGTCCATGATCGAATCAATGCGGGGAAGTGAGAAGTCCTCCTTTAGGCAGGCTTTGTTCAGGTCTGTGTAGTCTACGCACACTCTCCACAACACGTTTATCGTGTTTACAAGAACGGTGTTCACCAACTAGTCTGGGTATCGTGCTTCATTAATCATGTCCGCATTGAGTAAACACTGCACCTACTAGCTTATGATCGTGTTTCTCTCGGGCCCCACGGGCCTCTTCTTCTACCGTACGATTTTCCTTGTGGGGTCCATCTCTAGGCGATGGCTGATTATTGACGGGTCAATTACCACCATGTCTCGCATGGTCAAGGCGAAGATGTCCTGGTTCCGTTGTAGCAGCTTCGTGAGTTGTTCGGTCAGGTTTTGCTCAAGCGGGAACCTATCTGGATAGCCCTGCTGTTGAGAGAGCTATCGAGGTAGACCGTGATGGTTTCTTCCCCTGGTTGGCCAGCATTGGGTCTGCCTCAAGGGCTTACTAGAGCCTCGTCGTCTGGGATAGGTTTTTCTTTCCCTGCTTCTCGGTCGGGATAGATAGTCAACTTAGTCGCGGGGCCAACCGCTAACCGAGAATTACTGGGTGGCAGTGTCGTCATGTACTGGCATTCCCTGGCTACTGCCTGGTTGCCCCTTGACGTACCGACCGCTTGGTTCGTCGAATACTTGATGCACTGGTGTAGAGGAGAGACAATCGCTCCAATTTGGTGTATCCAGGGTTTCCCCAGGACCGCATTATATGCCGAATGTGCATCGATCACTATGAATTTTTGAAACAGGGTTATTTGAGTTGGCTTCTCTCCCGCCAATACAGTCAGTTGTATTTTTCCACGGGAAAACGCTTTTCGCCACTGAAATCGATTATCAGACGGTTATTGAGGGTCAATGCTTTCTTCTTTAGTTACATGTTATGGAATGTGCGGAGGACAAGATGTTCAATGAGCTCCCAGTGTCCCCCAAGAATCTCCTTACTTCTCAGCATGCTAGAGAGATCATTACTACCAGGGTGTCATTGTGCGGAAGTTGTATGCCCTTGAGGTCTTCTTCCATAAATGCTAGTGGCACGGAGTGGTCATGCTTCTGAGCACGCGGTGCTAGCTGCTCGCCGCATATTGCTTGGATCCTCATACCTCAGAAAGCATTTTTTTGGACCTGTTAGATAGTTCGGACTCGGAATGGGCTCCGTGAAGCACACATATCCTGTTGACTGATTTATCTCTGGGCTTGGCTTGTCTCCTGGTTACCGGTTCCTCTTTTAGGGAGATGTAGCTCTGCGCTTCGCTCGCCAGGTCTGCCATATTTGCTAGTGGGTCCAGAGTTAGGAAGTTATAGAACTTACCTTTCTCCAGTTTGTCGATGAAGCCTAAGACAGCCGTCGTGTCGTTGAACACGTTGACGGCAGTAAAATCGTTGTTAAGGCGAGTTAGATACGCCTTCAATGTCTCGTCTGGTCTTTGTTTCATCGATTTGAGTGTTTTCATCGTTAGCAGGACTTGACGTATAAAAAGCGATCTTGGATCTGATTATGGGTCCTTCAGCACTGTTGTTGTTTTGGGAGTGTTAGCTTGTTCTCCATTGTTGCATGATCGGGTGGTCACCATCTCTTAGTATTCTTAGGAGAGATGATGCTAGGGAAAGGTTAGGAACTTTTTCGTCTCCAGGGACGACACCAAACTGATGCAGTCATTTTTCGCTCCCTACTTTGACCTTGACCTGCAAACCTGCTGACCTGCAGAAGGAATGCACATTAGCCACGGACCACCGTTGTGGTGGCCAATGACACTCCGATGCTAAACTCATACATGGATCTGAGGAACGTGTAATGTTGTAAACAGGGAATTTGTAGTGTACCTTAGCTTACCAACCTCATTTCTTATTTATAGTGTTGGAGTCTTGGTTCGACTAGGCCATCAATGGTGTAGTTAAGTGAAAAAAATTTCGTGGATATCTTTCTCTAATTAGGAGTTGTGCTGTGAAGGGAAGTTTCCTTGTTAGCCATGTGCTCCTAGATACGCGAGAGATAGTTCCCATTCCGAGAGTGGTCTATAGGTAGAAGTTTTCATATGTGACATATATTCTGGAATCTGCTTCCTAGTTGGAAGCAAATTGCTACTATAATTGCCCGGCCAAAGTTGATCCTCGAGATATTTGCCTTTAGCAGGATTTACGGGTATTGAGGATAGATGTGAGACACGTGAGCTTAGCAAGCTGTAAGAATTCGGGCCCGCTTGGTAGACTGCATTGGGCAGGCTTAGAACCGCATGGGTCGGATCAGTGTTGGGTGTACACAATCAAGACTCGACAACCAACTTTATTTTATTTTTTACTTTTAGATGCGCGCATATAACCTAATTTGAAGGTCGTTAATCCATTGAAAAAAATTCAATTGTGATGCAAGATAAAGAGTGATGAAGCATAGAGGTAGTCTATGCTTGTTATTTTCTCATTTGCTTCTTATCTCCTCTACTGTCCTCTTTTTTTTTTCGACGGAATGTAATCTATGTTTTTCTTCTCTACGACCCTTTTTTTTCTTTTGCGGCACAATTTGTGTTTCATTTTCATTTTCATCTTCATACTACTTATTCTTTTTTTTACTTCAATTCTTTCTTTTATAGATTCTTGTTTATGTTCATATGACGTTAAAAAAAAAAAAAAAGAGGTATGATGTGTCGCCGTGTCCCCAAGTCTTAGTTTTTGGAAAACTGTGAGTCGGCATGTCGTGTAGTGTCCGACACGACACATGCACCCATGTCTGTGCATCCTTCGGTGTCACTTACAGTTAAGTATGTATTCCAAGTATTGAGTTTCTTGAGATCTTTTCTAGATTGATGGGTTTCACGAGCTACAGTTACTCCATCAACCAAACTTTTAACATGCCCACAAACTAAGAGATCGACTGCACGGTTAGGACCTTGAATGTTTAGACAAGAAAAACAATTGTTAAGCTATGAAAGGACTTAACAAAGTGCCAAATAGTTTCCTCATATAAAATTATCAGTGCTTGGTGAGCAAAATCAAAGTCTGTCTTTTATTTATTTTATTTTTTTGCTAAAAGGGCATAAGCAATATATTAATAACTAAGAACTAGTACAACCAAGTTTACCGGCAACTGATGTCAAATGACGAGCCTTACTATTAAGGTCTCTAGAGATATATTTACAATAAAAAAAAATGAAGCAAAAGAAATAGGCGTTTAATATTACAAATTAGAGGGCGCCAGACCCAATTCATAGTAGAGAGCTGTTGAGATTCACCATCATGGATTAAGGGTCGCAGAGTCTCCTAAAAGAAGTCCGATCCTCCATATATGAGCCTGAATGAAAAGCAAGACCACTTCAGCCGCATATCCTTCCGCCATAGTGTTGTCCAAAACTTTGTCGCCTTTTTGACAGGCAACAAAAGCCATAATATTTCCAAGATGTCGGTTGCTGAAAATCCAATGCCTCCCTGCTTGGTAGAATCAAAGAAGCAAGCATCGAAGGTGACAATAACTGTATCCCTATTGATGCAGTCATTTTTCGCTCCTTGCTCTGACCTGGTTCCTACTGACCTGCACAAGTAGCACACGTGAGCTACAGACTACCATTGTAGTGGCTGATGGCACTCCGATGCTAAAGTCATACAGGGCTTTGAGGAAGGTGTAATGTTTTAACAGGGATTTTGTAGCATACCTTAGCTTACCAACCTCATGTCTTATTTATAGTATAAGGAGTTCTAGTTTAACCAGACCATCGTAGACGTAGTTTAGGGAGGAGATCTTCGTGGAGATCCCTCTCTAATTAGGAGTCGTGTTTTCGAAGGGAAGTTCCATGGTAGCTCTGCTCCTAGATACACGAAAGATAGTTCCCAATCTAACAGCAATCTATAGAAGGGAGTTTCCATGTGTGGAAGATACTCTGGTGTTTGTTTCCTAATTGGGAGCAAAGATCAGTTGTAGTTGCCCGTCCGAAGCTGATCCTCGAGATACTTGCCTAAGGAGGGCATACGAATATTGAGGACAACTATGAAACGTGTGGGCCTAGCGTGCTATGAGAGTCTAGGTCCGCCTGACGGACTCAAGTCGAGCGGGCTTAAACCGCTTGGGATGGATCAGTGTTGGGCTGATACTGGGGCATGTAGTTCCTCGAGATCATCCTGACACATGTACGGCTCAGAGATGCAACCATTTTTATTTATCATCAGCTAGTCTCCCCGAGTTAGTGGGTCGTCACATCGGTTCGCTAAGTCATTCGTTGAAGGGATGGGCCGTTCATGATTATTAATTGAGTCTGAATCGTTGCTTGAACCGCACGCCGCATTAATGGCACGTGCGTTGGTTCGGCGAACAAGAGGTGGGAAACCATCATCTGTTTAGGTCATCCGCAATGCCGAGTCTGATTCTTCTACTTTGTTTGCTTTCGAAGATATTATTCAGAAAAAATCGTTTGTCTTCTTCATGGCTCAAGAAAACCTTCTTGATGACGTTGTCTTGGGCGAGGGCCTGGAGTTTTTCGAAGACTGGTTACTGTCCAAAATTGGTCTTGCTGAAATCCGTACGAAGTTTGGAGTCCCTGAGGACCTGCCATTGTATATTCTAACGGGTAGACGCGGTCAATTGCAGTAAAGATTGGGGTGTTGATCTCACGAGGAAAAATGATCTACAAAACTAGGTCATGGAATAAAAACTACGCGAAACTAAATTTAAGAAATTCTAGCAATTTTAAAATATGAAATTGAATTTAATTTAATAAAAATAAAGTTTAGAAAAATCACAAGGATCCAAGAATCCTTCCTAGATTTCACGTGCTAACTAGTATTGATTCGCTATGATAACTGAATTACGTGTTTCACATCCCAAACAACATAATCGGAAAAATAGTCTTTAATGCACCAATATATTCTAATGTAAATGGATTTTAGATTTCACTTTTTCTTGAAAGCACAAAGACTGGTCATATATGAGATCCTAAATTTACGATATATCTGAAGACACACTACACCAAATTGGCACTTTTGTAACAACTCTCAAAATAGTGTCACTTTTGAGATGTTACAATCTACCAAACAATTTCAAATCAAAACTAAATTTAGTTAAAAAAAATGAAAAATAGTAACACAAAAAAAATGATACAATAAGTTGGATCACCATGAATAATATCACTTTTATAACCATACTCTTCATGATGATATTGTTATTGTATCATTTTGATTGTGAAAATGTGTAAAGTTGTTAGGTGAATTGTTACACTTCAAAAGTGATATTGTTTTAGGGGTTGTTACAAAAATGCCAATATGGTGTAGTGACAATAACGTAATAAAAGACAATCACATATAACTAACTTATCGGAATTAATTGATCTTTAAAATTCCACACATAAGAAAATCATGAATAGACTTACATGGAGAAAAAAAGACAACCACCGGAATAATAATCTACGAAGAAGTTGATAAAATCTTTGTCACTAAAATAACATAAACTCTTATATTAAATAAAAGAGAAAACCATAAATACCATTATTCATCGTGAAAGCATAAAACAAATCAAATACCAATTAAGTGTGTTAAATCTAGGAGTTCATCTCTTCGCCTTGCATGGAGTTTAGTGACACATGGTGAAGGTGATGACAACAATAGCGGTGTGGAGCTTCATGGCAATGAGTGGTGGATTAGCGATGTGTACTCGGCTGTTGATGCATTGTGTGTGTCCCTGCTTTCCTGTGTGTTGTTGTATTTATGGTAGAAAGAAACAACTCCTTATTGAAAACAATTGGAAACCAAATACAAATTGGAAACCAAATATAATTGGAAACAAAATAAAAAACAAAATTCAAAACAGGAAATGTGGGTTTGGCTATGTTCATCCATATTACTCCTTTGTTCCACAAAAATTCAAAACTAATTTTCGTTATTTTTTCTTTGGTTTTATTTATTAATCTTTGGCTTGAGTGTCTCCCGCTCCACTTCGTCAATTTGTTTATTAATTTCTAAATTCACCACGCTAATGCACTTTTGTCATTTAAACTCCAAATCCTACAAAAATATAAAAATAAAATAATTAAACTAAAATACACTAATTGAAACACTAACAAATATAAATTAGGAGATATATTATATAATAATTATGTGAATATCAAATACCCCCAAACTTATATTTTGCTAGTCATTGAGCATAACAAAATTAATAATAAAATCCTAACTCACTTTCGTAGGAATCACGGTTGCACTTACCTTAACGTGTAACAAGGCTTTAAACCCCTAGATTACCTCTAGTGGACGAGTTATAGTCTTGTGAGGGTTTCCAGAAATGTTACCCCCGAACATTACTGACTCAATAGAACAAAATCTATTTTCTAAAAACATAATGCAAAAACATGGGCATTCTTCTTTATTTTCCTTAGAATAATTATCTAATTGCTTAAAATTCAAGAAAAACAACAAACTAAAAATGTCACAATAGTATATCAATATAATACAATAATTTAATAGTATCTAAAAGTTAAATAAATTTCATAATCATTCTCAACTCGAAATGTGTGTGTGAGAAACCTTATCAACATAACTCTTCATCTCATAGTAAAGATGTGACGAGATAACTTTTAGAAAGTACACTTCGACTACAAATCTCTCATGTCACTCAGAAATAAAACACTCAGAGATTGGACACTCAGTTTATATGTGAGGAAAATGATATAAACTATGGAAATTGCAAACGTCTCACATATAATTATCATGAAAAACAAAATTTTCAAAGTGTGAAATAAATATGATCTCATGGACAGGAATATTGATTACTTTTGAAAATGTTGAATCAAACACCATACTTCTTGCCTATTCAATCTCCACATCTACTAAACCAACTTTCACTTAAGATCAATTAGGTCTTTACTTGGTTGTAATGGGGCTTGGATTAAGGCAAACAATAATGGATAAAAAAAGGATACAAAAATTTTCTGAGAATGGCTACACCCTTGAATAAACACATAGGGCATTGAAGAACAAATCAATGTTGTACACCATTAACTTTTTCTTCATTATTTTCTTCTTCAACCCCTTTCTTTTCTTCTTCAACCCTTTTTTTTACATGTTTTTCCCCGTTTATACAATAAAACACTTTTACTTTGAGGGCGCATGAAATATCTATTTTCAACTCTTTCTATTTGCCCATTCCATAAATATATCTCACCGTATGCATTTTCAGAAAATTTGGTAAGGATAAAATAATAGAGGTATTACTCCTTGATTAGAGTAGGTAATAGGAATGGGAATAACAAAGAAAATGCTATTTAAAGGAACAAAGAAAATGTTATTTAAAAGCTCAAAGGGTTGCAAATGGATATTTATTATTGAGTAAGCTAAAAGGCTAACAAAATGGTTTAAAGAAAGAAATGCCTATATCACTTCATAAGTTCTAGTTGGTACTAGGACATCTCAACTAAATAAAGCAAGAAATTCTAGTGTAAAAATTCAATTTTTATGTCGTTCTTAAAGCAACCAATAAGAAAGTCAAGAATAATGAGATCATCAACGAAATAATGCGGACTCAAGAAAAATCAGAGTGTATTTAATAACCCTCAAGAAATAAAGAATGGCTCAAAACTCACAAGGGTTAAGTCTCCACTATTATTCTAAGGTTTTCTAGTTCAATATTTTACTAATCAACTTCAAATCATGTTGACTTGGCTTATAGTGCACGAATAGTCGAGTTGAAAAGTCTCACGAAATACATCGAACATAAGGATAATATCAAATATCATGTTTTCTACTAATATAACTATGTGACACGTGTTAGTATGTGCTTTCTCAAAATTAAAGGCAACAACAATATTCTCTAAAATTAAAAACACTCAAACCCCCCCCCCCCCCCCCTTTTAAATTCACCAAGAGTTCAGATTTTGAATGCATTTTCATAAAGATTTTGCACAATTACCATAATCATCAAGTATTCAATGGAGATTGAGTAGAGCACAAAAAAAAATGACTCAGTTTAGTTGTAAAATACGTTTTAAGCTCAAAGATTTTTGAAAATTGCACAAAAAATCTAATAAACCACATCACCCCCAAACCTAAACCAAACATTGTCCTCAATGTATAAAATAATAATCATGATGAATGAAAGAAAAAGAAAAATGAGGGTTAGATTGATATTATCATGGTGAAGCTTTACCAATTTCAAATAGACATGTCCTCACAGTCACCAAAATATAAGAAAATTATACCGACGGGAGAAAGGAACACATGGGATGAGAGGCTCTGAGTGACTCCTGTAGCAACACCTAAAATAACCTGAAACACTAAAAGAAAACATAAAAGCAAAAACCTAAACTAAAAAAATAAAATAAAAAACATAAACTAAAGATAGGGTGGAGAACATCAAATCAAGTAGACAGGGGAAACCTGAGAGATCTCCTCTGGCACCTCTACTCGATCCACATAGTGCTTCAAACGTTGCCCATTTACTCTAAATGCTCTCCCATCTTTTAGATCTTCAATTTCTATGGAACCATTGGGAAAGACTTGTTTTACCATGAATGAGCCCGTCCATCTCGATCTTAGCTTGCCAGGATGAAGATGAAGTCGTGAGTCATAAAGATAGACTCGTTGATTGGGCTCGAAATGTTTCCTCAGAATTTGCTTATCATGAGTTGTTTTAATCTTTGCCTTGTATATTCGGGAATTGTCATAGGCATCATTCCGCAACTCCTCAATTTCAGCTAACTGAAATTTCCGTTGAATACCTGCATCATTGAAATCAAAGTTAGTGCTTTTGATAGCCCAATAAGCGCGATGTTCTAACTCAACAGGTAAATGACAAGTTTTTCCATATATAAGCTGATACAAAAACATCCCGAGAATTGTCTTATAAGCGGTACGGTAAGCCCAAAGTGCATCAGGAAGGCGCAAGGACCAATCCTTCCTATCAGGATTCACCATCTTCTCCAAGATTTGTTTCACTTCTCGGTTTGCCAGCTCGGCATGGCCATTTGTCTGCGGATGATAGGCATTGGCGACCTTGTGATGAACTCCATACCTGCGCATCAAAGCCTCAAAAGAGCGATTACATAAATGAGTCCCCTGATCACTAATAATGGCTCGTGGTGTACCGAAATGGGATAAAATGTCTTCTTTGATAAACCTGACAACTGTGTTGTTTTCATTGTTCCGGCATGCCACAGCCTCTACCCATTTGGACACATAGTCCACTGCAAGCAAAATATACAAATATCCAAAAGAAGGTGGAAAAGGTCCCATAAAATCAATCCCCCAACAATCAAATATCTCAATGACTAGGAGGGGGTTAAGGGGCATCATGTGTATCCGGGATAGTGCACCTAACTTCTGGCATCTATCACAAGAACGACAATAATTGTTAGTGTCCTTAAACAATGTAAGCCAATATAATCACGACTGTAAAAATTTTGCAGCAGTATTTTTCATAGAAAAATGGCCTCCACAAGCTACACTATGACAAAAATGTAAGACCCTTTTAATCTCTCCTTCAGGGATACATCGCCTCATGATTTGGTCGGGGAAATACTTATATAGATAAGGATCATCGCAATAAAAATTGCTTGCCTCGACCAAAAAATTATGCTTATCTTGAGCACTCCATGAAGACGGAACTTCGCCTGAAACCAAGTATTTAACAATGTGCGCATACCATAGTACTTGAGTGACGGCGAATAGGTGTTCATCAGGGAAGTCATCACGGATGGGTGGGCCATTGGCAGAGTCATTGAACTCCAGACGAGACAAGTGATCCGCCACAACATTCTTATCCTTTATAGTTAGATCAAATTCATGCAGAAGTAAAATCCACCTAATCAATTTTTCCTTAGCATCCTTTTTAGAAAGAAGGAACTTAAGAGCCACATGGTCAGTAAAAACAGTGATAGGTGTACCAATCAAATAAGCACGAAATTTATCTAAAGCAAAAACTACGGCTAGCAATTCTTTTTCAGTAGTCGAATAATTCATTTGAGCATCATTAAGTGTTCGATTAAGTGTTCGACTAGCATGGTAAACAACAAAGGACTTCCCTTCTCTTCGTTGTCCCAAGGCTACCCCCACAACATAGTTACTTGCATCACACATTATCTCAAATGGTAAATTCCAATCCGGTGGCTGCATGATGGGGGTAGAGATGAGCCTATCAATGAGTGTTCGGAAGATGTCCTCACACTCTTGTGTCCATTGGAACACAGCGTCTTTGACCAGGAGGTTGCTTAATGGTCTAGAGATGGCAGAAAAATTATGTATGAACCTCTTATAGAAACTCGCGTGCCCTAGAAATGATCTCGCATCCTTGACAATTTTAGGTGTAGGTAATTTAGAATTCAATTGAATTTTTCCTTTATCAACCTCGATTCCTTTATCAGAAACTATGTGTTCCAGGACTATTCCATAGGGAACCATGAAAATGACATTTTTTCCAATTAAGCAACAGACCCTTCTCTTCACATCTACTGAAAACAGCCTTCAAGTGAAATAAACATGAATCAAAGGAATCGCCAAAAATAGTCAAATCATCCATGAATACTTCCATATATTTTTCAACCATGTCACTAAAAATACTCATCATGCATCTCTGAAAAGTAGCCGGTGCATTACACAAACCAAATGGCATACGCCGAAAAGCATAAGTACCAAAAGGGCATGTGAAAGTAGTCCTATCCTGATCCTCTAATGCAATCTCAATCTGATAATATCCTGAATACCCATCTAGAAAGAAATAGAAAAAATGACTAGCTACTCGCTCTAAGATTTGGTCTATGAATGGAAGTGGGAAGTGATCCTTGCGGGTGGCAGAATTAAGTTTCCTATAATTAATGCACATGCGCCACCCTGTCACTACCTTAGTAGAAACAGACACCCCCTCATCATTAGTCATCACTGTTATTCCAAATTTCTTGGGAACTACTTGAGTTGGACTAACACACTTGCTATCAGAGATGGGATAAATGATGCCTGCATCTAACAATTTTAAGACCTACTTTTTCACCACCTCTTTCATAGTGGGGTTAAGTCGTCTTTGAGGATCTCTATGGGGGTTAGCTCCTTCTTCTAAGTGAATCCTATGGGAACATATTAAAGAGCTAATACCTTTGATGTCAGCTATAGTCCAACCTAATGCAGATTTGTGCTCACGTAACATATTAATCAATTCTTCTTCTTGTGAGCCATCAAGCACGGAAGAAATAATAACAGGAAAGGTATCACCTGGTTCGAGGAATGCATGTTTAAGTCCCTCAGGCAGTGGAACTAGGTCAACTTTCGGAGTTTCCATGGTGGATGGTTGTGGTTTCTGTCTTTCCGTTCGCAACTCCTCAAAGCATGGTTGCCATTGTCGTTCTCCTTTATCCTTTAATCCTGAAACAACAGAAATATCAAAAGCATTGTCAGGATAAAGTGAACTCTCAGAATCAAAAATAGAAATGAGGTACTCTAAAGTTTCAGAATCTGCGCTCAGGAGCGCCTCCTCTAATATTAGCGTGTCTATCATGTAGGTATGATGACACTCATCATCATCACGTGGTTGCTTGCTAATATTGAATATGTTGACCTCCAGAGTCATGTTCCCAAAAGACATCTTCATTAGACCGTTCCTGCAATTGAGAAGAGCGTTAGCTGTGGCAAGAAAAGGTCTACCTAAAATAATCGGAACTGTAGACTCCATATTAACCGCAGAATGAGTATCTAAAATAAGAAAGTCGATGGGATAGTAAAACTTATCAATCTGCAGCAAGACATCCAAGACTATTCCTCTTGGCTTCTTAACCGATCTATCGGCCAATTGTAGTACCACGGATGTATGGCATCAGATTTACACTTGCAACTAAATCCAACAAGACTTGGCCAAACTCATGAGTCCCAATCTGGCAGGTGATTGTAGGACACCCTGGATCTTTGTACTTGGGTTGTGTCTTCTGCTCAATCACCGCACTTACCTGTTCTGTCAAGAAGGCAATCTTCTTGACATGATACTTCCTCTTGATAGTGCATAGATCCATGATGACCCTTGCATAAGTTGGTACCTGTTTAATCACATGTAGCAAAGGTAAGTTAATTTTAACCTGCTTCAAGTGTTCTAGAATCTCACCATGGATTTTCAATTTTTTTCTAGTAGGTCGCAGTGCTTGAGGAAAAGGAACTGGAACTGGAATGTTCTTATTGGGCTCATCCTCAGGGATGCTCTCCTTTGCACTTGGGAAGGAGCCTATAGTTGTGGACGAGCTTGATCCATCTAAAATCTTACCACTTTGAGTAGTGATGACATTAACCTCTTTGACATTCTGAGAGTCTGAAGCAGAGGTTCATAAGTTGGCTCTTCGGATTTGCTTGAGGCTGTGACGAAAATTGGCCCCGCTCTTATACTATTAATGAACTTGTCAGCTTGGTTATCTGGCTTTTGATCTCTTTGTTCTCTTCTCTCAACTGTGTCAATGCAACCTCAAAATTTTGATTAGTTTTACCTTGTGCCTCTATAAATGCATGTATTGTGTCTGATAAGGAACTTTTGTTAGATTGCGCATTGTATGGAGGTGCATGGTATGACCCAAGTGGTTGTGCCTGTGAGTGTGTAGGTTGGTCTGCTTCGGACTTCCAACCTAAGTTAGGGTGATCTCTCCAGCCATAATTGTAAGTGTTAGAGAATTGTGAGTAAGGCTTCTTGTACATCCCTGAGGCATTACATTGTTCCTCATAAACCCCTCTCATCTCAGTCAAGGTCGGGCAAACCTGTGCTAAGTGTTCAACTCCCCCGCATATAAAACAGGCATCCTGTAGCTCAACTCTGGCAACGGTATGTGTAGGCCTACCATCCTTGGCCTTAAGTGCCTCTAACTCCCTAGTCACTCTATCCAATTGGGCTCTAAGGCTGTCCTCTTCCCTTAGTTGGTAGATTTCAGCTGGGCATGTTCTATCCGTGCTCTCAGTAGCACTTGGACCAGTCCAAGTATGAGCCTTTTCAGCCAAGTCATTCAGGTACTCAATGGCCTCGTCAAGGTCCTTATGTAAAAACTCGCCATTACACATCATCTCAACGAGCTGACGCTCTCTACTGGTGAGCCCCTCATAAAAATAACAAACTAAGCACCAACTCTCATACCCATGGTGTGGAAATGTATTCAAGAGATCCTTGAACCTCTCCCATGCTTGATATAATGTCTCGCTATTCTTTTGGGTGAAGGTAGCAATCTCTCTCTTTAGATCGCTGGTTTTGTGGTGAGGAAAGTATTTATTAAAAAATGTTTGGGTCATCTCCTCCCACGAACCTATAGACCTTGGGAGCAAAGAATATAGCCAACTCTTCGCTTTTTTCCTTAAGGGAAAAAGGAAAAAACCTTAGTCTAACCGAGGCTACAGCCTCAACTTTGCTGTGGAAAGTGGCCACAACTTCCTCGAATTCCCTAATGTGAACATAAGGACTCTCACTCTCTAGGCCATGAAAAGTGGGTAATAATTGTATCATACCCAGCTTAAAATCAAACTTTGGTGTATTGGGTGCAAACATGATACATGATGGAGTAGCAGTGCGTGCGGGGTGGAGATAGTCCTTTAATGACCGAACATGGTTATCTTCGTGATTACTCATGGTGTTAGAATTAGAAGTAGGACTTAATTTGGTCTCAATGTGAATTTGTGGTTGTTCTAAATTTGGGACCCTAATTAGTCTCCCTAAGTGGTCTCTATTCCAACTCACACTCCCCCAATGTCCTTTTTTGTTTTTTGCAATTTTTTTAAGAAATAAAATAAATAAACTGGACCTAAAACCTAAAAATAAAATAAAATAAAATAAAACAATGAGCAAGAAAGATAATACCCGAACCTCCCTTGTAGAATGACACTTGTCCCCGTCAACGGCGCCAAAATTTGATTACGCCCAAACAGTAATCGCGGTCAATTACAGTAAAGATTGGGGTGTCGATCCCACGAGGAAAAGCGATCTACAAAACAAGGTCAAGGAAGAAGAACTACGCGAAACTAAATTTAAGAAATTCTTGCAATTTTAAAATATGATATTGAATTTAGTTTAATAAAAATCAAGTTTAGAAAAATCACAAGGTTCCAAGAATCCCTCCTAGATTTCACGAGCCAACTAGTATTGATTCGCTATGATAACTCAATTACGTGTTTCACATCCAAAACAACATAATAGGAAAAATAGTCATTAATGCACCAATATATTCTAATGTAAATGAATTTTAGATTTCACTTTTTCTAGAAAGCACAAAGATTGGTCATATATGATATCCTAAATTTACAATATATCCGGAGACAATAACATAATAAAAGACAATCACATATAACTAACCTACCGGAATTAATTGATCTTTAAAATTCCACACATAAGAAAAGCATGACTAGACTTACATGGAGAAGAAAAAGACAACCACCGAAATAATAATCTACGAAGAAGTTGATAAAATCTTTGTTACTAAAATAACATAAACTCCTATATTAAATAAAAGTGAAAATCATAAATACCATTATTCATCGTGAAAGCATAAAATGAATCAAATACCAATTAAGTGCATTACATCTAGGAGTTCATTTCTTCGCCTTGCGTGGAGTTTAGTGTTACATGGTGAAGGTGATGACAGCAGTAGCGGTGTGGAGCTTCATGGCAGCGCGTGGTGGATTAGCGATGTGTACTCGGCTGTTGATGCATTGTGTGTGTCCCTGCTTTCCTGTGTGTTGCTGTATTTATGGTAGAAAGAAACAACTCCTTATTGGAAACCCAATTGGAAACCAAATACAATTGGAAACCAAATACAAATTGGAAACCAAATAAAAAACAAAAGGAAACAAAGGGGTTCCCTTTGTTTAGATTCTGTTCTAATAACAACAAAGGTGGGTTTGGCTATGTTTATTCATATTACTCCTTTGTTCCACCAAAATTCAAAACTAATTTTCTTTAATTTTTCTTTGGTTCTCTTTATTAATCTTTGGCTTTAGTGTCTCCCTTTCCACTTCGTCAATTTGTCTATAAATTTCCAAATTCGCCATGCTAATGCACTTTTGTCATTTAAATTCCAAATCCTACAAAAATAAAATAATTCATCTGAAATACACTATTTGAAACACTAACAAATATAAATTAGGAGGTATATTATCTAATAATTATGTGAATATCACTGAAATCCGTACGAAGTTTGGATTCCCTGAGGACCCGCCGTTGTATCTTCTAACGGGCAACCAAACGCTGGTGTCCCCTCCTGCCGGTTTCATTTGTTTACATCGTGGGATGCTTCAAACTAAAGTGCACTTTCCGGTTCTGTACGTGATTTGGGAGTTCTTAGATATCTTAGGGATTTCTACGGCTCAGTTGGGGCCCAATGGATATAGAATCATCCTCATAATTCTACTCAGTGCTAAAAAGGTCGGTGCTGGCGTGACTCCGCGGGTAATCCAGTTATTGACCTCTCCTTGTTTGAAAAGTAATGATGTCTGTAAAATGAAGTCACCGAATTGCTTCGATAAATTGCCTGATGATTTCAAGTTCTGGCAGAAGTACTATTTCTTTGCTCCTGCAGATTCGAAGTAGTTTCAGTGCAAGGTTCGTCCACTTGAGCGACAGTTCAGGCCGCTTTGCAAGTTCAACCATTGTCTTGCGACTTTGATATGCTTGATAGCGGGCTGACTGTTCATTACTTGTATTCCCTTGCAAGAAGGTTTCCTACTACTCTTCTTACACTGGAAGAGCGAAATACCATGGAGACGTTCCGTGACATGCCAAAAAAGAAGGCGGTCGATGTCATAAGAGTTTCCAACTTCATCCATTGTGGGCTGTGGGACAACTGGCATGTCGCCCCCACTCTTTATTGAGAGTCGCGTATTAAGTAGGAAGATGGGGCCCCTTCCAAGAAAAGGAAGGCTACTGGGTCCAAAGCTTCTGCTCTGTCTGATGTGGAAGAGCCGTCTGAGACTCTTGTCTCCTTCGTGAGGAAGAGGTCTTGCGTTAGAATCGGTCCGTCTTCGGCACGACTTGTTCTGGTGAAGGGGGCGCCAGTTTGCTAGGCCTGTTGAGGTGGGGACTGATGTTTTCAACTTGGAGAAGGATTACATGCGATATGCAACAGTTGTAGACAGGTCGAACCTTAGTGACGTGTAGGTCGAGGCTTTGAGTGATCGTCTTGTGCGAGTTTCAATGGCT
The DNA here is from genome assembly GCA_963556465.1 of Berberis vulgaris. NCBI lineage: Eukaryota > Viridiplantae > Streptophyta > Magnoliopsida > Ranunculales > Berberidaceae > Berberis > Berberis vulgaris. Next base: position 58,861,335 of record OY747129.1, on the reverse strand, counting down.
GCTTTTGCTGGTGTTGATTCGCGTGAGGACGCTTCGACAGAAGGCTCTTGTGAGGATTTGCCTGAGGTGGTAGAATTTGATCACCCTATAGTTGTTTTGCCTATAGTGGTCGTGGTACCAGCCGTGTTTCTTGCAGTCTGCATTGCTCACCGTCTCGCTCTAGGACTCAGTTAAAGGTATTGAAGGGTCCTTTGAATACTTTGTTGCCTTCTCTCCCTCCGGATCCCTTTGAGCTGTCTCACAAATAAGGGGTTGTTGGTGTTGACAAGGGAAAGGCCAGGAATGAGAGCTTGAGAATGGTAGGGACCATGAAGGGTGGTGCCGGCATAGTTTTCGATCAAGGAAAGCTTCATCCGGGTGCACGAATAAGTTTGTTTGCACCGAATTTGGTGAAGCTGAGTTCATCGATCTGGCACCAAAAGGTGGACGTAGATTATGCTTTGACGAAAGCATATAAGCAGGCGTCACAGCTGGATGATGGATCACGCTCCAAAACCCTAGGAGGATTCATTGGAAGGGTGTATAGATAAGGGCTTGAAGTACCTTATGATGGGTATGTCTCATTTGAGCCATGCGGATGTTGCTGGAACGAAAGTCGAGACGACTCATGAGAGTATTTACCTTGGAGCGTGTCTTTTCGCACATGGAGCTGCTGTATTCCGATGCACTCCGTGAAATTGAGCAGTTTAAGAAGCAGGCCGAGAAGAAGCGGTTGGATCAGTCAACCGTGGCCGCTGAGGCTCAGAAGGCTCGTCTGGAGAACCTTGAGCGTAATCTGACAGAGGTGATGTTCGAAAGGAACAAACTTGTGCATGAGTTAAGCCGGATCTGCCAAGAAGTCGAGGTTGCGCAGGATGTTGCGGCTAAAACGTGTTCTAAGCTATAGTCTTTTGCTGAAGAGAGCCCTTCGAAAAAAGCTGACTGGGCTGCTGAGAAGAAATAGTTGGAATCCGGTGTGGAGTTCTACGCCCGTGAGGCGAGAAAGGTTGAGGACCAGCTCGAATTGGGGTGGCATGAGCTTAGTGCTATGAAGAGCAGTCTGGCCACAGAGCAGTCTCAGGTCGACACGCTAACTGGCAAGTTGGAGCTACTGGAGTGTGAATTTGTTGACGTGAAGGTGCGAGAGAAAGAGCTTCTTCAGGAGCAAGGAAAGTGTGAGTTTCGTTGGTTGTACATGGACGACTGGAGATGTTGGCGCTGATGAAAGAGGATCATCCGGAGTAGGATCTCAGCCGTTATAAGAAGATGTCGTATGTGGACCTATCTGTTACCTCGACGTCATCGAGCGAGGAAGACAGTTTGAGGCCTAATGTCTAGGCTGCAGCGTGTGTGGACCCAACTTTTGCTCCTTCATCCACTAGGCTTAACTCTTCCATTTCTGTACCTTTTCCTGACAATGAGTGAAAGTTGTGTGCTTGTACTCATTTTGTCTTTGATCATTATGAGAACAGTTTAATCCGTTCTGTACTTGTTGTCTTGTACTTGTTGTCTCTATTGCATTTTTCGTTTTGTTTGTCATCTTGCTTTGGCATAGGTTGGTTGAATCAATAGGATGTTGACTGGTCTGTCTGCGGTAGAGAGCTTGACCGCTTTGTGCTGTGAATGACTAGGGGTCATCGCAGTGTAGTCATGTCCAGTAGTGGGCATGTTACGAATAGTTTAGCTGGGTGTTGATTCATTCGAGTTGTGCCATGTCCCCAAGGTAAGCTGCTTGAGAGTTACCTTGCTTGTTTGACCGGTTGGCTGTAGCTGCTGAAGTGAGCGAGTTGTGATGGCCGAGCGCGTGTGTCAGAGCGTTGGTGCCGAGTCAGGCATTGTAAGCTCGGGTTGGCATCCTAATTAGCTTTCATCTAGGCACTGGCCGTACGATCCTTGTATCGGTGCGAGTGGCCTTCGCTTAACATTAGATTGTCAGTTCGTTTGAGCGTAAAGACGCTGACTCAGCTAGATTTCCGTTTGGCAACCAAGTTGAAAAGCGGTGGTCTCGTGGCAAGCCGTCGAAATCAGTTCGGGACTGACTAGGCTCCCACCTTCCAAATCATTTATGTCCGAGCAGAGTGGACTACAAATTCAGGGAGTAAAAGTTTGGCAACCAGGCTGAAAAGTAGTGGTCCTGTGGTAAGCCGTCGGAATAAGTTCAGAACTTACTAGGCTCCCACCTTTCAAACCATCTACACCATTCCCGTGCGGTGGGGGCTATGAATTCGAGAGAGGTTTGGTGATCAGGCTAACAAGCAGTGGTTTCGTGGCAAGCCATCGAAATCAGTTCAGGACTGACTAGGCTCCCACCATCCAAATTATCTACACCTGAGTGAACCAAGCTACAAATTTGGGAGGCTTCGGCGGCCACGCTAAAAAATAGTGGTCTTGTGGCAAACAGTCGAAATTAGGTCGTGGCTGACTGGGTTCCCACCTTCTGGACTATCCACATACTCGCAGCGCGGGCTGCAAGTCCAGGTTTGGTGATTTGGCAGCCACACTAAAAAGCAGTGGTCCCGTGGCGAGCCATCAGAATCAGTTCGGGACTGACTAGGCTCCCACCTTTTAGACTTTCTACACCCTTGCGGTAGGGGCTACAAGTCCTGGTTTTGATCAGAAGCTTTCGTTGCTAGTCGTCACCAGCTAGGCTTACCTGATTAGGTTTGGCAATCATTTACCGCGAAGGGGGCAATGATCCCTGGCGAGTCGTCATGACCAGGCGTAATAGCGCTGATTCCCACTTCCTAAACCGCCAATGCCCATGCTAAGCGGACTAGGTACCAGGATGAACCAGAAGCCGTCATAATCAGTCTTGGTTGACTAAGTTCTAGCAGAAGTACTGCTTCTTGGCTCTTACAGATTTGAAGTATTTTCGGTGCAAGGGTCATTCGCTTGAGCGACAGTTCAGACTGCTTCGTAAGTTCAACTCATTTCCAGTAACTTTGATGTGCTTGAAAGCGAGCTGAGTATCATTGCTTGTGTTCTTTTGCAGGAAGGTTTCCCACTGATCCTCTTACCATAGATGAGCAAACCACCATGGAAGCATTCTGCGTCATGGGAAAAGGGAGGCGGTTGATATCATAAGAGTTTCCAATTTCGTTCGCAGTAGGCTGTGGGACAACTAGCACGTCACCCTCACTTTTTATCGAGAGTCGTGCATTAAGCAGGAAGAAGGGGGCCCTTTCGAGAAGAGGAAGGATGCTAAGGAAAAGACTTTCGTTCTGTCTGATGTGAAAGATCCATCTAAGACGTTTGATTCCTTTGTGAGGAAGAAGCCTCACATTAGGGTTGGGTCATCTTTGAAACAACTCGCTTCGTTGAGAGAGGAACGCGAGTCTGTTAGGCCTGTTGAGGTGGAGACCAATGTTCTTGGCTTGGAGAAAGATTATTTGCGGTTAGCCGGAGTTGCTGATGGGTCAAATCTTAGTGACGCGCAGGTTGAGGCTTTGAATGACCGTCTGGTGCGGGTCGTAATAGCACTTTCTACTGGGGCTGATTTGCGTAGGGCCACTCGGGTAGAGAGTTTTGTGTCAGATTCACCTGAGGTGGTGGAATTTGATTACCCTACTATTTACTCGCCTGAAAGTGGTTGTGGTACCGACCGTGTCTCCTGTAGTCCGCATTGCTCACCATCTCGTTCTAGGCCACAACTAGAACTATTGGAAGGTCCTTTGGATACTTTGGTCCCTCTTCTGCTGTCAGGCGCTCTTGACAAGGGAAAAGTCACGGAGGAGAGTCTGAGGACGGTGGCGATCGTAAAGGGCAGCGCTGGAATAGTTCCTGATCAGGGGAAGCTTCATCCTGATGCACAGATAAGTCTGTTCGCGCTGGACATGGTGAAGATAAGCTCACATGTCTGGCACCAAGAGGTGGATGTTGAGTATGCTTCGATAAAACATATAAGCAGGCGTCACAGTTGGCTGATGGACCATGCTCCAAAACCCGTGGAGGATGCGCTGGAAAAGCGTGTGGACAAGGGTTTGAAGTATCTTATGCCTTGAATGTCTCATATGAGCCACGCGGCCGTTGTTGGGACAGAAGTAGAGGTGGCTCGCGAGAGGGTATATACCTTGGAGCGTGTCTTCTCGCACGTGCGGTCGTTGTATTCTGATCGCTCCATGAATTGAGCGGCTTAAAACGCAGGGCGAAAAGATGCAATTGAATCAATAAACTATGGCCGCTGCGGCTCATAGGGCTCGTCTGGAGGACCTTGAGTGTAACTTAACTAAGGCGGTGTCTGAGAGGCACGGGCTTAAGCAAGAGTCGAGTCGACTCTGCCTAGAGGTCGAGGTTGTGTAGGAAGTTGCGGCTAAGGCGCATTCTGAGCTGTAGTCTTTTGCTAAGGAATGTGCTTCGAAGGGAGCTGATTGGACTGCTGAGAAGCAATAGTTGGAATTTGATGTGGAGTTCTATGCTCGAAAAGCGAGGAAGGTCAAGTACCAACTCGAACTGGGATGACATGAACTCAGTGTTGTGAAGAGTAGCCTGGCCACAGAGCAGTCTCAAGTCGATGGCTAACTAGAAAGTTGGAGCTAGTGGAGCGTGACCTTATTGATGCAAAAGTGTGAGTAGAAGAGCTTCTCCAAGAACAAGGAAAATGTGTGTTCTGCTGGGTTGTTCATGACTGGCTGGAGCTGTTGGCGCTGATGAAAAGGAGCATCCGGAGTGGGATCTTGGCCGTTACAAGAAGATGTCATATGTGGACTTTTCTGTTACCTCTTAGTCGTCGGGCGAGGAGGACAGTTTAATCCCTAACGTCCAGGTTGAAGCGCGTACAGATGCAACTTCTGCCCCAGTTCCTCCTAGGCTTAGCTATTCTGTTTCTGTACTTTCTTCTGATTAGGAGCAAACTTTGTGTGTTTGTACACTTTTTGTCTTGGCCTTTAATGAATACAATATTTTTCATTTCATATTTGGCGTCTCTATTGTATGTTTTTCGTTTTGCCTTGTCGTCTTACTTTGGCATAGGCTGGTTGAATCATTAGAACATTGTCTGATCTGTCTGCGGCAGAGAGCTTTACCGCTTTGTATTGTGAATGACTTGGGGTCATTGCTGCGTAGTTATGTCCGATAGCGGGCATGTTGCGAGCAGTTTAATTGGGGATCGAGTCACCCGAGTTGTGTCTTCTCCCATAGGTAAGCTGTTGAGCTTTTTCTTGTTTGTCTGACTGGTCAGCTGTAGCTATTGCCACGGGCAAGCTGTGGTGGTCGAAAGTACGTGTCAGAGTGTTCACACCGAATCAGGTGACGTAAGTTTGGGTTGGCGTTCTAATTAGCTTTCATCTGGGCACCGGTTGTACTATCCTTGTATTAGCACGAGTGGCATTTTTCTATCCTTGTATCAAAATGGCTGTTTGAGCGTGAAAGCGCTGACTCAGCTAAGCTCATATTTGCATCTGAAGTCCTGAGGGAGAGCGGAAGTTGTGTGGAGAGGTGTTTGAGATTCCCACCTTCCAAATCATTTATGACTGAGTAAAGCGGTCGATAGACTCAGGGATTAAAGATTAGGCAACCAGGCTGAAGAGTAGTGGTCCCATGGCAAGCCGTCGAAATCAGGTCGTGGCATACTAGGTTCCCACCATCTAGACTATCTACACCCTCGTAGCGCGGGCTACAAGTCTAAGTTTGGTGATTTGGCGGCCATGCTAAAAAATACTGGTCCCGTGGCAAGCCATCGGAATCAGTCCAGTATTGACTAGGCTCCCACCTTTCGGATTATCTACACCCTCGTAGTAGGGCCACAAGTCCAAGTTTTGATCAGAAGCTTTCGTTGCTGGTCATCACCAGCTAGGCTTACCTGATTAGGTTCGGCGAACACTGACTGCAAATGGGGTAGTGATCCCTGGCAAGTCGTCGTCACCAAGCGTGGCAGCGCTGATTAGACTCCCACTTCCTAAACCGTTGATGCTTGCATTAAGCAGACTAGGTGTCGGGGCGAACTAGAACCTATCGTCATCAGTTGTTGCTTACAAAGCTTGCCCGGCTTGACCAGAGGTTCCTCCAGCTGAAGGGCGTGCGAACCTAGTGGTTAAGCGTGTGGACGAAGTTACCTTAACTCGGGGAGTCGTAAAGTCCGTACGTCAAAGTTGACTAGGATCCTCGAGTGTTTGTGCCAAGCATGCGACAGGGTGCGGTTCGGATAACAGACTGAGCTCATGGGCCCGTAGAGGAAGGGCTAGGGTTTCCTGTGTGGCACGTTACGTGTACGACGTAGATCGCGCGGTGACACGTGTATGGTGTAGGTTGTGTGACGTTTGAGTATAACTGTTACTCCCCCTCAATTGATGGGGTTGCGTGTGGTGCCATTAATTGATTGACGTGATCTGCACGGTTTCCTTGGGAACTGTCGTCTTCCATTTTCCCATATGGCATTCAATGCTTGGCAGTTAATGCTGGAGTGCCCGTTTGGTAAACCATTATGTCTATATAATGGTGTTTTTCAATAACTATAAGCACTATCTTTTGTTGAGTTTATTTTCTGTAATGTTCTTTTCTGGAGAAGATGCTTTGAGTTTTCCAAAGGCTGAGGGAAATGCTTTGGGTTTTCCAAAGGCTGAAGTTGGATCTCCATCATTGGAGTTTCCGAAAGTTCTGATGTTTACCTCGACCAGGCATGGTGATAGTTGTTGTTATGCGTTGTCACCTGTTGTGGGTGGACACGTAGTTAATGCGCTGAGGTCTCATAATCTCTACTCATATCACAGAAAAGAAGTGTGGATTTTCTACGAAGGGAGATGCCTTGGTGTTACACCGTACCACTTGTGTCTTCGTGTGCTTGAATCTCACTTCTAACCAATGGTTGATCGAAGTGTTAGTTGGTGTGCGATGTCTCCTAGTGTGGTAGCTCTCAATCACATCTACCATCGCATATGAGAAAAGTTGTCTCTCTTGAAAGCATTATAGGATCGTAATTGCGTCGCTGCTTGTTGCCATCCTCATATTCCTTCTTCTAAACCCTTTGAGGAGGTTGGATAGATGGTGGGACGTCTCTTGAGGAAATCAGTAGCTTGTCGTGAGGTCCTCGATGCTCTAAGAAGATAACTTTCCTAGAGTGATTTGATGGAGCGGTCTGACCGTTCAGTTCTTTCAATCCCCTCTTACACTTTATATTTATCTTGGGAAAGGGTCGAGCATCTCCCATTATTTTAACTCTGCTATCATTTTTGGAAGGGGTCGAGCAGTTTTTACCATTTGCTCTCACTTGCAGATTACTCATATCTTAGGGTTTGTAGGTTTTCGTCTGACTCCGTCCGTTGCAGAGTTGTATAAGCGAGTTTTTTATTCAGTTCGCCCTGTATTCAGATGCTTGTAGTTCTCAGTCTTTTGTATCCGCCTCAAGGTGTTTGTTGTTACATCTTTCCAATAATCAATAGAGTTTGTTTCTAAAATTCTTGTTTTAGTTTTTAAATGATTGTGAATCACATAAGTCTCTTAAGAACTCTAAACTCAATATTGACTACGGAAAGATAAACAAACAACTTTAAGAAAACTAATTGTTGATGGAGATAAATTGATCTTGACCTCGAAGAGAATTCGGATAGCTTTCGCAGATCATTTAGCGGACTGTCGAGCCGTTACATAGGTCACTAAAGAGCAAACCTTGCAGAGGGGCGGATCTCCACGCCGATGGAATGTCGAGGGTATGTATTCCCGCTTGCCATTGCCATTACGACTTGCTGGGCGGGAGAGTTGACTACTCCTGTACCGCTCGAAAATGGTGTCCCTTCCGTCTTTAGGCCTTGCACTGGGTCAGGCTGCTCTGCATGATGTAGTTGAATCTAGGAGCACTCTATCTGTTTCAGTGCGGCGTAGTGGCAGCCTCGTGTCATAGGTTTGTCTTCACGTATTGTCCCTTCTGAGTTGTTAGCAGTATACTTTAAAGACTGGTGAAGGGTGGAGACCACTGCTTCCATTTGGTGTAGCCACAGTCTTCCCAGGATGAGGTTGTATGACAATGGTGCGTCTACCACCATGAAGTCCAGAAGTAGGACCTTTTTCAGCTGTGGTTCTCCAACTACCGTGGCTAATCTTATCTTTCCGATGGAAAAGTATTTCTCCCCGTTGAATTCGATCAGTGGGTTCTCTGATGGCACTAGGTTTTCCTCCTTGAGGTCCATGCTGTGGAAAGCATTGTATAATAGAACGTTGAGCGAGCTTCATGTGTCAACGAGATCTCTCTTTACTTCCCACTTTGCGATGGAAACGGAGATGACCAAAGCATCTTTGTGTGGTGCTCGGACTCCATCGAGATCTTTGTCCGTGAAAGTCAAAGTGGGGATGGGGTTAGGAATTTTCGAATAGCAAATTCGTATGTTTTCATTCGCATGTGCGACTGCATTCAATCCAACTCCATGAAAAGCATATATTATCCCAGGAGTCTCCTTCTCTATCTCTTTGACCAACTCCCCCTATCCCTGGTCTGTTCTGACCACTTCTCTGACTTCAACAAGTCTTTCAATTTGCCTTTATGATCCAATGTTCTACTTCATACCTCAGACTTTTGCAGTCATTGGTGTTGTGGCTGACTTTCTTGTGGTACGCACAGTACTTGTCGTTGTCTCTTCTGGTAGGGTCTCCGCGTGTCTTCGGGAGCCACTTCAATTCCTCCCAATTTTTCATGCAGTTGAGTACATCCGATAGACTAGCATTTAGGGGTGTCACGGCTCTGGATCCAACGTAGTTGGATGACTTCTCTGGCCTGGGATGATCAAGATCCAGTCTGTTGTAAGTGTGCTTCCTCTTGCTCCACTCCCCATCCTCATATCTCTTTCCCTCATTCTTGTCCTTAGAAGCTTAGGGCTTCTTATTGCCTTTGGTCTCCCTCTTAGCGATCCGTGACTCCTCCAGGGTGATGTGTCTCTGGATGTTCTTGAGGAGCTCTGCCATGTCTAGAGGGGGCTCCAAGGTGAAGTCCTAGAAGAGCTTTCCTTCTTTGAGGCCCGCAGTGAATGACGTCATAGTTGTATCGCTATTGCACCCGTCGATGAGGGTCAGCTCGTTGTTGAAGCATGTGACGTACTCTCGGAGCATCTCGTCGGACCTCTTCCTTAGAAAGAGTATGTGGTGCGGGCCTTTTTTGAAATGCTGGCTTTCGACAAAACGTGTTAAGAATTCCTTCGCCAAATGTTTTGAAGGAGTCGATTGACTTCGGTGGAAGGCTGTGGAACCACGTCAATGCAAGGCCTTTAAGACTAGTGGGAAAGGTTTTGCACATGACGGATTCAGATCCTTCCTTGAACGCCATTACGTGCTGGTAATGGCGTAGATGATCGAAATGATCGGTGGTTTCGTCATAGGAATCGAGCTTCAAGGGAGTGAACTTTCTCGAAAGTGCTTCACTCATGATCCGATCCACAAAGGGTGGGACGGAGAGGCGATATAGTACGTCTGGATCGTGCACTCCTCTGCGGAGAGGGTTCCCGGGATCGGGCCTCTCTGTCCTGGCGGCTGGATCAGCGTTAGCTGCACAACCTCCCTTAGTTCAATAGGAACTAGCGGGGGCCTGGCTCTCCTGCGCTTGCTCCCTATCGTCCATTGGAGGTGGAGGTCCGTTTTTCTTGGTCTCCATCAGTAACGGGTGGATTCTGTCGTGTGAGTGTCTCCACCACTTTGATAACTTGCTGTATTTGAGATGCCAACACCTCGATTTTGGGGTATGCCGTTTGTGCTGGGGCGTGAGTAGGTTGCCCATGCATGGTAGGAACTAGTATGGGGACAATCGAAGCGTTGGACGTGTCCCCTAGTTCGTTATTACGTGACCTAGTGGTCACCATTTCTCTTGGATTTGGTAGGAGACGACGCTTAGTGTAAAATTAAGAACTATGTCGTCTCCACGGACGACGCCAAACTGATGTAGTCGATTTTCGCTTCTTGCTTTGACCTTGTTCCTGCTGACCTGCACAAGTAACGCACGTGAGCCACAGACCACCTTGGGGTGGCCGATGGCACTTCGATGCTAAAGTCAAAACAGGGATCTAAGGAAGGTGTAATGCTATAACAGGGATTTTGTAGCATACTTTAGCTTACCAACCTCATGTCTTATTTATAGTGCAAGGAGTCAAGATTTAACCAAGCCATCGTAGGCATAGTTTAGGGAGGTGATCATTTTGGAGATCCCTCTCTAATTAATAGTCATGTTGTAGAAGGGAAGTTCCATGTTATCTCGGTACTCCCAGATACGCGAGAGATGGTTCACAATCTAAGAGCATTCGGTAGAAGGGAGTTTCCCTGTGTGGAAGATACTTTGGTGTTTGATTCCTAGTTGGAAGCAAAGAGCAGCTGTAGTTGCCCGTCCGAAGCTGATCCTCAAGATACTTGCCTAAAGAGGACTTATGGGTATCGTGGATAGCTCTGAGACGTGTGGGCCTAGCATGCTGTGAGAGTCCGGGTTCGCTTGGCGGACTGAAGTTGAGCGGGCTATCCGCTTGGGCTAGATCTGTGTTGGGTCGTGCTTAAGCCCGTAGTTCCTTGAAATCATCATGACACGTGTTCGGCTCAGGAGTGTGACCATTTTTAAATATCATCAACATTAAATTATCATTTCATTGCAACCTTCAGCAAAACCAAGTTGTTTGAGCACTTGAGCCAGAAAATATCATTCGACCATATCATAGGCTTTGGCCATATCGATTTTGATTGTCATCCAACCTTATTTTTCTTTCAAAAATGTTTCATTTGAAAGAAAATTTCATGTGCAACGCTAACATTATCCTCTATCGAGCGACCTCGAAGAAAGGCACCCTGATTAGGAGAAATTATGTTATCGAGCAAAGGTTTTAGACGGTTGACAAGAATTTTGGAGATTATTTTATAAATGAAATTGCAGAGGCCTATAGGGCGAAATTTATCCGGCAAGATAGGATTGCCCACTTTAGGGACCAGAGCAATGAAAGTGTCATTCAACTTAGGATCTAACTACTTGGAAGTGAAAAAATGAGTAACCGCCTCTATGACATCGATTTTATCGATTTCCAGTAGTATTGAAAGAAGAAAGCGTGGAAGCCATCAGGGTGAAGAGATTTGTTGCTCCCCATAGCAAAAACAACTGCCTGGATATCTGCAGCAGTGGGTATAGCCAGCAGAGCTGCATTATTCTCCTCCTAGATGATCAGACTAAATAAGGCGTGAATCACCGGAGAGTCGAGTTGGAGGAATGGAAAATATTTGAGAAATAGTCATTAAGTGTGACTCTAATAAATTTCGGCGTAGAATGCCACATGTTATTGTCGTCTTTAACGTAAAATCAGGTTAAAGAATTTGGTGTGTTTGTCAGCATCTCTGAGCCATGAAGACCAGAACTTATTACGCCAAAACATCTCCTCTTGAATCTGAATTTCAGAGAGACGTTTTTCCAACAAGGAGATGGTTGTGGCATTGTCCTTCAAAGGATGATCATTTTGGAGTTTATCCAAGGAAGTGAAAGTGTCAGAGATGCACAGTTGAATATTCTTAAAGTCTCTCTTATTCCTCCTAATGAGGCTGTAATTAAGCTTCTTTTGTTTTGAGATGGATATTGTGAGTCGGGGAAGGGTGTTGTCTAAGGGCCCAGTTAGTTTGAATCACCCGATGGCAAAATAGGTCTCTAGTCCACATTTGGAAGAATTTAAAAGGTTTTGGATTTGGACTGAAGTTAGAGACCAACTGAAGGGAAACAACCTTGTGATTCAAAAACGAGGTGTGAATTGTACAGGCAGACGCAGAAGGGAACATATCTACCTCTCAGTGGAGACAATGATATGATCCAGTTTTGCCTTAATCCAATTTTTTTTTTCTCTTGTTGTTCCAAGTTAATTGAGATCCATTAAGGGGGAAATTCAACAGTTGATTACTGTTTACAAAATTCCTAAGGTGACTGAGGCTAGAACAAAAAGGTCGGTTACCACCCATTTTGTCCCTGGTTTGACTGATAGCAATCAAATCTCCAATAATACCCCCGGCAAGGGTTGCATAGAGTAGAAGTGGGATATGGATTGCAAGAACTGTTCCCAAGAAGCAAGATTTGATTCACAATAAACAAAAATAACAGACCATGCAAAAGTAGTAAAATAATCATCAAGAATACAATTAAAATAATTTTTACAGGAAGAAAGAATGGTAAAGTGAATACCTACTTTCAAAAAAAGTGCAAGTCCTTAAGCTAGTCTTTGTGTTGGCACTGATGCTCCATGTGCAAAGCTCAGTCTCCGGCGCAAGCGGTCCATCTTGGAAGAACTGGACTTGGTTTCTGACAAAAATATAATATCAACATTGAACTGTTGGGAGAGGGCCTTCAGGTTTTGAAACACTTTGGCAGACCCCATGCCTCGAGCATTCCATGAGAGCATCATGGATGAGGAGGCGACCCTTCAACAACGATCGCCGCAAGCTCGTAAGAGTAGATTGAAGTTGAGCCGAGAAGGCTGGTGCCTTTATTCTCAGCAATTGCATGTGCATGCAGAGTGGCAGTGGGGATATTGGGATTGGTGCTTGTGTATTGTTCTTCCTGACTAAAACCAATTATTGAATCAGCGACTATCCGTGACACATTATCTTCTTGATATTGCTTATGCAGCCCAACATGAACCAGTCTGTTACTATCAACCCTAGAACACCTGAACTATTTTTTGTGAGATTGATCATATAAATGAGTAACATCCTGACAATCCTGCTTGCATTTTCCCAGCCTTAGAGCCAATTCATGCCGAGTCGTGGCCTTAGAACTTGACCGAATAACCTCCTTGAGTTTTCTGGTCGAGGAGAGCATCAATGGAGAAGAAGATGTCTTAGCCACCTCGTGAGGCATAGACTGATTATGATCAATTTGATATGTTGGCTGGCTCCTGAAGATCCAATTAAAGAATCATTAAGAGAGATAATGGGCCCAATATCCTGATAGGTATTGGAGTTATCTGCTGCAACCGGGTTAGGTAGATAAACTTGCTTCTGGGGAGAGTGAGAAGCTGCTTTGTACAAATTACTAGTGTAATACCCGTGTCGTTGGCACTACGATAGAGTACATCGTACTTGCACGGAATTGTCGAATAATCGCAATTGGGTTTTTATTTCATTTTTAAAAAAAACACTTACAATGAATTAACTTTGAAACAAATTATAATACTCATTAAACGCAAATATTTTTTTTGTGATTGAGTAGAGGGTGTGATCGTGTGCTTCATGTTGTGAGTTATTGAATTACCACCATTTTGTGCGTAGGTGCAGGATTTTTGGCTTGCATTGAAGGCTGTGCAAGGATCATTAATGAGCTCACTGTTTCTTCCCCTTTTTCTTTCTTCTTTTTTATCTCTTCATTAAAGATCACATGTGCTCCATATGAGTATCTTCATTGACCACAAGTTGTACATTTGTTTAATTGCACACTATTTTCTAAGGTGCAAATTTGTGGGAGTTAAATGCTCATTAAATGCCAAAAAAAATGGGTCATTAACTCCAAGGAGTTGACTTTGCAAACCATACTCACACGGTGGGAAAAGAGCTTATTCGTGTCTCAGTTATTGTTACTTTTAACGTCGGCCCGTTTGATGGTTGGGAGCATCCTAGATGTAAGTGTAAGAAGCTAACTCACTTGCACTACAAGAAAAGTCATCATTTATAGTATATATTTATAGCATTTTTGTCCAAAGTGCTATGATTGACTGAATTCATGGACAATTAAAATTGAAAACACTATAAAACAAAGGCGCGCGGGAACTAAAAAAAGAAACGCGCGCTACGCCACAATTGCTTCTTAAAAGCCCAAATTTTAATAGCGCGATTCCACTTCAACTTTTAGAAAACCTCTTTTTGCATCTCTCTGTCTTTTTCCTTCTCAGTCTCCCTTTCATCCCCCGTCAATCGCAACAGATCGGGGAGGAATTTTTCTTCTCCGCTGACTTCTCCTCCTCTTTGCCTTTCTCCCACAGCAGCTTCAAACCAAAGGCACGCTGCTCTACAAGCGAGAGCGAGAGAGATCCAGGGAGAGGGAAAAAGTGAGGGAGAGAGAAATTGAGAGATTGAGAAATAGAGATCTAGATCCAGGGAGATCGAGAGATATAGAAAGAGAAAAAGATCTGATCTAGACAAACCCCAGTTTTCTGCAAAAGTATGTATCTAACAAACAAAAAGGGTTTCTCTCTTTTATGTTTTTTTTTCATTTTGATTTTACATTGATTTGGTTGATGGGGTTTTTGACCCATTGATTTTTGTGTTAACAAAAATATTTCAGAATCGAGTGTAATGAGAAGATTTCTTGTTATGTCACCGTCAATGTGACAAGGCGATGCAACTTCTTGTGAGTGGGCTGAAGATGAAGGAGTACGAGCTGTTGAGGAGGAACTTCAGTAAGATTGGATGCTTTGGTTTCGGTATCCAAGAGCACATCGATCTTGGCAAGTAATTTATTATGCCTTTTTTTTATTCATTCAATTATTCAATATTATCTTCTATGGTGATTGTTTTACAAAACCTCATTCAATTATTCAATATTGTCTTCTATGGTGATTGTTTTATAAAACCCCCATGTTTAAATTCAGAGCCAATCTAAATGTCTATTTGTTCTAGTGAACAATGTTGAAACACTTGTCCTCCCTAGTTGTTACAATCTGAAGAGAGTTGTGACAATCAAGGCATTATTAGTGACAGTCGGAAATTGATGCTCTGTTTTTTTTTTTTTTAATAATTGGTTATCTGTTTCTTCCCTTTTTCCCACAGCATGCAACACATACAATAGTCTTTTCCCAACTCAATATTCAAGGGAAGAATCGGGGGGTCCATGCATCCATACTCAAATTAGAGATTAATAAGAGAATGTATGCCCAAACATTCTTATATTGCAGACTGCGGTCATAAAACTAGACTGAATGGTGTTGATAATAGCCGTATTTATTTCTTTCATTTCCCAGCCCATTCTCATTTTAACTGCTTATATATGCTTCTGAGTTCATCATGGTGCTGCTTTTATGTAAAGTTTGATAATATCTGAATCCCTCAAGAGAACTTGTATTGGTGAGTTTTTTAGTCACATGTGTCCAATATCCATGTACCCATGCCACTTTGAAATGGTTTTTATTAATTGATCAATGATGGGAATTTCTCCCTGAGAGAAGTGTCCTTTTAAACATGTGGTTATCGACTTTCATGTCTTGAGCTGTTGTTACCCTAGGTGTCATAAATTTTCTCTAACATCCAATTGGCATGTTCAAGTGCTAAGATTGCATAGATCCAGAAATAATGTTGCTATTTTGTATGTTAACAAATTGTCTGAAGTAGCTTGATCTGTGATCTGAACGTTTTGAGTCAGGTTAGTAAATCACTAATTGGAGAATATATAGGTGCTCAAAATAGGAAGAAGTCGTTTAAAGGTTTGGGATTAGAGCATATGAATGATGAATTATCTTTGCGCTGTTATTCCAACTCAACTTACAAGCACTATCACCAAGAGTACCCAATTTCAGGTGATAAACTTTAACTAGAGACTCATGTTAATGAATCATGCATTATACTTGTATTTGTGTGTTTGCGTCATATTTTTGTGCTTTGTTTAACTTCCAACACTTCTTTTAATCAAGTTTACTTGTTTTTTATATATGCTTTTAAGAAGCCAACTGATGAAAAGACAACTAAGGATTTTGCAGTAAGTTTGTAATGATTTTGTAATTTCCAAGTTCTGCTTCGTACATTGGCATAAACTATGTGCAGGCTAGGTTTCTTTGTTACTTATGTGCCATGAAACTGTTGTGCTTTTACTACTGGGTGTCAAAATTTGCAATCCTTTTATCTCAAAGAGTAAAGTTTAGGTTATACTGAGGGGCGGTTGTTGGATATTGTTTCTGTCATAACCATAAGTGATCGTCGGACACTATTGGCTCTTCTATCCCTTTTGTAGTTTTTCCCTTTAAGCTTTTTTTTACAAAAATAAATTTTGTTGGAGGGTTGTGAGGAGTAAACAGGGCTAAAATGCTTGTACAATTATTAAGTATATAGTAATTAATATAATTTTTTTTGCATGATTCTAACTCATTGATAGACGCTTGTTTTTCATTGTGTTGTAACATTTTATTATATATAAATGGGCATTTGGTGATTTTATATTATTGTGAAAATGACGAAAGCTCTAATCGTATTCAGGACAAAAATGTTCGAGAGTCTAAAGTTGTTAAAGAACAGCAAAGTCTGACTGTTGAAACCGAAGTAAGAAGAGACAAAGGTGTATATCTTGGTGTACAAGATGACATATCAAAAAACAAAAGTGACATTCGGAATGGTGTTGAGGATGAGCTGGCAGACGTGTGGAGGGAGATGATGCTAGCACTGGAATTCACAAAGGTATTAATACTTGGTAGTTGTTCGGTATCATTTCCCACATGTATGTGTGATTTGGTTGCTTGCATCCTGTAGCAACATTTGATATTCCATAAAAATACTCGAGCATATTTACTAAATGTCTTATGTTTTCTTAACAGAGTACATGCCTAACCTAGGAGTATTTCATATTTAATGCATTTTATCTTCAGAATTTGTGATAGCAAATGTGTTTCATTAGACTATATGTATTCTACTGGTGCTTGTCCTAAGCAAATGCCATGCTTGTATGTAGGAGGTTAGGATGTGTTTTTGTGTGCGAATATTAGCATATGTGTGTATGATCTTGCATATTCTGCTTGACACGTTACTGACATTGATATCCAATACCTAGGATAACTTTTTTTTGCGAATTAGTATTTTCATGATCTTGGTTATTAGCCTTTTTTTGTTGTCCTCTGTATAATATTCACAGCACATTTATACTATTGTCGCAACTCATCAAGTTACTTTCTTTTATGCCATTGGTATGCATATACCCTTTTTTTTAATCAGTATTTTCATGATCTTGGTTATCAGCCTTTTTTTACTGTCCAGTGCATGATATTCATGGCACTTTGTACCATTGACGCTTCCTCCACATATTGCCAAGGAAAGGTATCTAACTTTACAAGCACTTTGTACCAGTTCTTACTAATCAGAACATGTACAGAATTCAGTATAGCGTACAAACACATCACTCATCAGAGCATGTTAAATTGATACTGCGTTTAGCCATTGTTTTTCTAAGGAATGAACTTGTTGGTTACATATGAGCACGACTCCCACAACCTGCTTGTGGATCTTACTTTTATCATGCCCATGGACTACATAAAGTAGTATATTTCTAATTGTTTAATCTTTTGCCCTTCATAATTTATTACTTACCAACCCTTTGAATAATAATTCTCGCAGAGGTATGCGCATGGAGGTGTGATGAACTTTAGGAATGCTACAGAAACTGCTAGCCTTGGAACTCAAGAAGGCAGGATTGACAGCTTATAACCATAACCTTGATACTTCAAGAGAGTATTACCCTAACATCATAACTACAAAATCATACGATGAACGCCTGGAAACTCTTCAGTTTGTTCATGAAGTAGGGATCAGTGTCTGCTCTGGTAATTCTTATTGCAGGAAGCCTGCAACCCTTTTTTTCTCTTTGTGTTTTGGTTTATGACCTGTAATCTGTTTTGTTGTTTGTTATCCTCAATGATGAATCACCACAAGAGCTTGATCACTTTCTATGGGATTTCTAAAAAAGGTTAACAAAACTTGTAGTATAAGAAGTAAAATAATTTCTATATCTAAACGTTGTGAATCTTATTTGTAAAATCACTATTCAATGAATGCTCGTTGGTATTCTGCAAGGTCATTTTATTGCTAAATTTAGTTGTTAAATAAATAAAACAATATATGACGAAACACATGCCCTGGTTTTCAATGACACCATTTAGACTTTTCAGTAAAAGAGGCAAGACATATTGTCCAAGCATGCGGTTGGAAAGTGGCCTGCTTTGTAAAGATTGATGAGGGAACTGTTATTCTTCTCTCCATATCCATTCTGATCTTATGTTCTGTCTGAAATATGATGAAATGCATATTGTCTACCTACAGGAGGAAAAATAGGGCTTGGAGAAGCAGAAGATGACCGAGTAGGCCTATTGCATACACTAGCAACACTCCCTAAACACCCGGAGAGTGTTCCTATCAACGCATTGGTTGCAGTTAAAGGCACGCCTCTAGAGGATCATAAGGTATGGTTCTATTTTCTCCAATTTCCTTTGGGTCATTATTTTACCTAGATATTTTTTGTTTTGACATACATTATTTTGATTTTTATCAGTGTTACGTTTGAATGACATTGATAAAGGATAAATATTCTCTTCTATACTATGTTTGGAATTTGGAAAACAATTCATTTTCCAGTAATAGAATTTATAGTTCATAAGTAGTACATCTTTTTGTAATGCAATGACTTTAGTCTATTAATACTTATTAAGGGTCGCCCAAATTGTATTATTGAATCACATGTTTAGGCTGATGGAATCAAACCCATGAGAAAATCCATGATGTAATAGATCTGGTGATCCCAAGAGGCAACAATAAACTTGTCAGTCAAATCAAGGAATCTACAAAAATCTTGTTCTTGGTCATTCTGGTATATTTCCATCTTATATTCTTATGCATTCATAGATGGTCGACTGGAAATTGTACTAAAATGCATGTTTACCATCCAGATGGGATTTGCCATGTTTATGTTGATAAGTCGGCTAATATGGAAATGGAAAAGCACATTGTTTTGGCACCCCCCTCCCCCCGAAATTTTTTTTTTTTGCTTGACTTTTATGTTTCCTCTCCCCCAAATTTAAGTGTTGCTATGATTTCACCTTCCAATGGAGAGTAAGCCATTGAATAGGAGGAAATCGAAATTGAAACCTCTTTGTTTACTGATTTTTTTTTTTGGTTGAATTGCATGGGCAGTGTGTCAAGTTGTCCATTGGATGCTTTCGAATACGAGCAGACTGGAGACTTCATTAGTCTTCCTCTGTTGTGCCATTATCCTGTTAAGGTGAAGTCTAAATTCAAGAACAAGTAATTTAGTTGGTACTTAGTACCATCGGTCAACGTTTAACATTCATGTTTCAGGCACAATACATGAAGAATGATCCAGAGTACCTTGGATGTGGAAAGAAGGAATGCTAGATAAACGAAGACGGTGATTGCCTAGTATCGACTTGCTCTGGGTCGTTAACATTTCACATTGTTAACATTCGAGCCAATATAGAGTTTGTATTCTTTGCTGGTGGATTCAATACCCCTTGCATTTTGAAAAGGTCGAATGCTCTGAATTTTACCAATCCAAAATAACCTTGTATGGCCATCTCTCCAGCATTGATTCCAGCGGAACATCAGTAAGTCCAACTCTTTGTATAAATCTCCGAAAACTTTGGATCATCGATCAAGCATTTTTTTTTCAAGATAGTCAACTATTCATGTGTGGTGTAGTGGGAGCTTCAATGGAAAATATTTAAGTAGCAATGCCAAGTTTGGACTTCAGAGTTGGTCATATAGGTTTATGGAATGTGTAGGCTGTTGAGATAACAGAAGCATTGAACAGGGAAGTGGTGCATAGAGGTTTATGGAAAGTCATGTTGTGGAGATAACAGAGGTGTGGTGTTAAGTCGGGAAGTGAAGCAAGGGAATAATGTCTACAATAATGAAACCATATTTGTGTTAGATCATGGATGCGACTCAGAAAATAATTGCATCAGTCAGGTTTGGTTCATTTCCTCTTAATGAACTTTTTTGGTTTGAACATCATACCTTGAAAGTATTATGCTATAGTTGGAGCTGTTGAGTATGCAGCTGAATGTATGTTCATGTTTTTGTTTGACTCCCTTCTAGCCATCTTTACATAAATGACTGGATATATGTAACAATTATTAACATCATTAGATACAACTTTTCCAGTTTTAAATTCCTAATTCATTTTCACATGAAGTATTGGGTTCTATTTCAGATCCGTCAAGATTTTTTATTTTTTATTTTGTACTTTCTATTTACCTGTTGTAGATCGTTGAAGCGTGGAGTTAGCTTCCTTCATAAAGGGACCTCAAGTTGTAGCACACAGATTCAGTAAAGAATATTTAAGTAGCAACAGAGGGTTCGGAAATGAGGGAAGGGAACGTGGCTTGAAAGTGTGGGTGCAGAAATACAGACTCTCACAACCCTAACATCATTGTTCGAATACTGTGGCTTGAAAGTTTTATGGTAAGGTAGCAGTTGTGCTATAAATGAAGTTGTTGATTATGCATCTGAATCTATGTTCATGTTTTGTTTAACTCTCTTCTATCTCGACATAAATGATTGGATAGATCTAACAACAAATAACATCAATAAATATAACTTTTCAAGTTACCAATTCCTAACT
Organism: Berberis vulgaris; assembly: GCA_963556465.1. NCBI lineage: Eukaryota > Viridiplantae > Streptophyta > Magnoliopsida > Ranunculales > Berberidaceae > Berberis > Berberis vulgaris. The sequence goes on along the minus strand of OY747129.1, from coordinate 58,841,108 downwards.
CATTTAATTTTTGGAAGAAAATACTGGGTTCTGTTTCGGTTTATCAATATCCTTTTTTTGTTCAACTTTCTAGCTTATTGTTGTAGATTATTGAAGTGTAGATAATTGGATATCTTCATGAAAGGGGTCTCAATTTGTAGCAAACAGATTCTGTAAATAAGGTTAAGGCCATGCAAAGTATGATGTTCCTCTATTATATTTATATTTTCTTCTAGAAAGTAATATTTGAACTTGTATTCTGCATTGCACTGATGCAACCTCTGCTAACAGACCAAATTGCTGATGTAGGAGGTTTACAAAGTGACAAAAGGGTTGAGTCCAGATCCATTTTGCAGCTAGGAAAAGATGACTTCTATGCGTCCAAACCCAAGCGAAGAGGTGTCGATTGGACAGAGTCAGAAGAGCTAGAGACATTGCACAACAGAAGCACAATTGACTTCTATGCAATTGTATCTGGTAATCCATCATTCTCATTTGTTATTTGGACAACTAATGTTTATAAGTAATTTCATTGGATGAAAGAGATGTTGGTCTAGGCTCCGGGTGATTGTCTTGCATGGTTACAATGGTGATTTAGAGTATTAGTTGATATTTTTGTTCATCATTTGAATAGTTTCAGCTTTCATTCTAACTTCATAGATATGATTCTCTATTTGTTGGTAATTAAGGCATTGTGAAAAAAAAGTTATTTTTTCATACTTTAGTCATTTTTCATATCTAATGAAAACTACAAACTTGTACAGTACAACTGGATGAAGAAAGACTTGGGATCCGTTAACCGATCAATAACATCATGGGTAGTTTTCACAGGGTAAGCATGATCATACCTATTTATTCTTACAGGTAGGCTTATATATATGTGACATAACCATTGTTGAATATGGTTCTTCAGACACATACCTATGTATTCATCTGTAAAAGGGGGTTTAATTCCAAGCGTGGATACTAAGTTTGTTGAAGCTGTATAACCATTGCTACTGCAATACAAGGTAAGGGGGTCCAATTTAATGTTTAACTGTATTGTATTCGTGTGTGTTGGTGTTAGTTCAAACTGCAATACAACCCCACTTTCATTGTTGATTTAGTATCATTATCATGGTAATATTGATTGATGAAATAAATACTCAACTCTCCTCTTCATGTTGTGATATCGAATTAGGTGGATTTGGTTCTATGGGGGCATGTACACAACTACGAGAGAACATGCGCTGTTTATCAAAGTGTATGCAAGGGCATGCCTAGCAAAGATGCAGATGGGATTGATGTTTATGATAATAACAATTACACTACTCCCGTTCATATTGTCATTGGCATGGCAGGATTCACGCTAGACAATTTTACCAGTACTATAAGCCCTTGTCCCTACTCCAAGTCAAAACTTCTATATATAGTTAGCATAAAAACTATTATTTGAAGAAATTTTCTCAATGAACTGACCATGATGTTTATGATATCAGGTGTTGTCTCGCGTTGCTGTTTTGTTGTTGTTTGTGGCTGCTGTGTACGCTAGAATGCATAGAAAAGTGAAGAAAATCGCTAGTTGCTGTTGTGTTTGCTGAATTGTTGAGGTGTGGTGCTACTGCTGTTTTACAATTGGAAGGACATGAAATTGGCGTGTAAGACCTCAAGAGGAAGAGATAGAGATGGAAAAGTAAACTAACTCTTACAGTTTTTGCAAATCTAAAAAGGTCTTTGTCTGCTGGTTATACAAGTAATTGGAATTTTTGCAGTGGGAACTATATTTTAATGTTGAATTGGTACAATGTTATAAAAGTTTACAGATTGTTTGTCGTACATCTCCAAAGATAAATATTGCCATTGTTTGGATTTTTTTAGTGTTGAATTAATTTTACAAGAACTTACAGCTAAAAAAAAAAATTGTGTCGTACATATCCAAAGATAGATATTGTAATATTATCTTCTATGGTTAAAAAAAATCATAGCACTTGATGAGTGCTATAGAAAAAAATGGGATTTGAGAAACGCTATAGAAACTAATGCAATAGCATTTGTTAAATGCTACGTGAGGGAAGACAATAGCGTTTTAGAAACACTATTGGTAACTATACAATAGCGTTTCTTAAGTGCTGTCACAAGCTAAACAATAACACTTTTTAAACACTATTATAGGTTTAACCATAGCGTTTTTAAAACGCTATTACAAGCTAAATAATAGCACTTGAAAAACTCTATAAATGATCTACTTACAATAGCGTTTCTAAAACGCTATAAATAACCCAATACCTATTATAGCTCCGGTAGACACAACATTTACTAAAACGCTATGGTATCCTACAATAACATTTTTGAAATGCTATGAATAAGCCTTTGTGGTGTATTGTTGACTTGGTCGTTTAGGAGATGGTGTTGTTCCAAGATGGAAGAGTAAAGGGACAGGTGCTAGAAAGTTTCTTGAAACATCCATGAGGATTGCTTGAAAGTAGAAATGAGTTTGGATGTTAGAGATAAGTGGGGTAATGATGAAGAGTTTGATTGAAGTTGATATTGGGTTTGATTTCTGGAAGGGTGTGAAGAACTTTGTATAATCAATTCTTGATTATTGGATTTATTATTTGTAGTTGAAAAAGATGATTGGGATTTCATGGTGATGAGAGATATGGTTTGATGAGATAAAACGGAGAAGATGGACATCGCACCACGCCTGAGACCTACAACACAAAAACACAGAGACAACAGTAAACTAGTTACAATAACAAGGCTGGAGAATCACAACGAAAAGAGGTAGAGTTGGGGAGAAAAAGGGATGGTGAATGAGGTTAATTATGAGAGGAAAGACGATTTGATAGAGGGATTTTTAGGGTAAAATTTTGAAAAGAATGATTATATTGATAGATGGAAGTATGATCGTATGGGTAGAGTTGAGTACTTTGTCTCTTCATTCATACAATTTATGAAAACTAAAAATTAGGCAATGTTGGTCGACATTATGCATCAAGTTGAAGTGGATTATAATGTAAACTATCACAATACATTTGAAAGTACATAAATAAATTAATTAATTAATAAAAAAATAGAAGAAAATACTAAATATTTCTGCTTACCGATGCATTTGCTATAGCACCTTTTCCCAGATAAAACATTTTTTTATAATGTTGCATTATATTGAGGTCCTCCTCTCAAGCATACTAAAGTTTAGCGAGGAATACCAAAATCCACTGTACAACACAAGATCAATCAGAATGTTGCATTATTAATAGAAAAATAACTATGAAATTATCAAAACAAGTTTCATATTCTATGACAAGAAAATATTCACGTTCAACCAAATTACATTGGCTATCATGTCAAGGACTGCAAATGGTTCGGATTTGGATGCTAAACTTGCTTATTTTAGGCTTTATCAACTCGAATTTGGGGCTTGAACAAAGCCTGAATTTTTGGATTCTAAGGCTTCAAATCCGTTCCATTATAACCCTACTACATATATGCCATATAATATTCTAAAAATATGTGTAGTACATATAAGTTTGGCAATCCAGCAATTTACAGTTGAAAATAGGTCTAGCTAAAGCAATACTTCTTAAGAGGTAGAAATTAAGGAAAAAATGCAATGTTTACATGGATCGAAGGGGAACTTCTCAATGCCCTCAGGAGTCGAGAACTGTCCCAGGTCCTGCAAAACAAGTATGAATTTGACTGTACGATGAATGATAGAGAACAAGTTCCAAAACATATGGAAAGATTAAAGAGACGTATACTGTTCACAGAGAATCTTATGAATAACTACTTCAATTTTACGCTTAGAATGCACATTGCCAACTAAGACATGATGTCGGATCCCAAATTGCAATGCTTTAGCCATCTTGACAACCTGTCCCATAGCGTAGATGATTATTTGAGATGTGGGAAAAATATGGCATCTAAGCCCAACTATGACTATATGCTCATTTATGTTCACTACTATGAAGACCATGTATAATACATATATGGTTCATACACATACTGTAAGAATATGTAGGGCTTGCACTCAACATAGCCAAGCCCGAGTCCAAGATTGATTCACCTCCACAAGAATAGGAAAGTTAGAATAGTTAAAAAAGTAAAGTTAGAATATGAAAGTCAAAATAAGACTCTACTTTGTATAGGAAGTTTTAAGTTTCTTATTTCCACAAGTTTGGGTAGAAGTTAGCTTATATAAGCTTGTATTTAGTCAAGGAATAAATACAATTCTTGAATTATTTTCTTTACATGGTATCAGAAAGACTTTCTTTGGTGACCTATAACTCCGGGGACTCGAGCTCTTCCCCGCCTCCGATGACTACGCTAGACGCAAGAAGCGGGGAAGGAAGGACATTAGCAGGAACATCCTCAACAGAAAGTTCAGCCAACACAAACAATTATCCAACGCCATCAGCCTCCATCTCTATCTCACTTTGCAAATCTATCATAACAGACCACATTGCGAGCCACGACACCACTTCTCCTTGTAGCTTCCGCCAAGGGTTTTACCAAGCACTAAATTTTCACACAGAACAAATTATCAACAACAACCAACTGGTCTTCCACAAACACCAATGGTGAGCAATACCAGCACTGATGGTGAGTAATACCAACACCAATGTTGAGCAATCCAGCACCAATGCTGAGCAATACCTACATTTGTGCTGAGCAATTTTTCAGCCTTCGCACTGAGGGGGACTCATGCCTACTCGAGTCGAACCATTAGTCATTCACTCGACAGTCATGATTTCTTCATACCAGAATTATCCAGAATTATCTAGAATTCGACAATCATGCTGACTCGAGTTGAACACTTAGCAGTTTCACTCGACGATCATGATTTCTTTACCAAATTAGACTTCAAAGTTTCCTCCAAACTGCACATTTCATCTACGTCTACATTTTCAGCTTGCGGGGGCATGTTAGAATATGTAGGGCTTGCACTCAACATAGTCAAGCCCAAGTACAAGATTGATTCACCTCTACAAGAAATAAAGTACAAGAATAAGAAATTCAGAATAGTTAAAGAAGTAAAGTCAGAATAGGAAAGTAAAAATAAGACTATATTTTGTATATGAAGTTTTAAGTTTCTTATTTCCACAAGGTTATGTTGGAAACAGAACAATGTATATATTTATTTGAAATAAATAATGTAACAATACAAATACTATTTGTATTATAAATTGATTACAACGAAATCAAATAAAATAAATAATTTTACTAACTTGTATTGTAGATAGAGGCTTGCGAAACCACTATCTTGAATTGAAGAAATTGGTATGTCTTGAATTGTTGATAGAGACTAGCGAATTCGCTATGTGCTATAGACAAAATTCGCCCCTACTCAGTGCTGTAGTTTTTTAAGTGTCAGACTATCAGGATTCAACTATCTAATACCAACACCCACTACACCAAAAGGCCTGATTAGCTACACAGGGGTGGCCACGGTTCTAAGCCGTTGGTGTGTTTGCCACGGCAAAAAACCGTGGCTATAAGGGCCAACGGCTTAAAACCGTGCCTAAATACAGGCTTGGCCACGGTTTTAAACCGTTGGTGTGTTTGCCACGGCTAAAAACCGTGGCTATAGTTACCAACGGCTAAAAACCGTTGCTAAATTGCACGTGTTTTGCACGTGGATGTGTGGAGAACCAAGTCGATTTCTCGCGGGCGAAATTTTGCGAAACAAAATTCCTTCCCGCCTTGCGTTCCCGCTCATCTCCCCCCAACTCTGCACTTTTCAATCGTTTCAAACCCTAAAGTTTGTTCCATCTCCCCACAGATCTCCCAAAAGCAAAAATCATTTGTTTCAAACCCTAAAGTTTTTGTTTCTTTAGGGTTTCATGCATTTTGGTTCAATTTGGGTTTCTTGAGATAAAATTGGTATTTTAAAATCGATATGGGTTTTGATTTTGATTTTGATTCTGTTTTTTGTTGATTTGGGGTTGTCTATTTTGGTGAAATCGATATGGGTTTTGTGTTTTGAAGGATTTTTGCAAAGATTCATGAAGATCCAAGTGAGAGAGAGAATGAACCCCCGAAAGGAAAAAAAAAATTTGTGAGAAACAAATGGAAATCCAGAGTGAGATTGTTTTGTTAGGAGTTGTAGGAGATTCGACCACTAATGGTTTTTTTGTGTGTTTATAATAGCTTTTCTTCTACTTCTGTCCTTCTATGTGCTTTGCTTTTTTTTAGTTCATGAAATGAAGAGAGGAAGAACCAGATTCCTCTGTACCCAATTCACCTTTAGCTTTCTTCTTTTATCCTCTTTTTACTCACATATTTCTGAATTTTCACATATTTCATTTGCAGACAGAGAAGAGGATGAACTGAAGAAGAAGAGAAGAAGAGAAGCTCGAACTGAATAAGGTAATGGACCCATCGAAGAAGACGACGGCTAAATTTGTTTGAGAGGAGAAGACGACCATCGAAGATCCAACTCCAAGCTCTGTTCTGTTTCTGTGCTGTAAGTTCTATAAGCTCTGTTCTGTTTCTATTTTTGTAAACTTTCTCCTCCCAAAACACTTCAGTCTGTTCCTCCTCCTTCTCCCAATAAACAAATTAAACTCCAACACTTCAGTCTGTTCTGTATTGGTCATCTTTTCTTGTTTGTTGTTTTTTGTTTTAATTGCTTCTTCTAATTATACAGTTATACTTCTTCATCTTCTTCTAATTAAAACTTAACATGTTTTGTCTGATAGAACTGCTTATGGCACATTGGAGGAGCTCTTGGAGGTCATCACTTAGCACTACTACAAATATTAGCTTAGGTAACGCCACTTAGATAGCGCTTTTTTAAAGAGCTATCCAAGTGGGCACTAGGATAGCGCTTATTTGTCTTTAAAAAAAAAATTTTAAAAAAAAAACACTACAATAGCGCTTTTAATTTTTTTTTTCAGTTAAGCGCTATCTTAGTTATGTCTTAGATAGCGCTTTAAAAAACGCTATGAGAAAAAACATTAACAAAGCTACCATAGCGCTTCGGAAGCGCTATGCTACTTACATTTAGGATAGCGCTTCCTAACCCCCTAAATATCTCTCTTTCGTTCTCTTCTCTTATCATTCCAATACCTTCAATGGCGACTTCCTCCGCGAAATCCATCTTCACCCCAGTTCGAGTTTCCCTCTCAGACACCAAAAACTCCCTCCTTTATTCAAGATCATCTCTCTTTCTCCCCTCTCTCCATCACTCTGTTTCTCTCTCAACGACCTCTCGATCTCGATCTCGATTTCATGTCGTCGAAGCAGTGAATACCCTCGAATCGCCTCAAATCAGGCTCTCCAAGTCACGAGTACAAGAACCCACCGCGGTGGATGCGAAACCCACAGTTCTCGTATCCGAGAAGCTCGGAGAAGCAGGGTTGGAGGTGCTGAGGACCTTCGCGAATGTTGATTGCTCGTACAATCTGTCACCAGAGGAGTTGTGTGCGAAGATCTCGCTCTGTGATGCTTTGATTGTGAGGAGTGGGACGAAGGTGACGAGGGAGGTGTTTGAAGCCGCGAAGGGAAGGTTGAAGGTGGTGGGCAGAGCTGGTGTAGGGATTGATAATGTGGATCTGCAAGCTGCGACAGAGTTTGGGTGTTTGGTTGTTAATGCTCCCACTGCCAATACTGTTGCTGCTGCTGAGCATGGGATTGCTTTGCTCTCTTCCATGGCCAGGAATGTTGCCCAGGCTGATGCCTCCATGAAAGCTGGTGAGCTTGCTTTTAATTTCTCTTGATGTTACTTTTGTTAGAATGTTTGGTTTGAATTTGAAAAGCTTTTGATTGATCTGTGTTTGGTTTGTTGTGGTAAAAGTTTAGATCTGTTGAAAAAATGGAGAGGTGGTTGCTGCTCCTGCTGTAAAAGAGGATCCGAATGCGACTTCGAGGTTTAGGATTTCTAAGCCTTTGAGGGAAAAGTTGAAGGCTAATGGGATTGAGGCTTTGTTCCACTGGTTAAGAGCTGCTTGGCTGGTTTTAACAATTCAATTATATCATATGGACAGGTAGAGATCAGATTTGTGTTTTTTTTTTTTTGTAAAAGTTTGCTAGACCTTTTAGTTGATTTTTTAAGTAGATTGACAAGGCTTGCAATTGTTTGATTAAATTTCTGAAAGACGGGAAGTGGGAAGACTTACACGATGTGGGGTCCTCCGAGCGCAATGGTTGAAGGTCACTTACCTAGTAGCAATCAAGGCGTTGTTCCACGCATCTTCCAGATGCTATTTTCTTAGTTTCAGAAGGTGGGGTTTGTTTTATACATTTTATTTGCTAGAGAAAACATTGAATTTTGAAATGTGTACTGATTTGTTGTTATGATTGGTTGTTAGGAGAAAGAGAACTCGGAAGAAAAACAGATGAATTATCAGTGTAGATGTTCTTTCCTAGAGATATATAATGAGAAAATTGGTGATTTGCTCGATCCCACTCAACGAAACCTTGAGGTAGAGATCTTTCTATGTCTACTCTTCATTAAATCAGACTCATTTGGTCTGGGCTTTCTATGTTTAGTGTAACTAAAGGGCATTTTTCACTTTCTCCAGATAAGAGATGATTCCAAGAATGGTTTTTATGTTGAAAATCTGAGTGAAGAATGTGTTAGTAGCTACGACGATGTAACACAAATTCTAATCAAGGTAAGTAAGAATTGGTTTATATTTTTCTGATTATAGTGTAAATATGACATTGGTATTGGTGTATATTGTTTGATCCTCATGTCTAAAAGATCATTTTAAATATGTTGTGCAAAATATGTCTTTCCTACAAGGTCTTTCTGTGGTTTCAGTGTGGTACTGTGGTTGAATCAAATTTAACTTTCATAATGTAGGGGCTTTCAAATAGTCTGTATATGCAATTGGGCATCAAAGTCTAGTTTCAAAGAGATGTCTTTTTCCAGATCTTGTAAATTGGGCATTTGAATATGTGAAGTCTTATATGCTTTGTTGTCGGCCTTGTTTGGCTAGGGCAAGTTATTTGGTGCATGATCCCACATGACACCAATGTAATGAACTCTGGTTGATTGGCTGTGTTTGTAATTTACCATGAACATATTTGATCCATCAAATTTTGATTTTTACTAACTGTTCTCAGTATCTTTATTGATACAGGTACCATGCTTTTTGTGTGGGATTTGATCCAGAAAGCACATTGGAGAATTCATGGTTATGCCCGAGGTAACTTAGATGAAAATAAAATGACTTCCGTTAGTTGGAGACCTTTTGTTCTGTAAAATCACGAGTTCCATCTCATTGGAACTTCAATGCTGGCAGCTTCTTATGTATGTTAAACTAAATGCGGTTTCCCGCTGTATATGCTAGAGTGAAATGAAATAGTAGTTGATTGAGTAAACATGGAATCTTCTAGAAAATTTAATTTCATGTTTTCGTCCTTTATATGTCGTCGTATATCTGGTGTTTGCTTGGGAGGATCAGTATTCTCCTTGCCTGGAGATTTTGTAGAAAAAGATCATTTCATCGAGATGATTACTGTCAATTGGTTAGGGACACAGGGAACTCGAAAGGTTATGGTTTCTGCGTGTATCAGGTTTGTAACTATGGCAATCAGGGTTAGTCCCCTGTTCCAGTATTTTGATTTATTTAAATCATTTAAGAATAACATTACTAATTTCTTTTTTAATTATCTACTCGCTTCTATTTTTGCACTTGAGCATCATTTTGGTTATTTGTTCATAGTGCAATCGGTAGTCTTGTTTATTTTCACATGTTCTATAATCGTTTTGCAAGAAGTCAATGATGTGTTCTATAAATTAAGGTTGCTATCAGAAAAGATAAAAAAAAAAAAAAAAAACCGTAGCCCACTGTTGTTTGTGATATCTAATATACTTTGTGAATATCAGGATTCAGCAGTGACAGATGTAGCTTGTGCTGCTCTTAATGGTCTTAAAATGGGTGATAAAACTTTAACTGTTCGTCGCACCACTGCCAGGTTTGTGTATTTTCATTAATAATTCAATTCTCAGGAAATGCAGCACATTCAAGTTTACTTTTAGGATGTCAGTGGTATATGTAAATAAAATTTTTCTTAGTGGCTATTTAAACCGTTACAATTAATTCTTCGCATTATTTATTTATTAGCATGGGTGGTAAATTCATTCATTTACGAAACTATTAGGTCAACACATATTTATTGCCCTTTACAGCAATGGGCCAACAAAAGACCAGGAAACCATATTGCAACAGGCACAACAGCATATAGCTATGCAGGTATATCCAATACCTCATATTGACTATTATTGTGTTTTACCATCTATAGAAAGTTCTTGGTAGCATGAGGCACAATTGCTCTGATACCATCTAAAAATTGACACCTCAATAGACACTTAGAGTACTCCTTGATCTTCTTTTTTCTTCTATTGAAACGTGACTTTAACTGATTCTTTATTCACACCTTTTATCATTTTTTTGGCCTTGTCTGTGGTCTTCTGTTGAACTTAATCCTGCAGTATGTATCTTATTATCTTTAACCTTGTACGATTCTACATTTCATCACACCTTTTGTCATTATTTTTGACTCGCAATCAATACTTATATGGGTTTGGTCTGGCTGCAGAAAATGGTTATGCAGGCTAGTGGCGCAAGCTTTCCTGGAGTTGGAATGGAAAATGCATCGCCAGTAGAGTTTCCAACAAAAGTTGTGTGCCTTACTGAGGTATAATTTCTGTTTTATTTTTTTTTTCCAGCGTGCATTTTGTATTGGCCTTTTAGAACCGCACAATGTGAGACCATTTTGGAAGAAATCAATGAGAATTGCAGTGGTTTTATTTGTTTAATGGGTTTATTAAATTAGCTGTTAATTTTTATGGGTTTTCATTAATTCCACTGAACAATGTAAGAGCATTAACTATGACAGAGTTATTCAACCTGTTTGCTCTGCCATAGACTTGCCAATTAGTTGAAAAGTCTTGGGTTATCTCCACACTAGCTGGTTTGCAGTAGCTTTCTTGCCTTCTTTGTCAACAGTCCCCACTTTGAATTTTGTCTTCTTAGTAGACTACTACTAAACATTGACCCCTTATTTAGATTTTTAGTTTATGAGATTAAATTCTGAACACCCATTCAAATTTTGAAGATAAGGAAATTTTCTTCTTTATCATATGTATATGGTCGATTTGCAGGTTAATTTTTTTTTTTTCTGATAAATTTGATAGTTCTTTGCAATGGGTTCTCTTGAATTTATATAATTCTGTAACAAAATGAAATATTGTGTTTTGTATTTTGATGGTCAAAGTTTCATGTTATTGTTATTTTAATTGGGATTATTTAATGGAAATTTGGTGAACTTTAGGTTCTTCTGGTTATCTGTAATCTGTATGTTATATTTAATATTCTTCTATTGAGATCAGCTTGTAGTGGTGGTTGTTTTCATTGCCGAGGTTTATAATTTTCAACTTTTGAGGTTTCTTTTCCTCTTTGCTTCTACTTTTCCTGTATTCATGGAGACCTATTCAGTAGATGGATGTTGAATCCATCAGACATATATTTCTAAGTCACTCTTCACTATTTTCCTTCTCTACTTTTAGAAGGGACAGTGGTTTATTTGACATGGAGACCTATTCAGTAGGCTTGAAGTTCAGGTCAACAATATTCCTAGTTGATGTTTTCTGATTTTTCTTTCTGTTCAGTATTCATTAAAGTTTTTGTGGTAATGCACATGCCTAAGTTTAATCATATGTCATATGTGTGAAGTTTTCTAAAAGTTGAATTTGAGAGGTTGGACATGTTTAAAACTGAAATGCTGAACACTGGTTGGAAGTTATTAAATGTTATGCATTCGAAGTTCAGTCCATGACACTTTGCTAATCAAAGTCATATTCAGTCCATGACACTTTGCTAAGCCATCTTCTTTGTTCATTCTAGACTAATTTAGGATCTCAGCAAGTGGATTTGGCAAGCTTGGAAGTTATTTGGCAACTTGGAAGTCTGCAATTGGATTTGGCAAGCCTGGAAATCTGCAAGTGGTTAGTTGGCTAGCCTGGAAGTCTGCAAGGTCATTTGTTAGCAAGTCTGTGGTTAGTTGGCAAGCCTGAAAGTTTGTTGTAGTGGATTGTTGTACATTGAGTCAGTTTGTAACAGAATTTCATTCATTACAGAGATGGATTGTTGTACATTGAGCTCAACATTTCATTGTAATCTTTCCATTGTAATCTTTACAAAATCATTCAATACAAAGCAATAGCATCAACATTTCAGAATCAGTCTTCTTTGATTTTCCAATTCTTTTTTATTGTTCAGTTGTTCTTGCTTGAATGAGTTTTGCCAGGTTCCAATACCACCAGGAATTCATCCGACTCTGACATTGGTGCTGAAATTACATTGCTTGGAGCTTCAATTCTGCAGGAACCATTAGAGCAGGAACCAATACCATTGGAGCTTCAATTCTGCAGGAAATTGCATTGTTTGGAGCTTCAATTCTGCAGGAACAATTGGAGCTTCAATTCTGCAGATAAACAAATCTAATTTAAAAAATTCATTTAAATTAAATAGCGCTTTTTTAAGCGCTATCCAAGCTAATTTAAAAAAAAAATTAGCGCTTACATAGCGCTTTAGAAGGCGCTATTGAAGTTAATTAAAAAAAAAAATAAACGCTTAGATAGCGCTGTTTAAAGCGCTATCTAAGCGAAGCGCTATTCAAGTACGCGCCTTGCATAGCGCTTTTTTGAGCGCTATCTAAGCTACCATAGCGGTAGCTTAGATAGCGCTAAAAAGCGCTATCTAAGCCTATTTTTAAGCGCTATGCAAGCCTATATCTGTAGTAGTGTAGGATCAACTTGGCATCCATGACAAACCTGTAAGCAACCAAAACCAAATCAAAAAACCAACCATGGAGTCTTGGTTTTTGTTACCTTCATTTGCTTGACAAAGTGAGGAAATCTGTGCAGGTGGGTTTGTTGAATGTGGATGGATATTACAACTATCTACTGACCTTCATAGACAAAGCAGTGGATGATGGGTTTATCAAGCCTTCACAGCGCCAAATAATTGCCTCTGCACCAAATGCAAAAGAACTTGTTGAGAAGCTTGAGGTGTGAATTAATGATTACCATTGTTGTTTTGTTGGTTTTTTAGTGTTTGTTTTTATTTGGGTTCAATGATATTGTTTTGTTTTTGCTTTGATTGTAGGCATACGTGCCTGTACATGCAACAAAAGAATCATGGCCAATCAAAACTGATGATTACTTCCCGCGAGTCATATTTTCTATAAGTGTATAACACAACAACAGCGTATACTAAGTGTTCTTTGGCAAATGGTGCATGTGGGTCGAATCTCGATTTTCTAGGGTCAACTGTTGCTGTCCTAACCTCTCCTGGTCCAGACTTAGTAAGGCATCTCATTTTTCATTTATTTTTAGTTGATTAATTTCGTTAATTTTATGAAATAGTCCTGTCATTGTATTTATTTCTCGGTGACCATCCTTTTAATTAATGAGTTGAAGATTACCTTGGTAAAGCCTTGTTGTCTTAACTGAATGATTCGGAGTTGTTTTCTAGTATTTTATCATCTAATACATGTATAATCATGTGTCTGGTCTGATCAAGAGAAATATTATGCAGCTGCATTTTGAAGTTTAATGGTTCAGGCAGTCGCATCTCATTTTTACTTCTAAAAGCATGCCTTATCTAAGTGTCTTCAGCAATTTATCTACCCAGAAACTTAGATTTTATGCTTGGGATCATTGTAAATGTTGATTGTAGTTGTGGGAGTGTTCAATAAAATGTATGAGCCTTTATAATGATGTTTAAATTTTCATTGCATTTTTCAAGTCCATTAATAAATGAATAATCAAGTAAATTTGAATTTTGTAAGTTGACTAATCCTAAATGACTTTTTTTGGTTATGGGCAACGAAGATCCTAATGGTGAGGGGATCATCTACCAAGTATCAATCATTCATACACTTTCTATATAGGTGAACCAAAATTATTGCCACAATTCCGAGCCCTTTATAAAATGCAACAATTCACATTTGACCATGAAGACATCCTTTTAAAAATGGAGTTCTTTAAGTTTTCAAGGATTTGATTTGGTTGGGATGATCTTGGTGACAAAGAGACCACCCTAATTAAACAAAGCAAGTTAAAGGTCTTCTCATGGAAAAAAAAAAATTGGACAAGGAAACAAATTGAGAAAACAGAGAAGGTTATCGCCGTTTGTTTAAGCCTGATCAACAAAATTCAACTCCTAACATGTATTTTCCAACTCAAATAAGATGTCCTTCCAACTCCTATCTGATTGGTGGGTGTTTGTTTGTTTATTGTTTGTCAAATAACAGAACGACAATAATGGACATGTTTTTGAATAGTAGTTTTCAAATATGATGGTACACAGGTGGAGAGGAAGATGGATTTGATCTATGGTGGAGGGAGTGTTGGACTTATGGGCTTGGTTTCGAAGACTGTTTATGATGGAGGGTGTCATGTTCTTGGGTAGGTTTATGAAACAAACTTTCGACTTCTCCAGATTGGTAAAATGAGTTCTTATTTCGTTTATGTTTTTGCCAGGGTCATCCCAAAAGCTCTTGTTCCACTTGAGGTATGATATCTGTTGAGGTGCTAGTTCAATTTTCGATATGCTTTAAGGTTTCATTGTATTAAGCTTTTGTGTTCAGATATCAGGCCATGCAGTGGGTGAAGTAATAATAGCATCTGACATGCACGAGCGCAAGGCTGCAATGGCTCGCCACGCTGATGCTTTCATCGCACTTCCAGGTATGTTTCAATGAGAATAACCTACTTATTTCATCTTGGATAAGAAGCAGCAGAGTGAATATCTAGTAATGGAAAGCTTATTGTGAATAAAGGGGGGTACGGGACCATGGAGGAGTTGCTTGAGATGATAACATGGTCACAGCTCGGAATCCATGATAAACCAGTAAGTTTTTGTTTCTACTTTTACTTCTGAGTTCTGTAACTTGTGGTTATCGTGGATTAAATACATTAGGTAACTACTGTCGTTACAGGCAATCATGCATTTAGTATGCTGGTTAGGTATTTAAATTGTATTATTTTATATTTGTGATTTGTTTTGCAATCTCCGATTTAATTACTTTATGGTTTACTTATGGATTTAATTACTTATAAGTTTTGTAACGTTTTATGGTTCACTTTGATGTATTACATTTCTGCTCCAATGACTAGGAAGAAAAAAATGGGTAAAATCACATATGTTTCAGCAAATTTAGTGTAATCTATGAAAAAAATGGGTATAGTTCACTTCATTTGCTCAACTGGATTTTCAAGATGGGAAAGCGACCATTTCCCAAGCTGATTATGTTAAACAAAGCCTATGAGGGCAGTAGCACTTCCAATCTCCAGTGGTTAAAAGCTGTCCTTAAGATTTCTGGAAACAACATCTTTGCGTCTATCTTTTGATTTTCATATACCTGGCCAACCGACTGCCACTAGTGCAATACTGCTATACCAAAATCTCTTATTGGCCTTAATAATCCAAAAATCTCAAAGTTTAAAGGTAACAAACCTTGTCCCGGAATTAAATGAAATTCTATAGCTTGTGTGGCGTGTAACCCCACGGTTGGTATCATTTACAGTGAGAACATCTGCAGAAGTTTGAAACAGACTCTTTAGTTTCAATAATAATCAGATTGCCTTCTTGGGAAGAAAAAAAAATGGAGTGATCAGAAGCTCTAATTTGGTGGCATTCAGGTAACACCATTTCTTGTTTAGATCTTGGTGTCTATAGTATAGTTATATAAAATTGGTTCTGCAATTCTGCTCGTCAATTTTTGTGAAAGGTATCATCATTTAGTTTCCACAGTTTGGTTTATTGGAAAATTTGGCGTAGTATGTTTTTTTTGTCATCATGATTTGAATATAATCTTAGATTTCGTAGCTTATATTATGAGGGACTTTTTTCAATATTAACTTGTGTTTGGGCTATGAACCATCTACCTAGAAATAGCTATAATATCTTCAAAAACTGTTTTACGATTTGTTAATAAACTGATGAAACAATATCTTTATTGTTGATGAATATGAAAGTTATTGAGGGTTTTGACAATTTAATCTTGTAGGTTATTTGGGCATGTTCTTTTATGTAAATGAATGTAAAATTAAACACAGTTTATTGCATTTTTTGGTTGGTTTTTGATAAATTCAAATTGAAAACAGTGGAGGTAGGTAATTTGTCAGGTAGTCAAGCGGCATTTAGGCGAGGTTGAAATGAGGGCTCCCATTTACCATCTGAAACAAGAAGGTAAGCATGTGTGTTATTTCATAAAAAATAAAAAAAAAATGTTGACATGTCCTAAAAATCTATAAAAATAAATTCCTTTTCATATGAAGATTCTAAATAGGAAAATCAGACCATGTTAGTATAACTAGCATGATTTTAAATACAAAATAAGAATATTGATAGATTCTAAGCTAATTTAAAGCTAGTCTACACTACACTACACTAAACTATGATAAACTCATAAACCCCTTGTAAGAGATAAACAAGAGATTAATTAAAATAACTCAAATTTTATTAATCTATCAACCAACTACAATCTAATTCTCAAGCCTTATTTTTATGCCTAATGGCTTCCTTGAGTTAGAGGTATTTTTCAGTTTCTCTTTCTAAATTCTTAATCAGTTGTTGCATTCTCTGGGCTAGAATGGCAGAAGATTTCTTGATAGAGATGTGGTCTTTGTGGTGGTGAGGGAGCGATTGCAAAGCAGCACCCGTGGATGGAAGCACACACACACACCCCCTCCCAAGGATTACCCTATCTCTAGAAATGCCTTGAATTTGGTTTTGAGGGTGATCTCCTTAGATTATACAACCCACCAAACAATAGCCAATAATAATGGGATTTCTAAAGCCATAAAATTCGACATTGAAGTCAACAATAAATAATAAACGTCTAGAACGTTTAGGGTTACTTCAAGTCATTTTGAGCTCCTATGTGAACTATTTGGGAGGTAGTAAACAAGGGGTATTACAACATTGGACCATGTTTGTTTTACAGTGAAATTGGGTCTTGCCATTGCTATTAGTAAATATATAAGCTAGGTTCTCTTTTTTTGATATGACAGTTTCTATTTTCGTTGCTAAACCTTAAGTTCTCATATTGTTAAATTTCTGTTCTCATATTAGTAAATAATGTTTGTCTTTCATTTTCTTGTGACTTTCTTCACCTGGGAATTCACTGCCACAAGCTACACATTAGTGTTGAACAGGACACAGAGATTGATGAAAGCCATTCTGGTGAACCATGGCTTCAAGGCCTAACTGAAGGAGAATATTGTGGTCTCACTGTTGAGGAGCGTCTCAATGCCCTTGTTGCCTTGATTGGTGTGGCCATTGAAGGAAACTCTATCCGTGTTATTCTTGAGGTAATATCTATGTTTATTGAGGAGTTCCATAATGTTGCGAAAATTATTCCATTATAATGTTCTTAATCTCATGGAGGTTAACCAATAACATGACATTTAGGATTTAGTTTGTTGTTATTAGAAGCGGGTAGGCAAATAAAGCAAGAAACACCAGGGTCACACTCAAGGGACAAGCGTGTTTTATGTGACCTGTTTTTGGGGTTTTGCCTGGTTGGTTTCATGAGAAGGTATTTTTGGGTGAGGGGTGGAGTTGGGAAATTGATTTTACCACTTTGGTATTGAAAATATAGGGGAATATTTTCATGTCATATAAAATGAACCAAACAGTACAGTCCAAACAAACACATTCTAGTGTTTTCTTTCTTGATACCTGCCTGGGCATCATCTTGTAGAGTGTAAACAGTGGTAATTATAATCTAGTTTTTTATGCATCATCTTAATATTTTGCAACTGATCTGGAGAGACATGCAGGAACGGTTGGAAGCTGCAAATGCTCTGAAGAAACAAATGTGGGCAGAGGCACAACAGGCTTATCTTCTGGTTCTGAACTTCTGCATCTGCAAGTCTTTTGTATTCCATTTTATCAGTCTCTGTCAGAATTTCTGGAACTAAAAACAGGCTTACCTGCAGAAAGATACAATTGATCATCAGTTCATATCAGGTTCCTATCTCCCTATCTACTCTGCATCAGCCTCAGCTTCACCAGGTAAGCAAATCTCTTAGCACAATTCAGAGTTTTTGTTTTTTGAAATTATGCTTTACTTGTTAGTTCCAAGAATTTAGTTTCACAAATTGTTTCTAATTATGTACTTAATGAGAGTTATTTTGATTCCTACAACTTCGGATGTTTTTACACTATTAGCAAGTTATTGATTGCTAGTGATTGAAAGACTTCTGCAGATGATTTTGTACTTTTCTTCACTGTCACCTGTTCTGTTCATTTCCTGAATTATTCTCACACCCTAAATAAGTTGGCATTTTGGGCGATGTTATGTAGGCGTGCATTGGTCCAAGTGCTATTATCTTCTTTTCGAACTCTTACATATTGAAGATGTCTAAAATTTTTTACGACTTTTTTCTCCCTATGCTTTCTAAACTGGGAATATCTCTGTTTTTTGGACTGCAGGGAACTGCAAAACAGGATTGCAATTAGGGGGACGAGCAGCAGCACGGTGGGTGCGCACTGGACTGGGCAGTCTGTCACAAAGCTGACTGGGCAGTCTGTCACGGTGGGTGCGCACTGGACTGCGGCAGTCTGTCACGGTGGGTGCGCACTGGACTGGACGGTGGGTGCGCACTGGACTGCGGTCCGAAGCTGCGATGACATGGACTGCTGCTGCGATGCTGTGTTCTGGCTGAGTGCTGAGTGCTGCGGCCTGACTTGCTGCGTGGTTGCGGTTTTTGAGATTCTGCGGCTGCGTGGATGCGGTTATTGCGGCCTGACTTGCTGCGTGGCTGCTGAGTGCTGCGTGGGTGCTGAGTGCTGCGTGAGTGCTGAGTGCTGAGTGCTGCGTGGCTGCGTGGGTGCTGAGTGCTGCGTGGGTGCTGAGTGCTGCGTGAGTGCTGAGGGCTGCGTGGCTGCGTGAGTGGCTTCCTTAGGTATGTGGCTTCCTTAAGTGGCCTTACATAAACTTCTTACATTTTTTTTAAATGCCTTTATTACAATCCATTCTTATGTTTGGCAATGGACTGAATCTGTTCAAGGGATACAAATCATGGGAGTTTTGAGTTGCAGTGATTGGTAGAAGTGTAAAACTATTAATGATTTATCATTTCAGAATTACCTAGTTTTCTCATTTGTGATTTGACCCACTGTGAAGAAAAATAAAGAAGCAATTGTCATTTGATCATCATGTCACTTTTTTAAAACTAGTCGTCTCTGCTTTCTTTCAGCTTAAATTGTTGAGATAGTATCATATTGTGCGACTAAGGATCTGATTTTGTTTGCAGGGTATCGAAATGCTTTCTCTTGGATCTTTTAAAACTGGTGTCATTCTCTTGGTAAGGTTAAACTCTATGGTAACTTATTTCTGGAAGAGTATGCTTCAATGGACTAGATAATAATGCAATAATAAGTTATTGGTAACTACTACCACTGCAAACTTTCTTGATATGTCATGTTTCCTTTGTCCAATTGTTATTGGGCAGCTTGCTGGAGCAGTAACATTGACTTGATCTATATTGATTTCTTGTATCCATTGATAATGGGATGTAGAAGTGATCTGAACAACAATCTGCTATTTATATCAATTCTAAAACTTATGAAAAAGGCAGCCATAAGAGATTAGAGATCATTATTGTTAGATAAGGGTGTTGGGCATAGGCTGGATTCTTTAGAAGGCAGTACAATAGAGATTAGAGATCATTATTGTTAGATAAGGGTGTTGGGCATAGGCTGGATTCTTTAGAAGGCAGTACAATAAACATTAAAATTTTCACTTGGGTATGGGTCGTATGGCATGTCAAACATGTTAACCAAATTACCAACCAAATTGAGGGTGCAATATTTTCACTTTTATAAACTTCATTTTGTTAGTCATTTTTTTGTGTCTGTTGATTATTGACCATCTTCGTGTTTACCATGTGCCTTTCGGTAGAATTCTTTCTAATTTCTATGATTTTTATGTCTTTAGGGGCAGAAGTCTGTGGCAGAGATGACAGCTTTACAAAATGAATTGAATGAAAAAATATTAGAAATAAAGCGACTGCAATTAGAGTTGACTAGAAGAAATGATGAAGAGCAAGAAGTTGAAAGTGCTGAAATTTTAAAAGGAGTGATTGCAACCCTAGAGAAGGAGAACATCAAGCTTAAGGTTACTTGTGACGCCCTATAATTTTGTTATGTTCAATCGAGTTCTGCATAACTGGCATTTTTTAGTTGTGGAGTCTTGAAACTGTTATATGTATATTGGATTGGCATTCTTGTATAGACTCATTTTTTAGGTTGTATATATAACAATGCTCTTTCTTACTTATTGAGGAATTAAAACCCATCAATTCAATAATCCCATTGTCTATTTGATTAGGTATTGGTTTTACTAAAATTTGGATGTTTATGCTTTTAGTCATTTGATAGCAAAAAAATAAATAAATAAAATTAAAAAAAAAAAAAAATTTAAAAAAAAAAATTTGCCACGGTTTTAAACCGTGGCTAACTATTGCAACGGCTAAAAACCGTTGCTATCACGTTTGCCACGGTTTAAAACCGTTGCTAATCTCTACATCTTGTCACGGCTTAAAACCGTGGCCAGGGTTAGCCACGGCTAAAAACCGTTGCTACCTTGTTAGCCACGGTTTAAAACCGTTGCTAATATCTACACCTTGTCACGGCTTAAAACCGTGGCTATTTTTGCCACGGCTAAAAACCGTTGCTATTCTCCTTGCAACGGTTTAAAACCGTTGCTAATTTCTGAAAATAACGCCCCCCATCCAAACATAAAACCGTTGCTACAATGTTTAGCAACGGTTTATAGCCGTTACAAATGATTTTGCGACGCCCCTGTAGTCCACGGCTCTTAGCCGTGGCAATGGCTTACGCCCACGGTCTAGAACCGTTGCTAATGGGGGTTTTTGGTGTAGTGACCGTGGCACAAAGGTGTTGGTTCTGGCAAATTTACCGAATGCAATTTCTCTTAGAAGTGAAGAAGAATGAATAACTTTAGAAAAAATTAATGTGTGTTTGAAGAACTTGTTTTACTCTTCAATATATAGAGAACAAAAGGGTGTGTTGATCAGACACATCATTTCTTAATTCAAAAGACACATTTTTTCTCTTCAAGTGCAAAAGACACATCTTTTCTCTTCAATGTTGGTTATTTGCTATACAAACTCCAACAATACCCCACATTTGTATAGTAAATATACAAAGTTGTCTTCTTGGGAGATACTTAGACATAATAATATACATCGAGAGAGGTGTCTTTTGGACTTGAACCTTCCTTAGTGAATACTTATCGGATTTACCGGTGACGAAGTGTGTATAGGAGACATTGAATTGTTCAACATGTTTAGTAAATCAAGACAATGACACTACAAGAAAAATGTTGATTAATAGCGTTTCAAAAATGCTATGGTAGGATACCATAGCGTTTTAGTAAACGCTATGTCTGTCGGAGCTATAATAGACCCAGGGGCTATTATAGCGTTTTTAAAACGCTATGGTAAGTTTGGCTTTTATAGCGTTTCTGAAACGCTATGGTAGAGTATACGTAGCAAATTTTTTTTTGTTTTTTTTTTTTTTGCTATCAAATGACTTTTTATTACATCTTATAAGTTTTATTTCTAGAAAATACAAATTTTAATGTGCCAAACTTAAACATTTCCATGAATGGAGGCAAAGTAATATAATTAATGAGATAATGTATTACATCGAGTCACAAAATCTATAAAATTAATAATAAAGATCAGCTCTCTGTATTACATCGAGTCACAAAACATTTCCAGCTTTTCAAAACCTAAATAAAAAACTAAATATAAAGTACCACAACTCCCTGTATTAACACCTTAACCACCTCAACAGAACCACAGTCATCTTCATCAGTCCACCTCAACAGAGCGCTCCATTTTCCAGCAAGAGCTCGACCAATCAGCAACTTGATCAATACTTCTCTTGCCAGCCTCGCTCAATCAGCAAAGTCCCTGAAAATAATGTATAAGACTGTCAGATAGTTAAGGGAAAAGTTAATAGAAAATTTTGTAACAAAAATAACCATCTAAACAAAAATCTGAAGAAGCAACCAACAAGTTTTATAAAAGCAACGGGACTTGTCTTGTAAGAAATTTCATGACAATGTCATAAAGGACTAGGAATATGCAGAAATTTTTTGTTTATGTATTTTTGTAGATGACAGTCTCATAAATGAGTGATCACGATGGAGAGAATCATCAAAGTACGTAGAACAAACCTTGAGGTCTGATGTCTTGGGTCATTCATGTTCAGAGCTTGATGTTGGCCTCTTTCTGTTGCCTTCTCTCTGCTCCCCCAACAACCCCATCAAATTCAAATATATTAGAAAATGATAACATGAGTAATGCATGGCAAACTGCAAAACATCATATGCCGATTGACATATTAAAGCTATACAAGGTATCATCAACTTTGAATAAGTCTAATTCAAATGAAATAAAAGTATTCTTCACCAAACAACTCACATTAGTAAAGCAAGAGGGGCTCCTATAGGAGATAAAAATAAAAGAAACCCACTCAACTAGTGTTATAAGTGTAACTGAAAAATACACTTTTCATTAAAAGTAAAATGGAATACATGTCAAATATGGCTTTTGTTAATCAACATGAAGAATGTTTGTCTTGACTAATAATGTGAATAAATATGGAATACATGTCAAATATGGCTTTTGTTAATCAACATGAAGAATGCTTGCCTTGAGTAAGTATGCGGATAACAGAAAATGTACAAAGGTATAGTGACACAATTCTTATTTCATGTACCTGTATGATTTTTCTATCTAAAAAGAGAGAAAAGGAAGGGAGAAAGAATGAACAAATGGTTACAGGTAGTTTAAACAAAACACCATCACCAAGTGCAGAAATGGAGAAAGTTATCAGTTGCTTAAACTATCTAACTACAACAGCATTTACGGAAAATCATTAAATAGCTACAACCACGACTAAATAATTCACTTGGCAGCTGCAAACATCAAATGGTGCATCTTCTTCCAAAGCTTTATCCAAGCGAACCTGTGACAATATGAACAATATCAGGATGTACATCCTTTTATAAGAGAACCATCATGTTCTAACATAGTAGCATGAAGTAAAAAAAAAATCAACATGTTGCCTTTGTGTACCAGTAACAGCGTCATGATGTTGAGCAATTGCTAAAGCATCAACCAACAAGTCCGTCTTGGGACCAGAATCATTCCGCCCTTTCAAAAATTCAAGCTGCCTCGCAGCCTGAAGATTAATGAGTAGCTTGTAAACAATAGACTTAAATGCTAGAAATCTGTCAAAATAACCACTGATGGAACATGAATTAGGCATAACGTCTCACCAAATAATAGCCACTCACCCATCTGACATAGCCTTTGAAGGCTGGCCTACTGCTGAAGTATCCCGTCCAGTATGCATTTGCTTTATCTGCATATCTGGAAAGTACAAGCTATAACTCCTATGCATGGAATGAATGCAAAAGAAATATAGCTAGAAAGTACAAGTTATGGTTCCAATTGCTTTCAGTTCAGTTCCAAAGCTACAGTATCAAAGTACTCAGGATCACTAGTATTTGTTTAGCTCATTTCGTTGTTGTTTTTTATTTTTTGGTTTCTCAAAGGTTGGTCAAAACTGGGATATTCGGTCTATTTCGACTTCAGATCCTCTTAGGTACTTAGTCGACACCATAATTTATTACTTCATTAGCAATATATACTAACTATAATATCACTTCAAGAAATATTCATTGTCGTTTCATACTCTACACATGTTTTTTTTTATATGAAAATATACTTGTCTTTTAAATTTATACACTGTAATATTTTAGATTATATCTTGACCTTGAAATTTACACACTAACTTTTTAGATCATGGTAGCCATTTGAACATCAGCACTTGGTAGTGATGTAAGCCTAAAAAAGAATTAAGGAAAAAACAAACAATAGGGCTGAAAATCGAACCGACTTAGGTCGGTTTTAAAAATTTCAAACCGAAACCGAACCGACCATTAACAAAACCGATCCGAAACCGAACCGATTCTAATTTATGCAAACCGTAACCGAACCGAACCGACTAAAATCAAACCAAAACCGAAATAAAACTGAATCGACCGACTATTTTAAACATATTATATTATTTATATATAATAATATATTATTTATTATATATATTCGGTCGGTTCGGTTTGGTCGGTTAAAATCACATAGAAACCGAAAACCGAACCGACCACTTCGGTTTTGAATTTTTTAAAACCGAAACCGATCCGAACAGAATTTAAACCGGATCGATTGGTTCGGTTTAGATCGATTCGGTCGGTTTAATCGGTTTGATCGGTTTTTTGTTCAGCCCTAACAAACAATATTTGGCAGAAAAGCAGCATTGTTGGGGCAGTAATTCAAAAACAGTTCAGATTTGTAGAGTGAGGGAGAAAAATGCATTCACATACCTGTGCTATAGCTGCAGCAACAAAGTCATTCACTCTCTCTTGAACATTATAATCAAACAGAGAAACATCGTCCTTCAGTGAAGAAACAAAAAAATGAGTTCCTGATGCAAAACACATTTTGATCACTTAAAATAGGATTTACCTGAATGGGAGGAGAAACATCGTTAATTTCAAATACGAAACCATCTGGATGATCATAATGCCTCGGGAATATACCAGTAAAAATCTGCAGTAGAGTTCAACTGGAAATTGGTAATTAATAAAGTTTAATGTAGAACTATCAGTAAACAGAATCCAAATTGCAAAATATAAAACTAAGTTTTACTTCACTTGAATTATTTAAAAGCTAGACGAACATAATCACCTTGGAAGATGAACCAAGGGACTTTGAACCTTGCCATACAACCTCAAGACTTTGAACCAAGGGACTTCTGAAACTCATTCAAAACTGAAATTTTGATCCTCCCTAATACTATAGTAAATCACTAGAAGACCAACTGAACCATCCATGATATTGAATAGGATGCACATGATGGAGAGCTAACCCAAGAAAATTTGAGGCCCAAGGGTAAGGCTTGGTTAGAGAACTTCTTAAAGCAATTTAACCACTATTCAATAAAACACAGTTAAAGGAAGCAACAACATGATAATAACACAGTTAAAGGAAGCAACAACATGATAATGCTCTGATGAAGCAAAGAAAATTGAAACTACACTAATAAGATTTAATTATAGCATAAGAAACAAGGCAAATCTACCTGATGTAACCGTACAATAGACAAACTAGAATTATGAGGATATAGGAGGTGCGTATTCACAATAAGAATTTCTTGTTGCACATTTCGATTCTTGCCTTGCCAAAATGGTATAACTGATTCAACACGTAGAAGCTGAGCAACACGATCTCCAAAGTCATTGAAAAGCAACTCTTGATAATCTACAATCTTGAAGTAGTCCTTGTGAACAGCAGTCAGCAAACCTGTAGCAGAATGATACAATTTATTAAAACAAGTCAGAGACATTATTTTAAACCTCATGGGTAAGAGATCAGTAACAACCTAGCTAGTTCATTCAGAATGACAACTTGAAAGTTGAATCCGAGGTACAATACTACCTGTTACCAACGTAACATTTTTCTAAATAAATAATTAATAATAGTGATAAACAATCCTACACAACAACAACAAAGCAGATCTGAATAGGTTTTAGAACACCTTGTTTCAGTATAACTTGTGGCCTGAACGAAATGGGAATCAAGTTTACAGAAGCCTAAGTGTGTGAGAGAAAGAACACCTCATAAACTAAGAATGGGATTTTGCACTAAACCATCTCAACTTGATTATTCTTTCACAGAATTTCTGTATTTGCTAAGCATGCTGCATAGCTGATCAGTGGGAAACCCTCATGCCAGACTTTAGGATACTTGCTTTTTCAACAGAACCATCAAGTGCGGAAAAAAGAGAGTTAAATGAAAACTACCAAAATTCACAATAAGGGTACTAAAATGATTTCCAATGACAAAAGTAGAAAGTATCAACGTGCTTTTAATCTGTCAAAAGAAAGGAAAAATCCTCAAAAAAAAAAAAATAAATAAATCACGATGTACTGTGTGTGGGACTCATTCATGCATTATGTGCTGTAAAAAATTATTCAACATTGGATACTTCCCTTTACAACAGATTCTTGAGAAGACTGCGTGTGAGTGTGTGTAGTGGGGAGGCTAGCTAGTTGCATAACAAGGATGCAGACACATGTGTCTTGCGGCAATGCAAAATGTCAGGCCCGCTTACCAATTAAAATTTGAACGTCGCTCAATCAAATGTGTCAAATTATTATCTACACAAGTATATGTAATAAACGTACCATCCCCACGATTATTTGTCCGTGCAAGCTTGAAACTGATATAACCAGCATCCCCCAGCCTTTTCTCATAGATATGAACAAGTTCTTCATTTCCAACCCAAAATTCCTATGAGATCACAACATCATGTAGACATTATAATTCAAATATGAAGAACTCACCAATCTACATCCATAAAAAAAATATCAATTGACCCATGAGACATACCTGAAGACAAATAATTGAAGATCTATCAAACAAAAGCCTATCCAAGATGCTCTGATTCCTGGTTAACCAATTTATACGATGCTCGCTCT
Organism: Berberis vulgaris; assembly: GCA_963556465.1. Taxonomy (NCBI): domain Eukaryota; kingdom Viridiplantae; phylum Streptophyta; class Magnoliopsida; order Ranunculales; family Berberidaceae; genus Berberis; species Berberis vulgaris. The sequence goes on along the minus strand of OY747129.1, from coordinate 58,814,543 downwards.
CACGAAGACTCTGATTTTGTTCTTTAAAATGAAAAAAAAAATAGCAAGAGAGCAAGACAATTAAACACACCATCGTTAATATAAAAAGCCATACCAAAACATAATTCTTCTAACTGAAATTGTTCATTTCTTAACTACCTCCTTGTCAAGCCTTTTGTAGATTGGTGCCAGAATATTGAATGTAGTGCAGGAAATGCAAGGATCTGCCATTTTCACATGGCTCACAAGTCTCGAAACCCTTCCTTTGCGTCTACTCTCTTGTCCAGGGGTATTAGTCTTAACAAAATTCGACTCTACAGCCTGTTTCAAAGCCAATCCATTAACAGCTATGTTGTTCATAATTCAAAACCCATTTCAGATAATTTGTCTAAATCCTAGAAATCTCAAACACATTTATAAAAACACATTGAAACTTATCTATTTTGCCAAAAACCAAAAATGCCTTCCAACCCCTAATTTCAGAAAGCCTGCCAGTTATTCCCAAACCCCATTTTCAACAAAGCCTCAAATAGTCTGAAATCACAAGGGTAGGTACCGATGACAACCAGAACCAAAACCCATTTTTAGAAAGCCCCAACTTAGGTACGCTGCATCACAAACTCAACTTGGCTACATCACCACATTTGTGATAATATAACCAAATTTTGTATACCGCGTCACAAACTCAACTTGGATGCATAACCCAAGAGTCCCAGACTGGTAGCAATGGATACGAAATTACACAGAGAGCATTACTTCAGTCCATTGATTAAACATTGTATTAAATATACTCAATTCAGATTATAATTTATATTCAATCTTTTTTAAATTCAAGTTGAAAACCATTCTCTTTCTTCCAGACAGCAAATTGATCTACTTGGTGCACCAAAAAACTGCAAGATGAATTACTTGAGAGTTAAATTGTTCTGAGGATTGTTGTACCTAGGCATTCGGCAAAAAATCCTATTACAGATACAGCACGATGAGGAATACTTGCAAATATTATATAATTGCAAGCACACAATGCACTACTACTAGATGAAAGACAAACAAGTAGATTTATCAGGGAAAAGGTAATGAAAAAGGACACCAATAAGAGCAATTTCTTAGGCAAGCAATCTCTGATTAGAAGAGTAGCAATTCTATCAAGTAACTATGATTTTTATGGTCATCACATGAATATCAAAAGAGGATCCTATCGTACTAGCAATAAGGACAAGAGACAGAAAGAGGCTCACCCATCAGGATCAAGAGTCCCACATAAAGATTCAAACCGTGGGTCACGAATCACCTGAAAAATTAATAGAAATAAAACAATAAACCAGTAAACAAACAATCATATCATCAAAATAAATAATTTGTTAAGGATTTTCAGAATGTAGATGTGCTGAAAAACAAGATTGATCTGCAAATGCAACCCAGAATCAAATTGTTATCTCACTCTTACTTAAGTAGTTTCAATGGATTTCTTTTACTATAGTAGTTGGCATCAAGTCCGGGTTTTTGGGCTAGCATAGTAGCATACATGAGCTTAGAAACAAAAGGAGATGATAAACAAACCCATCCAAAATAGGATGCTAAGTTAATAAATATAGTAAGTCATGAACAAGGAGACCATTTATAAACCTCAACAGGGAGTCATTCGTGTATGATCTTTCAATAAATGTTTTTGCAATTATATGTTTCACAAATCATGAGGAATCCAATCAATCGGTGTTTTAGAAGATCGCAAATCCAAGTTAGTCCTGAAATATTCAACAAGAAGCTTGCACACCAAAACATGCTTACCTTTTTAGGTGCTTGAATGACTTCCCTATACCTGCCAACAGGCTTCTTGCTGCTGATCTCCATTGGCCTTCACCATAGATTTGCATGATCAAGTATTGGTAGAAAGATGAGGACTTGAGGAGAGTAATAGAATTACAAGGAAGAAACTTACCTGTTCTTGTTTGCTCGCCCAGCCTTCTTCTCTCCATTGGTCATTCGATGCACAGACTGAAAACCATTAGAGCGTGCTTTTGGAAGCTCTTCAAATGAGACATCGGCAAGCTCACGCTCTAGCTCCTCCTATCAGTATACTTAATCAGCTAAAGAAAAAAACTCCAATAATTTTACTAGTTTTAGAAATTTAAAAAAAACCTATAGAATTGCATATAGGCTGGGAAACTATCAACCTCTTCTGAAGAGGATTCATACTCATAGTTTTTGCAAATAGAGCAATAGTCATAGGATCATGCACCATGTTTTGATTTGAAAACATTATTTCCCTTTGCCTGTTGGCTTCAACAAATGAGCTAAACCCAATCAGGATCACTAATGTTTGGTAACTAAAATCCATTCCTTTTGTCTTTGGTTCTCCAGCATTTGTGTAAAAAGTCAATAAAATCCAACAACCAAACAACATTAATTAATATTGTCACTATTAATCAAACTCTCAGAGACCTAGACCTGTAGAGGTCCTAGACTCTATGTCTTCATCAATATCAATGTACTTAATTGTCTTGCTCAAAATCCCGTTAATGATATTAAGTAAAATACCTACAAACAAGAATCAAGGCATGTGTGAATGTGTGTTTGCACAAAGACCATTGTTGTTGTTTGTATGTGGATGACTTTGATACCGGCCCTTAATTGAATCATATCATTTGCATGTTATATGATGATGATGAGATGCAAAGAAAATGATGGAAATCGAGGTGGTAATGCACTCACCTAGGAGATAATATTGACGGTGGTGGTGCTGGGTTGAGAGAGTGAGAGGGATTGGTATCAGGTTTGTCAAAAGATAAGCCACCCTTCACCTCCAACACATTCACACCAACATTGAGTAATTGCTTTTATTTTGTCAGACATCCAACCAAAATCATGTGGTGAAAAGTCTGTAGGACTCCAAAATCTCTCCACTATTTTATAGTTGAAAACAGTAGAAGAGGACTACTAGCTAGCTAGTGCATCAGCTTAACCTGTTGAATATATCTCTTTATTTCCACTCTTATTAGCTCACTACAATTGTGATGATGATGAAGAAGAAAACTAACTTAGGGTTGTTTTGAAGGTAAAAATCCAAATTATATTTGCTCCTCCTTTGTCAATGCTCTTCACTGTCCTGTACATCTGCATGATAATCCAAACAAAAGAAATTTAGAGAGAGTCCACATTGCTAAGATTACTCCATAGATGCCCTTTTTCTCCTTAGCCCTTGTTTTCCATCCCCCACCAAAAACATACACACACAAATAAAAAGGAAATTTTAAGATAAAAACCAACCCCTTCTTTGATTTTAGATCAAAGTGTTAATCTAACCTGTATATGGCTCTTCACATGAGCTAGTGTTACATCCTTCACATTCATTAGCTCCAAAACTGATTTAGGTGTTGCTCCTATAACACACCAAAAATTGAGAAATTTAGCAAGCGATAATCATAAAATCAAACAAATATGACATGTGGTTATTAGTCTCTAATCTAAAAAGGGTTTCGATGGAGGTAGAGCCATGGTTTGCTGCGAAGAAGAGGAGAAAGGAAAAGGGGCATTCAACATAAAAATTCAGTAACATTCAACATAAAAATCTAAACTTTGTTAAAGGGTTGTTAGGAAATCATACCAGTCATGCAAGACCATGCCTCTTCAGCAACATAGTCTTCGTCAGGGATGGAGAAATCGATCCATTTGTGGCGTTGATGTGAGAGGAACACCCCAGAAAGACGAACAACTATTGTCGAATCAAGTGAGAGGTGAATCGAGTGCAAGAGAGGTGAATCGGCTGCGATAGAGTGAGATCAAGCAACAAAAAAGGGAGGGAAAGTAGTAGATAGAAAAAGGGAGGGCGACGAAGAGATGGAGGGAGCAGTGAGGGAGATGAAGATGAAGATATGGAGAGAGCAGTGAGGGCGATGGAGAGATGGATGGAGCAGTGAGGGAGATGGAGATATGGAGAGAGTAGGGAGGGAGATGGCGAGATGAGGTAGCAGTGAGGGAGACGACGAGATTGAGGGGAGGGTGGAGTTTCATCGAGCTCTAATTCGAGCACCCAGTAAAACGAGGGAGGAAAGAAGCGAGCGCCAAAAAGCCCGCCTTTTTTTTACAGCGTTTTCATTTTTGTTTACATTAAAATTTGATCTTTGATAGCGTATTTAACAAAAACGCTATTAACAAATGCTATTATTGGGCATTTGTGTTGTAGTGTGAGCATCACACATATTATATCTTCACATTTTTCAATTCATACGGTTGTGTTCATTTTGGTCTTGAACAAATCCCAAATTCATGAGAGTTTTAGAGAACTCAGCCATATCATTCTCATAAATGCGACCCCACATTTACTCCCATATAGGTGACACTTAGATTATTAATACCCTGTTGTATTCATCTTATCTCTCAAGAAATTAGTGTCATTAAGAATAAATAAATATTCACCCTGACCATCACAGGTAGTATACATTTCTTATCTTAGGAATGAGTGTGTACACTCTATTCTTTGAGTTTCACCTAACTAATTTTCCTTTTTGAACCTAGGCCTTGGAATTTCATTTGGCTAGGTTAGGTTTCCGCCAGGTATATTCCTCATTGGATTGGCTTTAAACCCATTCCCCTATATAATTTTAACACTTGCTCTTTTGTTATACCTTTTGTAAGTTGATCCGCAATATTCTTCTTTGACTTCACATAGTCAATTGAAATGATCCTAGTTTTGAGCAATTGTTTTATTGTGTTATGTTGCCGTCTTATGTGCTTAGACTTACCATTGTAAATGTTATTTTTCGCTCGCGCAATGGCTGTCATGCAGTCATAGTGAATACATATAGCAGTCATAGGTTGAGGCCATAACGGAATATCATCTAAAAAATTTCTCAGCCAATCTGCTTCTTTAGCAGTCTGATCTAAGGCTATAAATTCATATTGAATTGTGGAACGTGTTATACACATTTTTTTTTGTGATTTTCACGACATTGTTGCCTTGTTGCACCAGTGTCAACCCACCAATCCTTACTATCTGTCATCATATTGACTTCAGAAACAACACCAACAAAGTCTTTAGCAATATTGGCTTGGGTTTTATTGTTTGCAGTAGGATTCTCCTTCTTGTGGTGGCAGTCTTGTGCCTTGTGTCCAGGCTTTCCACATACCCAACATGCACATTTAATTTGTTTGAAATTCTTCCCTTTTGGAGCAAGTGCATGTGAGTGTGGACATTTTCCATCATACTTGTTTTTCTTTTTCTGAATTTTGTACTTAGACTTGGATTTGTTTCCATCCTCAACAACATTGGCTTTGGCGTCGAACCCAGAAATATTTATTCCCTTACTCTTGCGGTGATCTTCTTGAACCCTTAAATTGAGAACCAAATCCTCCATTGATATCAGTTTTTTTATGTTTGAGATGAATTTTGAAATTGTTCCATGATAGGGCAATTTCTCAATGATAGCCCCGACAGCAAACTGGTGTGGCAATTCTATTCCCTTTGCAGCAAGTTCTAGGATCATAATCTCGAGTTCCCCCACTTGGTTCACAACAGTCTTCGAGTCTATCATTTAGTACTTTAAAAATTTCCCAATGATAAACTTTTTTGAACCAACATCTTCAATTTTATATTTATTCTCCAGGGAATCCCAAAGTTCTTTTGTTGTTTTGTATGATCTATACACATCATACAACGTATCATCGAGACTGTTTAGGATATAGTTTCTGCATAAAAACTCATCATGTTTTCATGCATCAATTGCATTAAACTGATCTGTGGAAATATCATCTCCTTCAGTAACAGGAACATCTTCCTTGACAATATGAGAAAGGTTCAAGGTTGTTAGATAGAACAACATCTTCTGTTGTCAACGTTTGAAATCCATACCCTTGAACTTGTCTTGTTTCTCAACATGGGGTTTGATGTCATTAACCGATTGTTCCATAGTTCTATCTATAGATTGTTGGAGAACAATCAGAACAATGTATAAATTTATTTGAAATAAATAATGTAACAATACACATACTATTTGTATTATAAATTGATTACAACGAAATCAAATAAAATAAATAACTCTACTAACTTGTATTGCAGATAGAGGCTTGCGAAATCACTATCTTGAATTGGCGGAATTGGTACATCTTGAATTTTGGATAGAGGCTAACGAATTCGCTGTCTTATAAACATAATTTGCTCATACTCGGTGTTGTAGTTCTTTAGGCATCTGCCTACCAGGATTCAACTATCTAATACCAACACCGTAGCACAAGGGTGTTGGTTCTGGCGAATTTATCAAATGCAATCTCTCTCAGAAGTTAAGAAGGATGAATAACTTTAGAAAAAATTAATGTGTTTGAAGAACTTGTTTTTCTCTTCAATATATAGAGAACAAAAGGGTGTGTTGATTAGACACATCCTTTCTTAATTCAAAAGACACATCTATTCTCTTCAAATACAAAAGACACATCTTTTCTCTTCAATGTTGGTTATTTGCTGTACAAATTCAACAGGTTAGGTAGAAGTTAGTTTATATAAGCTTATATTCAGTAAAAGGAATAAACACAATAATACAATTTTTCAATTATTTTCTTTACACATACTAATTAGGATGATAAGTTCAACTTACAACAATTATTTTGAGTCCAATGGTATTTACGCATCATATCCATTTTAAATGTCGATACTATAGTTCATTGTTACATGCTGCATAATGTCAAGGTTCTGAGCAAGAAATCAATCTACATACACTTCTAACATCCTCAAAATAACGATTAACACGAAAGTGCTGGTTTAGCGACACAACTTCAAAAACAGGAAAATCCACATTAATTGCACAGGATATGTATTCTTCGGTGGTGGAATCAAATGTTACAATCTATCCTATTGCTACTATTTCCCATTAAAAATAAATAGTTCAACGAAAGCCTCAGATTTTTTTAGATTTTAGTGAAAGTTTTAAAGTGCAGACATATTCTGAGTTATAACTCTGAGTATTTGCTCTGATGTCTTGATTTCACTTTCTTGTGCTATTTGAACGTTTCAAATATGACATAGAAAAAAAGAAAGATAAATAATAGAATCATGCAGTTATGACTTGTGAGCTCATCATTAATATAAGAAAATATATAGTTTGAAAAGAAATTTGCAAAAATTTGGTTAATAGAAAGGAAGTCGAGTGTGCCCATAATACATAAGAGCTCTAATGACCCCATAATCATTAGAGCAAACCCTTATATCTTCATTGTATGCACCAACAACTGCAAAACGTACTCGTGCAGGATTGATCGTAGGACCCAAAATGTTGAATACAGTCTTCACTCTAAAAAAAATTTCTCACAGTGTCAACAATTTTCATAGCTGGATGGTAGAGTGGGGACATCATAAAACCAATGCCTTGCTTCCTTACACAGCTCCGCATTGCCGGAAGGCAAGAAAATCGATGAACTTTCATAGAAAAATTAAAGCAATCAAAATATCTAAAATGGTAAAAGATTCAAGGCAAAAGAATCAGTAACTAAAAAGCAATAACGCATTCATATCTGATCTCAATCTTTTTTTTAGTGGTTTGCAAGGAAAACAGTATAGAGCAACCCTACAATTGTAGGATGCCTAACAATCAATTCCAATTTAGATATTGTGGGAGCAAAAAATAATCGTTAGTCCAGCAAGATAAGAAAGCCCAAAAATTTGGGCCGTTTCCAAGAAGCTAGCCAAAATCGGATACAAATACAAAAAACACAAATCTGAGTCTAATTCAACTCAGCAAAACATTTTTTTTAGCAAAGGAATAATGTTTGGCGCCGGCCACCACGCTCAACTGAGCACACACGGACCTGCAGGAGAGGTCTCTCCAAACGGAAAGTTATAACCATCAATGGGAATTTCCAACCATCGATGGAAGTTACAACCATCTATGAGAAGTTATAACCGTTGACGAAAGTTACAACCATCTACGGAAAGTTACAACCATCAACAAGAGGTTACAACCATCAATGGCTCCCGACCTGCCACGTGTCTCACTTGTCTACGACTAGTTGGCTCCCGACCTGCCACGTGTCTCACTCGTCTACGAGTAGTTGGCTCTCGACCTGCCACGTATCTCACTCTTTTACGAGCAATTGGCCTCCGACCTACCACACGTCTCACTCGTCTACAAATAGTGGGCTCCCGACCTGCCACGTATCTCACTCGTCTTCGAGCAGTTGGCTCCCGACTTGCCACGTATCCAACTCATTTACGAGCTGTTGACTCCTACTGCCTCTATAAATAGCCAAACACGGCTATTTTCGGGTAACTTTTTTTTTATTCACAATTCTTTCTTAAAATACGGAGAAATAAATATTTTCCTAAAGTCATTGTTCTAACTTTGGCATCTGAATTTTTGTGGCAAACACCACACCGGTGTCAAGAATTAATCTTCATCTTATGCAGATAGCTCTGTGTGATCAGCATATGATCCGATGGAAATTTGCATCCACAAAATGATGCTCTCAATGAAAGCTTAAATTAAATTCATTGCAAGCTCTTTTCCTTTGATAAAAAAATTTTCTTCGTTCATTCACTTTGAATTTTCTTTCATAAACACTTTTATTTTTCGAAGTTTTTTTTCAACACAATGGCTGAAACTCGAAACCAAACTAGCAAAAATAATGTTGAACAGCCTTCTGCCCGTACCGGGCCACCATCGTTGCCACGAGTTCAGCCACCACTGACCGATCAGCCACTGGAAGCACCATCAGCTGACCATCAATTGCAATCTTCTGCCGAACAATCAAGTCCAATGGAGATGAAACAAAAAGAAAATCTTGGAGGTCACATCACAAATTTACTAAAATATTGGATAAGCAAACACGGGTGGTAGAACGATTCGTGAGTAAACGGCCAAGGCAAAGGTCACATTGTCGTCTTCCAGTAGACCATGCACATGGGAGTGGAAGTAGTCATGTGTCAAAGGGAAATAATCCTTCTGGAAGCATTTGCAAATTTTATCGGATCTCGTGCTGATCACGCGGAGTAATCTACATAAGATGAAGAAAATTCTTGACACCGGTGTGGTGTCTGCCACGGGGACTCCAATTCCAAACTTAGAATAGTGTATCTCAAAAAAGTATTTATTTCTCTATGTACTTAGAAATAATTGAGATTCAGGAAAGCGTTACTCGAAAATAACTTTGTGTTTGGCTATTTATAGAGGTAGGAGAAGCCAACTGCTCGGAGATGAGTGGGACACATGGCAAGTCGGGAGCCAACTGCTCGTAGACGAGTGCGACAAATGGCAGGTCGAAAGCCAACTGCTCGTAGATTAGTGAGACATGTGGTAGGTTGGGAGTCAACTGCTCATAAACGAGTGAGACACGTGGTAGGTCAAAAGCCATTGATGGTTGTAACTTCTCATTAATGGTTGTAACTTCCCTTAGATGCTTGTAACTTTCGTCGATGGTTGTAACTTTCGTCGACGGTTGTAACTTCGCGTTGATGGTTATAACTTCCCATTTGGAGAGACCTCTGGTGAGCTTGGTGGTCAGCGCCGAATATTATTCCTCTGTAGAAAATGAGTGCTCTGCTGAGTATCATTGGGCCCAAACTTTCGTGCTTCTCAGGAATGACCCAAAATTTTGGGCATCCTTATCCTATTGGGCTAAGGATTATTTTTTGCTCCCACAAATGCCCTCATCTCCTTTGCTTTTGAGCTGACTGTTTTTTTTCTTCTTACTAAAATGCAGAGGAGATGTATTTTCACTGAGGAGCCCCGCCAAAAATAAAATTAGAATGCCCCTGATCTTGCTAACTTATTCGTCTTTGTTGATGAAGCTTCTTCCAAGAGTTTTTTTTTTAAGATAAAGTGGAATTCAAATAAGCCTGCTAGAGTGGAGGTCGACTCCTCTGTTGGGAAGGAAATATCTCTTAAAAAGGAAAAAAAAATTTGGATTGGTCTCCTTGGTCATGAGGGAGTCATTTGCGAGACCCGGAGTTTCTTCTTCTATTGAAATATAGTCTGTTGAAGACAAAATGATTTGTATATAGAATCTTCCGCTGAAGACTATGTTATCTACTAGATGAGCCACACAGTAATTTCATAGGCTCTTGGACTTTGTCAAAGTAGAAGATCGTCCTTAGGTGTTTTGTTACCTATTCACCAGATGTTTGACTGGTTATAAATTGAGAATCAGAATAAATAGCTAACTTTTTAACCGACAATTCTTTTGCTAGGTGTAGACAACAAACAAGGTTTCATATTCTGCTTCATTATTGGATGCTTTGGAACCAAGGCTGATGGCTTGCTCTACCATGGTTCCATCGGGTGTAAATAAAACAAGTCTTGTTTCGACATCCTTGTGGCTTGACGACCCATCCACATATAAATGTCACGTATCCTTGGGATGACCTACACTTGTTTCAGTATGAGTTGAGGAGTCTTCATTTATTAAAGGATGCGACACCGATCTGTTGGCTGACTTTGTTTCCCCGATTGAGGAGGGAGCGAATTCTGCTATGAAATCTGCTAAAGCTTGAGCATTTATAGTTGTCCTTGACTTCTAAATCAAGTTGTATTGGCTCAACTCTAACACCCATTTCATGAGTTTTTGACAAGCATCTGAGAGGTAGTTGTGCCCCCAGCTCTTCGCTGATGAGAACTGAGTTAACTACTACATTTTAAACTGCCAAGTAGATATAAAGTTCATCTCTTGAATTTGTCTCTTGATCTACTCAAGAATCGATCCAAAGATGTTGATCTACAAGTGAAACTTAGAATTCTTTTGTAGTTGATGGTGACTTCATATCAAGTAGTTGTCTTATTTGTTTTTATGATCCCCAAACTTCATGTATGTCGGTTGGTCTCTTGACCCTTTTATGGAACTTATGTTGAAGTAATATTGCATTTCATTCAACTTTGTTTTTAGCCTGCTGACTTAATTAAAAATATTTTCATTGAGGGCGCAAAAACTTGATTGGCCTCCTTCATGATTTTCCAATATGCTAAGTCGGAACTTAAGCATAACTTGAGGATTTAAAAATTAATCATGGATTAAAATATGTTTATCTTGGAAATTGGATAGAAATATTGTGTGATCTGTTGGCCACTTGACAAAACATAAACGGATTTAAGTAGTCCTAAGTAAGATGCTTTTATACTCAGTGATTTATTAATTAATTACCCACTCATGGAGAGTGACATCCTCTACTGAGGTGTGATCCTCTACTGAGGTATTTGCTTGTGTGGTCTGCTGACTACTTGACTAAACTTAAACAGATTTAAGTAATCCTGAGTAAGATGCTTTTATGCGTTAAATTACCCACTTACGGAGAATGTCATCCTCTACTAAGGCATTTTGATTGTGTGATTTTTTGACCGCTTGATTAAACTTAAATGGATTTAAGTAGTCCTGAGTAAGATGCTTATATGCGTGGAATTACCCACTCATGGAAAGTGTCACCCTCTACTGAGGTGTGATCCTCTATTGAGGCATTTTTCTTGTGTGATCTGCTGACTACTTGACTGAAGTTAAATAGTATAAGTAGTCCTGAATAAGATGCTTATATGCATTGAATTACCCACTCACGGAGAGTGTGATCCTCTACTGAGGTGTGATTCTCTACTGAGACATTTTGCTTGTTTGATCTGCTGACCACTTGACTAAACTTAAACATATTTAAGTATTCCGTAGTAAGATGCTTATGCCGATTGCTCCGAGTGATCAGTACGTGATCCGGTAGAAATTTTCATCCACAGATATAATGAATCAAAAGTCATTTTACTTAGATGAGGGCTAGGTGAAATCCAATGTCAATCGATACTTTTAAGTTTTCTTGTTAAATACGTGGTTGTTCCTATCTTTCCATGGAAGATTAAATGAGTATTCCCCATCTATAGTAGGAATAGGATTACTTTCCAGTTTGGGGCTCGTGCCATAACTAGACTCCAATTAATATAGATAAGAGAGGAACTGTCTAGTGTTTGTCTTTTAATAAACCGTAAGAGCCCAAAGTATAACCAATTGTATTGTTCGAGGACACATGATGAAAATGAAGACCTCGTATGAATACAGTGGAAAATTGAAGATACACTTGAACATGTGTAGGAAAAGGATGTAACTATGTTTCATGACAATATTACAGTGAAAATGGCATCGCATGAAAAAAGAGCCAACACATGATGTCCTAATTAAGGCAAGTGCACCTTGTCCAGAACATAAAAAAAAGCTAAAAGTAAAGGGAATTGCTACATGTACCCGATTATTTGGTTTGGTTGCATCGACATTTGAGATGTTTCGACTTTGTTGCACCAACCTAAAATATGTGACACTGATTTACATTTTTTAACAATAAAAATAATTTGGTGGTTAATTTTCTCATTTGTGGGCATTAATTTGTTCTTGATGAAAAAAAAAACAAAAGTAAATGTTATCGACAAAGATAAACTTTAGTCACAAATTCTTCACTTTCAAATTTGCATAAAAATATCAAGGATACAGTAATTGTCGTCACAAGTTCTACAATAAATAGCAAACACTATGGTAGGTTGTGTAAAAAAATCTAAAGTGCAGAAGAGAATAATGTGTTCATTAAACACAGATGGGTTAAAAAATACGTAATATAAATAAACAAATAAATAAATAAATATGTAAGTGAATGCGCCAATTTAAAAAAGGTGTTTCTATATGTACTCGATTGTTTGGCTCAATGGCACAAACTTTATTTCTAGATTTAGCTTTTAAAATTTTTTTAGTATACTCAATCACTTTTTGTTAATCCTAAAATAAAACTATTTGTTGATTTAGGACTTTGTACGAATGATTCTTATTGTAAATTTTTGGATATAGGGTTCTTGGGGTTGAATGCATTTTTTAATAGTTGCAGCCAATTACATTTTGTTATAATTTATGTATTGACGCTCTTAAATGAGAAAGTTTCAACACCAAATGATTTCCTTTTATTGAAAAAAAAAGTAAGTGGTGTTACATCTTTTGGGTTGGTGCAACAAGATCGAAACATCTCTAAATTCCAGTGCAAAAAAGAGTTGGTGCAACCGAGCCAAATAGTCGGGTATATATAGCAACTCTTAAAGTAAACTTAGTTCCAAGAAAAACACAACAATAACAATAATAAATGACAAATTTATGTGGCTACAGATAAGGGTCACAAAACAAAAGAAATGAAAAGGAAAAGTTTTGGAAGTTAGAACCATTTAGTAAAAGAAACTTTGATCCTCAAAGCATTGAAACTCTAAGGACATTCCATAAAAGCAAAAACAAATTTAACAACAAAAACTTCAATCCTCGAAGAATTGAAACACGTCCACTACCCAAGTTGAAAGTTGTTGGCAAACTAGTCTTCAAACTGTACCATAAAACTGACCTAAATTGGATCATCAACAATGATATGTGGTGGTACATGTCCATTAATTCAGCTGCAAGTAGCGTAGTCTTCATTAAAATACCTTTGTAGTGACACAAATTCTGGGGATGCCCATAGCTGCCCATACAAAAATCATATCCTTCCTCACGATCTGAAACAATGACAAAGAATGTAGGGCAATGAACGACTGGAATAGGCAAGGCCTCAACGGGGACGGTCAACTCTTTTTCAGACGATGGGGGTGGCGGAGGGAGCGGTGGGGGTAGCGGTGAAACATGATCAAACGACATGTTTGATCGATTGGAGGGGTGATGGGGACTTGTCAATCGACATGGGAAGAGTGTTTGTTGATCGATTAGACTTGCACAATAGGGATGGGTGGTTGTGACAAATGGCTTGGCTTGGGAATGGGCTATGGTTGAGCGATCGATGGTGGCTAGGAGGTGGATATTAGTGGAAGGGGAATGAGGGGCAGCAATGGGGAGATGGACTTGGTGTTTTGGCCCCTCGACCTAGAGTATGTGAGTGAGTGCAACGATCGCTGGAAGCAGAGGCACCTGTGCAGTGATCGGCGGAGGTTGTGGGAGAGCAGTCTGGCGATCGTCAGAGGGCTAGTCCAAGTCTACACCATCGTTGGCGGTGTCGAGTGTGGGCTCTTCGGTACTGCTAGTGACAGTGAAGAGACTGTTTGAAATCCACGGACTGTTGTTGTGTCATCTGTTGCATCATGTTTGGTTGTTGTTAGATCATCTGTTGTTGCGGTTGCCTCATCCTCCCATCATCTTCGCAAATTTTGGATCCATTATCACATGTTGGTACTTCAACTCTTCTGTAAGTTTTTTATCCATTGCGTAAACGTTTGATTTTGTCTTCGTCATGTAGAGGAATTTTTGTTCTGATACCAATTGATAGATTTTATTTAATAATATAAAAAGAAATTGCAGTAAACGAAAATAACGAAATAAACAATAAATGTAATAAACTAACAACAAATAACTTTTATTCAATCAACCAACTAACAATGGGAAACCAATGTAGTATTTATAACTAATTTACCTTCTTAATCAAACTATAAACCTAATAGGAAACAAATATGAGAATCCTAATTGGAATACTTATTACCAGAATATTCGAATGCCTAATATTGCTAAAATACTGCTATTCCTAATATTAATAAATATCCTAGTTCTAATCAATATTATCTCAACTCTGAAGAGAGAAATTTGTAGAAAGAAATAGTGGAAGAAGAGAAGGAGAATAATAAGAATAAAAAGAGGGGAGGCACACACACAGAGATGTGCCCCCTTTATTCTCATATAAAATAAATTAGTGAATAATACTATTTACATCCAACAATTCCTATCTATCACCACATGAATAACTAGCACAAGCTATATCATAAAATTAAGACAAACTCTCCACACACTTGGTTTTTCCAACCCTGCAAGTGTTTGCATGCATACCATGAATACCATCCCATTATATGGTATGCATTAATTCAAAAAAAAAAAATTCAATTGGTTTTTCAGACCCTGCAAGCATTTTAATCTAATGCTTACTAGGGTTGTTTCAGACCGAAAAAATGGACCATTCAGGTCGGTCCGAGTCAGTCTTGTAAATATTTTTTTAAAGTTCAGTCATAAAAATTGGACTGGACTAAAATTATTGGTCCTCTTCAGTTCTAATGTTCAAAACCCATTGGTTAACCGACCCGATTTCAATAGTTTATGTTCGTAAACCCTAGAGAATCAACCCAATTTCAATGGCCCAATTGGCTCTTTAAGATGCACTATTTTCTTTCTTTAGGGAAAGTCACAGAGAAGGAAGAAGAGTGGATGGCTCATGAAGGAAGCAGTCTATGCGCGTTACCACCTCCTTGTTGCTCACTCCAACTACCTTCGCTCACTCCACATTTCTCGACTTCACCTTCAGTGAACCCCTCTCCATCTCTGACCAAACCCCCGCTATTCACCTTCGTAATCCCTCGTCTCTTTCCAACTTCTCCTACAAAGCCACCACTCCACTCCCATCACAACCACCAGCAGGTACCACTTCATCGATTTTTTGACTCCTCCACGGCTTCCACCGCAGCAGTACTACTCACTTTTTTGCCTACCATTCCAGCTTTAAGCTTCCACACATTCTCTTTAAATCAAGCCTTCCTCTACACCATTGTAAAGTTGAAGTGTTGATGAAAGTGAAGTAATAGCAAATGGAAAAAAAGAGGATTGGAAGAGGTTCGACGAAGGCCGCCATTGAAGAAGGAGGGAGTAGAAGGAGGTTTGATGAAGGCTGGAGGATGGAGCAGAAGATCTTTGGTTGATCGGTTTCTATGGTTTCAGTGTGGTTCACTTTGGTACGAGTTGTAGAAAAAGAAGAGGAGTTGTTGGAAGAAGAAGCAGAGGGGAGAGGGGAGAGGGGAGGGAGAGATGTTTGATAATAAAAAAAATCTTATACTGGGCCTGGCGTTTGGATTAAAGGGATTGGATCAAGACCGGACCGGTCTAGCTCGAAATTTTAGTTACCTGGGACCCCGGTTAACCAGCCTCACGAGGTCCGGGCCCAGTCTTTGAAATCTAATTTTTAAAAGCCTGTTTTGGGCCTTGGTATTGGCTTTTCGGGTCGGTTAACTGGACCAACCCAGCTCTAATGCCTACCATCCAATTGTATGGTAAGCATTGATTCAAAATTGTTTGCTTACCATCCAATTGATTTTTTATACATTGCAAAGTGTTTGCATGTCATAAAATGGTATGCATTCATTCAAGAGTTTTAAATGGTACCTACCATCCATATCAGAATCTTTTTTACAAGGGAAGGAAAAATTGGATTTGGGACGGACGAAGAAAGATAAAGGGAGAGAGAATGGATGAGGACGCACAGAGAGAGACGTGCAGAGATGGAAAAAAATAGACTTGTAAAGAGATGGAGAAAAATATGAAAATAATTGCTTTTGAATGGAGGAGGATGCACGGAGAGAGACGTTCAAAGATGAAAAATATTAACCATAAATTGAGACTCAAATCCCAAAAAAATCATTTTACCCCAATGCCCTATAAATAAATAAATGAATCTATGTTGCCGGTGCACCACCAAGGCTCTATTCTCTCTTCAGAGCGCCCCAAGGTCAAATGTTAGTCAATACGAGAGCTACCCCACTAAAATCTCTACTATTTGGAAAAAGGCTCTGGCGTGTCAACGACTTGCCGTTGGCAATATAGAAATAAATTATTTTCTTTTATCTATGTCGTTATCTTCACATGAACGGTATGTCTATAACAATAAGGACATAATTTTCTTAATTGTAGTCAACTAGGCGTGTTGTGTTGATTCTTTTTGGTAATGCATCTAGAATGCTTGGTGACTCCTTATTAATATCCTTTCTACAAGTGTTACACCTCCAAAATAACTTTTTCTTTTTTTGAGTTGAAAATGAAAGAAAATTAAAATGATTGAATCCAAAATCTAATGGAGGTTCATTGGAAAATGTAAAAAAATGTCAGAAAAATATTACACCAACCCTGATTGCCCTGATTGAAGAAGTACTTGAATTGCAAAATGGTTTATATAAAACAATGATGAGTGCTCTCTAGGGCTGGGAGTGGATGCGGGTTGTGTCATGTGTGATATGGAGACTCAATATCATCTTCTTCTCCATTGTAAGCTAGCTTCATTTGATGTCACTTCCTTGGTCCTTGTGGATCATCTTCTTCTCTATTGTGACTTTGCTAGCTTGGTGCTTGTGGGGTAGATTGGGGTTTTTTCATGCTCTATTGTTGATGTCTTGCATGAGTGGAAATGCCAAGCTTTCTCTAGAGGAAGAATAAAGGTGGTATGGTCTCTCATATTCCTCATGCAATTGTCTGGATTTTTGGAAATAGAGAAATAACTACACTATTGTGACTCCTAAGAAGAAAGGGCGGTGATGGATGTGATTGCCTTTCTTTGTTGCTCCGGTTACTTTAGTTTCAAAGGAGTTTGGTTCTAAGACTTTACCGTATGGGGGTGTCATTTTGGTTTAATAACCTCTTGTTGTTGTAATTAGGGCCTCTGGACTTTGTATTTGTTCATAGATAGATTCTAAACTTCATATGATAAAATGTTATAATATTTAAAATTTGAAAAAAATTAAAATTAAAAAAAGAATCCTGTAGCCCTACACACATGCATGTCGTACTCGGGATGGTAAAGTAGGGAACTATCACAAGTTTGCTCAAAAGGTCTTTCGCGAAATATGTCAAATCATCATGTGATTTATATTGCGGACCAGATCTTTGTGGGAAGATTTAAAACAATGCTAGAAGTCATTGTTATTCCTTCATGAGGCAAAGGATAAAATGTTCCAGAAAAATAGATCAGCAAATACGTCATGAACTTGCAAGGAAGTTGATCTAAGCAAAAAGATTCATGAAGTTGTAGAAATTTCCGATACTGGTCATGTTATCCAATCTGGATAACCCTCTTCTTGTTATATCTGTCGTAAGTAAGTTCTTGACAAAATTGAACGAGAAACTCAGTTAGTTCATCATGTAATAACCAGTGTTCCTTCCATCATTATTATCATCACCAACTCCACTTGTGAAGACTCATGCACCTTGTGCTCTGGTTGGAATACCGTGCTTCTATAATCTATCTTACAAATCAGAATGGTGTTTTAAAGAATTTGAGCTAAAAGATGGCTAGGATTGAAAGTTGGGAAATATGTTAAGTGTTGAGATTCATTTCCTATAATGGCATGTTTATGAATATAACACAACTATAAGGGAAATGAAAAGGGAAAATGGTGAAAAAAATTGGTGGAATGTACATGTGGAGGGGAGAGAAAATTGTGTGTTTTTTTTTCTCACAATTAAAATTGTCATAACTATTTACTTGGTTGTCGAATTTTGGTAAACTTGGTATCGATGGAATGCATTTTTGAAGATCTTTCCAATGAAATCAATGATCAATACAAACGCTAAAATTGTAAAAATATCTATTTTATTGCTAAATAATGTATAATGCATTTCATGTCGTTAGTATTTTTCAAATAAATGAGACTGGTTGATCATCCCATGAAAAAAGAAGAAGAAGAAATGAGACATAAATCTTAATGCGCATTTAAACAAAAGTCTTGAACTTCATGTTTTGGCGAATTCAAGATTTAGGTGAGAATTCACTCTCTACTTCATACTGAATCAAATTTTGACCGAGTCTAACCCTAAAGTTTATATTATATATATTTTTTACCTTAGAATGGGCTTGCACTTCAAAACTAATTGAGGAAGAAATTGAGGATGGTGGTGAGGGTGTTAAGTACATGATATTTAGCAAAAAAAATGTGGAATGCCAATGGCATGGGGAATACCCTAGATAACTATCAAGAAAAATGAACAAAAATGTGAAAAGGTTGGTGGAATGCATGTCGCGGAAAAGTACAATTTTTGTGTTTTTTTAATGCAAATCATCATAACTATCTACTTAGCTATCAGATTTAGTAAACTTGGTATGGCTGAAATGCTTTTTTAAATATATTTCCAATGAAACCAATCATTAATACAAATGCTTAAAGTTTTAAATATGCATTCCACGCCGTATGCATTTTTTCAAAATAATAATTGTAATCTAATGAACTTCACGTCTACGTATTTTCAATATTAGGACACAGAGGGGGGATGGAGGGTGTTTGGCTGAAATTTATGTTAGCATAGGATTGAAATACCCCTAGCTAAAGTTGAGTGTCGAAGGCACGGGGAGTACACTAGTCTATATTACAAATCAGGATAGTGTTTTAGGTTGGACATAAAAGACGGCTGAGATTTACCCAAATATATGAATCTAACGGATCACATAGAACTTAAAGCACCAAGAGTGCATGGGTTCGATTCTCATACCCAACATTTTAATATTTAAAGTGGAATAAACTCTATTTTCATGTTAAACTTTTATCATGCCAATGGTACCGAAAATACCCTAATCTATATTACAAATCAGAATGGTGAGGTTGAAGATAAAAAAAGGCTGAGATTTGCCCAAATATAAGAATCTAACAGATCACATAGCACTTAAAGCACCAAGAGATTAGTTTGTAGATAAACATAGTTCATGATTGAGATTCGTTTCATCTAACGGTTTGGACTTAAAGTTATCATTTATGTCTTACCTTTAATCAATCTCCAATAAGAGTGCATGGGTTCGATTCCTATACCCAACATTTTGATATTTATTTATCTTGATATTTAAAGTAAAATAAACTCTATTTATCATGTTAGATTTTTATCGTGCCAACAGCACAGGAATACCCTAGTAGACTACATGATGCAGTTGGTTTGATAGAGATGAACTCATATTGTATCATCTTAACACTACATAGAGGAATGCATAAGAAAATTTAATTGAGTATAAGGTTCTCTAGGTGCATGTGAATGCAATATACAATCTTTGACATGCTTTTAAGTTTATAAATAGATAGATATGATTAGATACAATCTCCTTCTGACATTCATGACATCAGCCAAAAAATTGAATCATTTTGAAAGTTCTATTAGTTTTAATCTATATAGTCTATGGAATTAAATATACAGATATATATATATATATACTATTTGCACGAGTCTTGGGGTTTGGCTTGCCTATTTCAGACCAAAACTCATTAAATTCATTTAATTTTAAGCCAACATCTAGGGACAATTGGTTGTGTTCTATTAATTCATGATTTTCAGAAAACATAACCCCATAGATGGAGTGTTTTTAGTAATACGATTATTTTGGAAAACATGGGGTAAAAAACACCATTTTTTGCTCTTTTAATCTATAGTAATTTGTTCCTGAGCAAGTTATTCTATGAAGTTAGTACGACTATTGATTTAAGTGTTTACTGGGTTTGACAAGCTAGAGTTCAGACCCTACCATTGGCATTTTATGGTTCAAAGAACTGATGAAACCTTGTTTCTTAAATATTACTAGGTTGCTTCAAGAATCCATGGGGCTTCAAGTTTTCAAATTCTATTCCAGCGAATTAAGTTAGTAAATAGATTTGTATAAATTGCTTCCAGTTTTTCTTTTTTGGTTGAGACTATTGAAATACAAAAAAACAACAAAAAAATATTGAAAAACAGAGTTGAAAAAGAACCTGGATTTCGGCTTGTCGATAGTAGATCAAACTAAATCTCGCTTGTTGACAGTGAATCAAGCTAGAGGTTAGCTATATGAAAATGATTGTCGGCTGGAATTGTTTGATTGTTGGTTGGATCTGGCAGGAAGTGAAGAAGGTGAGGAAAGGAGAAGAAAACGGTGGAAGGTGATGGAACTCTCCATCATCGTCTCACTCCACCGCCCTTGGTAGCTTTAAAAGAAGGGTTTCACCCTTCTTCCTCTCCATGGTTCTTCCATTTGTGAGCTTTGTGAGTTTTGTGAGAAGTTAGGGTTCTTCGACCCCTTCCTTTGTTTGTACATGAAAAGGAAGAGAGAAAAGTGAGGAGAGAAAGAAAAAATTCATTTGTATTGTTCGTGAGAGATATGCGCACCCCGCATATAAGGATGGTGTCATTAAGATACGTGTGTATTTAAAGTTATTGACGTTGTGTAGTTCTCTTCATTTGTATTTTTCGATCTCACTATAGAAGCAATTCTTTTTGCCCGTCAACTTAGGCAAACTTGTCAAACCACGTTAAATTGTTTGTGCGGTATGCGTTTTATTTATTTTCATTTACTTTACATTGTCTTGTTTATACTTTGGAGTTATTACTTTCTATTGCAACTATCAATTATGTGCCGCATTTGTTTTGCTTTTGCAAGGCGAAACAAATTGGTATCAGAACCAGGTCATTTCCTAGGGTTCGTTTGTGTGTGAATTGGTAGTTTTGTATGAAGGTATTGAAGAACATGACAGAGACATCAAGTTCAAGTTCCAATTCCAAAATGATTACCTCTACAGTCGGTAAATTCAAAAAGTTCAACGGGAAGAACAATTTCGGCATGTGGCAATGTGAAGTATTGGATGTGCTCACACAACAAAATTTAGATAATATTTTGGGAGATAAGTCGGACGCCAAGGGAGAAAATGTTTGGAACAAGTTTAATCGCTAAGCATGTGGGTTTATCCGACTGTGTTTAGCGAAGGAATAATATACTTCGTTGTGAATGAAACCTCCGCTAAAGTATTATGAAAAAAGTTGGAAGACAAGTATATGACGAAGAATATTCAAAATAAATTCTTCATCATTAAGCATATTTTTTATTGAATATGAGACAAAGTATTACTTTGTCTAAGCATATGGATGAATTCAATAGGCTAATTGTCGACCTATTGAATTTAAAAGAAATTGTCCTGGAGAATTATAAGGTTTTGTGCCTTTTGAATTCCCTTAAATATGAGCATCTCATGACAACTTTGTTAACGGAAAAAAAATCATTAAATTATGATGAGATTGCTACAGCGTTGCTCAATTATGAGAACAGGAAGATGGACCTCAAAGTCCATAGGGATGTAGTGTCTGAAGCATTGACTGCGAAAGGAAGATCGAAAAGTAAAAAAATATGGCTTTAAAAGAGATAAATCTCAATCCAAATCGAGAAGTGGGTCAAAGGCTCTGGTGATAAATGAATGCGCTTACTGTCATCAAAAATGGCATTGGGTCAAAGATTGTCTAAAAGTCAAAGCCAAAGAAAAGGAGAAGAAACGCACCAATGTGAATGTTGCCGAGCGTAGTGTTTAAGATTCTGATAAGTATTCCTTATCTATATCAGCGTTAATGTGTTCCATTGACGAGGGAATTGTTGATTTGGGTTGCACTTATCATATGTGTCTCCATTGGGACTAGTTTTCTAATTTTAAAATGCTAGATGGTGGAGCTATTCTGATGGGTAATGATAAGGTATGAAAAACAGAAGGGATAGGTACAATCCGGCTCAAGATGTTTGATGGTATAGTTCAGGATTTGAAAGAGGTCAGGTATGTTCCTACTTTCAAGAAGAATCTTATCTCTGTGGGTTCCTTGGATACCAAAGGTTACAAGATAACAATGTCTGATGGTGTGATGGTGTTCTCAAGGTTGTGTCTGGTGTAATGGTGGTGATGAAGGCAATCAAAAAAGGTAATTTGTATTTCATGACTGGGAATACAATTATGGTTGATGTTGCAGATACTAAGACTGCAAGCACTACTTGTGATACTACAAGATTGTGGCACGTGTGTTTAGGGCATGTTGGTATGAAGAATATGCCAACTCTTGTAAAACAAGGTTTGTCAAAAGGTGCTAAGACTAGCAAGTTAGAACTATGTGAACATTGTATAATAGTCAAGCAGACAAGAGTCAAGTTTGGCACCACTATTGTACTCGTGGGACTCTTGATTATGTTCACTCGGTCGTTTAGGGACCTGCCAAGCAAGCATCATTGAAAATATGCGCTATTTCGTCACTTTTGTATATGATTATTCAAGACGTGTGTGGGTGTACACCATAAAGCATAAAGATGAAGTCTTGAATGTGTTTCTGAAGTGGAAAAAAAATTATTGAAACTCGGACTGGCAGAAAGATCAGAAGACTGCGTTCAGATAATGGAGGTGGATACAAAGTTGATCTGTTCTTGCAAGTTTGTCAGGATGATAGAATTATCGGACACTTCACGATTAGAGGTACTTCGCATCAGAATGGGGTGACAGAACGCATGAACAGTACATTGTTGGAGAAGGTTCGGTGTATGTTGTCCAATGCTGGATTGGGCAAAATATTTTGGGATAAGGCTATGACATATGTCTGCCATCTCATCAACAGGCTGCATGCGGCCGCGATTGATGGAAAAACAACTATCTAGGTATGGTCTGAGAATCTCGCTAATGATTTTGATAGATTACATATCATTGGTTGTCCTACTTACTTTTATGTTCAAGAAAGTAAGTTAGATCCTCAAGCCAAGAAAGCTATTTTTTTGGGTTTCGTGGATGGTGTAAAAGGCTATCAGTTGTGGGTTCTTGAATCCAAGAAGATTGTTATTAGCAGGGATGTGACTTTTGATGAGGCTTCTATGTTGAAGCTGAAGAACTCTCAGCAGGTGGAAAGTTCGAATATAGAGAATTTGCAGCAGGTGGAGATTGATGCTACTCTACGTGTTTCAGTTAGTCTTGTATCTATAGATGTAGTACCTACTGATTCCACAGTGGGTGCAGATGATGACACAAATAGTGAGACTGTAGTAGATTTAGTTGATGATGTTCTAGAGACTCCAATTCAAGAGTCAACTACAACAAGTAGGCCAAAGAGGAATATAAAACGTCCTCAAAGGTTTAGTGATTGTGTCGCCTATGCACTTCCAATAGTTGAGGATGAAGAGCCTTCTACCTATAAATAAGCAATTCAAAGTACCGACGGTGAACAATGGCAAAAGGCTAGGATGAAGAGATGCATCTCTTCACAAGAATGAAACATGAGAATTGTGTAGCTTACCGAAAGGTAAGAAAGCTATTGGGTGCAAATGGGAATACACAAAGAAAGAAGGATCTCTTAGTGATGGTGTGGGCTTCAAGGCAAGGTTAGTTGTAGAATGTTATGCTCAAAAGGAGGGTATAGACTACAATGAAGTCTTTTATCCAGTTGTGAAACGTTCTTCCATCTGAATTTTGCTAGCCTTGGTTGCATAATTTGATATTGAGTTAGCTCAATTAGATATGAAAACTGCATTTTTGCATGGTGAATTAAAATATGAGATCTATATGACTCAGCAAGGTGGGTTTAAGGATGCAGAAAAACAATATTATGTGTGTAGACTAAACAAGTCCTTGTACGGGTTGAAGTAGTCTCCAAGATAGTGGTACAAGTGATTTGATCAGTTTATGCTAGGTCAGAAGTATGCTCGAAACCATTATAATCATTGTGTTTAATTATGAAAGTTTCGTGATGGTTCCTTTTATATGTTTGCTCTTATATGTAGATGATATGCTTATAGCCTCCAAGAGCAAGTATGAGATTGATAATTTGAAATGCCAGATGATAACTCAGTTTGAGATGATTTTGGTGAAGCTAAGAAGATCCTTGACATGGAAATTCAAAGAGACATGGTGAAGGGAAATGTGAGCTTGTCTCAACAAGTGTATTTGAAGAAGGTGTTACAACGATTTGGGATGAACGGCAACACAAAATCAGTTAGTACACATTTTCCCTTCACTTTAAGCTTTCAGCTTCTATGTCTCCTAGTACTAATGATGAATGAAAATATATGGCTCAAGTGCCATATGCAAGTGCAGTGGGAAGCTTAATGTATGCAATGGTGTGTATGAGGTCCAACATTTCATAGGCAGTCAGTATGGTAAGTCGATATATCCATGATCCAGACAAAGGACACTGGGAAGCGGTGAAATGGATTCTACGGTACATCCTGGGTACAATAGGTGTTGGTTTACTTTTTGAAAAGGACGTGAGTAATGATCAACATTGTGTTGGTTATGTGGATTTTGATTATGCAGGAGATCCGGATAAGCAATGTTCAACTACTGATTATATCTTTACTCTTGCTAAAAGACCAGTAAGTTGGAAATCTACGTTACAGTCTACAGTTGTCTACAACTGAAGCCGAGTATATGGCAGCTACAGAAGTCGTTAAGGAAACAATTTGACTTCAAGGATTGCTTGATGACTTGGGTGTGGTACAAGATCATCTAGATGTCTTCTGTGATAGTGTGAGTGCCATTTACTTGGCGAAGAATCAAGTTCATCATGCACGTACGAAGCACATTGATGTTCATTTTCACTTTGTGCAAGAAATCATTGAAGAATGTGACATCTTACTGAAGAATATTGACACCAAAAAGAATCCTGCAGATATGTTGACAAAGATAGTTTATGGGATCAAGTTCCAACATTGTTTGGACTTGATCAACATCCTTCGTGTGTGTTGAACCCCGTTTGGGGTGTGAAGGGCAAAAATGGATAATGCTTGTGTAATCGGCTCATATTTGTGAAATCTTTACCGAGGTGGAGAATTGTTGAAATATGGAAAAAGCAACAGCAAAATATTGAAAATCAAAGTTGAAGAATAACCTGGATTTTGGTTTGTCGGCAGTAGATCAAGCTGGATCTCGCTTGTCGGCAGTGAATCAAGCTGGAGGTTAGCTAGATGAAGATGATTGTTGGATGGAATTGCTAGATTGTTGGTTGGATCTGGATGGAAGTGAAGAAGAGGGAAATGAGAAAAAGGTGATGGAACTCTCCATCACAACCTCACTACGCCGCCCTTGGTGGCTATAAAAAAAAGGGGTTCCCCCTTTTTCCTCTACATGGTTCTTCCATTTGTGAGCTTTGTGAGTTTTGTGAGAAGTTAGGGTTTTTCAACCCCTTCCTTTGTTTGTAGGTGAGAGAGAAGAGAGAAAAATGAAGAGAGTGAGAATTCATTTGTTTTGTTTGTGAGAGATATACGCACCGTGCGTATATGTGTGGTATCATTTAGACACGTGTGTATTTAAGGTCATTGACGTTGTGTAGCTCTCTCCATTTGTATTTTTTGATCTCACTAGTGAAGCTATTCTCTTTACCCGTGAAAATAGGCAAACTTGTCGAACCACGTTAAATTGTTTGTGCGGTACGCATTTTATTTATTTTCATTTACTTTACATTGCCTTGTTTATACTTTGGAGTTATTATTTTCTTTTGCAACTATCAATTGTGTTCCGCATTTGTTACGCTTTCGCTAGGTGCAACAGAGACAATACACCTCACAAGTTTCACATTTCAAAATAAATAGAATAAATAATAAGTACTTAAAAAATTGGGAAAAGGACAAAGTAGGCCTTTCCTGTGACTTCTCTATCCTCCGTCGTTTTTTTCTTTTAACATACACCATAGTTTTTATTAATTTTTATTTGTACGCTATCTAGACTCAAGGACAACAACAATTCTAGTTGGCCTGGGTCGAGCGCCTGGGAGACTGCCTCGACCCTCCTGGGCACGTGCGCCTGGGAGGGTCTTGGGCACGTGCGACTCATTTGGAGGCAAAATCAACAATTCTTCATTTTTTTCATTTTCACTTTTGGTTTTTCGCTCCAAACAAGAAACCAGCGAAGGCTCGAACCAGAGAAGGAACCCAGGTCTGGTCCTTCAACTCCAAAGAAGAAACCAGCCACTCTTGCCCTTCACAAGCCTCAGAAGAACAAACCAGAGATCTCGTCCTCACTGCTCTTATCATCCAGATTAAAGAACAAATACAGAGCTTCTCGTACAAATCTCATCCTCACTGCTCTTCTCGTCCAGATTCAAGAACAAATATAGAGCTTTTCGTCCTCACTGCTCATGCAACATTTAAACTCATCGAAAGTGTTGAATGCTTTGTTGGGTGTAGAAGAGGAGACGGTTTGATATGAGATCAACAACAGAGCCGAAACTATAAGGCAGAGTTGTGGTGTTGAAGACTCTGTATTTGGCTTGCTCGATGTATGATTTTTCTTTTTCATTGTTGGCTCCAAAGAAGAAACCAAAGAAGGAGAACCAGATCTCGTCCTTCAACCAACTCAGAACTCAGACGCAGATCTCGTCCTCACAAACTCAGATCTCGTCCTCACAAAGCTTTGGTCCTTGTTCTTATTGACGATCCGACCCTTTCAAGGAACAAATCTGGAACTAGTGAGTGGTGATTGCTCTAATCTTTAACATTTCATCCTAGTTGTTTTGTTTGTGCACTTATATTGTTTGAAGAAATTCCCCAACAATTGAAACTCTGGATTTTGTTTTAATCGAATTGAAATGTCTTAAAAAAATGTAATTTTTTGTTTTTATGGCCAAGGCACCACAAGAGAAGATCTGGGTGCTCTCCTCGCCCCAGTTGTTGTTCTGGGTGCCAAAATTATCTTGAATGAAATGTTGAAGATATGGGTGCTCTCGTCACCCCATTTTGTGCACTTCTGAGAAGAGCACCCAGATCTTCAACATTTGGGAGTGTTTAAAGTGTCAAATGAGAGTGTTTAAAGTTCAGACATTGCATATGAGAGTGTTTAAAGTTCAGACGATTGTTTGTTGAACATTTGGGATTTTCCTTTTGAATGACACATTTTGCCATATTGCATTAAACTTTGACACATTTTCCTTTTGAAATCAGACTATTGTTTGTTGAGTTTTTGTTTTTCCAGACTCTATAACAACACGAGTATCTGGAAGATTTTGATTAAGTTATTGTTTTCTATAGGTTTTTTTTTATGAATTTTGGATGGTTTTGGGTGATTTTGAAGCAAAGCCGTGAGAATGAATTTTGTGTGATGATTGCTTTTATGAATTTTTTTAAATGCAGGAATGGCATTCAGAGCATATGTCGTCTATCATGGTCGTAGACCCGGAGTATATCTGGATTGGCCAACATGTTTATTTGCGATATCAGGGTACCGCGGTGCTGTTTATAAGGGGTTTATGTCAGCTGCCGAAGCTGAAAGATCATACAAGATGTGGGTTCGCTCATAAGTGGCGAGAGAAAACCGGGAAGAATTAAACAACAATGAAGATGTCAAAGTTAACGATCAAGCCACTCAAGTCAATGATCACAGACATGACACCCAAGGGAACAATGATCCTTGGGATTTTACGAGGGACTTAATCAACACTTTAATAATAGTAATTATTATTTTAATTGTACTATTAATTCTTAAGTTCTTGATCGAATGATGTAAACATGTGTAATGTAATATGTACATAAAGTTATGATGGAACTCAGCTTTTCTTTGTTCATTTTGTTTTATGTTATTTGGTTTTGAATGAAAAGGTGTTTGATGAAATTACGTGTGAGTTAAAGGGTCTTACCCGAATGCGCTTGTTTTGTGTGGTTTGTTGTCTTGCTTGTTTATGCCACCAGATCATAAAGTTGGTACAAATTTTAAACTAGATCATATTGAATGTAAACTCATTCCAACATATGAAGTTCAATGAGAAAATACACTGACCTTGGCATTGAAATGGCGTGGTTGATTTATAACAGAGATCCATTCCTTTGAACTATGACTATGAATCTTAATCTGACTCAAGTGTTCCTTGTATTTATCTTTGTGGTTACAGCTGAAAATTTATAACAGAGATCCATTCCTTTGAACAAACCAGCCACTCAGAAGTACTTTTGATAAACTCTATTTCCATATTTTGATGCTCAGGTAATCATTTCCATCAAACAAATGTCAGAGTGGAGTTTCTTTCTCAATCTGATTTCTCAACTTCACGAAATGCTACATCCCATTCTCGGGCCTCAAAGTCTTGATCAGAACAAACCAAGAAATATTTCACATTTAATTTGAACAGTGAAACTATAAACACATATATAATGACTACAATTTCATTTATCCATTGTAACATCAACAAAGTCAGAGATACCTAAATTCCATCATTCAACAAACCATAAACACATAAATAGACTCAAATATGTCTTTACAGACTTTGAAAGAAGACGTCATCATCAAAGCCAAACTAGTTGATTGATCTACTATATTTTCAGTCAAAAATCCTCTTTTTATCCATCCTTGGGTTCCATTTATCAGAAGCAACAATCTTCACAGATCCAACAGCAGCACAAAGCAAATAGGCTACAGCATCAATGACATATTGAACTACAGAATTTTCAGCAAATAGGCTGCAGCATCAGTACTGCTGAATTTTCAGTTGGATATCCTTCAAACAAAAATAAACAAGGCAAATCAGTAAAAGTTCCGTTTTTCAAAACCAGAGAATTATTGGAATGAAATGAATCTCAGAATTGAGGTATGTCAATGGTGAAACTATTCCAGATGCTCAGTGTTCAAGCAGCCTGACCTCCTATATATATCATAGAAGAAGCAAAAAAATGAGTCCTGACACAACCTCTTTGTTCTTTCTGATTGTTTATGGAATGATGAAACTAGCCCTTTAGGGAATGTTTATGTCAGGTTTAAGCATATATTTAAGTCGACTACCACTAATAAACTTACAATGACTGCCACTAATCTGCAACATTTTGAATTCACAACCACCTATAGTCGTTGTTTGAAGGTGGTGGCTACAAAAATAAATAAATAAATAATTGCACTGCAAAAATAACAACAGTACTAAGAAATAGCGCGACCCCTTGGTTTATATACCTGTGACAGCAATGAAAAAAAATGATCCGTTCCTGAGATTGGAATACCAGATTGTGACCCCATTGTTTCATCCATCAAGTTGACAAATACAAATCATAAGTGATAGTTACGCGTCAGTAAATATATTAAAAACAAACCTGTGTATTTGGATTTAATGAATGAGGTGTCAAATATTCTGACCCTTCAATTCCAATCTGGGAACAACCCTACAAATGATGTGTACATAAAATTTAATATTCTAGACTTAAGAAATTAAATATTCATAAAACACATATTGCAAAACATACCACATTCTTCTCAAGGGCCTGATCTTTATTTGCTTGTTTTTTTTTTCGTTGTATCTTTTTACAAATTTTTTCAACTGTGGATTGCACCCTTGAATTAGAGCGTCGGCCTTTGCTACGAACCGGTAATGGACTATGAATGTTGGATTGCATCCCAGAAATAGTAGTATTGGAGCCAAATTCCAAAAACCCATGTGAATCAACACCCTCATCACCATCATCAGTTTTGAGTTGCTCCATTTTCAAAGTGATCCATTCATGAACTTGGCATGTCTTCTTTTCATCCTCAGCGGCGTAAGGAGTAATGCAAGGGATATGTCGGTTATACGATTTAAAGTCCGCTTCAGCTTCCTTTTGAACCTTACTCCGTAGTGCATTCTCATATTGTTCAATGAATTGCTTCAAAGTGGTCTTCGAATTTACATAACCATCAAAAAAAACATTCATGCCTTCACTCCTTTGAGTTGAAGACATCCCCGCCCAAAAAGTAGATCTTTGATATGTTGGCACCCAACGCATTCTTTCAAGATATAATCCTTTCAACCAATCATTTTCTTACAGACAATATTTCTCAATGAAACCATGCCAATTTACTTCAAACTCTTCATGAGACAAGGAATCGTAAATTGCTCTTTGCATTGCAAACTTTATTGCCTCATATTGATTGCAACCGGACAACTTTTCAGGAAACTTCTTCATAATATGCCACAAGCACCATCTGTGTCGTGTGTTGGGAAATACAATTTCAACGGTTCTCTTCATTGCCCTATCTTGATCAGTGATTATAGCCGTCGGAGCATTGTCATTCATACACACAAGCCAAGTTTGGAAAATCCAAACAAACTCTTCAATGGTCTCATCACATATCAATCCACATCCCAAAAGAATTGACTGACCGTGATGGTTCACCCCAACAAAAGGAGCAAATGGCATCTCATACTTATTTGTTAAGTATGTAGTGTCAAAGGTAACAACATCTCCAAACTCCTTGTAAGCTGTTTTTGTTCCATGCATCAGCCCAAAAGAAATTTCTCAATCTACCTTTATTGTCCAAATCCAACATATAAAAGAAATCAGCATTGTTAGCTTGCATTTTTTGGAAGTAGTTATGAATGGCCTCCGCATCCCCCTCCCCAAGCCTCAACCTCCTCATTCTATCCAGATAATTGTAACAATCTTTCTGAGAAAAAGGCAGAATATCATGACCACCAGCTTCAACCACACATGAAAGAAAACTCTTATTTAGCCTAATACCCGCCCTATCATTATAATCCAGCTTCTTCTTCACATACGAGCTCATAACTCTATTTTTTGGATAAAATCTTGATTTTCCGGGGCTCAATTCATGATTGTGATCAAGTGTTACTCTTGTCACTGACATTGTTCCATCAGAGAGTATTTTACCTCTAACTTTAGCCAAACATCCACATTTAGCTGTACCCCGCTTTTTTACATTTTTTGATTGACTTTTATGCTGCCTATACCGACCACATGCAAGCGTAATGAATATAGGTTTTTCATTTTCATCTTTTTCTGTATTCTTTATTTTCACTGGAAATCCTATTCTATTACCATAATCATGATAATATCGTTGGTACTCATTAATGCTGCTGAATTGCATCCCTTCTGTAG
The DNA here is from genome assembly GCA_963556465.1 of Berberis vulgaris. Lineage (NCBI taxonomy): Eukaryota > Viridiplantae > Streptophyta > Magnoliopsida > Ranunculales > Berberidaceae > Berberis > Berberis vulgaris. The sequence continues at coordinate 58,783,276 of OY747129.1, read as the reverse complement.
GATCCATTATCTCTTCTAAATTTTCTTTATTCTCCATCAATTCATTATCTTCTACACTATCCATTCCTTAAATATGTGTTATAACATACAACAACTGTTATAACATAAATGCACAACTAAAAGCCCTAGTAATATTACCTTCTATCACAAGCAATAATTAAATTTGTGTTCTAACATAATACTTCCAATAAATCAAGACTTTGATGTTAGGACACAAAAACCAACAGTTTCTCAAGTCTTATGACATTTCATTGAACTTTAAACACTCTCATATGCAATGTCTGTTCTAGCTATGATTTCAAGATAAATTTATGAATCTTCAACACTTACAATTGGCCGAACCATAAAGCACCCATACTAATGAAACCATAGTGTATTAGTAGTATATTCTGGATAATAATTGAAATTGAAAAATGGGAATGTTGAAGATCTGGGTGCTCTCCTATCTTCAACATTTTGGCACCCAGAACAACAACTGGGGCGAGGAGAGCACCCAGATCTTCTCTTGTGGTGCCTTGGCCATAAAAACAAAAAATTACATTTATTTAAGACACTTTCAATTCGATTAGAGCAAAACCCAGAGTTTCAATTGTTGGGGAATTTCTTCAAACAGTATAAGTGCACAAACAGAACAACTGGGATGAAATGTTAAAGATTAGAGCAATCACCACTCACTAGTTCCAGATTTGTTCCTTGAAAGGGTCGGATCGTCAATAAGAACAAGGACCAAAGCTTTGTGAGGATGAGATCTGAGTTTGTGAGGACGAAATCTGCGTCTGAGTTCTGAGTTTGTTGAAGGACGAGATCTGGTTCTCCTTCTTTGGTTTCTTCTTTGGAGCCAACAATGAAAAAGAAAAATCATACATCGAGCAAGCCAAATACAGAGTCTTCAACACCACAACTCTGCCTTATAGTTTCGGCTCTGTTGTTGATCTCATATCAAACCGTCTCCTCTTCTACACCCAACAAAGCATTTAGCACTTTCGATTAGTTCAAACGTTGCATGAGCAGTGAGGACGAGAAGCTCTGTATTTGTTCTTGAATCTGGACCAGAAGAGCAGTGAGGACGAGATCTGTACGAGAAGCTTTGTATTTGTTCTTGAATCTGGACGAGAAGAGCAGTGAGAACGAGATCTCTGGTTTGTTCTTCTGAGGCTTGTGAAGGGCAAGAGTGGTTGGTTTCTTCTTTGGAGTTGAAAGACCAGACCTGGGTTCCTTCTCTGGTTCGAGCCTTCGCTAGTTTTTTGGTTTTCTCCTTCTTTGGTTTCTTGTTTGGAGCCAAAAACCAAAAGTGAAAATGAAAAAAAATGAAGAATTGCTGATTTTGCCTCCAAATGAGCCGCACGTGCCCAAGACCCTCCCAGGCGCACGTGCCCAGGAGGGTCGAAGCAGTCTCCCAGGCGCTCGACCCAGGCCAGCTAGAATTGTTGCAAGGACAAATGTCATCAAATATTTTGTTGTCTATAATAAAGTTTCTCACAAAAGTAGACTTCTCTGTTTATGAATATCATAATGAAAAAAAAATATATATATATATATATATACAAAAACCTTAATCATAGATCCTAATAGACCTCTTATACATTTATGTTTATGCTTCAAAATTCAAAGAAAAAAATAATAGAACCCGTGTCAAGATCATTATTCATACAAGCACGTGACACGAGTGGGTTCTTCACAGATTCTTCACTCACTGAATGAAAATGACATTATCGATCACTCTCTTAATCTAAATAATGTCAGTTCCTCACAAATCAGATTCTGTACATTCAGTAATCGGCGCTCCAATATGGTACTACTTTACAACAAAAATATTCATCTTGGATTTCTTCATTTTCTTCCTTTATTTGAAAACAAATTTATCTTGGACCTGACAGTTCCATTGCTTGGACTAATAAGGAGGAATCGTCAGTTAGATCAGAGTATCGCTCCGATGAGGAGAAATTATGAGCTGATTTGCATTTGGTTGCTTCAGCTTTCTGAGAAGCTTCCCATCTTTCAGCAAGCCCATCACCTTCAAGCATTCGTACCACTTCGGACATCTTTGGTCTGTAGGCTGGAAGGTACTGGGTGCTTAATAGAGCCACTTGAACCATTTCTTCTAGCTCTATATGATCATAATTTTCTTTGATGTCTTTGTCAACAAGTACATCAAGCTTCTTTTCTTGATGGATTTTCCTTACCTGTCGTTTTGAACTGATATCAAAAAAATGAACTATGATAGACAAATCATTAAGTGAATGAAAGTTTTTATCCCTTAGTTAGGAAAAGGAAAATAATGAATTTGTGTAAATAAGTTAATCGACTGGCCACCATTAAGTTCAAATTGGGCAAGAAATTCAATGAACAAAAATAAACAAGATTTTCAAGTAGTTCAATTAACTCACAGCCACCCTGGACGATATTACCAGCATATCATTTACCACAAAAATAAACAAAGTGATACCTACCCAATCAAGCATTGCTCCTTTCTGATTTGCAGCCTTGCCAAATTCTAGAGCCCTCTGTCCGGTAATTAATTCTAAGAGAAGTATACCAAATCCAAAGACATCAGTCTTTTCTGAGGACTGGCCAGTCGAGAGGTACTCAGGAGCTATGTGCCCCACAGTACCACGCACAGCGGTTGTCACATGTGAGTCCCGGTGATCCAAAAGCTTGGCCAATCCAAAGTCTCCTACAACTGCCTCACAGTAATCATCAAGCAATATATTTGCAGCCTTTACATCTCGATGAATAATCTTTGGGTCGCACTGCTCATGAAGGTAGAGTAGACCCCTTGCAGCTCCCAATGCTATTCTCTTCCTCGTACCCCAATCCAATGCCGGCTTTCCTATAAAATTAATTTTTAAAATCAACAATTGAAGACCTACTACAGTGTGATGCTCAATGAAAAAAGAAAAAAGTCGGGTGCCTGTTAATAACATCATATCTTAATGCCAATGGTATTATGGTCTGGTGGTTAGGGCTGTGTAGGTTTGCCCCCACGTCCTAGGTTTGAGATCCACCTGTGGCATGGTTTCTTTCTTATGGTTGTTGACCTGTAGGTCGCACCTTGTTGATAGGTTGTGGGATCCTTAAAAACCCAGCTCGCTTTCCAAAAAAAAAAAATAGTAATTCTATTTTGCCTTGTTTGGTGCCTCTTTCGGGAGTTTTTTTACTTTTTATCCCTTCTTTTTGAAACACAACCACAAGCACCATCCATAGAAGGGATGGAAGTGTAAAAAACCTCAAAGAGGCACCCAAACAAGTTGGCCTAGAATTTTTCTATAACACAATTTTTTTTCTGAAACAAAAATGCAATTCTAGAACGTATTTAGATTCTTTACCTTTGAGACGAGAAGCAACGCTCCCGTTTGACATGTAGGGGTAAACAAGGATCCTCTCTGTGGTTGTCATACAAAACCCACAAAGTCTAAGGAGGTTTCGGTGCACCGCCAGGCTTATCATTTCAACTTCAGTCTGAAATTGAATCTCTCCACCAATGGCATTGCCATCCTTTAGTCGCTTTACTGCCACAAAAGTCCCATCTTGAAGGTACCCTTTATACACATTGCCAAAACCACCCTTTCCAACCAAGTTCTTGCTGCTGAAATTGTCTGTTGCCACCTGAAGCTCCCTGAATGGAAACCTCTTCAAATTTCCAAGTAAAACCTCCTTGCGGTGTTGGTCTGAAATATCGAATCAATTATGTCTCATGAGATATTGTTATATATTTTTGTATGCACTAAATTGAATTTATTTAACTTACCATTGACATCAAAGAATATCTGCTGGTGGTATCTCTGCCTCCACCAGAGAAAGAGTCCGAACCCGAGAATAAGAAGACAGATACATCCTAGACTGGTTCCAACCACAAGAGCCAGATTGTGACTTTTTGGCTTTCCAGAAGGTGGAGCTTCAATAGCATAACGAGTTAGAGAAAGTCAGGAACATTGTCACGAAATACTTTGAAGAGTAGATTATGACTTAGAGACAGAATACAGGGGATGTAGATTTTGCAAACAACTCAATCTAAAAAAACAGCTTCGCAAATCAAACTTAATTATCTTCTGAAGTGTTAAGAAACAGTAAAATCAGGGTTTTGTCTTTAGTACATCTAGAAAAAGTATGGCAGAATGAGTTCAATCCTAAGATTTTGCCAGAACTGTAACTAAAGGAAAGAGGTCAATTGAGAAATCATGACTTGGACATTTAATGGCATAAAGTAGATCATAATCCAGAATAGACAGTAATCAAATTCAATGGGCATATTTGAGGTGCTTTATCTAAACGCGAAAGACGACCAAATTAGGGTTGAAACTCAAATGTTATCAAAATTAAATGCAAAAAGTTAAAGAGAGTCTTAACGATTAACATCACATACTTTGTGAACTGTTCAAGTTGAAGGAAAGTGGCATCGGTGTCGTCCCATAGCACTCTCGCTCGGATCTTCTTGAACAAATCAGAGGATTTCCTACTATGCTGAATCAATTACAAGATAAAAATGAATTACGGTCAGTATCTCTATATTCTTAACTGAATGAGAAAGAAACAGGAAGAAATTTTTACGAGGAATGATTACTTGAATGTTCTGGCAGGAAATCTTGGTATAGGTCCACTCAAATTATTGTAAGAAATGTCCCTAAATTGGAATCAAGAAAACATAATCAACCATTCAATAGTGCTTATTTCAATTAGATAAAAAGCAATTAATATACTCGAAAAATATGGAACTTACAGAAAGGTAAGCTGAGACATGTTGGCCAAAGACAGAGGGAATGCCCCAGATAAACTATTGTTGTTAAGCCTCCTATTTGAAAAATTGAAAAACAAAATATCGATAAGTGAATTACTCTAATCTCAATCAAGAACATTAACATTTAAGGAAGAAGATGAATTTATTTATTTGTCTACTTACAAGTATTTGAGGTTTTTGAGATGGCCTAGAGAAGTAGGGACTAGACCACTCAAGAAATTGTTGGAAAGATCGAAGGTTTGAAGGTTGGTGACCTTCCCAATCTCTTGTGGTATTGGTCCTGATATATTATTGTTCTGCAAGAGCCTGCAATGAGTTCCAATAATCAAAACCAATCATAGAAACTAATTTCCTGAAAACCAATCTGAGCTTGGTTTAGAACTTACAGAATCTTCAAATTTGTCAAATTTCCTATACTTGGAGAAAGTGTACCAGATAAGTTCTGGCTTGGACTTGCTCTGCATAAATCAATTGAACACCATTAATAACTTAATTTTGTATTCAAAATGTTGAAATTAAAAGGAACCCATCTCTTTTTTTTTTTTTTTTTTTTTTCTGCATTTGAACTTACAGTCCAACAACCAGACTATCAGGAGAGCAAGTGACCATAGCCCAACTACATGGATCAACAGAGTCTCCATCCCAATTATCAAAAGCACCCCTTGGATCCACTAGAGATCCTTTTACATTCATCAAAGCTTGCACTGAAACAACAAGAATCAATAATTAAGTAGTTGCACCTCATTGTACCATTCCATGAAAAGAAAAATTCCCAGATTGAAGAACATGAGAAACAATTACTGATTAAACAAGTTCAATTTACCTTCATAGTTAACTCCTTTGGATGAAAGCAAACCACTTGCACAACTCCAAAACCAAAACAAATTTACAAAAGAGATGATCAAAACTTTATTCCTCATTGCCTCCATTGAATTTCAAATCCAAAAACCAAACACCCCCAGATGTCAAAACCAGCTTCAAATGCTAATAGGATTTGCTTGATGGAGTTAGCACACCAACTCCACAAATGGGTCTTGTTTACTTTTTTGGTAAGGCCTTTACATCAGACCCAAACAAACAATTACTCATGCTTTCCATCCAATACACTATCTAATCTATTCATTCATTACTTGCTTGTCAGACCCCAAGGAAAAGAAACCAGAGAGCTAGCTTTGGTGGCAAAAGAGATAAAGGAACTAACATGCCTTCCACTGGTTCAAGCAAGGCAAAAGCAAAGAATATATAAAAGCTAAGAAACTTGAACAATGAAGAGGGGATGAACCAAATCTAGATAAATTCAAAAGAGAATGAAGGGAGATGGCGAAAAATTTCTCAAGTGTTATCAATCATGCAATTGCCTTGAAAGGGGTGTGTCAGACTTCTCTATTGTGCTCCAAAGAATTTTTATTAAAAAGATAAAGTTAAGTGGGATATTAACAAACTCCAAAAAAATTCTGTGGGGTCAGTCAGTCTGACACCCATTGCTCAGTTGGTAATTTTTTTTTTATGGACCATACAGTAGTACTATACACAAGAACAGTCAACAACAATGTGAAATCTTTGGCCATGTTGTGTATGTAGATGGTAGAAAACATAAAGAACAAAGAGTGGGCAGAGAGAAAAGGTGAGAAATATAGAAAATGAAAGTAGAGAGCAAGAGTGGGTTGTGCTGTGGTTTTGCTTCAACTGTGGGGAATCCAACATTCCCTGAGCTTGGCCACCCATTAAAGTCCCAAATACCATCTTTTCAATGAATTTAAAAGAAAAAAAACAGTGGGAATCTCAAGGTGTCGGGCCTTGAGATTGGTCGTTTAAATATTATGTAAGAGAGAGAGAGTGGTGGCAAGTCTCAATCCTCAAAGAGATCTTTGTTCATGCATTGTATGTATAATTTATGTTTTTTTCCCTTTAGCAAGAGGTTTGCTTTATTGATTCCACAACCACTACTGTTCTTAGTAGCACTCACACGCTCTGTGTATAGTCAGCAGACAGTCCTTCCTTGCAATAAAGAAACCAAAAGAGTTCTACTTTTAAAAGCAAAAGCTGCCCTCTTTCAAATTACGGGTAATTGATAACATCAACTTGTTCTTCTGTTACTCTAATCTAAATCTTCTTTCAAATCCTTCTCAAATCATATACTGATAATGCCTGTGCAGGTGAACCCCAATCTAACTGTGCTCAACTCAATAAGTTTGGTCCTTGGCTAAACCAAACCTGATCAAGATGGGCTTGCGATGGCTAAGGCTGTGACTATGTGCCACAAGTTTCGCTTTGTGTCATCCCAGCACATGTTGCCCATTTACTTTGTAAATATTTTCTTACGCAACTATAAGGTATAAAAATGCTCCAAACACGATTTAGGTAAGGAAAAAAAAACTACTTTGAGTTCCGCTAGGTTTTGTGCTTTCACCCAAAGAGTTCTTTACACAAATTGACCTCTCCTCATCAAATTTAAGCTGTGGAATGATGATTTCTCAGTTGTTTCATCCTTCTGAAGAGGTTGTGCGCTAAAATATGTTGCAAAGAAAAACTTCAGAATTGATGATTTTGCAAAACTTAAAGAGGTTTGAGATGTTAATGCTTCTTCAAATCATCTATATGAGCCTTGCAATGCTAACCATTTAAACTTTATACAAAGTAGTCACATAAAAACTATTTTAACCTCACCAAAAAACTAAGCTTAAATACCAGAAAGAACTAGTATGATTGTCACGAATGCATGGGCCGGTTAGTAAAACAATGGGAGAAGTATCCAGTGTCATATCCACTCCTCCAATGTGTATGGCATGGAAAAAAAATAATGAAAAATAAAAGGAATGTAATTTTTCTAGTGTTCCCCAGTGGCAAAGAGATGATTAACTGGTGTGGAGACCCTATGAGATTCTCCAATTAATGGCTGTTCGATCAACATCGGATGGTGATGAGATTCTCCGGCATGCAGTATCCCTTGTGATGTCCTTGTCAAACACCCAAGCCTATGCAAGGCAACAATACACCAACAACAACTAAGCTCCAAAACTAGTTAGTTAATTAGAGGTTTAAAACCATATAAATAGATAGATAGATCTCAATCGCATAAATTTACAAAATCATACTAATCGTTGTCTCCCATTAAACCTACCACATGCATGAATGAATCTTTTGGAATTAATATTACGGATTTCCTCCTTTAAAACACCAACAGTTATCCATACTTCATAAGTAGAGGCCTTAAATAAATAAATTTGTATAAGAACCATGGGACACTGAGTACTAGCACTCAAGTGCATGCATATTACAAGGCACATTCTTATATGGTCCAAATAGAGGTGAATCAAAAGAGAGTCGTGTGTATGATTTGCCATGCGTGCTAGCTGTCCATTGAGTGAGGGACCAATCAATTTCTATTTTATCCTTATTTCCTTTGCCTCCACCTTCAATCAGCAGAAAAGCTGTAAGTAGTGATCCTTCATGATTAAACACAGTACTAATCATTAAAAATATTGGGACTATTTTGATAAGCCATCACCATTCAATTGTTTATTGAATCAAAAACTTAATTATTTTCTTAATTTCTTCTAACAATGATTTTAACTGAATCTCCTTATACAATAACTGTAAAGTTTCAAAAATATTAGATAGGGTAGCTGTGGCCTATAATATACATGGGGCTAATTCATCATCTCTACCATAAGAAACTGTAGTACTGCACTGCAAGAGCTAGCTAGGGAATGAATAAATGAAATTGGCATTTTCTTCTGACTAGTACCTCTCCAGAGAGTTGTAAACCCTTCCTGCGCGTTGTTATTATATATGAGAGGCTTCCCTGCCCTTTGAAACAGATTCTTCATTGCATTCCACAATTCCCTTCATACATAAAATTTTGCGATGGATCCATGGATGTAGACCGTGGAGAGCGAAATGTTGTATCCTACATGGAGGTTTATAAGTAAAATGTTTTGTCCAGGAAGACAGCGATAGCTAAATGAGTAGGAAATCATTGCAGGTTAACTAAGCTGAGGGATTAATGTAACTACATATACTATACAAAAATACTATGTAAATCTCGATGAAGGGAGTGGGAAAGACGATAACATCTTGGCAATTGGACGGGGTAGATCTGCTATATCCTATGCAAATTTTAACATTTAGCCAAGTGAATCACATGAGTGGAAGAAGACAATATAAAGAATGAAAACCCCAGTTGGCAATTCTCTCTTCTTTCGTAGTCTGTTCAGCTAGCAGAACCCCACTACACACTCTGGATTCTGGAATTCTTCTCCCATTTCCACACACTGCACAAATAGTCCCCAAGTATTTATCATTTTTTTCTACTTTGTGACGAGGGACCAATATTGAGTCATCCCTTTCAATATGCAAGAAATGGCCTTTCCTTAAGTTTGGGATTATATTCCCTTCATAATATAATATGCGTGAGTGATCTACATAGTCATCATATAGAGAGCCCTTCTCCATCATCCTCGAGATGTGTTCATAGGCAGCATCTCGAGGATGATGGATGGTGGTGGGCGGGCCTCGCCCCCACCTCTCTCTCTCCCTCGCTCCCTACAATCAGGGCATCATATATGATAAGGATTACAATATCCATAGACTCGTCAAAATTCGACTCATATATAATGGACCTTGTCCACAATTCAAAATCTTCAACTTTAGTTAGTTGGTTCATGTTGGATGGGTCTATAGGGTTTATGATCTGTTTGAATGCTATACAAATAAAATGTGATCACTTATTGTAGACATGATATTTATGGAAAATCATCTAATATAAATCTATATTTATTTGAAGCATGCAATTCTGAAACCTCTACGTGGATGAAATAAAACATGAGCAAAACTATGATTCAATTATAATCAAATGGTGTCAGAAGAAAAACTTTTGATTATTACAAAATTATCAAGGGTTGTAACTTATAATACCCAATTATCAAACCCAACATGTTACAAATCAACAACTAACAAAAACGCCAACCCTACTGCAAGACCACTGGGCTAAGGCAACTCAATATATGTACTAAAATTAAAACCCATACTATATCCATGCATCAAAGCCATCAATGAAAGGGACTGGCACATCCTCCACTACACTTTAGGTGAGCAATTTTTTTTTTTTGATAAAACATACCTGCTATTATAATTAATAATCATGAATACAAAAAAGAGATCTTGTTGTAGTTGCAAGATCGTGGGCCTCGTGATTGAGCTCCCTAGGAATATAATTACAATATCAATTCGAGTGATTCGAGAGCAAAGTCTTTATATTACATATAATGGGTTTCCACATCCAACTGATGTTGGTCTGACCATCATCTGAGTGAGTCTGCGGGTCGGAGTGGAGATTACCAGAGTCTCCAAGCAAAAAACTTATCCACCATTTCTTGCCTGAATCAGAAGTAAAGCTGTTTCGGCAACAAGACACTCAGCCATAGTACTATCATAGACCTTTCCAGAAATCTTCTAAGCCAAACAAGCACAAATCCTACCCTGAGCATCAACCGCAAATACTCCTAAAACACCCTACTGAGAAGAAGCATAGAAACTTGCATCATAAGTAACATTAATCATATCATGGTCTAGCATAGGAAGGCAAGGGTAGGGAATCATGTAGGCTAAGTTGAGTCTATGATGTTTGATAGCATGGAATTGAAGTTGAATAGTGTGAAGTCTGGAGAGTTGGTTGTCCGAAGGTGGGTCATGTTCATCAGTAGGGAATGGATTTTGGGAATTAGAAGTATTGACCGCATTATCCAAGACGTGGTGAAGGGTGACTATAGTTGTAGTGTCAGAATTCAAGTGAGGGGGTAGAAACCACTACGTTCACCATTGAGCCCACTTCAGTCTGACAAATTGAAGAAATTGTTGTTTTGAAAAATTTGTTCCTCTAAAAATGATGCTATTACGCATATTCCAGATTGAAAGAATTACCACAGCGAATTGAGATGGGTTGTATGGGCTGAAGCAGTGGCCAACATGAATGGGAAGAAGGTGGGAGACAGACCTTCATTGACATTAGTCCGAAGCCAGTTGATTGGGAGAGGGGACAACAGCCAGAGACATCCTATAATGGGACAAAGGAAAAAAAAAAGGTGGGTAGTATCTTCCTAGTGGTTATGACAAAAGATGCATCAGTCATCAATAGACACATGTGTCTGAGACAAATTCGTCATGGTGAGAGCAAGTTTTGGAAGACCTTCCAAAGGAGAAATAAGGCATTAGGAGGGGCTTTGATACGCCATATTTCTCTAGCAATTTTGGGGTGGAGTTGAGGGACTGTTGGATGGGGAGAAAAGGAGGAAGGTTCTATTGTATCCATCATGAACGCTTTGGTTGCACTTTGACCGAGAAGATTCCCTTCTAATCGAACTTTCAGACAGGTGTGTCTGGAAAAGTCGAGGGTCTGATGATAATATCCAGAATATCCTTGGCGACTAAGCCAGGAAACACGGTTCAACGAGAGCTATGTTCCACTGAATGGGGTGGCCTGAGGAAATATTCCAGAGATCTAAAATTTTGTTGCAAGACTCAGTCTGGATTGGTTGGGATATGCAATCAGCCAAAACCAGACCTGGTTTGACCCAATAGTCTTTCCAAAAATCAATCTCATTACCTGACCTAATTTGCCAAAGTATGTGTTGTTTCATGTTGGTCCAAGCTGAGAGAATTCCTCTCCAGACAAAGGAGGAAATACTGAGAGGGTTGAGGAGTTGAAATATGTTTGTGTTCCTGAAGTAGATAGCCTTAATTTGAGATGTACGTGCACGGGTTATTAGGTTCAGAGATAAGATGCCAAACATTCTTCGTCATTAAAGCCAAATTCTTATGTCTCGCAGAGGGAAGTTCTGACCTCCCAACAGACGAGGCTGACAGATACGATCCCAAATGCATAAATGTAAAGCCTTGTCCTCACTGGTGCCATTCAACCAAAAGTGCACAGAGGTTTAATCAAATTAATACCCCAACACACTACAAAAAAAAGCTTTAATAGCTACGGAAACTAGCGACGGTTTTTTGATACCGTCGATAATTATACGATTAACGACGGCAAAAAACCGTCGCTAATTGCTTTCAATACTATTTCAACCCATAATTATAAAAATCCGTCGCAAAATATTTAGCGACGGCTTAAAACCGTCGCTAATTCTTGTATTAGCAACGGTAATTTAGCCGTCGCTAAGATTTACAAATAAAAATAATTGGTTTTTGATTTTTTTTATTAGTGACGGCAAAAAACCGTGGCTAATTGGTTTTTTTTTTAAATTAAACACTAAAGATATTAGCTACGGCAATTTACCGTGCCTAATTGGTTTTTGATTTTTTTAATTTGCGTCGGCAAAAAACCGTTGCTAATTGGTTTTTTTTTTTAAATATTAAACACTAAAGAGATTAGCTATGGCAATTTACTGTGGCTAATTGGTTTTTGATTTTTTTAATTAGCGACGGCAAAAAACCGTGGCTAATTGGTTTTTAAAAAAAAAACTTAACACTAAAGTGATTATCTACGGCAACTTACCGTGGCTAATTCGTTTTTGATTTTTTTTATTAGCGACGGCAAAAAACCGTGGCTAATTGGTTTTTTTTTTTTTTTAAGAAAAAACTAAACACTAAAGAGTTTAGCTACAGCAATTTACCGTGGCTAATTGGTTTTTATATATATATTTTTTTAGATCAAAGAAGATCAGATAAAAAAAAGATCAGATCAGATCAAAGAAGATCAAAGAAATTTAAAGAATATCAAAGAATATCAGATTAAAGAAGATCAAAGAAGATGAGATGAAGGAAGATCAAAGAAGATCAGATCAGATCATAGAAGATATCAGATCAAAGAAGATCAAAGAAGTTCAAAGAAGATCAGATCAAAGAAGATGAAATCAAGGAAGATCAAAGAAGATCAGATCAGATCAAAGAAGATAAAAGAAGATCAGATCAAAGAAGATGAGATCAAAGAAGATCAGATCAGATCAAAGAAAATCAAAGAAGATCAAAGAAGTTCAAAGAAGATCAAGAGATCAGATCAAAGAAGATCAGAGCAAAGAAGATGAGATCAAAGAAGATCAGATAAGATCAAAGAAGATCAAAGACTAATTGGTTTTTAAAAATAAAATAAAATAAAAACACTAAAGAGATTGGCTACGGCAATTTACCGTGGCTAATTGGTTTTTGATTTTTTTTATCAGCAATGGCAACAAACCATGGCTAATTGGTTTTTGATTTTTTATATTAGCAACAGCAAAAAACCGTCGCTAATTGGTTTTTAAAAAAAAAAAAAATTAAACACTAAAGAGATTAGCTACGGCAATTTGTCGTGGCTAATTGGTTTTTGATTTTTTATATTAGCGACGGCAAACAACTGTGGCTAATTGGTTTAAAAAAAAAATTAAACACTAAAGAGATTAGCTACGACAATTTGCCGTGGCTAATTGGTTTTTGATTTTTTATATTAGCGACGGCAAAAAACCGTCGCTAATTGGTTTTTTTTTTAAAAATTAAACACTAAAGAGATTAGCTACGGCAATTTTTCGTGGCTAATTCGTTTTTGGTTTTTATATTAGCGACGGCAAAAAACCGTCGCTAATTGGTTTTTAAAAAAAAAAAATTAAACACTAAAGAGATTAGCTACGGCAATTTGCCGTGGCTAATTGGTTTTTGATTTTTTATATTAGCAACGGCAATAAACCGTCGAAAATTAGTTTTTTTTTTAAAAAAAATTAAACACTAAAGAGATTAGCTACGGCAATTTGCCGTGGCTAATTGGTTTTTAAAAAAAATTTAAACACTAAAGAGATTAGCTACAGCAATTTGCCGTGGCTAATTGGTTTTTGATTTTTTATATTAGCGACGGCAATAAATCATCGCTAATTGGTTTTTTTTTTTTTTAAATTAAACACTAAAGAGATTAGCTACGACAATTTGCCGTGGCTAATTGGTTTTTAAAAAAAAAATTTAACACTAAAGAGATTAGCTACGGCAATTTGCCGTGGCTAATTGGTTTTTGATTTTTTATATTAGCGACGGCAAAAAGGCGTCGCTAATTGGTTTTTAAAAAAAAAATTAAACACTAAAGAAATTAGTTACGGCAATTTGCCGTGGCTAATTGGTTTTTGATTTTTTATATTACCGACGGCAAAAAACCGTCGCTAATAGTTTAAAATATATATATATCACCGATCCGCGTGAAACCTCATCTCAACCGTCAATAACACCCAAAAATTTAGCTCAATCCAACGCACTAAACCAAACCACGTCATCGATCCGCGTGAAACTAACACAATCAATCCCCTTCAATTACCTTTCTCTATATAAATTTCAATTTTTTCTACAAACCAACTTAAACAAAAAATTTCTCTCAACAAAAATTTTTCTCTCAATCTCCAGAGAAGAAACCCACAGAGGAGAAGTCCGCCGCTTCCTCGACATCGATCTCGGCCGCCTCCCTCGACATCGATCCCGACCGCCTCTCTCCCCCCTCCCTTCCTCCAGCGCCTCTCTCTCAGAGATCTGAGATCTCTGATCTCGAAAATCTGAGATCTCTGATCTCGGAGATCTGAGATCTCTAATCTCAGAGACCTGAGATCTCTGATCTCGGATCTCGGTGATCTGAATTCTCGGATCGCGGAGATCTGAAATCTCGGATCGCGGAGATCTATGATCTCAGATCTCGGAGATCTATGACCTCCGATATTCTATAGATCGAATTGTTTTTTATTTTTTTTGGTTTTTTTGTCATTTTTTTATGGATTCTTTGTAATTTTTTATTTTTATTTTTGTATGATATTCTAGAGACTGTGTAATTTTTGTTATAATTTTGATCAATTAAGTTTAGTTATGGTAGTTGATATTAATTTTCAAAATGGATAATCATTAATAGCTAATTTCATTATAAAAAATGAATTATAATTTGTAAATTTCATTTGTCAATATGATTTGCAACAAAGTTATCCCTAAATAGCTATGGCAAATACCGTGGCTGTGTTGTCAATTAGATTTGCAATTTAGCGACGGCAAAAAACCGTCGCTAAATAGCCAAGGCAAAAAACCGTCACTATATTGCCTTAGCGATCGCAAAAAACCCTCGCTAAGTAGCGACTGCAAAAAAACGGTCGCTAAATAGCAAAAACCGTTACTAAATAGCTACGGCAAAAAAATGGTCGCTAAATAGCGACGGCAAAACACCGTTGCTATTTAGCAAAATCCGTCGCTATGTTACAATTAGTGACAGTTTTTGTTGAAATTTTCAGCAGCTTTAGCGACAAAATTTTTTGAGTTAGCCACGGTTTTTTTTGCTGTGGCTAATTAGCGACGGGAATGTTTACCGTTGCTGATTCAAATAGCGATGATTAAACTAGCGACGGTATTGCGACGGTTTTTGTGCCGTGGCTAAATCATTGTAGCGACGATTTTTTGCCAATTAGCAACGATTTTTAACCGTTGCTGAAACGTCTTTTTTTTGTAGTGACACCAGTGGGTTAGAGCATGAATGTGTCTCCTTTTCAGTGAAATGCAAATCTGCAAATCCTTTTTGTTTAGTGCAACAAGATATTAACTTATTGTTCTAGAATTTATCTAATGAGTAATGATAAAACAAATTAGAGCCAAGAGTCTATAACAATACATGGATGCATTTAGTTTGGTAAACAGCGAAAACACCAGGACAAATTAAGTACAATGGAAAATGACACACAAAACTCACGTGTACCTACTTGTTGAGATGAAAATTCAACTAGGACAAAGTGGAAGGACGAGGTGATTTTTTATCTGAAATTTTGTTAGATATTATGTATTGCACAGAGTTTCATTTCAATCAATTATTTACGAGTAATTCTAGGCAGCCTTTTTTTTTGCTTTGTTTTGGTGTTTTTACACTTTTTGTTCATCTTCTTTAAAATACAAAAACAAACATTATCTATATAAGGAATAAAAATGTAAAAAAACCCAAACAATACCCAAAAAAGACCAACAAACAAGACTAATTAGAATTTTTTATTATTTACAGCTTGCAGACTCATTCTCATACATATTAGATAGCAATGACTGCACAACCAACAATTACATCAATAGGAATTAGAATCCCTTTAAGAATAACACTGTGAATTAATTCTATGTGTTTATGTAAAGACTGGCGAACTAGATTCTTGTCAACACGAGTCGCGTTAAATATACTAAATATATATAGCGCTTTGCTTTACACTTAATGCCAATTTATGTATGAATTAACAATTTGAGGAAGAAAATGGACAATGGGCATCTAATAGGTGAACTAAAAGGACAAGAACAACATTGTAGGTGATCTTAGAATTTTAACAAGTATAAGACCTCCAAAAGCAAAAGTTGTGTAAAGTAAATTATATTCTGATTGAACCAAAACCCTTGAATGTGTGGAATCTCTTCCTTGTAAACTCACAAAGAGTATAAAAGATTAATCAATTAACAATCTCTTCGAAGATGAATTGATATTAATTACAAAATGAATTAATTAAGGACAATTCAAATCATATGTGGACAAGCTATAAAGCTTAAAAGCTAAAAGAGAGAAGCATAGTGAGCACCTACATGACTAAAGGTTGTCTGGAACATGGGGTCCTACTACTCTTTTTTTTTTTTTTTTTTTTTTCTTTTTGTGATGGATGGGGTGATGTTGAACAATTAGAAAAAACCCCAAACATCTCTCAATTAGGGGTGGGCACGGGACGGAATGGGATGAGATATACTCATCCCTATCTCATCCCGTTCATACGGGATCGGGACGGGACGGGATGGGAAAAACCTCATCCCGACCTCGTCCCATCCCAAACGGGTTCGGGACGGGATCAGCAGGTACCCCATTTCAATTCAAAGGCTGACTTAATTTGTGAACAACAGGAAGCTTTTACTTCTTGTAACTATCTCAACTCAAAGTAAATGGATTATCTTGACCATTAACAATGAACTTTCAAGCAAAATGTGTATAAAATTTTCAGCATTTGTATTCGTTTTGAAGTGTCAATATCTATATTGAATCAGGCAGTGGATAGGATAAATAAATATTTAAATACTGCCGAACCAGGAAAGGGAGGAATGAGCATTAGATAACTATCAAGACCTTCAAACGGTGTTCGATCATATACAGGAATATGCGGGCACCTAACTTCAAAAACCCTGCAGATAACTATCAACATGTATATGACATTGAATAGGGACAGATGCAATTTAACAAATAATGCAGTAAAGCCTTTCCATTCATCAATTTGAATTATTGATATACATCATTCTCATGGTACCATGAATTCAATGCAGACAACGAAACAATGTTTCAATTGTTGATATAAGAACTAGAAACTTATCACTTACCTTCCTAGAGCTTTTTGGTGCAAGACGAGTCCCGCCCCAAGTCCATCCATTCCTGCAACCAATCATCAATTCAACACCAACTACTCAACTTTTGAGTATAATAGCTCAAGAAGAATCGTAAATTTTTTAATAACATTATAAATTTATTATAGTAAGTGAGATTCTAAATAAAAATAAATAATTAAATAAAAATATTAATAATTAATATTAATAAATTAGTTCGGGACGGGACGGGATTGGCGGGATTGAAAATCTTCATCCCATCCCATCCCATTCTAGATCGGGACGGGACGGGATCGGGATGAAATTATTCAATCCCATTAAGACCCGAAAAAATTGGGACGGGACGGGACGGGATCGGGACGGGAACGGGATCGCGGGATGGGATGCCCACCCCTACTCTCAATACTGTAACTTTCTTCCTACAATCTTTCCACATGAATTATTGTCATGGACTCCTTTTCTATATTGTAACTCATAACTTGTTCAAGTTTACTTTCTCACAAATAATTTGCTTTTATCCATCTTTCTCATGCACGTTGATCCTAACCCAACTCACATTGATACCCGAATCTAGTTTATCTAAGGGTGTGTTTGATTTTGAAAAAAAATTTAAAGAAAAAAATATTTTCTTTAAAAAATCATTCAATTTTTTTTGTCACTGTTTGATTGCACCAAGGTAAAAAAATTCATTAGAGAGAACTTTTATATTTGTGGAGGAACGGTTGAGAATAAGAGAATAATTTATTCAACAAGGCATTGAATGTTCAAACGTTGAGTCTCTTAAGGGCTTTGAGTCGAGGAGAAAGTCGTCGATGAGTAAAAAGATCAAACAGGTAAAAATTTTCCTGCTTCAAGTGGGAAACATTTCATCAGCGAAAATATTTTCTTTTTCCATAAAAAAAATCAAATGCCAAAAAACTCAATTTTTAGAAAATAAAAAATAAAAAATTTCTTTTTCCATGAAACATCCAAAAATCAAACACAACCTAAATGGATTTAACTTCTTGCATGAGAACATTAATATTTTCAAAAGCAAGTGAAAACAACAATTTCTTCAAATGAAAGCAAAAAAGGCAAAGGTCATCTCTTATGTCTACTTTTTCAATCACAAGCTAAGAGCTTTCTTGTAGTACACTATCAGTTTGTAACAAGGATTGTCATCAATTACTATAATGCTAGTGTTCTCATTATGATTGGTATGATGTGTTAGGCTTGAAAATTTTTGAGAGCCTGGCCAGACCAGGCCCGCGCCAAGCCTGGCCCAATATCGTTTGATATCCTCGAGATGTGCATCTCTAGGATGATGGACAGTATTGGGTCAGGCCTGACGCGAGCCTGGCTTGCCTGGCCTGGCTCTCTAGAAAAGTTCGTGTTAGGCCATTTCAAAATTTCATTTCAGTGTGTGACTCTTTCATGACTTTAGGCTAAGGGGGTGTTGTTTGCACTTTCTAAGGGCAAGGCACTTAAGCTTTAGTAGGATGTTTCTTGTGCTACTGCAAAAACATGAAATTTTTAGAGGAACAACTAGGGGTGTGCACGGGCCGGGAGGGGACGTGATGGACCTCATCCCTATCCCATCCCGTTTGTTCGGCAATGGGATGGGACGGGATAGACCTATCCCGACCTGGTCCTTTCCCAAACGGGTTCGGGACGGGATGAACATGTACTAAATTTTAAATTGAAAATTTAACATGCAAGATTGAAAATTTTGAATATACCAAACACACAACTCTAAAAACAACTATGTAACTTTAAGCCATTGATTAATATTTCCCCATTTTATTAGCTTTTACTCCTTTTTTTTAGAACCACTATTGAAGATAGCTATTTTTTTTGTACATTGCTAACGAAAATGATCAATGGGTTTATCATTTAAAAACTACGATGAGCATACAATGTTGATGTCAAGAGTTGGGAAGAGGGAAAAAGAGGGAGAGAGTTTGAGTTAAATTCATTATCAAGGTGAGTCGCATGGAAGCTTGTGACTTGTCAGAATAAAATAGTCATGTCAATAAATAAAACAACAAATAAAAGTCATGTCAACAAATAGTTTCATAGTTTCATACTGCATATTTCATATTAAATTTAAAAAAAGAAAATTGATTTGAAACGGGACAGGATTGAAAATCTTCATCCTGATCCCATCCCACTTTAGATCGGCATGGGACGAGACAGGATCCGGATCGAGATCGAGATCGCGGGATGGATGCCCAACCTTAGGAACAACCCATACTAATAAGTTGACTCTGTTATGTTTGCTAGTTCATATCAACGTCAATATTTATTGTGGTATCTGTTCATTGTATTTTTGTTTCAGGATGTTGTTTACATAATTTTTGACCCTAGTGGATGAATCTCAGTTTAACATAGGCGTGGGCACGAAAAGGGATGGGACGGCATGGACCTCACTCCTATCCCATCTCGTTTGTTCAGGATCGAATGGGATAGACCTCATTCCAACCTCGTCCCATCCTAAACGGGTTTGGGATGGGATGAGCATATACTAAATCCTCAAATGAAAAATAACGAAAGAACTTCATCTCATATTGTTCACACACAAATAATTTCAAATTTATATACATATAACTTTCATCAAAACAATATCAAATGTCATATAAAATATGTCGAGGGTTACAATGAAATTGAGTTTGTCAAGTGAATGATGTGAGATGGAAGGAGCACCTCCATAGATCTATCTTGCATATATCGGCAAGCAATGAAATATCATTCATATATACAAGATACAATTAGGAGCAACGTTTTCCAACTACATAACTCATAGTACAAAACAAATCCAAACCATCATTTGCCTTTATTTTCTACAAGAATAATTGTCCTATAACAAATCTAAAATGTGAAAAAAAAAAAACATAAAATTTGCATGGGTTCTATTTGACTTAAAATATCCAAATTAAAGTTTATGGCTAAACAAAGAGTATCAAATCAAACAAATAAAATTTTCAACAGTAGATGTTTTGATTTAATTTCAACACATCCTAAACTTTCCTTGAAAAGAGTAGTTTAATTAAAATTAATAATAATAAATATTAAATAAATAAATTCGGGACGCGACGGGATTGGTGGGATTTAAAATACTCTATTCCGATCACATCCCACTCTAGATAGAGACGGGACGGGATCAGAATGGATCAGGATGAGACAAGATCGAAATGGGATCGGGATAACAGGATGGGATGCCCATCCCTACTTTAACATGTTCTACACCATACTAGTTAAGAATTCTTTCATTCCCGCTCCTTTCTTTTTGCGATGGCATTCAAGTTCGTCCAATTTTGTATGTGTACTCTTTAGCACTAACTTTGTTTTGGAAAGTCTTCAAATTATACATGTTTCAAATATTTTCAGTTGTTCCTTGTCTTTGTCATGTTTCAAATCTTTTCAATTGTTCGTTATTCTTGTCTCCTTGATGTATAGTTAACATATCTTATTTGGTGACTTTTTTATGCAGGAACCAGAGTATTATTTTCAATTGTGCAAAGACCTAAATGATACATCCAAATCTCGTCCTCCTGAGAGTATGACCTGCAAAACAGATGTTAGACTGCCAATGACCACCTTTTCGATGGCCGAAGGCACCCCGATGCTTAAGTCAACAACTATGTTGAAGATGGAAGTAAATCTTGACAAAACTCAGTTAAAGTTGTATACATTTGTCGATTGTTCCATTTACCTTATATAATGGTCGCGGTTAATTCTCTGTGTGACTTAAGCATTTGAGGCCAAATGGAGGGAGATGTTTTTCGTAACAATCTCCTCTTTTATAAAGACGTGTTCATGGAGGCGTAACTCCCTCCACGACTCTTTTCCTATGCAACATTTCTCTTATTTATGAGAAAACTCGCTCGGGCCTGGATTTGGTCCTTAGTTATGGCTTCTTCTGTCGGACCCTGTTTGGCTTTTTATGATTGGACTTGCCCTCTTTAGGCTTTATGAGCTAGCCTGGTTTTGGGATACTTGATCCTCGTGATGGATGATTTCTGCCACGAATAGGACAGTGATGATGGTCTACTTTGATGTATCATCATCTACTCCTCCTTTAGTTAGTAGGTATGCTCATGCATCCATCAACTGTCATGCATGCCCAATAACTGTGTGGCGGTTGGATTTTTTATCTTATCATTACGGGACATTTAATGTTGTTACTAGCTGTCGCTGCTTCTATCTCTCCGATGTTTTGTCCGTTTGCTCATTTCAGCGTGATTTTTGGTATTTCATGCGATTGTCACATTTCACATGTTCTCCCAAAAGCAGACCTTTCGTTGTTCATCCTTATAAAAGGAGGAGTTGAGTGCACGGTTCTCCCTTTTACGCCCCTTCTATTTCTAGTTGTTGATTCCTTTATCTCTTATTTTTGCTTCATAATCATGTCTAGCTTCAGGGTTTTGAGCGGCGATGTTCTTGATGCTTGCGAGGCTTTCTCTTCGCCTAAGCGGGCGACACAAGCAACTTTGGATAGCATTCATCATGATTATTCCCTGCCGGTGGATCTCAAAATCATTCTCCCTGAAGAGGGCGATAATCCATGTTGTCCAAAGCATGGCTATATTGCTCTATACCCCGGCATGTTCCACTATGCCTTTGTGGGCATTGCTCCTACCCAACTAGTTCCTAATGGTTGGAAGGTGATGATTGCAACCTTAGCGAGGGTCGTTGCATCTAGTATCCCTATGAACGTCAGGGTTTTGCATTCCTTGGCAGGGTTCGACGTAAACGCTAACAACACTTGTTATCTCCGTTCCCCATATTGTTTCGAGAGTCTGCGAGAGGAGTATGGGGTCGAGGCCCTGGTTTTATGTGTCCAGTGCCTTTGACTATTTAAGTTGTGCAAAAATCAGATTTTGCAGTCGTTCTGAGAGCCTAAGAGGATCAAATTATCATTGTTGTGAGGGGAGCAGGAGTTCTGTAATCGGTTTGAAAAGCTTCCTCGAGTCTCCATCGAAGATTTCCTTTCTACAGATGCTATTGTCTGTAGTGGCTTGTATTCATTGAGTGAGGTGGGTCACGCGGCGCTCATGGTAGTTCGTGCGTCACATGTGACTGTTGCAAGTGTTGTGGGTGTTGGCCGGGGAGAGAACTCTGTTAAGGAGCCTGTGGGCCAAATTGCTTATGTTGTTGTCAGAGACTCTGAGAGTGTTAGCTCAGGCATCAGAAAGATAAAAGTTCCCAGGTTTCCCAGCCCGACTAAGATGTTGGCAATTAGTCCTAGTCATGTCCCGAAGAAGAAGAAGTTCGCTACATCGATTCAAGGTACCATTAGGGCTTCTTCTCCTCCTACGATTCCTGTGAAGGGAGGACGCGGTGCGGGTGATTTTGCTGCCTGAGAAGATGAGGACATAAATCAAGCTCTTGAGAAAAGCAAAAAGGAGGTTTCTCGTCCTTTGTACGATCGTAAGAAGAGCCTTGTCTCTTAGTATGACTTACCTGGTTCTACCAACCTGATGGTCGATGATTCTTGCGTCATTTATAACAAATTTTTTCAGCTTGGAGTCGAGCAGTCTAAGAATCCGAACAGTACCAAGAATCTAGATGATTTTGAGTATGATCCGTCAGTGGAAGATCGAGTCGTTACTCGAGCTTCGGGCTTCAAATTCTCGTGTCTTCTGCTGTCGCGGGAACCTCGGGATCGCTTGCTACTCCCTCCACTTTTTGTCTTGTCTTGTCTTGTTTGTGCCTAAGAAGTTTTGTTGGTCTTCTGAGATTGATGTGCAAGACAGTGCTCGCAATCTTATTGTCGGTTGTCATGGGGATTTGGCTAACATGACTCTTATGTTTGTGCACCCACCACATCATCATATTGATGAGGGCCTCCAGCACCTCATGGAAGGGATTACCCATCTCAATTATGCGGCCGTGATGGGGTCAAATTATAAGGTTGCCCACGATCAGGTGGCGTTCATCGAGCGAAAGCTGGTGAGGCATGCCTTGGTTGTTTCTCACGTCCTTTGCCAATTTGATTTTCTTAGAACACGATGTATAGAGCATGTGAGGGCAGTTGAGATTGCGCGACCTTTGTTGAAGGAAGTCGAAGATATTCGGGATAAGTTTGCTTCTGATCTTGAAACATCCGAAATCGAGCGGGATAGGTTGCGGTCCCGTCCGAGTGTTGCTGAGAAGGAATTGTTCGACCAAGTGGCTGAGCGTGACGGGGCCAATCGTTCTATTGAAGAGTATTCCTACAGTCTCAAGGCTTCTGTGGTGCAAATTGCTCAGCTGAATTCTGAGTTTATTGCTGCCAAGTCTACGATTTCCACTAGACTTACGGTCATTGAGAATGAATTGGTGTCGACTCAAGCCGAGCTGACAAGTTAAAGGCTGCAGAGGCAGTGGAATGGAAGAGAGTGGTTGATTGTCGTCACGACCTTTTGGATTTCCTTGAGACGCTAGGTTTGGATTTAACCAAGTATCATTGCTTCACTGACTAAGTATTTGAAGATGAAGAAGAAATCATTCTAGATTCGCTAAGTGACCTCTATTGTCGAAAAACAGTTGTCTCGTCATTTTTCTAAGTTTGCGCCATCTAGTGACGCTGCTACTAATGCTGATACCCCTTCTTAAACGCCTCTATTGGCGCCTTTGTAATCTTTTCTTTTTTGAAGATCAGTGGAAATTTGTATTTTGGATTGATTGTATCTATTATGTCTAGCTTATTAGCTTTTTTTGCTTCTGACATTCCTGTAGAATTCTGACTCGTTCGTCCGAATTTTTGTGAATTCTAACTCGCTTAAAAGCTTTTTTTACAAAATCTGATTCTATGTCTGGATTACGATGTCGTACATTATAGTCAACAAGAAAAAGTCCGGCTCATATGTCCTGGTACTTTATTACTTCGTGGTTGATCAGGCCAGAAATGTCCAACTCGTTCGACATGATACATTTATTTATTCGTTACTGGATACTCTTGTCGTGCTGAATGTTTTTACGAGTGAAATTTTTGGTCTGACTTCTTCGTCCCGACTAAACTTTTGTTGCTTGAACTTAAAATGGAAGATTGCAAAAATAATTTTATTGATAATAATTTTTAGGTGTTCTACATTCCATGGCCGTGGTAGTTTTTCACCCTTCGAGTTTTATAACCAATATGTCCCTGGTTTATTGATTTTTATTACTCTATACGACCCTTCCCAGTTCAGGTTCAGCTTGCCCGCGTCTAGTTGTTTTATGTTTAATTGCACTTTTTGGAGCACCCAATCACTGATATTGAAAATGCGGTCATTTACTCACTTATTGTAATAACCGGCCATATGTTGTTCGTAGGCTGTCGTTTTGATAGAAGTTGCTTCTCACTTTCTTCGAGGAGATCAAACCCAACTCTCAATGCCTCGACATTATTTTCGGCACAAAATTCTTCAGTCCCGAACATTAGCATACCAATATCCATGGGTATCATTGTTTCGGATCCGTATGCTAGGGCGAACGGGTTTTCCCTTATCGGAGTTCTTTTTTTTATGTATGCCCAAAGGACATCAGGTAATTTGGATGTCCACAATCTTTTTGCTGCCTCAAGCTTCCTTTTGATCACCTCTAAGATTGTTCTGTTGGTGACCTCGGCTTCCCCATTCGCCTGTGGATGGGCCGGTGTTAAGAAGTATTGTTGGATGTTCAGGTTTTCGCATAGCTCCTTGATCTTTCTGCCTTCGAATTGTTTTCGTTGTCCGTGACAATTACTCTTGAGATCTCGAATCTGCAAATTATTTCTTTCCAAAGAAACTTCTCGACTTGGGATTCTTCTATTTTTGCTAGAGGCTCTACTTCTACGCACTTAGTGAAGTAATCTACTGCCATGAGAAGAAACTTCTTTTTGTCTGATACAGGGAATGGTCCTACGATGTCCATTCCCCATTGCGCGAACGGCTAGGGGCTACTCATCGGGATTAGGTTCTAGCATGACATGTGAGTGTACGAGGAAACTTTCTAGCATTTGTCGCATGTGCGAATGAGTTTGTGCATTCGCTTGCATTGTTGGCCAGTAGTATCCTTGTGTAAGTGCATTATGGGCTAGCATTATCCCTCCTGTGTGATTCCCTCATGTACTGTGGTGGATTTCTCATAGAACAAAGTCAGCATCTTCAGGTGAAAGGTACCTTAGTAGTGGACTAGTGGCGGATCTTTTGTAGAGTCTGTTATTGATCATCATGTATCGTGCTGTCCGATTTCACAGTTTTCAGTTTTCTATCTTATCTGTTGGGAGTTCTCCGTTTGATATATACGCCAGAGTTGGAGTTGTGTAGTTGCTTTCTTGGTTTGTGGCGCATGCCTCTTGCACCTCGTTTTCAAGTATAAAACTTCCCTGCATCATGACGAGTGGATTATCGCCCTCTTTAGCTTGTGATGCCTCATTTTCCAATTCGTCGACTATTTGATTCTCCACCCTTACACACTGCTGAATGATTGTGGTTTGGAATCCTTCTATCAGTTAGGTAGTCTTTTGGTGGTAGGCTTTCATTCAAGCGTCTTTGACCTGGCATTCGTTGTTCAATTGATTGACCACCAATTTGAAATCTGTAAAGACACTGATATCTTTTTATTCCCAAGTGTTTTGCTAATTATAGCCTGATTATCACTGCTTTGTACTTGGCTTCGTTGTTTGAGGCTTTGAAATTGAATTTTATCGCCTTCTCTATCGTGACGTTTTCCAAGTTGTACAGGACCAATCCAGCTCCACTCCCCGCCTTGTTGGATGTTCCATCATAGCGGAGGATCCATCCGCGGGTGGTTTCTTTGATTTGCCCTTCCTCGTTGTTGCTTTCTAGTTGTCGATCACTGTTAATGCTTGGGGCTTTTATTGCGGTTTTGGGGGCATAGCTAATATCAAACTGTTCGAGTTCTACTGCACATTTCACCATTATTTCGGATATCTCTCGTTTGTGCAACCCAACCAAAGTGGTTTCTCGAAGACACGATCAGGGCGAGTGCAAATTCTCAATAGCCGGGTAGTTGATCTCTCCATCTACAAGTGTTTTGCTAATGTAATATACTGGTTTTTGTGCGCCATTTTCCTCCCGTATTAGCGTTGAGCTTACCGCATGGTTAGATACAGATAAATATAAATATAGTGTTTCCGACATGCTCGATTTTGTTAGCAGTTCTATGCTCCCCATATATGCTTTTAGGCTTTGAGAAGCTCTCTCGCACTCTACATTCCACTCGAATGTCTTGTTTCCTTTCAAAATTTTGAAGAAAAGTAGACATTTGTTTGAGGATTTGGAGATGAATCTATTCAAAGTCGTTATTCTTCCATTAAGACTTTGTACGCCTTTTATGTTTGTTGGCGACTACATGTTGAGAAGTGCATGTATTTGCTTTGGGTTGGCTTCAATTCCTCTTTGATTGACCATGTATTCGAGGAATTTTTCTGATTCTACTCCAAATATGCACTTCTCTGAATTTAGCTTCATTTTGTACTTCCGCAGCTGGGAGAAGGTCTGCTCGAGATCTTTGATGTGGTATGTTCATCGCGAACTCTTGACAAACGTATCACAGATGTAAACTTCCATCGTCTTACTGATTTGATCTTTGAACATTCTGTTAACCAGCCATTGGTACGTGGCTCCTGCGTTCTTTAATCCGAATGGCATTACCCAATAGTAGTATGTACCCATTTCCATTATAAAAGATATATTTTTTTGGTTGGGAGGGTACATCTGTATCTGATTGTACCCAGAGTATGCATCCATAAATCACAAGAGTTATTGTCCGGAACTTGATATTCACACAATTATTACATAATATATCCCTTAATTTATATATGTTAGTGTTTCGATTATTATATTTTATAGTAATTATTTCATTTTCATGTCTTTGTAGGAATTTGAGCGTGAACGATGAAATCGTATTAAGGCGACAATTTAAGGAATGAAAATTGGTCGATTCTAGCGGTGGTACAAAGTAGAGGGTCAAATATCTAAACCCTTAAACCCAAAACCAAGCCCATAACTTAAACCCAAAACCTAACCCATAAACCCAAACCCAATGCCAAGCCCAAGCAAACCCAAAGAATATTCTCCCAATTACCCAGATTTAGTTTTGATTTTTTTCCTTAAATCACTCATTGAATCCTCCCCTTAACTTGTCCATATTCATTTTTTGCTAATTCTTTATAAATACAAAAATTTAATGGATGAGAAAGGGGAGGAAGAGAAGGGAAAAGAAAATATTACAGAAAATCAAAACCTCTTTCTCACACAGTGATTCTCATCACCATCACCACCTCCCACCGCCACTACCCACCACGAAACAGAGGCGTGACAACCCTGTTTCACGTCACCTCGCCACCGTCCAACAACACGAGCTGCCACCATCATCACCTCCTTGTTCCTCGCTAGCAACCACGTTCCTCACCACCTCCCTGTCCCTCTCCCTGTTCCATCCACCATCTGTTACTCCGCCACCGTCCCTTTCAATGGCATAACCACCGAGCACCACCTCGCGACAGAGCCAGACAGAGCCGCAATCACAGCCACTACGAAACAGAGGAAGCAGCAGTCAGTGCCGAGCTTCTCTCGGTCTCTCTTCGACTCGGCTCGGCCCTCCTTCATGTCTCCCTCTCTCACGGTCACCATCGCAAACGGCCATCACCCGAGCACCACCACTGCCACAGGAGCAGAAACAGGGGAGTCCTCGCATCTCTCTCTCTGTTTTTGTGTGTTTTCATTGCACATCTCTCTCTTTTGCAGGTTCCAGAACTGGTTGGAGGACGAAGGAGCTTGCGATGAGCGGAAACGAGGCGCAACGAGTGGCGCTGTTCGCTGGAGACGACAACCAGAGGAACGCGCGACTGTTCTGGCTGGAGACTGATTCAAAAATCGGTTTTGGTTATTGGCACCCGAGCATTCCTCTGAGCAGCCACAGAGGGTTTGCAACATTTTCTCGAGATTCGTGTCGTAAATCAAGTTGACACTATTGGCATCCACTGGGATCTGCTGAGCCACACTGGACCTGTTCTTGTTTGCACCCTGCTGAATGCTCTGTAACACCACATTGAATTAAGTCTCAAACTCTAGAATTAATTTCATTGTACTTTATTATTCCATGATTAATATTAATTGATTCGCGATTTATAATATTTTACTCACCTAATATGTCATGCATCTTAGGTTGTTAGAAAAATATTATGTTATAAATCAAGCATGTTTTAATTGAATAATTAAACTTGTGATTAATTGTGCCCTAAAAAGACAATTAATGCTAGGAGTTTATACATTGCTAGAGTCATTTATTTGAAATTGGAATAATAAGAAAATTTTAATATAATTTTAGGAGCTTGAAAAATATCTTGCAAATTGTGGTTTCCCTCCAATTCTTTTCTTTTATTTATTGTTATTTTTATTGCTTTTGTTTAACTCGGATTTTTAAACACTGTAACCCCCCATTTTCTCCAAATTAGTTTAATTAAATTATTAAATTCAATTTAATCCACCTTCCTCGTGGGATCGACCCGTACTTGTCGTTGTCTACCTGTTAGACACCGTGCACTTGCGGTTATTACAAGTGAGATTTATTTGCTTATTAATTTAGGTTAATAAAACTCGCAACAAGTTTTTGGCGCCGTTGTCGGGGAAGGTAGCGGTGTAATCGAATTTAAGATTTATTTTCACTAATTTAAAAAAAAAATTGAAATTCAAAAAAAACAAAAATTTTATTTTGCTAAGTTCTTTTTGCACTTATTACGTTTTATTTGTTTGATTTTGCAGAATACACGCTTCTCGAGGAAATTGGACGATCCTGCAAAACATCAAGCGAATTTTTAAAATTTTTTTTTTATTTTTTTTTTTTGTGAAGAGAGTTTTAATTTTATTTTCACCTCGTTTTACGAGTGTGTGGTGTAATAGTTTTTAAACTCTACTGTTTTTCATTTTGTTTAACCAAAAAAAAAAAACCCTAAATTCTCTAAGTCAAAAGAAAATATAGGGAAACAATTTTAATTGTTACCCAATAATTTCTTGTGATTTAGAAATCCGACTTCTACGACAAGACCAGTAAATTTATTTGCATGTGCTTGTGTGTTGAGTGAAACGGATAAAAAGAAGTCGGACATTTTTTTTATTGTGCAGAACGGAATACGCACATTGTAAGTAATTCTATCACACGCATTGTATTAGCGACCCGGGTGTTTTGTGTAATTGTTTGAAATTGTGTGATTGGTTGTTTAATTTATGTAATTGTGGATGCTAAACTTTAGTAATTCATAATAAGCAGACCCAGCTTCTAAATAGAAACTTGTGGGACTTGATATCCCCACCTCATCACTCCAGCTGTGTGTAACTAAATAGCCAAACATAATTAAAATCAGTTAGCAAGTTAGATAGAGCCATCTTTTAGGTACGGTGTTCATAGGACAACCAAGACCAAGGTGAATCCAATAATTTTTGTGTTGACCCAAGATAAAAGTGACGATGGGTTTAATCATTCTATGAACTCCGAGAGGCCACTGCCACAAGGGTAATTTACCCGGTATGCCGAGTGATAAGTAAGCTACAATCCACAAGAAGAATTAGTGTAACTAACAGTTTTGGGTTAGGAACACAAGCCTCAAGTGTACATTTAACATCACATCGTTCTCACATCTATTGGCTTACAGAGCGGTAGCACAAGGAAGTACTTAATTGAACCATTGTGACCTCCTTCTCTTGTGCGATAATCCAGTTTCTTTGAAACAAACTCTAGCCTACTGATTTTGAACTTTGTGGTGTAAAGTATACAGTCTTAGGATCAACTTGTAGCACCCATTGCTCAGTCATAAAGATTACATAAGAAATAATTGTCCCCCAAAGATAAAAAGATTATTGATCTCAAAAACGTTGATTGCTTAGGGAGCCATGTTTCTTGTGCATTTATTGGTTTCTGATTACGTGTGAGTCTGTGTATATTTTTAGAGTTAGTAATAAAAAAAAAAAAAATTAAAAAATGAACACAAGGGATTATCCAGCCTATTTTTCCGAGCAAGTCAATTCATTTTATGACATGCGACGACCTGATTATGATCCATATTTAGATTATTATAACCCAGGTTTAGCCTATCATCCTGACTTCTCATGGGCTCATGGTCAGTACCATGAAGGCCCTCTAGACACTCCTCAGACTCCTCAAGCTTTCATTCGTGATAATGAGTCTCAATTTCATCAAGTTGTTCTTCCTTCTAACACATCTAGTTTAGAGGACACCTTAACTCGTTTTATGCAGTGAACTGGAGATATACTTGAGAAAACTTCTCAGGACATTACAGAATTGACAGTTATTTATCAACAAAACTCTCAAGCTATCCGAAAACTTGAGATGACTGTGAGTCAGATAGCTGAGTCACTTCCTGAGATAGAGTTAGAAAAATTCCCTAATCAACCTATTTTTAATCAAAAGGGTCAATTCGAAATTAGTGGCACATCTGAGCCAGATGATGAATATGTCCAATGCATTACTACCCTTAAAAATGAAAAGCTAGTTGAAAATCAGGTAGAAATGCCTGATATGGGTGTCATTGAGTCGTCTAGACCAATATCTCTATGTGATTCATGTGATGAGCCTGTACCACCTGATATATCCATCGTCTCATCTACTTGCATCACATTCCCATTTACTGAGGCTAATTTCACCGATCCCTTGTTCTGTAGTGAGGATTTCAGTTTTCACAATCCTGTTGTAAAAATTATTCAATCTTCTGATTTGGAACCAGACCTAGGATGTTCCCTTTTTGGAGCACGCAAGAATCATCTGTTGTGTATGACTACTGGTCACTTTTGGGATGTCCTAGTGTATTTGGTGCCCCATGTGATTGCTATATTTGGGTGGACTGATCCTCAACTGTTCAGGTTGTTGATATACGACCATGGACTAAGTGTTTGTCATGTTCTTCCTCTCCACTTTTCGATACACCATTTTTTAGGAAGAATATTTGTCGGACTAATGACGTTAAACCAAACGCTACTGGGAGGCAGCCCAACTTTTGTTGTAAAGAATGCATGTTGAGTGTGTATTTTATCTATTTCTATTAACTAATCCACAATTCTTTTGTCTCTGAGCTCTCATCGGTGGATTACTTATGGAAATTGGTAAAATCTTCACCGCGGTAATACTGTTCTAACTTCCTCTCATGTACTTATTTCATTCATTTTTATGAATTATTTTGTTAAACATTGAGGACAATGTTTGGATTAGGTTTGGGGTAGGGTTCATGAGTCGGTGAATTTTTTGTTTTTTTTCGTAGAGTTTTCTTTTCTTATGCTTTCAAAAAAAAAAAAAAAAAATTGTTTTTCTGTCAAGAAAACTTGGTCTTTTGCAATTATGAAAATGGATTTTAAATGTTTTATGCTCAAGAAAATGCAGGCCAACTTGACATATTGGTATGTTGATAAAGACTAAAAGTTTAGTATGATCCTTAAGTTAGATCTAGTTCATAAGATTTTTCAACTCAATTATCTTTGCACCATGAGCCATTTTAGCATAACTTGAAGTTGATGAGTGAAATATGCACTAGAAAACCTTAGAATAATAGTGGAGACTTAACCCTGAAAGTTTTGAACCTTTCTATTTTTTCGAGGGTTATACATAAACTCTGATTTTTCTTGAGTCCGTATTATCTCGTTAATGATCTCATTATTCTCATTTTTCTGATCAATTGTTTTGGGAATGACATCAAAATTGAATTATTACACTAGAAACTTCTTGGCTTATTCAATTGAGATGTCATAATATTGACCCGAACTTAGGAAATGATCTAGGCATTTTTTTCTTTAGACTATTAACTAGCCTTTTAACTTACCCATAACATTAACCTTTTTGTAGCCTTTTGAGCCTTAGAATAACTTTTATTTGTTAACCCATTAACCTCTCCCCAACTTTTCTGGGAATGTGTATGGATGAATATACTTGGTGTAAAAATGGCATTAAAGAGCAAAATATGAGATATTTCATAAATCCTCTATGAAAAAAAAAAAAAAGCAGAAGAAGAATGTCAATGAGGATAAAGATGTGAGAATGAAGAAAAAATTGATGGTGCGCAACATTGGTTTATTCTTGACAGCCCTTATTGTTCGTATAATGAGTGTATACATTCCTAGAAATTTTTTAGAATCCTTTGACATTCTTTATTAACCATTACCCAAGCCCCGTTACAACCCAACAAAGTCCTAGTTGATCTTAGGTAAAGGTTGGTTCTGTAGATGTGGAGATTTAATAACCAAGACCTATGGTGTTTGATTCAACATTCCCAAAAGTAATTGATATTCCTGTCCATGAGATCATGTTCATTCCATTCTTGAAAAGTCCGTTCTTCATAATACTATATATGAGATGATTGTTTTCCATTATTTACTCTTTCCTCACATATAAACTGAGTGAAATACCAAATCTCTGGGTGCTTTATTATGAGTGACATGAGAGGTTTGAAGTCAAAACAAACTTTCTACAGGAGATTTAGTCATTGGTTTACTCTGAAATGAAAAGTTATGTTGATAGTGATAGCCACACACACACATTGAGTTGAGGATGATTGTGAATTTTTTTCTAACCTTTGGAGAATATTAAATTATTTGGAGATTTGTTGATACACTAAAATGACATTGTTGGTTTCCTGCATTTCTTGAAGTTTTAAAATGAACACTGTTTGACCAAGTTTTGTTGAGTCAGTAATGTTTGTGGGTAATATTTTCTGGAAACCCTCATGAGACTATAACTCGTCCCCTAGAGGTAATCTAGGGGTTTAAAGCCTTGTTGCACGTTTAAGGTAAGTGCAACCGATGATTCATGCGAAAGTAAGTTAGAATTTTATTTTTATTGTTTTGCTCGATGACTAACAAAATATAGGTTTGGGGGTATTTGATTTTCACATAATTATTACATAATATATCCCTTAATTTATATATGTTAGTGTTTCGATTATTATATTTTATAGTAATTATTTCGTTTTCATGTCTTTGTAGGAATTTGAGCGTGAACGATGAAATTGTATTAAGGCGACAATTTAAGGAATGACAATTGGTCGATTCTAGCGGTGGTACAAAGTAGAGGGTCAAATATCTAAACCCTTAAACCCAAAACCAAGCCCATAACTTAAACCCAAAACCTAACCCATAAACCCAAACCCAATGCCAAGCCCAAGCAAACCCAAAGAATATTCTCCCAATTATCCCATATTTAGTTTTGATTTTTTTCCTTAAATCACTCATTGAATCCTCCCCTTAACTTGTCCATATTCATTTTTTGCTAATTCTCTATAAATACAAAAATTTAATGGATGAGAAAGGGGAGGAAGAGAAGGGAAAAGAAAAAATTACAGAAAATCAAAACCTCTTTCTCACACAGTGATTCTAATCACCATCACCACCTCCCACCGCCACTACCCACCACGAAATAGAGGCGTGACAACCCTGTTTCACGTCACCTCGCCACCGTCCAACAACACGAGTCGCCACCATCATCACCTCCCTGTTCCTTGCTAGCAACCACGTTCCTCACCACCTCCATGTCCCTCTCCTTGTTCCATCATCCATCATCCACCATCTGTTACTCCACCACCGTCCCTGTCAATGCCATAGCCACCGAGCACCACCTCGCGACAGAGCCAGACAGAGCCCCCATCACCGCCACTATGAAACAGAGGAAGCAGCAGTCAGCGCCGAGCTTCTCTCGGCCCTACTTCTTGTCTCCCTCTCTCACGGTCACCATCGCAAGCGGCCATCACCCGAGCACCACCACTGCCACAGGAGCAGAGCAGGGGAGTCCTCGCATCTCTCTCTCTCTCTGTTTTTGTGTGTTTTCATTGCACCTCTCTCTCTGTTCTTCCATCCCTCTCTCTTTTTTGATGGTTCCAGAACCGGTTGGAGGAGTGGAAACGAGGCGCAACGAGCTGCGCTGCTCGCTGGAGACAACGACCAGAGGAACGCGCGACTTTTCTGACGGGAGACTGATTAAAAAATCGGTTTTGGTTATTGGCACCCCGAGCATTCCTCTGAGCAGCTACAGAGCATTTGCAACATTTTCTCGGGATTCGTGTCATAAATCAAGTTGACACTACTGGCACCCACTGGGATCTGCTGAGCCACACTGGACCTATTCTTGTTTGCACCCTGCTGAATTAAGTCTCAAACTCTAGAATTAATTTCATTTTACTTTATTATTCCATGATTAATATTAACTGATTCGCGATTTATAATATTTTACTCACTTAATATGTCATGCATCTTAGGTTGTTAGAAAAATATTATGTTATATATCAAGCATGTTTTAATTGAATAATTAAACTTGTGATTAATTGTGCACTAAAAAGACAATTAATGCTAGGAGTTTATACATTGCTAGAGTCAATTATTTGAAATTGGAATAATAAGAAAAATTGAATATAATTTTAGGAGCTAGAAAAATATTTTGCAAATTGTGGTTTCCCTCCAATTCTTTTCTTTTATTTATTGTTATTTTTATTACTTTTGTTTAACTCAGATTTTTAAACACTATAACCCCCCATTTTCTCCAAATTAGTTTAATTTAATTATTAAATTCAATTTAATCCAACTTCCTCGTGGGATCGACCCATACTTGCCGTTGTCTACCAGTTAGACACCGTGCACTTGCGGTTATTACAAGTTAGATTTATTTGCTTATAAATTTAGGTTAATAAAACTCGCAACAGCAGTTGCATCCACTATTTGATCTATTCATGGGAGTGGGAAATTGTCTTTTGGGCAGGCTTTGTTCATATCGGTGTAATCCACCCAAACCCTCAACTTGTCGTTCTTTTTTTTACTAACACTGCGTTGGCTAACCAGTTCGGGTAGTGAGCTTCTCTGATAATCCATACATTAAGTAGGCGGTGCACTTCCTCATTTATTGCTTGATTACGTTCTGGAGCCGCTGATTTTTTGTCGAATCGGCTTCTTATCCGAGTTAACTTGTAATTTGTGGGTAATAACAGACGGGTCTATTCCCACCATATCCTTCATCGTCCATGCAAAAACGTCATGATTATCTTTCAACAGTTGGATTAATTTCTTGACGAGCTCTGGATGAATTTTTGTGCCAATCCGAAGTGCTCTATCTTCTACATCATCTAGGTAGACGATGATCGTTTCTTCTTTCAATTTTTTGGTGTTTGGTCGATCCCTTAGACTGGTTGGGTTGTATTATCATATGGGAGGTCGGGGCTTATCTGACCAGGTTGCTACGGGGGCTCCTCTGGTCATTGCAGTAATTGTTATTTATAGGGAGTTTTTATCGTGGTATAATGACACTCGTGAGCCACTGGTTTGTCTCCTTTGATTATTCTGACTCCATTGTCAGTATGGTACTTCAAGCCTTGGTGCAGGGTTGAGGACACTGAACCATTTTGTGTATCCTAGGCCTTCCGACTTGGCTATCAGCACTGAAATTACGAAGACATCATTGTGCTGAGCTACCCATGTTGACCAGCACTCTTTTAGTTTCCCACTTGGTTATCAGCACTGAAATTACCAAGACATTGTTGTGCTGAAAGTGAACTCTGCCCGCGTCTTCATGGAAAAGGTTAAAGTTATTTGCATCGTAATTGCACGCTGTGTAGATGGCTCTAAGTATCTAATCTTTGCTCGTAAATCCCGGGCTAATCGCTTTCGGGATCGATTGGATTGCTCATTTTCTCCAATTGCGTCATGCAACACGTATATTAGCTCCCTTGATTTCCCTTCTGATGTGGTTATTCTACTTTCGGACTCTCTCAGCTTAATGACCTATCCAAGTCGTCCCTTTCTGACATGGCGTTCCATATCGTCTTCCAACTTGTAACAGTCTTCGGTATTGTGTCTGTTGTCACCATGGAAGGAACAGTATTTGCTTTTACTTCGCCTGTCTGGATCTCCTCTCATTTTTGGCGGCCAATTGAAGTCTTCCCATTTTTCTATAGCTTTAAGGACTTCGGCTTGACTTGTTTTCAAGGCTCTGAACAATTTCCTTGTTGATCGTTCGCGTTTGGAACTCCTCGGTTGTAGCCTTCCAAGCTTCATTGATCGAACTCGGGACTGTCATTGGGTTTTATGAGCTAGCCCAGTTTTGCGATACGTAATGGATGATTTCTGTCATGTGTACGACAGTAATGATGGTCTATTTTGATGTATCATCACTAAACATTATTGGTTTATGAAGATGAATTGTTAACTTCACCAAGAGATATTATTAGTGTTTAATGTATATTTCGGGAAGCAGCCATATAAAACTTTCAAGTA
This sequence comes from Berberis vulgaris, assembly GCA_963556465.1. Taxonomy (NCBI): domain Eukaryota; kingdom Viridiplantae; phylum Streptophyta; class Magnoliopsida; order Ranunculales; family Berberidaceae; genus Berberis; species Berberis vulgaris. Next base: position 58,747,015 of record OY747129.1, on the reverse strand, counting down.
ATAGTTTTCATTTTGAATTATCAAAGAAGAAGAAAAGTAAAATTATGGTTTTGATCCCATAGGTTAAGTAAACATAAATCCTAGTTAACACATCATATACAAATAGCTTAACAGTTTGAAAACTCATTAGTTTCATCGTTTTTACAAGTTGGAGTAGCATGTAGCCTCACTGCAAAGGGGCTCCACCATATTTGGATACCTTCCCTATAGATGCTATTTTTGCATTGCTCAGTCTTTTGGTTGTGGATTGTATTCATTTCTTTAGCTCTTCTTTCAGATTATAGGATATTGCATTGTGTTAAAAAGTTCATCGGACACTATCAAAAATCTATACTATCTGATGAGACATCAATCAATCATATGATCTTAGTCGTACACATGACATAGGCTAACCCTAGCACGTAAAAGGCTTCAGTGCAGTCCCAGTGGACCCATGCACAAACTTTTGTTCAGCTTGTAAGTCAGGTGTTCAAGTCCAAGACATGCTAGCCCAAGAGGCACTAATCTTAGAGCTTGGCCCAAGATAATAAGGCACGATCAACGAATCTCAGAATTGGCACATGTCCGAGATCCAATCGCATGAAATCAGTTCTTAGCCCAATCAAGCATTTGGTCCTAAACAAAGCCAAGTGTCGAAAAGACTCATACATGCATATGTGAGATCTTATGAGAGATATCCTCCCTCCATCATGCCCTCAATCGCAAGGACAGTTTTAAAGGGAATGCTAGCTATAAAAAACAATGAAATGAGGAAGAAAGGTACGCATACACATTGCAATTTACATACAGTCTTCACTCTTCCTTGCATCGATATTTAAATTAAGCATCAAAGTGTCTTCGTCTACCATAACGATGGTCTCTAGCTTAACCGTTGCTCATTTTTGCAAGTCAGAGATCGTTCAAATTAACGAGGACATATTTGAATACATCAGTTTAGCGTCGTCATTGGGGAAAACAACAATAAGTTTTCCCTGAAACGAACATACAAAGTCTTTTCTAGCAAAGAAAAGCATCGGGAAATGGTCACCAAGACCAGATCTCCAGCACTCAACAATGAACCCGACGACCCGCCAGCCAAACATGGGCGGATCTACTAAGGGGCGAGAGGGGCAGCTGCCCCCCCCCCCCCCCCCCCCCCTCAACTTTTAAAATATTTTTAGTATATATACTTTAGTCTTAAACAAATCGATTATATAATTTAGAATACAATATCAAAATGTTTTCTGCAAATATTTAAACATGTCTTTGTAGGTATAGTGGTTGGAGGTTTATCATTTTTAGTAAAAGACCTAAGTTCGATACTCTTTGAGTGAATTTTTATTTTATTTTCAATGCAATTTTATTAGTAATTGCAAACATTAAAAAATATTTAGTTTAATAAAAATTTATTAACATTAAATAAATGAATTGTTTTTCACAAGTGGTATAAAAACTCCAACAAAAAATATTTAAAATTAATATCTAAAATAATAACTATAGAATTCAATGAAAATATATACCATTAGCATACTCGTACGAAATTTGAGCCTCATATAAACAATTTTTTCTATGAAATTGTTTTATGATCATTTTAGGTTCGCAAATTTCAAAAAAAAAATTTAGCTTCACCTAGATACTTATCTTAATTATTTTGTGATATTAGTTATATATTCTAGTTATTATGCTTGTTTGTTTCATGCTAAGGTTAGTGACTTTATTTTGGCTTAAAACTGGACTACACTGGATCCAATTTGGTATTTGCAATGTAATTTTTATAACTGTATTTTTTTTATTAGTTACTAGCTCAGATAGAAAAAAATGGTTTTACCATTGATAACTACTATTATCAACTAATAAGTATTTTCCATTTCGCCCTCCCTCGACTAAAATCCTAGGTCCGCCCCCGCAGCCAAACAAGCCCCACCACAGGGTTGCATCGATCCGACCGAGGGAACAAAGTAGTCACACGACCCAGCCACTGAGGTATCGACGACTGACCCCCGCATAGACTAGATTTTGCTTCATATGGATCATCTAGCCCAAGTAGTGGAGAGGCTCACTCAGGATCCACAGCAGCCCCTTGAAAATGGAAGGGATCCGGGGAGATCCCACACCAAGGAGCACGCCTGATAGCGCCTCCAAGAAAGTGTAAACCTCCCCGAGAAGGATCAAAGAGTCAGCCAACAGGAGAGCTTAAGAGATGACGAAAATCACGGAGGACCATGCTGCAAAAATAGACCGTACCACGGTCAGGAACCTGCTTCGACTAGGGGCAACCAATCCAAACGTCTTGCACGACCTCACTGTCTCTCCATTCTTCGAGCAGATCATGAGCACCCCACTCTCAAACAAGTCTATCAATCAAAGCTCGAATTCAACGACAAAACGTCAAATCTGTCAAATCATCTGAGCCATTACCACCACTTAATGGCGCTGAAAGAAAGTTCAGAAAGCCATCTTGTGCATAACTTTCCCCACCAACCTGAAGAATGTTGCACTGACCTAGTTCCACAGTCTCCACCCGAGATCAATCAACTCGTTCCAGGTCTTGGCAAAGGTGTTTATCACCAAATTCGTAAGAAGCCTGCAAATCAGAAAATGGCCTCACTATCTGCTAAGTCTCAAGCAGAAGCAGGGCGAGACCCTCAGAGAGTACGCCACTCGTTTCAATGATGAGCTAACTTTAATCAACGGTTGCAGCAATGACACGTCATTCACCACCTTCACTTTTGGCCTCCGAGGAGGTCAATTCTACAACTTCCTCACCCTGGAACTCCCAAGGGATATGGCGGACTTGCTGAAAAGTGCGCAAAAGTATATCACTCTGGATGAGATGTTGGCCACCAAGAAATGAGGCAAAAACGAGGCCAAGCAGACCCCCAAGACCCGAGACAGAGGAGAAAAAAAGTTACAAAGAGGAGGGAAAGTCAAAGAGGATGAAAAATGACAACTAGATCAAGTCCAACAAGGCTAAAGACAGGACCGTCCACTACGTTGGCGCAAGGTTCACTGAGTTTGCTCCCTTCAACTTTAGCTTTGCCAAAATCATCTCTGCCATGAAAAACTAGGAGGATGTCAAGTGGCCTCCCAAGATCAAACCCGATCCCTCAAGGCGTGATAGGAGAAAGTATTGTGCCTATCACAAGGACCATGGTCACATCACCTAGGACTGCCAAAATCTCAAGAACAAGATAGAATACTGAGTTCAAAGGGGAAGACTCGAAAAATTCATAAATTCTGATGAGAAACGGCCCCAAGAAAAAGAAAAAGAAGATACGGCCCTTGAGGTCGAAGAAAAGATTGCAGACATCATCTACGCCCTACATAGTATGCACAACGTAACGAAAAAAATTCAACCGATCGAGGAAGAAGGCAATCTAAGAGCTATGGACAGTCCCTGCTGCGAAGACCACCCAGTCCAACATGCCTGCGTAGAACACCCAACCTCGGACTTGATGTTCACCAAGCAAGACATGCAAGGGTCAGCTCCTCGCACAACGATGCCCTGGTTATCACGATTTCAATATCGAAATGGGGCATCAAAAGATCATTGATATTCACGTGATTTATACTCATTATCTATTAGTGTTCAAATATCGTATTTTATTTTAATTATTTAGTTTTCGCGTTTTTATAGGATTGGGAGCTTAAACGGTGAAATTACATCAAAGCGGAAGCAATTATTTGACAATTTCAAAGAGTGGTACAAAGTGACGGTGACGAGTCAAATTAGGGGGATAAATTAAACTCATCTTAACCTAAACCCAAGCCCAAGTCTAACCTAAATTCAAACTTTATTTATTCTCTTTCCGGCCAAACAATCCAGGGCACTCTCTTTTCATCCTCATTTTCTTCTTCTCTTTTCTTTGGCTGCCACCCTTCTCTCCCTCTCCGCTTATCACATCTCCCTCACTGGTGATTATCGCTAGCTAGAAAGATCGGCAACCACCTTATCACCCCATGTCGCCTCCATCTCTTCCATTGTCCTTATTGATCAATTGTTCTTCCATCACGCCATCTCTTAATTTTTTACTTACAGTCACCACCACGACAACCATCTCGCCACAAATCTTCTTTTTCATGTCCCAACCAAACACACCTAGAGAACACGACATCCTCCCCTATTCCATACACTCCCTTTCTTCCTCTAATTTCCTTACCCATAAACTCCTCCTCCTCCTCGATCGCCCATCTTTTTTTCTAGACAACTCCTCTCTCCATCGCTCCTTATTTTTCTCATCCCTCTCTTCACTATCAGTATTTGCAACCACCCTTCTCCTTCCTCTGAATCACGCAGCCACCAGACTCACAACAACCCCTTCACTTTTTCTTTCCCACGCATGCTCTTTCTTCTCTGACTCGAGCCAACCACCTCATCGCCTCCACTTCCCACCGCAATCAGCCACCACGAACAGAGCATCTCGTTATTTGCCGTACATCATCCTTGTTCCATCATGAACCATCAGGTCACCTTCTCATCCTCCATCGATTCAACAGAGCAACCACATATCATCGTTTCAAACTCCCTTCCTCCCTAACCCTTGATCTTCTTCTTCATCACCCATTCTCTCCCTGTTTATTCACTCCACAGACACAGCCATGCAACCTGGATCGCTCATAGCAACAGGGACGAATGAGAATGCAAGGAAGAAAAAAGTTTTGTAGGGAAATAACAGATTTATAAAAGATTTTGCTAGTTGCACCCCACATTTTCTTCTGTACCGCCACAGAACAACCGCACGTACTTTGCGCTCATTGAGGAGGTTATGTTCACCCACGCTGCCGCTATAACCACCTCCACCATGGGTTTCTAAACCACCTACTAAGGCGTAGATGGTTCCTCAAGCTTAGTAGAATTTTCTTCTGTCTTTAATTGTTATTCGATGCATTATATGATTTGACATTGGGTTGATTTGTGATAGAAAAAAAAGTAAATTACTTTCACCGTGTATGTCATGCATCCATGGTAGTTAGAATTATTCTATGTTTTTGTTTAAGCATGTTTTATTCGTATTAATTAAACATGTTATTAGTTGTGCCTTAAACATACAATTAATGCTAGGGATTTGCATCTTTGCTAAAATCAATTCATTACATTGCTAGTTAAACTTGTGATTAGTTGTGCCCAAGGATTGTGATTTCGTCTTTCGAGTTAATTTCGGTTTCTTGATTTTAAGAAATATTTCGAGAAATTTTCGGTATGTAAAGAAAAAACTTAAAATTTTCGAGGATACATGAAATATATATAATGAATCTCGATGGTATATTAAATATGTGAAAAAAATAATATGCATGTAAATAAATGTATTAAGCTTATTAAATGAAACCAAAATACCAATAATTAGAAAATCAGAGGTAGTTTCAAAAATCAATATATAAGTAGAAGAAGTGATGTTAGAATATGTACTTATTCTGACTTTCCCATTCTAACTTTACTGTTTACTTCTTTAACTATTCTGACTTTCATATTCTAATTTTCCTTCTTGTAGAGGTGAATCAATCTTGGACTTGGGCTTGGCTATGTTGAGTGCAAGCCCATAATTGGGAAATTAAGGGGTGGTTTCAAAAATCAACAAATATTAGAATGAATGATAATTAGGAAAAAAAAAAACTCGAAATTTACGAAAAAAACCCCGAAACTTTTTGAAAAAATGTTATTTTTAGTAGCTAGTTTTTGTATTTTTACAAAACAAAAACCTGAAATTTACGAAAAACCTCAAAATTTTTTGAAAAAACCCTCGAAAAAATATATTTTTTCTTTCACCATTTTTCTTTCCGTAATTTCAAAAAAACAAAAATTTTAGCAAGATTTCATGTAATTTCGCAAAATCACAATCCGTGGTGTTGCCTTAAACGTAAAATTAATGCTAGGGTTTGCATCTTTTCCAAAATCAAGCCACTACATGGCTAGGTGACAATAATTGACATCAACATAATTTCATGAACTTTTGATAATTCGAAAGGCTTAGCATTTCTTTCTTTGATTTTGAAACTTAATTTTCAATTTTTTTTTTTTTTTTTTTGCTTTACATTTGCTTAGAAATTTCTAATTGATTTGACCCCCTTTCAAATTGGTTTAAATAGAATGTAGTTTTCGATTATGTCTTCAATCCTCATGGGATCGACCGGTATTTCTCATTGTCTACCAATTAGGCAACCATGCACTAGCGGTATAACAACCAGGTTGGATTTGCCTATTAATTTAGGTTCGTAAAATCTGCATCAGCCGCTGGTGGACACAAGGAGCTCAAGCAATATCATGTTCCTGGAAGCATTCCTCATAATGCAGCTGAGAGAATAGGAGCTGAAACCAGACTACCAGGTGATGGTTGCCTTCAACAGCACCCAAAGTTACTTAGTTGGGAGCATCAGCCTACCTATAGAAGTAGGGGAACCAGTGAAGCTCCTTATGACGGAGTTCATTGTGGTAAACACCCCCTTCGAATACAATATAATCTTGCGAAGACCTTGGCTCCACCAGATTGGGGTAGTGGTTTCCACATGGCATTAGTGCCTCAAGTACCCTGTCAACGGAGAGACGAAAACTAGCAAGGGAGATCAATCTTTCGCCAGGGAATGTCATTACATGGTGATGAAGCTATCGTGTAACGTAACCACGATGGCCCAAGTCCCCATGAAAAAAATGAACAACAAACCAAGGCCTTACTAATAAGGGGCCGCGAGGATAGCCTGTAACACTTTTGAAGCAGATCAATAAAGGTAATTTCTTTAAAAAAGACTTTACTCCACGCTCAGCTCCTTCTACAGAGGAAGACTCAATCCTAATACGGGGGCCAAAATGTCACACAAACGGCCTAGCCTAGCCCTATTGAAGGTGACGACAGCTTGCTGCATAAGTGGCCTAGTCCGCCTAAAAAACCATGTTATGATACTACAAGTCGAGCTCAGCCCCCAGATAGCTCACCGCCCAACGAAGCCCGATCCTAACCGGAGACCAAAATGACGCACAAGTGGTCGAGCCTACTCCTATTCAGGATGTTGATAAGTTGCCACATAACTGGCCTAGTTCGCCTCAGGAACCAAGGTAGCACAAATGCAGCTCAGACCCAGTCCACGGACAATCCACCGTAAGTGGGCGAACCCAGTCCATGGACATTTCACTGCAAACGGGCGAGTCCAGTCCATGGACAACTCACCACTGCTAAGATAGCCTAGTCTAACTGTAGGACCGTGATGGCACACATGCGGACCACACCCAGTCCACGAAAGTCCACCGTAAATGGCCGAAACTAGTCCACGAACAGTTCCCCGCAAGCGGGCAAGTCCAGTCCGTGGACGACTCACCACTCCTAATATAAACTGGTCCGATTACGGGGATCGAAATGGCGCACAAGCAGCCAAGCCTAGCCCCACTGAAGGCGACGACGGCTCATCGTAAAAGTAACCTAGTCCACCAAGGAGAGAATGTACGACGCATCAGATTGAGTCCAGTCCACGAACAACTCATTTCTCAAATAAAGTCTAGCTTAGACAGAAGTAAAATGTTTTTTTTTCCAGCAGAAGTCCTCCCAAAGACTGAGCCAAAGGAATACAGAGACCTAGGCCGTTCGAGCAAAGATGGTTCCTAAGCAACCCAACCCAACTCCTGTTCAAGATTGGGGTATATTATAAAGTCTAGCCTAGACAGGCGTAAAAGACTTCCTCCCAGCTCAAGTCCTCTCAAGGACTGAACCAGAAGAGTACAACAGTCTAGCTCGTTCAAGCAAAAATGGTTCTTCAACAACTCAACTCTTGTTCATGATTGAGGTATATAACCAAGTCTCGCCTAGACAGGCGTCGATCGTCCCAGCTCAGGTCCTCTCCAAGACTGAACCTGAGGAGTACAGATGCCTAGCCCGTTTAGGAAAAGATAAATCTTCAGCAACTCAACTCTTGTATAGGATTGAGGTATATCATAAAATCAGGCTTAGATTGGCGTAGAAGACTTCTTCCCAACTCAACTTCTCTCAAGAACTGAGCCAGAGGAATATAGGAACCTAACATGTTCGGTCAAAGATAAATCCTTAGCAACCCAACTCTTGTTCAGGATTGTGGCATATAATGAAATCTAGCCCAGATAGGTGAAAGAGGACTTCCCCTCAGCTCAGATCCTCTCAAGGATTGAGCAAGATATGCAAAGTAACCAAGCCCGTTCAGGCAAATAAGGCCCCTCATTAATCCAACTCCTATTTAGGATTGGGGTCTAAATAGAAGGCCTAGCCAAGACGTGCATACACTACTTCTTCTCAGCTCAAGTCATCTCAACGGTTGAACCAAATAAATGCAAAAAGTCTAGCCCGTTAGAGTGAAAATGACTCTTCAACAACCTAGCTCTTCTTTCGGAGTAGGGCATATTATGAGAGCTCCGACTAGAAAGGCAGAGGCAACTCCCCTTCCATTCAAAGTCCTCCTGGGCACAGACAAGACTACGGGTATATGGTACTGAACTTCAATCTAACAAGAGATGGTTTACCAGGCAACCTAATCTCTACAAAGGTCTTAGACCAGCAAGGAGTGCAGTCTTTGGTCTCACAAAAGATTAAGTTATTATTTTTGACAGAATATGAGCTCAGATAAACTAAGAAAGGGCTCCAATCCAGACTAAAGCCCGACTTTAGGTGGGGATAGATACACCCATCTACTTAGCCTCTACTCAACCTAATCTAAGCATGAATTGGATATGGAAAAGTACGACAGCTACAGGCAGAGACATAAAGAAAAAACAAAGGGGGAATTTTCTCATTAATAAATTTTTTTTTTCATTATAAAATCGCTCATGTAGTGGGAGTAGAGTCAGGAACATTCTCCTGCAACTCAGAATCTAGAACGACCTCATGGTCGACAGTAAGCTCTGGAACAACCGGATCAGAAATCATTTTCACAATATGCGGATCGGCCTCAGGGCCACTCTGCAGGGAAGAAGAGGAACAATCCTTTTTTCTCAAAGTGGGCAAAGGCCATTGTCCTGTAGGCGAAAGGGTCACAATCCGCATGATCATGCGCATCGTAGTCCAACAAATCTAGCCTAACGACAATAACCTTGGTGAAGTCAGTAATCTCAGTGGCATCAAGGAACTCATTATCCTTGACCACCCACTATGCCTTCAAGCCAAACAACTCTCCATGCGCTTTAGACAGGCCACTCTCGCAGTCTGCCAGCCTGCATTTAGCCTCAACTCGGGTTGCGCACTCATATTCCCACTCCTGAGTAAGCTGGGACACTTATAGCAGAACAACGTCATAGAATTCCTTCTGCTAAGAGAACTCAACGCGTTCGTGATCTAGAACACTCTGGATTTCAGCAACAAACTTTTGGCAAAATGTCATACGATCAACAACCTCCATCTGCTCAACTAGCAATCTATCCCAATCCTCCCGAATTCCCCTGAACTTGGTCATCAAATCGATCCTGGCAGCAAGGGCCTCATCTGGACTCTCCTAAAATTCTTTCAGCCGAACTTCCACGTTAAACCTGTGATTAGTTGTGCCTTAAACATATAATTAATTCTAGGGGTTTGCATCTTTGTTAAAATCAACTCACTACATTGCTAAGAGACAATAATTGACATTAGTAAAATTTTATGAACGTGACGTATAAATCGAAAGCCTTAGGATCTCTCTTTGATTCCCAAACTCAATTTTCAGTTGTTTTTCTACTTTCCATTAGTTTAGAAATTTTCGATTGACGTAACTCCTTTTCAAATTGGTTTAAATAGATTATAGTTTTTTTATTGTATCTTCAATCCTTATGGGATCAACCTATACTTGCCATTGTCTACAAGTTAGGAAATCGTACAATTGCGGTATAACAATCATGTCGAATAACCTGTTAATTTAATTTTGTAAAATCTGCATCAAGTTTTTGGCATCATTGCTGGGGATTGTAGAGATTCAATCGAAATCTAGAGTTTATTTTCACTAGTTTATAGATTAGGTATAATTTTCTTTGTTTAATAACAATGTTAGGAGTCACTTGCTTATTTGTTTTTTTAAATAGTTTGATTTTTTTTTATTAATTCTTTTTTTGGATTTGTTTTGAAAGCAATCATACACATAGGAAACTCACCAGTTAGGATTTTGTGAGTCTTCGCCAGATTATTAGGAGCACATTTGCTCCGCCATCGATAAGCCTTCGGGTATTGAATGCAGCTGCTTAGTTGGACTAGACCGGAGCGAAGCGAAAGTGAGTCTTCATGCCAGGTGGAGGCGATGGACCGGAGCGAAAGCAAGTCTCTATGCGAGATGGAGGCGACGGGGATAATAAGTGGCAACAATATTGTAGCCTTCGGGCCTGGTTTGGTTAACCCTATAGGGTCAGTCATGTAGCCTTCAGGCATAGATTAATAAATAAATAAAAATGGTCAACGACCCAATTTAAAAAAAAATGAAGTGAAAAGTAGACACCGTGAAACACAAACAGAAAAGGTAAATAGCAAAATAAATAAATACAATATATATTGCATTGTGATTTTTCCTTTTCAGGTGGCAATTCGCATAGACACTCTCTGAAGTTGGCGAGTTCTCAGGTTGACAGTGCTTCTAATCAACAACAACTCAACTTCTAGCCGGCATTGCAAGTAACACGAAAGAGGTTCACGTCGTAGGTAACTTCTCCCCACCGCATCTACACGCGATTTTTGTTATGGTCACTTGTGTTTTAGTTGTTTTAGGTAGTGCTGCATGCAAATTTGAATAGTGACATAATTGATTTGCAACTTTCGTGCCCTCTCCCGCAGATAGGTTGACAACCATCTATTTTAGGATTAGGAACCTAAGTCTTCACTATTTAAAATTTGTAGCAAGATAATTATCTAGGATAGGTTTGACGCTCATAGGGTCTTTTTTTGGAAGTTTGAAAGCTTAAAATAGTCAAGTGAATGAACATATCCTATCTAGGAATAGTTCTTGAACTGACATTTCACTTTGAACTGGAAAGTGAAAAAGAGTTGGGAGCAATTTTGTAGTGGCGGATTGATAAGAAATTATAGTTCCTTTCCCACGATTAGGTAAATTAAATTAAATTAAATTTCAGCCCTGCATTAGTAAAAAAAAACTCTAGGGTTGTCTGTCATTCACCTTTTTTGTGCATCATTTAGGTGTCGTTTATGGTTTTGTTGTTTTTATTTTCTTAGAGTTAGATCATCTTCATATAGAGGTTAGGCTCGCATTTAAAAAAAATTGAACCCGGTTAAGGAGTGTTGACTTTGAAACTTCAGTGTTCATTAGTTAATGTGTACTTGGGTGTGTGATTCTAATAGTAGGCTAGTCCAAAGAGACCTTGAGGAGTTCATTGAAGTTCACGTTACCTGTCTAGGTTTCCCCTCCTTGTCTACTGAGACTATGGTGGAGATGGCTAAAGAGAAGGCATTTAAGGATTTTTCTCCCCTCTTTCCAGGAGTGTTTCGTCTTGCATTGTCTTACCTGAGACAACTGCAAATGACTTTGAACTCGAACCATCCATTATCCATCGTTTATCTTCCTTCTATGGTTTTGAGAAAGAAGATCCATACCTTCATGTCAAAGAATTTATTGACGTTTGTGCCACCCTTAAGTACCAAAACTTTTCAGATGATTCGATCCGTCTTAGGTTGTTTCTCTTTTATCTAAAAGATAAGGCAAAGTCGTGATTAAATACATTACAAACAGGATCAATCAAAAATTGGGATGCGTTGTCATGAAATTTTTTGTCGAAGTATTTCCCCATTCATAAAACGAATGCCCTCCAACAAGATATGTCTAATTTTCAACAAAAAAGGGTGAACTTTTCTATGAATGTTGGGAAAGGTTCAATGAACTCATTGTTAAGTGTCCCCATCACGGATTTGAAAAGTGGTGTCTAATTCAATACTTCCAAGATGGTTTGACCCCCTCAAAAATGGCGTATGATGGATGCCACTAGTGGTGGGTCACTAATGAAGATGAGCGTTAATGAGATTTGGAATTTCTTTGAAACATTTTTTAAAAATTCTTAGCAATGAGATTATTCAAGAAATGATTCTGATAGGTGTAAGGGTGGTATATATGAATTTAGAGATACGTATATTCACTCTCCTACTGCCTTGAAGCTAGAAGCAATTGTTATGACTATAGCTCAGAAAATAATTGCAATTTTGAATTTGACTCAGCCTACACCTCCCACGAATGTTTTATCTAAGGTTTGTGTTATATGTTCGAATCCTAATCATTCCATAGCTGATTATGATTTGCAAAATGACTATCCTGCATACTATACTGAGCAAGTCAATTCTTATAATGCTATGCAGCGACCTGGTAATAATTACAACCTAACTATTACAATCCAAGGTTCTCCAAGCATCCAAATCTCTCTTGGGCCCATGGCCCATACCAAGGAGGATTGTTGTTGTCTCCCAAGCTCCTCAAGCCTATAACCATGTTAGGCCTCAATTAACCAAGTTCCTCCATCCAACACATCCAGTTTATAGGAAACGGTTAATCGTTTTATGCAGCGCATATAAAGTTTACTTAAGCAAAATTCTTAGGATATATCAGAGTTAAAAGCCACAACTCAACACTAATCTCAAGCCATCAATAGACTTTAGATAGTTGTGAGTAAGATTGCTCAGTCAGACATACCCTAAGAGATAACCAGGAAGATTTCCTAGTCAACCTATTCCAAACCCAAAGGGTCAATTTGCGGTTGGTAGCATATCTGAGCCCTGCCATGAAGATGTCCATTCTATTACTACAATAGGAATGGAAAACATGTTGAAAATCGGGTACGAATGCCCAATTCGAGTGTTGCATACCCGCCTAAGTCAAAGCAGATTGCATTTCTATTTGACAAGGAAGCTGATAAAACCTTACCTTCTAAAGATGTTCCTTTTTATTCTGACCCCGCTCAAGCATCTTATTTGCCTAAGGCACTGTTTCCATCACGATTAGCTCCGACAAAGAAAATGAACAAATGTTAACAATGTAATATAAATTTTTAAACATGTTCACATTAATATCCCATTGCTCAATGCTATTAAACAAGTTCCTACCCATGCCAAGTTTCTAAAAGATCTTTACAAACAGAAGCGAAAGCTACATGTGCAAAAGAAATTCTTCATCGTCAAGCAAGTTAGCTCAATTATTCAACACGGAACCCTGCCTAAGTATAAGGATCCCGAGTGCCCGACCATTTCTTATATTATTGGTGAGCATATGATTGATAAGACATTGTTGGATTTAGGGGTGAGTGTTAATTTATTGTCATATTTCATTTATGAGCATTTAGGTTTTGGCGAGTTAAACCGACTGAAGTTCTAAAGGATGTCAATCATAGTTCCTCGCAGTGTTATAAAGGATGTGATCATTAAGGTTGCAAAATTCTATTTTCTAATGGACTTCATAGTCCTTGATACACAACATTTTCATAATCACTCGCTCATTCTTTTGCAACATCTAATGTTATTATTAATTGTAGGAATTGAATCACAAAATTGTTATTTGTTAACATGATCGTCGAGTTCAATGTTTTTAATGTAAGTCAACAACCTCCTGAGTCTGAGGATGTCTGTGAGGTTAACATGATTGAGAGTTTGGTGGAGAATTCTTTTTTGCAGTCAGCGTTAGATGACCCCTTAGCGGTATGTTTGACTCATTTCAGTTTAGACTTCGATATTGATAATTCCATTAGGGAAGTGAATGTTTTGCTTGATTCAACCCCTATTATGGATCATGGTTATATATGAAAGCCTATAGTGGAACCATTCTCTCTCAGTGAGTCAAAACCACTCCCTTCTGAGACTATTTTGCTTCTTGACCCATTCCCCTCCTCACATTTTCATGTTGACTCATTCGATGGATACCTTCATAGTGACTCGTGCATGAAGTCCAATTCTCAATATTGTATTGATTCTTGCCTTAATCATTTTCACGATACGAATGACCTCGTAATTCAAGAAATAGTCAAGGCATTATGGAAAGATGCATCTAATGAGAGACTACATGCCATAGGTAGTGTTGATTTCAAGTTTGGTCGCACATCATCTTTGTGCAATTTATCTTGTTATGATGAGCATGTACCACCAGATACATCTATAGACATACATTTTTGCACCCCTTTCCCATTGACTCTACTTATGTGGATCCATTGTTTTTAATGGATGATTTCTGTTTCGACCATTCTACTGTGACACATATTTAATCTTCTGATTTGACACCTGACATAGGATGTCCCCTTTTAGGAGTAGGCAAGAATCATTGGTTGGATATTACTGTTTGGGACTCCTTTATGCTCTAAATCCCTACGAATTTCCTAGGAATGATAGTTCATTTGCATTTTCCCTTTGATTTTGCATGGCGCCTTTGTAGTTTTAAGTGTGTATTAGTATATGTTGTGCCGCATGTGGTTGCTACCATATTTTGGATTAATCTTTAACTTTTTAGGTTGTTGCTTAATGATCTAGTTAATATCATGGACTAAATGTCTAGGTTTGGGGGAGGGTGTTTGCTATGTTCTTTCTCTTTATTTTATGGTACATCATTCGTGAGGGAGAATATGCGACAGGTTGACGATGTCAAACCAAACGCTTCTGGAAGGCAGCCCAGCTTCAGTTGTGTCATTATGATTAGTCTAGATTGATTTTCAAGTTATTTCTATTTTGCATTCCATTCATACTCGTTAGCTCCGTAACACTTTTGACTTATAACTAGTACAATTTCTCATGATAATTTCACAATTCTTCTATTTTGAATTTTCAATGGTGGATGATCTCTTCAAAAATGGTAAAAACTTCACCATGGTAATATCACTCTAACCCTCATATTTTCTTTTTCCTTCATTTATCAGGATTATCTTTTTATACATTGAAGACAATGTTTGGTTTAGGTTTTGGGGTGGGGTTTATGAGCTTTTGTGCATTTTTCAAAATTTTGAACTGAAATATATTTCACAACTCAACCGGTTAATTGTTGTATTCTAATCAATCTCCATTGAATACGTAGATGATTTTGGTAATTGTGAAAAAAAAATTAATTTGAAAGTGCATTCAAAATCTGAAGTTCTTTTCCAATGAAGAGAATATGTTTTCAACTATGCTTTTAAATTTGAGAAAATACATGCTATCACTTGTCACATTGATATATTAATAGGAAGACATAAAGTTTGATATTATCTAAAAGTTAAATATATTTCATGAGATTTTTCAACTCGGCTATTCTTGTACTATAAGCCAAGTTAGCATAATTTGAAGTTGATGAGTAAGATATTCACTAGAAAGCCTTAGAATAATAGTGGAGACTTAACCCTTGTGAGTTTTAAGCCATTCTATTTTTCTTGAGGGATATTTAATAAACTCTGATTTTTCTTAAGTCTGCATTATTTCATTGATGATCTCATTATTCTTGTTTCTCTTATTGATTGTTCTGATAATGACATTAAAATTGGATCATTACACTAGAAGTTCTTGATTTATTTAGTTAAGATGTCAGTAATACCGACTAGAGCTTAGGAGGTGATATAGACATTTTTCTTTGAACCAGTCTCTAGCCTTTAACTTACCCATTAATAAATATACGTTTGCAGGCCTTTGAGCATTTATAGTATTTTCTTTGTTAATCTCATTTCCATTATCTACTCCAATTATAGACTAATACCCAATATTATTTTTTTATCCTTACCCAATTTCTCTAAGAATGTGTATGGATGATATATTTTTTGAATGGGCAAATAGAAAGAGCTGATACTAGATATTCCATGAATCCTCAAGGCTAAAATGTTTTATTGTCTAGAAGGGGAAAAACATGTAATTGATAATTAAAAAAAATGATTGATGCTTCAAAATATATGTACATATATATGAAGAAGAATTTCGAATGAAGAAAAATTAATGGTGTACAATATTGGTTTATTATTCAATGCCCTATATGTTTATTAAATGGTGTATCCATTATCAAAAAATTTATATATCATATTTCGTTCTTGTTAGGCATAATCCAAACCATATTATAACCTAATAAAGACGTAATTGATCTTAAGTAAATATTTGGTTCATAGACGTGAAAACTAAATAGACAAGAACTATGGTATTTGATCCAACATTCTCAAAATTAATTGATATTGTTGTCCATGAGATCACATTCATTTCATTTTTTGAAAAGTCTATTTTTCATGATAATTGAATATGAGATGTTTGTGTTTCCATAATTTATTATTTTCCTCACATATAAACTGAGTGATAAATTCTAAATCTCTGAGTGACATGAGAGATTTATTTAACTTTTGGATACAATTTAGTCGTATCATTACTGTGAAATTGAGAGTTATGTTGATGAGGCTATGCACGCACACACACAAACTTCGAGTTGAGAATGATGATGAAATTTATTTAACTTTTGGATACAATTTAAATTATTGCTAAAATCTGTTGATATATTATTGTGACACTGTTAGTTGTTTTCTTGAAAATTTTGGCAATTAGATGATTACTCTAAGGAAAATAAAGGAGAGTGACCATGTGACTATATTTTTGCCTTTTTTAAGAGTAGGTTTTCTTTTATTGAATCAATAATGTTTGTGGGTAACATTTCTAGAAACTCTCATGTGACTATAACTCCTCCACTAGAGGTAATGTAGAGGTTGAAAGTTTTATTACATGTTTAAGATAAGTGTAGTAGATGATTCCTGCGAAAGTGAATTAAGATTTTATTTTTGTTTTGCTCGAGGACTATCAAAATATAGGTATGGGGATTTTTGATATTCACATAATTTATACTCAAAGTACCTTATAACTTATATTTGTTAGTATTTCGAATATCGTATTTCATTCTAATTATTTCATTTTCATGTTTTTATATGATTGGGAGCTTAAACGGTGAAATTACATCAAAGTGGAAGAAATTATTTGACAACCTCAAAGAGTGGTACAAAGTGATGATGACGGGTGAAATTAGGAGGAACAATTAACAAACCTATCTTAACCTAAACCCAAGCCCAATGCTAACCTAAATTCCCAACTCTCTTTATTCTCTTTACTGCCCAACAATCCAGGGCTCCTCTTTTCACGCCTTTTTTTTTCTTCTCTATTTTTTCTAGCAGCCACCCTTCTCTCCCTTTCCATCTCGCCTTCTCTGCGTATCGCATCTCACTCGCTAGAAAGACCAGCGACTATCGTACCACCCCATTTCGCCACCATCTCTTTCCCTGTTCTTCTTAATCAATTGTTCTTCCATCACGCCATCTCTTCACATCTCACTTACAGTCACCACCTCGCCACAAATTTTCTTTTTCGCGTCCCAACCAAACACACACAAAGAACGACCTCCTCCCCTGTTCCATTCGCTCCCTTTCTTTGTCTGATTTCTCCACCCACAAACTCCTCCTCCTTGATCGCCAACCTTCACTTTTGGACAATTCCTATCTCCATCGATCCTTGTTCTTCTCCTCCCTCTCTTCATTGTTAGTCTTTGCAACCACCCTTTTTCTTCTTTTATTTCTTCTCCCTCTGAATCACGCAGCCGCGAGACACACACATATTACTTAGTAGAATTTTCTCATGTCTTTTATTGTTATTCGATGCATTATATGATTTGACATTAGGTTGATTTGTAAACAAACACATATTACTTTCATCGTGTTTGTTATGCATCCATGGTAGTTAAAATTATTCTATGTTTTTGTTTAAGCGTGTTTTCTTCGCATTAGTTAAACTTGTGATTAGTTGTGCCTTAAACAGACAATTAATGCTAGGGGTTTGCATATTTGCTAAAATCAGTCTATTTCATTACTAGTTAAACCTATGATTAGTTGTGCCTTAAACAGTCAATTAATTCAAGGTGTTTGCATCTTTACTAAAATCAATCAAAATCATTGCTAGGAGACAATAATTGACATTTGTATAATTTATGAACTTTTGATGATTCAAAATCTTAGCATCTCTCTTTGATTCACAAACTCAAGTTTCAGTTGTTTTTCTACTTTCTATTAGTTTAGAAATTTTTTATTGTTGTAACCCCCTTTCAAATTGGTTTAAATAGATTGTAGTTTTCAATTGTGTCTTCAATCCTTGTGGATTGACCGATATTTGTCATTGTCTACTAGTTAGGCAACCGTGCACTCGATGTATAACAATCAGGTCAAATTAGCCTAATAATTTAGGTTTGTATAATCTGCATCAGTCCGTAGTGGACACTGGGAGCTCAGACAATATCATGTTCCTGGAAGCATTTCGCATGATGCAGGTGAGAGAAGAGGAACTGAATACTAGGTGATGGTTGGCTTCAGCAGCGCCCGAAGTTACTCAGTCGGGAGCATCAACCTACAAGTAGGAGCAAGGGAACCTATGAAGCCCCTTATGACGGAGTTCATCGTGGTAGACACCCCCTCCACATACAATATAATCCTAGGAAGACCTTGGCTCCACCAAATGGGGGCGGTTGTTTCCACACGGCACCAGTGCCTCAATTACCCTATCAACGGAGATACGATAACTAGCAAGGGAGATCAGTCTTCTGCCAGGGAATGTCATTACTTGGTGATGAAGCTATCAAGTAAGTAACCACGATGGCCCAAGTTCTCCTAAAGAAATATGAACCAACAAACCAAGGGCTTACTGGTAAGGAACATCGAGGGCAGCATGTAGCACTTTTAAAACGGATCAATAAAGGTAATATCTTTAAAAGCGACCTATTCCACGCTCAACTCCTTCTACAGGGGAATACTCGGTCCTAATACGAGGGCCAAAATGTTGGACATGCAACGAGCCTAGCCCCAATAAAAGAGACGACAGCTTGCCGCATAAGTGGCCTAGTCTGCCTAAGGAACCGAGGTATGATACGGCAGGTCGAGCTCAATCTTCGAACAGCTCATTGCCCATCAATGCTTGATCCTAACACGGGGACTGAAATGAGGCACAAGTGGTCAAGCCTTTTCCTATTCAGGATGTCTACAAGTTGCTACATAAGTGGCCTAGTTCCTTAGGAGCCAAAGCAGCGCAAGTGCGGCTCGGACCCAATCCACGTACAGTCCACTCCAAATATGTGAACCCAGTCCACGAACATTTCACTGGAAGCAGGCGAGTCCAGACCACAAACAATTCACTGCTCCTAAGATAGCCTAGTCTGACCGCAGGTCAATGATGGCACACATGCAAACTGCAACTAGTCCACGGATAGTCTGTCGCAAGTGAGCGAACCCAGTCCACGAACTATTCCCCGCAAGTGAGCGAGTCAAGTCGCACAGATGACTAGCCACTCCTAAGATAACCTGGTCTGATTACAGGGATCGAAATGGCGGACAAACGGTCGAGCCTAGCCTCGTTGAAGGCGACGACGGCTTGCCGCACAAGTGACCTAGTCTTCCAAGGAGCCAAGATACGACGCATCAGATTGAGCCCAGTCCACGGACAACTCATTTCTCAAATAAAGTCTAGCCTAGACAGGTGTAAAAGGCTTATTCCCAATGCAGGTCCTCCCAAAGACTAAGCTAAGGGAATACAGGGACCTAGCCCGTTCGGGCAGAGATGGTTACTCAGCAGCCCATGTTTTGTTCGGGATTGAAGTATATTATAAAGTCTAGCCTAGATAGGTGTAAAATATTTTTTTCAACGCAGGTTCTTTTTCAAAGATTGAGCTAAAGGAATACATGGACCTAGTCTTTTGGGGCAGAAATGGTTCCTCAGCAAGCCAACTCCTGTTTAAGATTGGGGCATATTATAAAGTCTAGCCTAGAAAGGCATTAAAGACTTACTCCCAGCTTAGGTCCTCTCAAGGACTGAACCTGAGGAGTATCGGAGCCTAGCCTGTTCGGGCAAAGATGGTTCATCAACAACTCAACTCATGTTAAGGATTGAGTTATATAACAAAGTCTTGCCGAGACAGGCATGGATCCTCCTAACTTAGGTCCTCTCAAAGACTGAACATGAGGAGTACAGGGGCCTAGCCAATTCTGGCAAAGATGGTTCATCAGCAACTCAACTTCTGTTCAAGATTGAAGTATATGATAAAGTTTTGCCTAGACAGGCGTAGAAGACTTCTTTCCAGCTCAGCTCTTCTCATGGACCAAGCCAGAGGAATAAATAAACCTAGCATGTTCGGGCAAAAATGATTCCTAAGCAGCCCAACTTATGTTCAGGATTGTGGCATATTATGAAATCTAACCCAGATTAGTGAAAGAAGACTTGCCCTCAGCTTAAATCTTCTCAAGCATTGAGCAAGATATGTACAGGAACCAAGCCCGTTCAGGCAAAGAAGGTCCCTCAGCAACCCAACTCCTGTTCAGGATTGGGGTCTAAATAGAAGGCCTAGCTGAGACGGGTGGATACTACTTTTCACCTCAAGACCTCTAAAGGGTTGAGCCAGATAAATGCAAAGAGTCCAGCCCATTCGGGCGAAAATGACTCCTCGACAACCTAGCTCCTATTCAGGAGTAAGGCGTATTATGGGATCCCGGACCAAAAAGGCAAACAAAACTCCCTTTTGATTCAAAGTTCTCATCAGGACAGACAAGACTGCAGGTATATGGTACCAAACTTCAGTCTAACAATAGATGGTTTACCAAGGAACCTAATCTCTACAAAGGCAGAGACCAGGAAGAAAGTGCAGTCTTCGACATGAGGATAGCTCTTATGCAGGCTCGATTACTATGGGAGATAGTAATAACATCATTAAGGAAGCATGACCCGAACAAACAAAGTTGACTACATTACAACTTAACTCTTACAGAAGATTAAGTTATTACTTTTGAAAAAACATGAGCCCGAACAAGCTAAGAAAGGGTTACATTGTAGACTCTACTTTAGGTGGAGATAAATACACCAATCTACTTAGCCTCTACTCAGCCTAATCTAAATAGGAATTGGAAATGGCAAAGTACGAGAGCTACATGCAAATACATAAAGAAAAGACAAAAAAAGAATTTTCTCATTAATAATTATTTTTTCATAATAAAATCGTTCATGTAATGGGAGTAGAGTCAAGAACATTCTCCTGCAACTCAGAACCTCAAGGTTGGCAGTAGGCTTCGGAACAATCGGATCAGAAATCGTTTTCACAACAGGCAGATAGGCCTCAGGGCCACTCTGCGATAAAGAAGAGGACCAATCCTCTTCAAAATGGGCAAATGCCATCGGCTGTAGGAGAAAAGGTTCCAATCAGCATGATCTTGCGCAATATAATCCAGCAAATCTAGCCTACCGAAAACAAACTTGCAGAAATCAATAACAGTGGCATCAAGGAACTCCTTTTCCTTGACCGCCCATTGAGCCTTCAAGCCAAACAACTCTCCATGTGCTCTCGATAGGCCACTCTCGCAGTCTACCAGCCTGTGCTTAGCCAAAACTCGGGTTGCGCATTCGGAGTCCCAGTCTTAAGTAAGTTGTGACACTTGTAGCAGAACATGTCATAGAGTTCCTTCTACCGAGAAAATTCAGCGCGTTCATGATCTAGAACACTCTAGATTTCAGCAGTAGACTTCTAGGCAAATACCATACAATCAACAGCCTCCATCTGTTCAACTACCAATGTGTCCCGATCCTCCCGAACTCCCTCAAGCTCGATCATCAAATCGGTCTTGGCAGCCAAGGCCTCATTTAGACTCTTCTGAACTCCTTTCAGAAAGATTTCCACTTCTGCCAGAGTAGTCAAAGCCTTGTCCAGACTCTAGCGGGCATCTCGTAGCTGAGCTTCCAAGCTGTAACAGATGATCAACTGCTTTCCCAGCAAATCCATTTCAAATAAGGCACCGAAAAGCTGCTATTGTTGTTCTACAAATGATCTCTCAATGGCATAGACTATGTTCCACGCAGAATCCACTTTAATGCCCATCATCCTAGCATGCGTCAGGTGGGCCATCTCCTGATAGGAAACAGGAAGTTCAATTAAGAGCCCAACAACAAATAAACATGTATTAACTCACTTGCATGAGTTGTTTTAGCCCTGATTAAGATAGTCTCCCACGGGTATCTCATCCAATGGTAGACGATCAACCAGACGGGAAAAAGACTTTTTCAGAAGCTGCAAAGATTTGTTCCTCTGATCAACCTCTTAGTGCCACACATGTCGACCATCAGAGCTGAGGTGGATAGCGCCCGAGCCACAAAAGTTGACATGAGTGTCGGAATGGAGGACTTTGGGGTCAATGATGAGTCTCGCACACCTAACAATTATGACATTCGAAGAGGGAGCAAACTCTGTGACTCCCTTCCATTTGCCAGTAGCAGGCAGCAAGAAAGCGGAGTGAGCCTGAAAACTTGGGTCATCCGAAGCCGCCAATGGGTCACGAGTAACGCCCCTTGGAGCATGAAACTCTAAACCTAAGTCACCACCAGTGAAAGCCTCATGGTGGCATCAAGAAGACGAGCATTATAACGCTCAAGCTACTTTTCATTTATATTACTAGGGGCGTCCACCCCAGCAAAACTAAGTTGTTCCTCCTCAAAGGAAGATATCGTAGCAATAAGGCAAGAGGTAGACTGTCAGGCTCAAGCACTGTCTCATCAAAAGCACGAAAAGGTACCACTGGTCGGGAGTGTTCAACAAGTTCCTCTTCGTAATAGACAACGAAGCGAAAAAGGCAGCCTGGGCAGCCCCAACCTTAACATTTTTGGACTTACGAGCTGTGGGAAGCAACTCTTCCACCGCCTTCCTCTTAGACGGACTACAATTCCTTCCAACTATCTTCTTTTGCGTCTCGAACAATCTGACACTAGAAGAAGAGCCCGTCGGAGCAACCAACACTCGACCCACCCTACCGACCTTATCAAAAAACAAACTATTGCGCTCGATAAATGCAACAACAAGTGCATCTGAAAAGGGCATAAGCGGCAGGGAGACAAAATCAGCTTTAGCTATCTCCTTTTTAGGGAAATAGCAACGGCGTCGTGCCCCCTAATAGAAAATAATAGGTGGCACGACAAACATATAATGAGCATTATACCAAAATCATCAAACAAGAAAAGTCAGAGGACTTACTAACGTTCTTAAAGTTGCGATAAACCAACCAATTCTAATGGTTGAAGTACCCAGACCGCATAGAAGCAAAAAAATAGTAACGCTGCCAATTCTTCGTGTCAATTGAATGCATGCCCGGTAAAGCAAGAGGCCTTCACCAGCCAACAGGTGTCATAGCTGCTTGTCCTGATAGGAGCCATGAAATGAATCAACCTAAGCATCAGGAGGAGCCCAGCAGCCTTCGCCCTAGCCAAGGTGGCAATCAGAACCCTCTACCCATTTGGTGCCAATTGGGCCAAAACGATACCATGGAATGACAAAAATTCTCAATAATTTCAGGAAGAGGGAAGCGCAGGCCCACTCTGAACATGGCCTTATACAGAGCTATGTACCTTTCCCTTAGGGTTATCGGAGACTCGCCATCGCAAATGAGGGTTAACATTAAATTAATAGGGATATGATACCGACTGCGAAGGTCGAGGAGATCCCTCACCGTCATCAGAGACGTTCCAAAAAACTTGGTACAAGCCGCAAGACGGTCAAGTGAGAATCGATAAGTCATGATCGGTAAAAAGTTTGCACCTAACCCAACTGATGAGAATTTTTGTAATACCCTGAGTGGGCGGGCTTTGAGGCTGACAGCTTCATGTGTGGGCGGGCTCAGGAGGCTGGCAGACTACCAAGTGTGGGCAGGCTTAGAAGCTGGCAGGCTACTAAGGGTTTATAGTCTCACATCGTCTAGGTGAGGGAAGGATATGTGCTATGTATGTACGAGATTAGATCCACGTGACACAACGCATTTTAAAGCCGTGCGGGTAGTTAGGTTGGGCCCAGAGCGGACAATATTGTTTCATGTGGATCGGGTCGTGAAAAAAAGGTATCAGAGTCGGACCCTGCCGGAAGTCTGCCAACGGGGATGTTGGGCCCTAAGGGGGGTGGATTGTAATACCCTGAGTGGGCGGGCTCTGAGGCTGATGGACTACCTTGTGTGGGCAGGCTCTAAACCTGGCAGCTCCATGTGTGGGCGGGCTCAAGAGGCTGGCAGACTACCAAGTGTGGGCGGGCTTAAAGGCTGGCAGGCTATTAAGGGTTTATAGTCTCACATCGCCTGGGTGAGGGAAGGATATGTGTTATATATGTACGAGTTTGGATCCACATGACACAACGCGTTTTAAAGTCGTGCAGGTAGTTAGGTTGGGCCCAAAGCGGACAATATTGTTTCATGTGGATCGGGTCGTGACAATTCTAGACTAGAAAACAGGAGCTCAAGCAGGGAAAAAAGTCAAATTCTCTCGAAGATGGTCTATATATACTTGGCTTGCAGGTAAAGCAATCACCAAAAATCGGTGCACAAGCAATAACTGCAGCTCAAGAGTCGGAAAGGCGCCGAAAATATATCATCATGACCTCGCATAGGCCCCTAAGCATAGACAGTTAGTGGCTCAGTATGTAGACCACTAACAAGGGGGAGTAGTTGGTGGGACATCAATCAATCATAAAATCGCAACCATAATTGTGGCATGGGCTAACCCTTGCATGTAAAAGGCTTCAACGTAGTACCAGGCGGACCCATGCACAAATTGTTGTTCAACCCGTAAGTCATGTGCTCAGGCCCAAGACACGCCAGCCCATGAGGCACGCATCTTAGGGCTTGGCCCAGGACAATAAGACCCGAACAACAAATCTCAGAGACGTTCCAAAAAACTTGGTACAAGCCGCAAAACGGTCAGGTGAGAATCGAGAAGTCATGACCGAAAAAAAGTTTGCACCTAACCCAACTGACGAGAATTCTTGTAATACCCTGAGTGGGCGGGCTCAGGAGGCTGGCAGACTACCAAGTGTAGGCGGACTTAGAGGCTGGCAAGCTATTAGGGGTTTATAGTCTCATATCGCCTAAGTGAGGGAAGGATATGTGTTTTATATGTACAAGTTTGGATCCACATGACACAACACGTTTTAAAGTCGTACGGGTAGTTAGGTTGGGCCCAGAGCGGACAATATTGTTTCATGTGAATCGGGTCGTGACAGAATGGTATCAGAGTCGGACCCAGCCGAAAGTGTGCCAACGAGGACGTTGGGCCCTAAGGGGGTGGATTGTAATACCCTGAGTGAGCAGGCGCTGAGGCTGATGGACTACCTTGTTTGGGAGGGCTCTGAGGCTGTCAGCTCCATGTGTGGGTGGGCTCAGGAGGCTGGCAGGCTACAAAGTGTGAGCGGGCTTAGAGGTTGGCAGGCTACTAGGGGTTTATAGTCTCACATCGCTTGTGTGAGGGAAGGATATGTGCTATATATGTACGAGTTTGGATTCACATGACACAATGTGTTTTAAAGCCGTGCAAGTAGTTAGGTTGGGCCCAGTGCGGACAATATTGTTTCATGTGGATCGGGTCGTGACAATTCTAGACTAGAAAACAGAAATTTAGGCAGGGAAAAAAGTCAGATTTTCTCGAAGATGGTCTATATAGACTTGGCTTGCAGGTGAAGCAATCACCAAAAATCGTTGCCCGAACAACGAATCTCAGAGGTTTAACAGGCCCGAGATCCACTCGCACGAAATCAATTCTTAGTATAATCAAGCATTGGGTCCTAAACAAAGCCAAGTGCCGAAGAAACCAGTCATGCACAGGTGAGATCTTTTGCGAGATCCCTTCCCTCTATCACGCCTTCGATCGCAGGGACAGTTGGAGTAGGAACACTCGCTATCAGAGATGGTGAAATGAGGAAAAAAATGTACGCAAACACATTGCAATTTACATACAGTCTTCCCTCTTCATTGCATCAATATCTAACTTAAGCATCGGAGTGCGTTCGGCCACAACAACGATGGTCACTGGCTTAACCGCTGCACGTTTTTGCAGGTCAGATATCGTCGAGATCAGTGATGACAGATCTAAACACATCACTATCTAATAGTAATATTCCATAATAAGCTAATGCTCATAGTAACAAATCTGTAAGTTGGTTTAGAACAAAATGGAGGAAATAAACTCTTGATCAAGGTAAGAAGAATGAGCAAGTGGAAAAGTATGTTCATAAGAGGAAGAATGAGTAGGGGACCGAAATTAACTCGAAAAACGTGGCTGAAGATTTTCCAACTATTCACAAGGAAATGGAGATAAAATAATGCTAAGATTGAAAGTCGGAAAAATCTGTTGAGGGTTGAGATTCATTTCCTCTAATGGCATATTTGTAAATATAAAACATATAGAAAAACAAATAAAATGAAAATTTTGTGAAAAAAGTTAGTTGAATGTACATGTGGCGGGAAGAGAAAATTTTGCGTTTTTTCTCAAAAATTAAAAATGTCATAACTATTTACTTGGTTGTCGAATTTTGGTAATCTTAGTATCGTTGGATTGCATTTTTAAATATTTTTCCAATGAAACCAATAATCAATACTAACGCTAAAACTTTAGAAATATATATAATTTACTATTAAAAACATCTAATGCACGTCATTAGTATTTTTCAAAGGATGAAATGGGTATTTTAATGCTCATTCAAACAAAGATTTTTTAATCAAAGTTTGGGGAGAACTCACGTGTGCGGTTGTATTTGTATATATATATATGTATTGTTTTTTTTTTTTTTTTTTTTTTTTGAAAATTTAGATAGAGTTTGACTCTAATACCCCAACTAGTTACAGTACATACTTCCTAACACTAGTAGAACTTTGTGTAGTCTGCCTACGTTAAGAGAATTATATTTTCACTGTTAGGGTGAAGAGATCGACTTAATCCTGTTTTAAGTGTTTGAGTAGTTTGTAAGATGGTTGTCTTGGTGAAGTTAATTTCACTGTTTTAAGTGTTTGAGTAGGTTTATTTCTCTTTCTCAACATAGAAGAGTTGTTTAGTTGGAATTTTTTCTTAAGGAGGAGCTTTGCAGATCAAACGAGTCGTCTTGGTGAAGTTATTCTCATTGTTTTAATCCAGTTTTAAGTGTTTGAGTAGGTTTGTAAAATGGTTGTATTGGTGAAGCTATTTTTCATTGTTTGAGTGGGATTCTAATTGAGAGTCGTTTTATATAATATAAGAAGGAGCTCTGCAGATCAAACAAAGTTTCATCAATTTTCTCCCACGTAGAGAGAAAAAGAAATCAAGAAATCATGGGTAAGAAAGCATGGCTTTTGATTTTGGCGCTCACAATCTCTTTACTTGTGAGTTACACGTCGGCCAGGAACGAAAAACCCACCCCCACCCCCTTGTTTTACTCCCATCTTCAGTACGATTACTACGCCGAGACTTGCCCACGACTTGAGAACATTATTCTAACAAAGATGAAGAAGTGGTACAACCAAAGACCTGATGTTGCACCAGTTCTGTTACGCTTGCTTTTCCATGATTGTTTCATTAAGGTAGTTTGTTCTTTCCTGTTTGTGTGTGTGTTTTAATAATGATTTCTTATTATTTCATATTTTTTTAATCTTAATTTTGATTATTATTTTCGTTTATGCATGTTCTGCATTATTGTTATTTGCTTCGGGATGAGTTGATTGATTGGCATCGTTCTTTCTTACTGTTTCTGGATGTTTATTTGTTACAGGGCTGTGATGCATCTGTTTTATTGGACCGCGCTAATGGATTTGAAGTCGAGAAAGACGCTTCGCCCAATCTGACTCTGAAAGGTTTTGATATTATTGAAGACATTAAATCGGAGATCGAACGAGTATGCCCTGAAACAGTTTCTTGTGCAGATATTCTTGCTCTTGCTGCTCGAGATGGAGTTGCTATGGTAACTTGTTTTCATATCAATATGTACATGAGTTTCTCATTCAACTCTATTTCTCCTAGTTGTTTCAATTGTTTATTTATTTTTATTTTTATTTTTTGGCAATGCAATGAAACAACAGGTTGGGGGTCCTTTCTATCCTCTGTACACTGGAAGGAGAGATAGTAAACACTCATTCCCCAGCGTAACTACTGAGCTTCCTAATCCTCAGGACAATATCTCCACTATCCGGGGTTTATTTAATAGCAGAGGATTCACCGATAGGGACACCACCGCTCTGTTTGGTAATGTAATCTAGCTTACTTTCGGTTTTGTTAGCTATTCAGATCTTAATTGAAGAAGACTAGCCTCCTCTACTTCTTTTCTTAAGCTAGCTAGACACGCTCTTCTATCTTGATTGAGTAATCAAATTGGTTATTAATTTTTTTTTTTTTTTATTCATAGGTGCTCACAGTATTGGAACCATTCACTGTCAATTCTTCCGTAATCGCCTTTACAACTTTAATAGAACTGGTCAACCAGACCCATCTCTTGACACTGGATTCCTTAACCGGTTGAAGAACAAATGTACCACTAAGACAAAGAATATGACAGAGGAGCCAGGCATGGAGTTGTATGATGATATGGCAGATGGATCGGCATTTAGTAACCATTACTACACTGGTTTGATGAAAGGGAAAAGTATTCTACGTGCAGATGAGCAGTTGATGGCCAACAATGAAACTGTGAAGATGGTCCAAGCCTACTCATCAGATGTCTCAGTGTTCAGACGGGATTTTGCACGGGCAATGACGAAGCTCTCACATTATCAAGTTCTGACTTTTCCACGGGGTCAGATTCGACAAAAATGCTCCATGGTTCTAAAAATATAGTATAAGAGGTATCTCACTATTTAGGTACTAATTTTCATGTTTGTGAAGTAGGTTTATTACTTGCTTTGACATTTGGTGACATAAGATTTGTTTCAACTTTTTTTTTTAGCATTTTATTAGCAGTTTCAATACAATTCAATACAATATAATGTGTTTCCTGATGAGTAACTTGGATATTTATCTGCTTTCTGTTATTTGTTGTTTGCCTAATGGGAAGGAATATAATTGTTGATTGCATGAAAAACTTTTCATGAAAAAATTCTTGAAAGGAATCAAAAACTTGCAAGATAACCTCCTATGGATTAGGCATCTATTTGAAATACCAGTGCAGTTCAGATTTATATATATGCCGTTGTAGAGCTGCCGATGGCATTCCACCTGAAATTCAACAACCTAGATAAGCAATACCAAAATGCGAAGAAGCACAAGAAGGGGGAATACAATTAAGTAGACTCCTCTCTGGAATCTGGTCATCAGCCACTCACGTTTATCCTCCTTCCTCATCAGGGTTGTCCACGCTCGACCATATTTTTTGTGTTTCTCCATTAATGATTGCAAATAGGGATGGCAATGGGTCGGTTCATGTTTGACTGGTCATCGAATTAATTTTAGAAATTTGGTTAGAACTGTGAGTTGAGTTATTATGAGCACTTATCCAGCGGTCTTTTAAAATATTATCACATTTCAAACTCACGCCCTTTTGTTCAAAAGAAAGAAAAAAAAAATCATACCCACCCCCTTCTCATCCCTAGATTCTGGGTGGTTTTTTCTTCCATCAATTGTCATTATCGATAAACCCAAGACTTTTGAATACTCACATGGGGGGTTAACATTATTAACATGCTAATATTGTCAAACAACTTTATTATTCATAATCACGGTTAAGTTGTATTTAGTATAAAGAACTAATATTCACTGTCAGTGCTAGAACTTTAAAAAAAAAAAAAAAAAAAAAAAAATTTGAAAGGTAAAACTAAATAATCTCAAATCGGGGCAATCTATAATTATAAATAATACGTGGGGATTAAGTTATTAGTTTATTTTTATAGATTATGTTTAGAGGAGAAAATGTGTTTTGGTTATTTAGCATGGATAAAGTTGGTATTATAAAAAGCTATGGCAGAAAATATAACTCAGTGTAGAAAGCAATTTTGTCAATTTCAAGGGGAGAAATTGTAATTACCCACCAACTTTAAGGTTTATATTAATGAAGAAACATAGAAGTAGAAATTATAAGATTACATACTATGTAATCATTCTACCAAAATTGCATAAAGTCCAAGGTAAATTAATTATACTTTCATCTCATGATATTCTCATTGTGTTTCCCTAATATATTCAGAATTTCAGATATAAGCAGCATCTTAGAGGGTGAAAAAAGGAGGTGTTTGGAAATGGCTCTGGCACATTGGAAAGCTTGATAGGAAGGCAGTGGAGCAGTTGAGTTTGAGGAGGCATGCAGTCTTGCAAGTTATACTTGTCCCTCTCCCTCCATCGAAAAGCTTGCCCTCAGAAACTAACTCAACTCCCACATATTTTCTGAAAATTTGATGCACGAGACTGAAAAGAAGTTGACCACTGGCCAAAATACAGAATACCAAATCCACTCCATTCTGATATACAATAGTGAAACTTTAGTCACCCAAACCCACTGGGCTTAAACTAATTTGGGCTACACTTCACACCTAAAAGATGGACCAATTACATCATGAGTTCAGCTTCCTCTCTACCCAAAAATTGCAGGCTTGCAAAATTATTCTGTTTACAGAATGTCATGAGGCCACTTCTACTGCCCCCACATCCAATTCCCTCAAACTTAAACTTGTAAAGTTTGAGTTCAATTAGCCTCTTATAGCAGCAGCTGATCTTTACATGTTAATTGGTATTCCATAATGGAAACTGCATTATCATATTACACCCCGAGTCTGCAATACAATTTCTTCAGTATGCAAATAGGATCGTGAAACAAGACCAAGGTCTGGTTGAATAAGAAACTTCTTCAGTTTATTGCTCATAAACCTCCACAGTGTCACTCATGCTGAAGTTTTACACGTACTTGGTAGTCCATAATGGGAAACTGCATTATCACAACTAGATAAAAAATAAAAAAAAATCTGCAATATAAGTAGGACTATGTACAAGAAACTTCTTCAGTTCACAGCTCATAAACCTCTGCAGTGCCAATCCTAATCATTACTCCTCAAGTATTTATCAAATAAATGACCGAGAGATGGAGACCTCAGAAGTTCCCCAAGACAAAATAAAATATTTCCCAAATATATGATATGCCAAAAGCTCTAGCATGTCTTCACAAAGGAAACATCACCCTTCCTAGCTACATAGAGATGTATAATCACATCCTCCCTTTCAACCTCTAATCCTCTGGCTCTCTCTCATCTCAAGGTGTTATCACAGGAGACAATGAACCACTGTTTAACCGTAATTAGTTGTCAACAAATCATTATCACAATCATTCAACATTTTCTAGAAATGTGAACCCGGTTAAACTTGTAAATGCGACTCCACCCCAATACAACATGCCTCAGAAATGTCGATCTAAGAACACTTGGTTTCCCCAGATCCTAGAGACAAATCTTAAATCAATCAAGTACAACTTGGACTGACACAACAACACCTTATGTATACGTTGGAGCCTCTCAGTGTGGCTCTCTTTACTTGAAAAAAAAAAAAACTTTAAAAAGTGCCATTCATTCACATAAGTTCAAATTAAAGGCAATAATGGCTTATGTATAGTAGGTTTTTGCTTAGCTGAAATTACGCATCATGATTCGAAATTTTCCTGTGCCTAATCTTGATTGTCAAAGGTGTGGTGTGTGTCAGACTTAGAAGAGAAAGTCACCAATAATTTTAAGCTAAGCTAAATGGGGCTTAGTAGGATGTCAAAAAAAGTAGAACACGAGAATAGAAATAATTGAATCCAGTCCAGATAATAAACCTATCATAACTTTTATTAGTTAGCTCTCATAGCAGAAGAAACTCGATCTAGTACTGATATATTTCTCCGAGTACTGATATATTTCTCCCACGTCCCAACAAAACATACATTCTAGACATCCATAATTGTATCATGCTCAAAATGTCATGGTCACACCACTCTTCCATCAAAACACCGTATTTGCTATAAAAAGCTTCTTAACAAGCAAACCAACATGAGCCCTTCTAAAACTAAAAATTTCCCACAAGAGGTTAGTTAGACTTCACAGTGTTAATGAATACTCAAATATGACTTTGAAACATCTACCTCGCAAGAATGCGGAACTAGAAACCCATGCAAGCCGTCATTATTGAACAATCCTGAAACTAGAATAATTTGGTAAGAGGGAATCCTTCACCTAATCACATCTTAGACCACACAACTAAAATGTCGGTCTTTAAACCACAAACTTCAAACTTAAACAGAATCGTTCAAGTCTTTAAACCACAAACTTCACACTTAAAGAGAGCCATTCAATGCAATCTAACATAATGAACTACAGACCAAAATAAAGTTTGGCTAAACTTCAAATGCATTCTCAAGACAGTACAATATGACCACAAATTGAAATTTCAGAATACATAGACTTTTTGTGGGCTATCTCATATCTTTGTATATCATCCTTAATTCCTTATAGAACTGCAACTACATTCAAAGCTATCCAAAAGTCAAGTGATTTAACTTGAGACGATGGTTGTAAAAATTTCAAATTCTGTGGATTTCATGAGAATATAATAATGAGCAAGATCACCCTCACAAAATATTAGCAATAACAATATTCCATAAGTAAAAGTCTACTTATGAACCAATTTTTTCAAATTATCAATCATGGAACAATGTGGCTAACCACACTAGTTTAAGGTAACCGGTTTTAAAAAGGAAGATTTAGTGACAATAATCTCAAGAGTGAGAAATAGGCATCAAATTGTTTAGGTACGACCAAGGATTGTGTTTTCGCGAAATTTTCGTTTTTTTGAAATCACGAAAAGAAAAGGGGCAAAAGAAAAAACACATCTTTTCGAGGGTTTTTTCGAAAAATTTCGAGATTTTTTCGTAAATTTTTTTTTTGTAAAAATACAAAAAACGCCTACCAAAAATTACATTTTTTCAAGAGTTTTTTTAAAAATTTTAGGGTTTTTTTCTAATTATTTATTATTTTTTAAACCACCCCCTGATCTTCTAATTATCATTTCTTCTACTTGTGTATTGATTTTTTAAACCACCCCCTGATTTTCTAATTATATATTAATTTATGTTTGATTCATTTCTTGGTATTTAGGCTTCATTTAATGTGTTTGTTTCATTTATTAGTATTTAGGCTTCATTTAATGTGTTTAATATATTTATGTTTGTTTCATTTAATGTGTATAATATATTTATTTACTAACATTGTTTTTCACATATTTCATATACCCTCGAAATTCATTATATATATTCATGTATCCTCGACATTTTTTACGTTTTTTCTTTACAAACGAAGTATTTCTCGAAATATTTCTTAAAATCAGGAAACCAAAATCAACTCGAAAAACAAAATCACAAGCCTTGGGTATGACATTTATGTAAGTTTGACAGAGCTGCTATAATGTCCTCATTTACACAGGGGAAGTAGATTAATAATGATGACTAAATCACCCTCACAAAATATCAACCATATTCTATAAGTAAAAGTCTACTTAGGAAACACTTCTCGAATTATAAATTATCAATTACGTGGCTAATCAAATTATTTAAAGGTGACCGGTTTTAAATAGGAAGACTTTAGTAACAATAATCTCAAGAGTCAGGAGAGAGCCGGCAGATAAAAACAGGCATCAAATCATTTATGTGAGTCTGATTTACAGCACCCCTAGACAACATGTCAATACCAATTCAAATGACTTCTCTTAAATATTGTACACTAAATGCTTCAGCACACCATAGCAGACAGTTAAAGAATTGATTATGGGAGATCCCAAATAAAGCTCTGGCGTTAAAGTTATTCCTTGGCCTCATATTGTCAGTAACGTCATTGAGAGTTATTTATAACATACCTCCTAAGACTGGGTGTGGCAATGTATGCTCAAATGTGAAGAAGCCTTTGGAGACTTAAAAGAAGCTGTGACAGAGAACATGTCCTTCAACATCTGACTCCCCAGTGTTTCAAGTTGTGACAGAGAACATGTCCTCCATGACCTTCATATGCCTAAAACATCTCATTCCCAAGTTTCGATCAATATTTTTAACTCTTTTCCATGCGATTGATGCGACTCTTTGCAAATGATCAGATAATGACACTGTGCTCCTAGGACACTTACCACCCATTACACCTTCAATGCAACCAATCTTTCACATAACTTCTGCTCTCAGATGTTTTCATTTGAAAAGTAAGCACACGAGATACGCAGTTATGATTACTTAATGTCTCATTTATATTCCATTATGTTTTGCATGAGTTGATAATCAAAATCCCTGCAATACTACCATCTTATGCTCGCAACTTCCTAAGAAAGTATTCCATCCAAACAAAGTTTCACAACCAATATATGTATCAAGAATCTCCATCTCCCACCAAGTCCTTAAACAATCCATTATCCCTGTTAAATTTATGCACTTACATTTGACATTTTCTTTATCATCAAAATAAATATTGACTTCATTTTAAAAATCTGCAAAGATGAAATGGATTGTTTCTAAAATGTCAACTCACATCTGTTCAATGCTACGCATGCCTTCTGTACCCACACCCCACACCCCATGCCTTCAACAACCTACCTCATTTGAAGTGTCTACACATTCGACTTATTTTGGCAACAAAAAATATATTTGTAAAAAGAAGTCTTACTGTCAATTTGTGTACCTTTGGTCCTCTATTCTACGCCTCAAGATTTTGAATGAAGTGTTACCATTTAACGCGAAATGTTCATCCTCATCCGATCAAATTCCATTCACCAGAAACAATTCCCAAATAGCTCCACTGTTCAAATCTCAATCCACTCCCCAGCAGAATCCCTCCTCCTTCCCCCAAACAACTCATTCTCACATTCTTCAATCATAAACCCACTCTCC
Organism: Berberis vulgaris; assembly: GCA_963556465.1. Classification (NCBI taxonomy): domain Eukaryota; kingdom Viridiplantae; phylum Streptophyta; class Magnoliopsida; order Ranunculales; family Berberidaceae; genus Berberis; species Berberis vulgaris. Next base: position 58,712,500 of record OY747129.1, on the reverse strand, counting down.
TCCTCACCATCCCAGATTGTAATTCAACCTGCTGAACCTTAGCCCTAAACCTAGCTAAAGATAATTTGAGCCCAATTAATTATCCTCATCACAAACCTGAAAAATGGCTCTTCCGCAAATGCGTTCGACAAAAACTCCTTGTCCTCATTCCGCCTCTTCTTGCTCATTCAACCAAATCAATCACTCGCTCCTCTCCATGCCCAAGACAATATGTCAAGACCAGTCTAAATGACTTATGCATCTTAAATACTGTACACTAAATGCTACAACACACCATTGCAGACAGTATAAGAATTGATTATAGGAGATCCTAATATTGTCAGTAACGTCCTCGAGACTTATTCATAACAGACCTCCTAAGACTGGGTGTGGCAATAGATGCCTAAATGTAAGGAAACCCCTTGGAGACTTGAAACAAGCTGTGACAGAGGGCATATCCTTCAGGCTTCAACATCTGACTCCGCAGTGTAACAAGTTGTTGCAGAACATGTCCTCCATAACCTTCGTACACCTACAACATCTCATTTCCACGCCTCGATCATTTTTTTTCTTTTTTAAAGTGATTCATGACTAATTGCAACGAGACCAAATATTGACACTGTGCTCCTTGGACACTTTTTCCGCCCATTACACCTTCAACGCAACCAAAATTCACATAGCTTCAGCTCTCAGATGTTTTTGAAAAGTAATCCCACTAAATATGCATTTCCAATTACTCAATGTCTTATTTATATTCCACTATGTTTTGCATGAATTTGATAATTAAGATACCCTGAGCAACTAAGTTAGCATACAACTTCAACAGTCTACTAGACAACAAGTGCCTTTGACACTACATGTTATGCTCCAAACTTCCTGATAAAGTACTTCCATCCAAACAAAGTCCCACAATCAATATATGTACTAAGAAACTCCATCTCCCACCAAGTACCTTAAACAATTTATGTACTTCCATTTGATATATTCTTTATCGTCAAAATAAACATTTATTTCATTTTAAAAGTCTGAAAAGCTGAAATCGATTTTTTTTTTCCAAAATGCCAGCTCATGTGTGTTCAATGCTAAGTGTGCCTTCCGCACCCCACTCCCCATGCCTTCAACAACCTACCTCATTTGAAGTGTCTCAACGTATTTTGACAACAAAAATCTTCAAGAAATATCTTTGTAAGAAAGTCCTATTATCACTTTTTGTGTCTGCGATCCTCTATTCTACACTTCAAGCTTTCAAGTTATGTGTTTCCATCAAGGATGCACGGACTCTTCGAAAAACCCCCGTTTTGAGAGTCAGATACGTGTCGGACACGGACTCGCGACCGACACGTATCCGACATGCGGTCAACGGTCAAGACACGTTGACTGAGACCGACACTGCCCCGACTCGGCTCCTACACGGCCAGGATACTACTCCGACACGACCAGTGTTTTTTTTTCCTGTTTTTCTTGGGATTTTTTTTTCTTTTCTTTTTTCCTGTTTTTCTCTGCTGGCTTTCGGAAGTAGTTCTTGAAGAAACACCAAGTTCTACTGCATTCAATTGCTTTAATTAGAGCACCTCTTCAATCTGAGGGTTCTTGACTTCTTGACTGACATTTTCATTTGATGGTACATCAGGCATCATCAAGGTCGTTTCTTCCCTCACTCTAAATTAGATACAATACACACAAAAAATGGTATTTTGCTATATAATTTCTCAGTAATTTGATTTATCTGTTTTTTATGATTAATTTGCTCTTAGATACACAATTACACACTATTTTGAAACAATTTGTAAATTAGATACACTCCCCAGTAAATTTTGACTATCCGAGCATCTCTGTAAATTTTTCTATCTCTCTTGTTAAGCTCTCATCTTCCAGCTTCAAAAGTAAAAATTTTAAACAATTTTAAGCTTTAGGTTGTTTATGTTCATGAGTTATAAAAAAAATAAAAATTAATAAAAAGTAAAGTTTGACCGTTTCGCCATGTCGCCGAGTCCTAATTTTTTGAAAATTGTTGAGTCGCCGTATTCGTGCATCCTTGGTTTCCATTTAACATGAAATGTTCTAATATATATATATATATATACACTAACACCCGTGCTATTGGCACTCCCGCAAAGTGCATCATTTTTTTGGCTTTATATCATTTCCTAAACACCCCCGCCACCATCCCCACTTTTGCCATCAATCAGTTTTGAAGTATAAATTTATTCTAAGGTAAAAATATATTTTAAACTTTAGGGTTAGACTCAGAATCAGTTGGGAAAAAAATTTCAAACGTCGAGAGTGAGTTATCTCCAAAACATGAAATTTATGGTTTTTTGTTAAAATGTGCATTAAGATGTCTGTCTAGTATGATACTAGAAAATATTAACGACGCGAAATGCATTAGAAGTTTTTTTTAATAATAAAATATATATTTTAAATTTTAGAGCTTGTATTGATCATTGGTTTTATTAGAATTTGAGTTATTTGTTTGAATATGCCTTGAGAAACCCTTTTTATTCCTCTGAAAAAAATTGAAAAAAAAATACCAACGGGTGAAATGCATTGGACTTTTTTAATAATAAAACATATATTTTTAAAATTCTAGCGCTTGTATTGATCATTGGTTTTGTTGGAAAGATATTTAAAAAATGCATTTTCCGAAAACTACGTAGATAGTTATGATAATTTTCATTTTGAGAAAAAAGAAAAAACAATACTTTCTCTCTCTGCCACATGTACAGTCCACCAACTTTTTTCACTATTTTTTTTCTTTGTTCTTCTATATATTTTATATTTACAAACATATCATCATAGGAAATGAATCTCAACCCACAATACATTTTCCAACTTTCAATCCAAGCCATCTTTTATCTTTAATCCTTAGTTTGTCCTAGTCAGCAATGAATAGTAAAACACCACTCTAAATTGTAATATAGATAGTATCTTCTAACAGAATAATAAAGACTGGGTGGTGCTTCTTCTAAAAATATATCAATATTGTTTTAAGATAGCAACAAGAAGTCATTTTCTACTGTCATGCCTAAAAAAAAGGCACCTAGCACCTCTCCAAGCCTAAATGACACACTAGTCACTTTTGGTTTTCCTTTCAGACCAATACCACTATTGAACTCTACAAAGATTCACATGATCTTAAATGTTGATATTTTCCATTAAGTAGGTGACCAAATTTTCCGCTCACATGGAAAAATGAACACCACACAATTACCAGCTTTCCCAAATATTGTTTATGTTTCCTAAATAGCATAAATCCTCTCTGAAAGTTCTAAGGTCCAATTCAAAACCACTACTATTTTTTTTTCTCATCGAAGGGACAAATATAATGAGAATTGATGTAAAACAAAGTCTTGATATAATATAGACATACATACAACTTCTCTACCAGAGCCTCTTTTTTAGTTAGTACACATGAAATGCAAATCTCGTCGGTTTTAATCATACATATACATAAAAAGCAAACACAACCTCTTTTCTTGGCTAGATGAATAATCAAAACTTTTAAAATATTTATCTACACACACATGCACTTTTCCTTTATACAATTGGTATTTGGTCCTCCACTTTATGTGACTTCACACTCTACAACGTGTGCCACCACCATTCCACTACCAAGTAAGTTTGGTTATCCCACATTACTCCACATGCAATATGGACTCCAATCCACATGTCATTAGCACCCAACTGATACTTCTTTTGTGATGTTAGAAACCTAACACACTCTAAGTTCTTCCATACTTTGCCATGTTTATCAACTTACTGAGTATGAGACGGATTGGAATGCAGTGTCCATTGCTGATCCACCAAACAATATTGAGACCCGTGTTCTGTCTAACACTCATGTCTATCTTCGTAAAAAAACATACTCTCTTTTTCCATGATCAGAGTTTTACTCATCACCTTTCATTCATTGTGTTTATCTGGGGAGGGGAGGTAGGGGGCTCTACAGTCAAAAATACAAAATATAATTGAAACAAATAAAAGGAATGGGCTCACAAATCAACAAAGCCTCCATTTGATTTTAATTTCTTCTTTAAGCTATGTACAAGCAAGCTAGACGCAATCAAGGTAAGAGCATGAGTTTATTGCTAGCTGATCTCTTTAACAACAATAATTACACTCACTATCCAACAATAGAAGTCTACAAACAAAGCCACAATCTGTCAAAAAAGGACAGACTTCAAAAATCCTATATACATTGTACCCACATCCTACTTTTTCAGTTTTCATAAATTTTTCAAAATCGTATCTCACCTGAAAGTCCTTCGAAAAGCCACCAACAGCCTTCATGTCCTCCTTTCATATTCAGGATCATCAGTAGGCAATTCAAATCGACAAACAGGACAAGTATTCCGGATATTAAGCCACGGCAAAATGCAATCCTCATGATAGTAATGGGAGCAAGGAAGTATCTTTGCCTTCTCTTCGGTAGAAATCTCATCCTTGCAGACTGCACAAAGACCACTTTTGTTCTGAATTTCCTCCTGAGTCAAGAAGATGGATGGAAGATTCTCGATCACAGACTTGGCAGCTGGAGGACTACCCCGCAGGGCACTCTCATTCTCTGCAAATTGCCCAAAAATCATATCATATTCTGCCGGGTAAATATAATCCTCATGATCAATTTCATGCTCGGACCCGGGATTCCTCTCCATATTATTAACTGCCAAAAGAACCTCCCATTCCAAATTCCTCATCATCTCTTCCCTCCCTTCAATCACTTCCGCAGAAGGAATATCAGTGACCGAAATTTCCTCATCTGCATCAATCACCATGTTTAGCACCTCTCTCTCATCAAACCTATTTTCCACCTCCTCCCACTCAAATTCTCCACTGGGTTCTCTCTGATCCTCCAATCGAAGAGAATCCCAACAAAGAGGAATATCCAAATCATCTTCTCCTTGATCAAACCCATCATCGTCTCTAAAATCCACCCCAAGAATCCCCTCCTCTTCTTCTTCCTCCTCTTCCGCATCCGATCGAATCCCAATCCCAATCACCCGAAGACAATTCCCAAACTGCTCCATTGTTCGAATCTCAATGGACTCCCCTACAGAATCCCTCCTCCTCCCCACAAATAAGTTATTGTCACGCTCTTCAATCATAAACCCACTCTCCTCCTGACCTTCCCGATCGTAATTCAACCTACTGAAACCTAACTCTAACCCACCTAGCTGCATATAATCCGACCCCCCCACTTCATTATCCTCATCACAAACCCTAAAAAATGGCTCTTCCGCAAATGGGTTCGACAGAAATTCCTCCTCGTCTTCTCTCCTCCCTCTTCTTCTCGGTCGTTCAACCAAATCGATCACTGGCTCTTCTCTCGGAACCCCAGACTCGGAATCCGACCCACCAATCTCCACGCCTCGATCTTCTTCGATCTCGAACACGTTGGGAGAGTAGATTCGAAAATCTGAAAACTCAACAGAGCGGGGCGAGAAGGGGTCGGAATCAGAAGGATCGAAGTTGAAGTCTTCGTGATCGAACTCGTGTGGCCAGAAACAAATGGGGTCTAGGGTTTCGATCTGGTCGTCTTCGAACCCTTGTATGTGAAATTCTGCAACTTCCGCCATGGATTTCGAATAAAGAGAGGTCGAACCCGAAATGCTCTGTTTTGGTTTTGGTTTTTTTTTTTTTGTTTTTGTTGTGGTTACTGTTGCTGTTGGGTTGGGTTAGACGTCTTATTCGTCTTTGCCTTGTGAGCTATTTTGTGGAAGTAGATACTGAAATGACGACAATACCCTGACGTTGCTGTATTTCAGTTTTAGTTGCGGACAACATTTGATCTTCACGCGCCTCAGCTCTCTCTGTCTCTGGGAATGAATGCAAGCAAGCGGACCAATACGAAGCGTAAGCGTGCAAAGGGAAGACGGATTTTGTGGGAAATTGAGGGCATTTGTATTTGCGCTCACCCGCGGCGGACCAAGGATTTTAGTCAAAAGGGGTCAGATGACAAATAATTATTAGTTGCTATGCAGTTAAATCGGAAAGCGATTGCAGCGTGGTTCATGACTGAATTACGATTAAGCGGGATCAATTTGATTTTATTGGTCAATTTTTTCAAAGTATATATATTTTAAATTTAACCATAGTCATAGATTACAAAAGTAAATAATTAATCACAATTGTGTAAATTTGTAATTATATAACTTTACTAAGTTTCTGCCAAGCTACTTAAAAACAAACTAAAAGAAATTTGTTGATTGTTTTAACAACCAAGCTACCAAGATAAACATTCAGAAGCAAAATAGATGTCAAACTTAACAAGAAGTACCAACCTACATATCCCACTAACTCATGAAGGTAAATCGTATTACTTTGCACCGAAGATATTTCTAGAATAGTCACTTTGTACAAACAAAAATACTCTCCATCCTGAGGATTATGCCAATATATTCTAGATCAAAGATTAAAGGAAGTCATGACTGAAGTGCATGAAAATTGTGTGGATTTGTCACGCATAATCACAAACTTTCAAAGAAATTGGAGGTTTAGTTATTAGTGCTCTCAGTTAGAAGGCCAAAAATGTCAAATATATAGAAAGATGGGAGTTCAACATCAGCAACAAGTTAAATCCAATTTGTTCTGACAACAATCAATTGTTTCACCAAAATCCATATCACTACAACTAACCCCAATCAACAAGCTCCCCTAATCCACATGAATTTTACACAAGAGGGGAGAAAATAGGGGAAGGCCGAGTGGGATGGGGACTAGGAGGAGAGGGAAATTATGGTTGAAGTGGTACATACCTTTCTGATTTGATTTGAAAGAAGAGAGGAAACGAGAAACTGAGATAGCCAGAAATCTAGTTGTCGTCTAGAGCCAGAGATCTACTCGTCGTCGCCGCCCAAAGATCTTCACCTTCTCTCTTCTTCTTGTTTTTCGTTGATTAGTTGGTGTCCGGTAAACTCCAACTTATTTCACCCAATTCAGTTCGGTCAAAAGCGAATTGCGATTAATCGTCGATTTTTCGCCGCATTAATAACTTATATTAGTTGATAATAATAGTTATCACGGGTGGAGCAAAAAAAAATTCTTACCCGGGCTAATAACTAATAAAAAATACAACTACCAAAAATACATTGCATGTACTAAATTGAATCCAGTATAATCCAATTTTAACCCAAAATATTGATAACCTTGGGCAAACGAGCGTAATAACTAGAATAGATAACCAAAATCAAAAAATAAATAGGATAAGTATCTAGTTGAAGTTAAAAAAAAAATTGAAATTTGTGAACATAATAAGGTCCTAATACAATTTCATTGAAATAATGGTTTATATGAGGCTCAAATTTTATACGAGTTGGCTAATGGTATATATTTTCATTGAATTCTATAGTTATTATTTTAGATATCAATTTCAAATATTTTTTTGTTGAAATTTTTATACCACTTTGAACAAACAATTCATTTTTTTATTGTTTGCAATTACATATAAAATTGCGTTGAAAACGAAAAAGTAGAAATTACATATAAAATTATGTTGAAAACAAAAATAGAAATTACATATAAAAATGCGTTGAAAAAAAATGTAGAAATAGTAATTATGAATGGCTATAAAGAAAACACAAATGAAATTTTTCGCTCGAAGAGTATCGAACTCGAGTCATTTACTAAAAATGATAAACTTCTAACCACTACATCAACAAAGACATCTAGATATAATTAAATGAACAATTTAGATAGGGGGAGAGCCTTCACAAATGTTGTTATCTACTCCCCCTCGCCCCTGGCACCCACACATGTTGCTATCTACTCCTAAAAAAACCTAGGACTGGAGTTTGGGCCCATTCAATCTTTTCTTTCTTTCTTTTTTATTTAAAAAAATAAAGCAATTTCATTTAAACCAAAAACTAGCCTTTGGAAGTCTCTTACATGAGAGCATCTCTAACGGTAAAAGTTAAATTTAATACCCCATTCTAATCAAAAGCTAAATTTAGGGATCTCATGTTTCTTTATCATTCCAACCACACTTCCTACTTTTATTTTTCATCATTATTTAAATATATCTTCCACTTTTTTATATCAATTTAATTTCAACTATAATATTATACTATTGATGGTGTCGAATCTTGTTTTCCTTCACCTTGATACAGGAACACACGTGAGGCAAATACCATCGTTGTGGCAGGTGATGACACTTTAATGCTCAAGTCATAAAAGGCTTGAGAAATGTGTAATGCTCTAAATTGGATTCTGTAACGTACATTTGTTCATCAACCTTGTGGCCTATTTTATCATGTGAGAGTCTTTGGTTGGCTAGGCCTTTGGTGGCGTAGTTTAGGGAAAGATCTCTTGATCATTTCCTTGTTAGGAGTCGTCCATGTAAGAGAGTTTTCCTACACGACTTCTGCTCCTAGATCTGCGGAAATTCTTCCCTTATGGAGTGTTGTCCATGCAGAAGAGTTTCCATGCATGACTTATATTCCAGTATTTGTTTCCTGGTATGAGTCGATGTATTGCTGGCATGCCTATCTTAGGTTGATCCCTCAAATACTTGCCTTATTAGGTCTTACGGGTATTGGGTTTGACCATGTGACGTATAGGCTTAATAGGGCATTGCAGTTTGGGCTCAACCTCCTGAACCCTGCCAAAATGGGCTTAGTGTCGTCTAGGTTTTGCCAGATTGGGCAGGTGATTAGGCCCGCTTTGCTCTGTTGACGAGATCATCATAACACGTGTACGGCGTGAATTAATGGACAGTTTGGTGTATCATCAGCTGCTCTCCCCAAGTTAGTAGGCTAATTAGTCGGTTCACTAAGTCATGTCATGAATGAATTGGGCAGTCATTATGATTGAGTCTGAATCATCTTCTCGAACAACGTGTCATTAATTGGGCCTGTGACTGCTAAAAAAAAGCAGAAATCCTTCCCTTTATATAAATCACCTTTTCTGCAAAGTTTAGTTCATTTACTTGTTCGATCCCAGAGACTATGTTTTGACTTTTCGCTTCTTGCTCTTTTGGCTTTGTTAAATAATCGAAAGTTTGTACATTCTTCCATGGCAGGCCAGCATCAACTTTTTGAATTGTTCGTTAAAGGCAATAAGCTTTTTTATGAGAGGTCGATCTTCGAGTTCAATCTGGAAGGCCTTCGCGAGAAGTACGGGATCCCTGATGATTTGGTGCTCTTCACTTTGGGCGTTGGTCAGACGTCATTATCTCCTCCAGAATGATTTATCTACTTGCACCAAGGTATGTTTCAATCAGGCGTTTGTTTTTCTGTCATCAAGGAAATCTAGAGCTTCCTGGCGTACCTCGGTATTATGCCCACTTAGGTACAATATAGTGATCGCCATTTTGATCAGAGCGAAAGACGTTGGTGTCCGAGTGTCTCTGAGGGTGATCCAATTGCTCACCTCTTTTCGGATAAATGAGAATATCGTGTGTGTGTTGAAGTCGTCGGCTTGTTTTGGCAAGCTACCCGACGGTTACAAGTTCTGGCAGAAGTATTGCTTCATGGCTCCTACGTACTCGAAGTATTTTGAGCTTGATGGTTGTCCAATCGAGTGGGAGTTCGGGCAACTAAGTTTAATTTTGTTTTCGGTCCCGCTTGTATTAATTGCATATTGAATTATTATTCGTGCTTTCTGTAGGGAAATTTTCAAAGACACCCCTTTCTTCTAAGTACGAAGTAGTCATGGATAAATTTCGTGACATGTCACAAATGCGTGTGGAGGATGTCATCCAACCCTATAATATCAAGCGCAGTGGACTGTGGCTCACTGGCATGAGACTCCCACTTTTTTTAGAGTGATCGATCTCAAATCTTACCGGAAGTACATGATTATCTATTGAGTTAGATAATGGCAAGTACGGGTCGAATCCAACCAGGAGAGCTATAAAAATCGAAAAATTAATCTTTAAATCTCTTTTGAAACTTAACCTAATTAGAAAGTGATTAGGAAATGTTTGAAATAAAAATGCAAAATAAAACATAAATGTGAGAGTTGTGGCTTTGAATTTACCATCATGAGTAGATGGCACCATTAGGCCACTCTTAAATTAATCTTTTTCAAATTTATTAACGCATCCTAATGTAGATTTTCATCTCACCTTAGTATGAAAAATATGGTATTATGAGCAAATTGATTTCAAGCTTAAGTAACTTTAGTAACCATACAAGGAATCCATACATAAATGAAACACCAAATATCTAGCAAATTACAATAAAACTTAGACTAATAATATATAAACATTATAAGAAGCTTATTAGAGAAATTGCAGGTATAAAAACTTATCTAATCTTAAGCTTAAGAAGTAAAAGAAGAAACTATGAGTTGAATTCATATAATGAAATACAAAACATCTAACTTACCTCATAAGTTCATGACATAACCAAACTACAAGACTAATCTAACTAAACAAGTTTCTCTACAACATGAAAATGGAAACAAATTAATCTAAAAGAGCCTTCTTGGAGCTATCCTCCCATAGGCTCACCCACACCCTGAGGTGGGATGTTAGTCAAACATGGTAAGCTCTAGGCCAAACTTCATTTATTTCCATCTAAACTACAACTACTTCAATTATTTCTTTCTCCAAAGTGTTCTCCCAAGTGTGTTATTCAAAATGTGATCATCTGTGGGGTATTTATAGGTGAAGAATGGTGAGACTTATGTGTAGAAATAATGAGGTGGAAGGTGGAGTGTTAGAGTGAAATAATGAAGAGTGTTGGAGTGAAATGGGTGGAGTGTAAAAGGATGGAGTAAAGATATGGAATAGTGTAAAAGTTAAATAAGGTAGAGTGTAAAAGTGATGAAGTACAAATGTGAGAATTGATAGTTGAGTTTGTAGAGATTCTTTGGCTATAATAAAGTTTCCACGTCGATGTCCAAATCTTCAAGTTGATTTCCTCGAGATCTGTAGATGATGATACTTTGTGGGTTTGACTTCATGAGTCTTTAGGCTAGAAAATCTTTGATCTTGGACAATGCATATGTGAAATTCCAATGGGCTTTTCTCGTTGTTGATCTTAGCCTTATTGTGCCACTTTGTGTATGATTTGAGAATAGTAATTGAACTTTTACAAAATACACTATACATGTAATGAGATATTTTTATAGATAATTGGACTTAGCAATTGTATATTTAGGGGCATAAAATGTCTCATTTATATCCTTATCAAATCCCCTCAAACCTACATTTTGCTAGTCCTCGAGCAAAAAAAATAAAAACTAAAACCTAACTCACATTCGTAGGAATCATAATTACATTTAGCATATGCAACAAGCATTTAAATCTCTAGGTTTCCCCTAGTGGACGAGTTGCAGTATCATGAGGGTTTCCAGAAATGATACCCACAAACATTAGTGATACCCGGGACTCGAACTCAAAAAATTTAGTAAAAAATAACTCTTTCCTTATTTAACCTCAAAGAGTTCCTACTTGAATGCGTAAGCCTTAAGAGATGTATTCCGACAACTTATCAATTAGTATTAAGTCAATAAGTAACTTAAGTAAGAACTGTTCAAAAGAAATATGATTTATTCATTCAAGTTTATATTAAGAGTTTGATCATCTTCTTTGTTGCAAATTTCAGTTTAAAAAATGGACATATTTCTGGATCACATTCTAGAAAATTCGCTTCAACTTCGAATCTCACAAGGTATATAATCACTCATAATGAAATCACTCACTGATTTGGCTATTTTCTCTCAAATGTAAGTGAATAAGATGAAAAAATGAATAACAGATAGTTCACATACAAGACAAAAGATCTGAATTCGAGAATACAATAAGTATGATATCAAGAAGGAATATCATCCACTGAGAATGTTGATTCATTCTCCACAATATTTATTAATTCACCATCCACACTCCAGTCATATTTTTCTAAAGATCAGATAAGATTTTGACTAGGTTGTAACGTGGCTTAAGAAATGGTAACAATGAAGGTTAAAAAAACAAAAGTACTTTCAATGAGGTCAAAGGTCTTATATAAGTGTTGAATGCCATGGATAGGCTTAACTCCTTTTCTGTGAAAGAGCTTTACATCTTCGTTGATGTGAAAAACAATGGCTACTTTTTTGTAGCCTTTTACAAAATCGTAATGGAATGTGAGGCTCTTTTTATTCGTTTGGCTACTAAGAGGTATATACCTATCCTTTGATGGTGATAAAACCTTATTTAATCATTCATCTCCAACCTTTCTCAAAAACACCAGTCATGAAAACATAATTGGGTTATCGATAGTGAGTTAATAACAAAACAGTTAAGATGACATGCTTCAAACTAGCTCCAAGGGTAAACAATACATTGGTAGGTTAAAATGCTCAATCTAGGCAAATAATGATTTTTCTTCACTTACCAAGAATAACATGATTTCTATGCCTTGAGTGAATTTCAAAATGTATTGTAGTGGTATGATTCAACTTTGATGTTATATTCTCAATTTTTGACAATAACAAATAATTATAGAGATCGTGCAACAAGATAATGTAGGACTTAAGAAATTCAGAATTAGTTTATAATCCTCAAAAATGAGAAAGGTTAAAAAGCTCACGGGGTTCAAGTCTCCACTATTATTCTCATATTCACCAGATACTAATCCACTTTTTCAACTTTAAACAAGAACATCAAAGCTAAAACACAACTCTCAATGCAAACTCTTAGAAAACGCTTAGCTTATTAGTAGTAGAAACTATTGTCTAATATTGACAAACTGTTAACTTTCAATGTTTCAAATCCTACACTTCGAAGCATTTGAAACTAGATTTACGGAAACTAATCTCATCATGGATAAATACTTGGGTTACAAATAACCGAAAAACAATTTTTTTTAATTGACTCAATAAATTGGACAACCCATTTTCGAATGAGACATAAGTTTTGAAACTTCTCCCCTCAAACCTAAATCATACATTGTCATCAATGTCGTGGGTCGAACATGAATAAAAAAGAGACAATAATAAGTAGAAATGAATGAGACAATAATAAATGCTCAAATGACTTCTGTTAAGATCCAAAAGTAGGCTCCAATCAAATCATAGTCAAGTGATTTTTTTTTAAACTCAAAGAATTTTAAAATTTTTTTTTTTAAAATTCAGTTGACCTAATATGTACACTAAAATCTTAGTCTAACAATAAATCATACAATAACAACTTAAAATTTTGTGAATCATACCAAACATATGTATATGGAAAAATAAATTGCAATTGATTTGACATGCCCCACAAGTGAATCCAATGAAACCTTTCAAGATGAAATTCTAATTTTAGCTTAGAAAATGTTTCCTCAAAAGAATTATACAAGTTCAATTTGTCAAAAGGAGTAAAATCAATTTGGTATTCTATGAGAGACCATGGGTTAGGTATGGATAGGTCACTGACCTCTTTAAGTTCATCACAATTTATTTCACATTTCCTAAAATAATCCTCCAAGTTTTTGGAATATGTAATTCAAGTCTAACCTCGGGGAGCTTCTTAATACGAGGGAGATCGTTAACAAAATTATCAGGTTTCACCTTTGTATTGGACATGGATATTCCAACAATGGTCAAAAGAGGAATATCACCCCATGGTAGCTTAATTGGTTATTCTTTTGTGTCAACCTCTAAAGTGTATGTATGATCAATAATGGGTGACACAATACCATCAGTAAACACGGAGTCAGCTAAGGAATGACTAGAGAATTGTACAAGTTCACAATGTTTATCAATGTTATCCTTTTGAACACAAATCTGATGATTCATCCACAATCCTTCTCCATCACATTGTCTCACATGTTTCATCCAATCATTTTGTTCTAATTGGGGAGTTTGAGGGGTTGATATAAATATATCAATGTGGCTCATTTCATCATATCTCTCACTCTCCTCTAAAAAAATTTCTTCACATTCATCCCAAACATTCATCAATGCATCATTTTGAAGTTTTAAATCTCAAATCTCAGCTAAAAGTTTGTCAGTGGCATACTGATGTTATTTTATCTCTCGTATGGACTGACTTAAGGATTTCATATATTGATCTAGGCTCTCTTGGGAATGAGGGTGAAATGTTAGTTTTTTCCCATGAGCTAAATGAATATGAAAATGATGATGATGATGATTGCATATTTTGCATGATGTGGTATGGGTTGGTCTCTACCGAAGGCATTGTAAGACCATTAAGGTAATTATCATTGTTATGCACATATTGAGGATCAAAGGATGGTATGGGCCTAAGAGGTTTATAACCTCAATTGGGTTGGTGTTGGTTCTAAGGTGATTGGTTTCCATATCCATTTTGTGAAAAATGATTGGTATAATCAAAACTTGATTCTAAGGGTTGATCTTGGTTTGCTAAGGAAAAGTAATGGCATTGTCATGTTCTTCCCAGTGAAAATCCATAACTATATGGCTCCTAACACAAGAGAAACTCTTTGAACTGAACTTGAATCAATTTGGATTGGATTTTTTTTAAATGACTAAAATCTTATGCAACCTAAGATGATATGATCTAAAATAAATGCAGTATGTGAAACCCAGAAGGGGATACTAATCATGACACACAAACAAGGCCCAATCAATTCATATCCATCTATCTAGCATGCAACAAATTGATTATCTTCAATTAAGTGCAATGGACGATTGATTTTTAAAACCCAATCTAATTGAGGTGGAGAATTGATCAAAATCAATTCTCACCCTAGTTAAATTTTTCCATATGTCTTGTAAGTAAGGGGTAGTTTATTACGTAAAAACTCCTTAGACCACCACACTAGGCATAAATGCGTTTTAGCCAGTTTTTATTTTGTTTGGTGTACTAGAATTGGCTAAGCCTTTGAAGGGCGTATTTAAGATCCATGGATTTCTTACGAATTTTAGCTACAACTTAAATACTTTCAAGAACCCCCGTGTTCCTAATCAAAATAAGGTTAGACTTGTGAGAAATCTCGTTTAAACACCACTCTCTATGCGAAAATGCCATAAATGGCAGTGTCGTCACAATCGTCTTTACCGGCACTGACCAACTAGCAACAAAGCAGCCTTACTTCGAAAGTGATCAATCACAGTCTATTCCTTTTCTGAGGTCTATGCACACCGTTCTAATTGGCTCTAGTTATCAAAGTTCATTTTATTAAATTTGGCCAAGTAAGAACATGAATTGGAGTGATTAGGTGGGTGATCAAGTCCCACTCAATTGCAAATAGCCAGGTCCGCTCTTAAATAGTTTAGCACGGTTCGATATCTTGCAAAAAATTAAACACTAAAAAAATTCCAAAAACACTTCTTGCAAGAGATTCGAAGTGGGTTGAGAGAGGTACCACACTTTGCTTTTAGTTGCATCTTGAACCAAGTTTTATTTATTACAACTTAATGGTACAAATTTAAGTTCTCCCAATCACTCAAAGAAAACACAAAATATCATAATTATAATCCAAGTGTCTTCCATAGTTCACTAAGTTCACCAAAGCTCTTCTCCAAGCTTCCTTTTGCACAAACCCTGAAAATTATATCATAGGAAAATGATTAATGGCTTCAAAAACAGAGCGTAAAACCAAATACTCGACAATAATTCAAGTTTGCCAAAACAATGCATTGTTGAAAATTTCCAAAATTGATAGATCGACTTTGAAAATAGTAGATGAAATTCAAATCTATAAATTTTCCTGGGTTACTAACTGATGTAGTCAATTCATGCTCTCTTGTTCCGCCTCTGCCTAGACCTGCACAAGTAGCATGTGTGAGCCAAAGACTACCGTGTGGCGGCCAATCGCACTCTGATGCTTAAGTTAGATAAGGCTTAGAAGAGGCTTAAAGTTGTAAATTGAGTTTTTGTACTGTACCTTAGTTCATCGACCTTATCTCCCTTTTATAGTGTGAGAGTCTTTGTTCGGCTATGCCTTCGGTGGCGTAGTTTAGGAAAAAAGATCTTGCTGGAGATCCTTTCATAGTTGGGAACTGTCCATGTGGGATAGTTTCTCTACACGACTTGTACTCCTAGATCTGCGAAAAAGGTTCCATTTCTGAGTGTTGTTCGTACAAGGAAGTTCCATTGCCTGACTTATACTCTAGTATTTGTTTCCTAGTCGGAACCGATGTACAGCTGGCATGCTTGTATTGGGTCAATCCCCCATATATTTGCCTTAGCAGGGCTTACTCTTGCCTTATCAAGGTTTACGAGTATTGGGCTTGATCACGTGACGTATGGGCTTATTAGGCGCTACAATTCGGGTCCAACGTTCTGAAATCTGCCAATAGTGATGTTAATGTTGTCTGGGCCTCACTGGATTGAGCATGTAATCGGGCTTGCTTTGTTTTGTTGACATGATTATCATGACACGTCTTAGGTGTTGACCAGTTGACGTTTTGAAGTACCATTAGCTACTCCTCCCGAGTTGGTGGGCCATCTTATCGGTCCACCGAGTCATTTAAATAAAGCAACTATGCTGTCATGATGGTTGAGTCTAAGTTGTTTCCTCGAGCGACGAGTTTCATTAATTAGGCGTGCGTCAGATCGAAAGAAGTAAATGTGGGAGTTTTGTTTTCTATATAGATTTTCTCTCTGTGGAGCGTAGCCTCATTACTCTTTCGGTCTCATAGACTCTGTTTTGTCATATCGCATTATGTGCTTTTGACTTTGCTTAACCTTCGTAATCGAAAGCTTGTACTATTTTCATGGCGGACCGAAATCAGTTTTTTTACGAACTGTTCGCTAGGGACCGCAAATTCTTTGAAGAGATGTTGCTCTCCTAATCGGATATGGAGGTCCTTCGTAAAACATACAGGATTCTTGATGATCTGGTTCTCTTCACTCTGGGCACCGATCTTACGCCATTATCCCTTCCTGAGGGGTTTATCTGTCTTCAACGAGGTGTGCTTCAATCGGGTGCCTGCTTTCCTGTTATCGAGGAGATTTGGGAGTTCCTGACATACCTTGGCATTGCACCCGCCCAATTGGTGTTAAATGGGTATAGGACTGTGATTGTCATTATGATTAGGCTATAGACGCTAAGGGCGATCCAACTGCTTACTCCCCATCGGATAAATGAGCACGTTGTGCATGCTGATGTTGTCGGACTGCTTTGGCAATCTACCTAACGGTTTTAAATCCTGACAAAAAAAATTTTCATGGCTCTTGCAGACTCCACATACTTTGAGCTTGTTGGTCGTTTGGTTAAGCGTGAATTCAAACAACTAAGTAAGTTCAACTCTTTTTCTGGACTTGCTTGTGTTAACTGCATATTAGATTGACCTTTGTGTTTTTCCTAGGTTCCAACTTCACCACTTTCTGCTGAGGATAAAACAACTCTGAATGTATTTCGTGACATGCCTTGTGTCGATAGAGGATGGCATTGAGTCTTCTAATGTCGAGCATAGCGGACTGTGGGCCCATTGACATGTGGCTCCTACTCTTTTTCGGGTAAATAAGCCAAAACCCAAAGGTGTGTTTCATTCGAGGAAGAAGAAACTTCCCAAAATTAAGGTTCCAAGCCCTTCAAGGAAGGAAGAAATAGATGAGGCGCTTGAAAGGGTCTCGTGCTTTGCCTAGACCTATCCGCAGGTGTTTGGCCTCGTCCGAGGGACGTGATGTTGTCAGACCGGTGCCTGATGAGAATGTTGCTTCCAAGGGGCGTCTAACTAAGCCCCCTATTTCCCTTCCTGACTTGGAGAGGGAGTATCTGCAAATGGTGGGCATATAGTATGTAACCAAACTGAGTACTAAGCATGCAAAGTTTCTGAACAAAATGTTGTTGCAGGCGGGCGTTGACGCTTCGTCCGGTAATCCCTTTTCAATAAAGGACTTTGAGCTTCGCCTTTCTGTGGATCATGTCCTCCATCTCGTTCCCGCCCCCACAATGAATTGATGACGGGTCCAAGGAATAAATCGACTCCCTCTTTTTTGTCGACCAAGGCTAAATAGGCGCGTGAAATAGAGTCAATTGTTGTAGGCAAAGGGAGAGTTGTAGATGAGGGCCCTGATGCAGTGAAGACAGTCAAGGGCAGTGCTGGGGTGATTCCGGTCTCGAAAGATCTCCATCTGAATGCGTGGATCAGTCTGTTTGCTCCAGATGTAGTAAGGATGAACAACCAAGCTTGGCATCAAGAGGTTGAAATTTCTTACGCTTTGAGGAAGCATATTAACAGGTGGAATGACTGGCTGGTAAGCTGTGTTTCGGAGCCAGTGGGAGAGCGTATGGATAAAGGGCATAAACGTTTCGTGCTTGGGATGTCATTCCTGAATCAAATGGCCATGTTGGGGATGTCATGCCTGAAACAAGGCTCTGCACGCTGAGAAGGTCAATAAGGAATCCGAATGGACAGTCCAATATCAACATTTGGAGGCTAACGTTGATTTTAATGCCAATAGTGTGCACAACCGCTGAAAAGCAGCTCCTTCTGACACAGAATGAGCTAAGTATTTTTAATGATAGGCTGAGTGCTGAGCAGTCCAAGACTGACATGTTGTCGGGCAAACTAGAGAGGTTGGAGCAAGGGCTTGCAGAGTTGTGCATGGAACGCTGGAGCTATTGCATCTGATAAAAGAAGAGTATCCCAACTGGGATCTGCATACGCGGACTTTGGGGTGGCCTTCGATTTGTCTGAAGTAGAAGGCGACCCTGATGAGGGTGATCGAGAGGCAACACGTACATATGTGTCTCCTGCTTCTTCCCCTACAAAGTTCGATTTTGTTGTATCTGACTCTTCTCCTGAATAGGGGTGAACCTTGTATATTATTTTCGGCTTGCAAATGAATAGTACTTTGTACATGTTTATTTTTCCTTTGCTTTTTCTTCTAGCTTTTACATGTTTTGTCTTATTTCGATATTAATTGTCAGACGACAGACTTTGCTAGGCCAGGAAGCTCTATAATTGATCTGCTGGTGAGAGTTTTGACTCCTTGTGCTGTGATAATTCGTGCAATTCTGGTTAAAATCTTCTTAGAGATCGATGAGTGTAATTCACCATTTGTCTAGCGGTTTGGCTGTATGTTGAACTAGTAGTTGATGTTGCTATTATAAGCCAACTAGTCAGACTGCGGTCCCAACACGTGCACCATTGTATATGATAGGACAACAGTCCTCGCGAGTCATCTGAGTCGAGTTTCCAGAGCTTTGACAAGACTTTCGATTGTCTGGCAGTCTGATTTCGGAGTTGGATCGATTGATTGGACTGATAATATATTGACCAGCTTACTAAGCTTTGGTTAGAATGAGATTTTGGCGTGTAAGTCTGACTTGGGTGTCCTGACTTACTTAGTTTGTCAGGTGGTCTAATTCCAGAGTCGGATCGATTGATCGTACTGGTAATAGATTGACCAGCTTTAATGATCAGCAACGGAATAAACATAGAGTTGATGTCTTGGATGTACTAATAATACTCTGTAGGCGCGCTCCTTATTCCATGGGCGTTGAAGGCCTTTGTTGTTTGCACCTTTGCATGTGTTGGGCCAGATCTGGCAGGGCATAGGCTTGGGCCCATTAATTGGGGGCCCAATTAGAAAAATCTTCGTAAATCAGCATACCAGGTATACAACGCATATTGCGAGATGGTTCAGTATCGGTAACCCCCCCCCCCCCCAGTTAATGGGGGTTGCGTGCAGGGTCATTAATTTAAATTATGCAGACTCATGTAGTTCTAATTGGAACTGTCATTTTTCGATTTCCCGTACAACATTTAATGCTCAAGTAATTGTTGGCTAACGCTGCTTCGTAAACCATTACGCCTATATATAGGTTGGTCATTCTGTGTTCAAGCACTAAAATGAGAATAATAGAACATGTTAATCAAATGCATCTTACCAGAGGGTATGCTTTGGGTTTTCCAATTGCTGAAGGAAGATCTCCCTCACAGAGTCTTTGAATTATCTGACATTTGTGGCGATGAGTCTTGATAAGACTTGTTGTTATGTGATGTCACCTGATCTGGAATGAACATGTGATTGATCT
The DNA here is from genome assembly GCA_963556465.1 of Berberis vulgaris. Taxonomy (NCBI): domain Eukaryota; kingdom Viridiplantae; phylum Streptophyta; class Magnoliopsida; order Ranunculales; family Berberidaceae; genus Berberis; species Berberis vulgaris. Next base: position 58,692,641 of record OY747129.1, on the reverse strand, counting down.
CCTGAGATCTTGTAATGTCTTCTTATATTGCTAAGAAAAAGTACAGACTCTTCCTCAGGGGACAGGTCTGTCTTCCATCTTCCGTGGCTCCCGAGTTTCTACCAGCTACTGTTGTTAGGTAAAGATACCTGCAGCTAGTTTGTAGCGACTGTTCTCTCTGCATCTACTGGGCTTCACCTGTGACGCCACAACCAAAAAGCAGGTTGGTGGAACGGAGTTCTGATTCATGCGACCTTCTTTCCAGGGGTGCTAACTCAACAACACCCTATGCGTGCCCCGCTTGAGGGTTATCCTCATGTGCCTTATTTAATTCATGTTCGTGTTGCTACCTTCAAATCATCCTGCGAGGTGATTCTACAAAGCGACGAATTGAGCACGCTCTTTTATCTTCTTTTTCAGACATTCTACTTTCACCACCTTCTCTTTTGGAGGCAGATTGGCAGAGCGAATGTTTATGCTTGTTTCAGCGGATAGATACTTAAGTCGGACTTAGAAACTAGTAGTGTATAAACTTCTGACCTTTGTAACACCTTTCATTGCAATTAATAAAATCTGTTTATTTCTGGAATGTGTTTGGAAGAGTGATTCTCCTTTTTTGTCTAGGCCTGATGCCTTATTTGTTGGTTCTGCAGGCCCAAGCTGCAATTGGCAACAATTAAGCTGTTTCAGTACTGCATAAAGGTAGTTTCTTGCTGCAGGTTGATCTCCTTGGATTGTTCCTTAGGCCTCATTGGCTATATATTTTATGCATTGGTGCATAGTGAAAACTACTGCCTCCATGTGATGAAACCACGGCCTTCCCAGAATAATGTTGTAGGTGGACAAAGCATCAACCACCATAAATTCTTGGACACGGTACTTCCGCAACTGTGGCTCTCTCGCCTCCACCATTAGATTGATCTTCCCTATGGGAAAACACTTCTCTCTACTGAATCCAACCATGGGGTGGGTGGCGGGGGTTAAATCTTTCTCCTGCAGTTGCATGTTGTCGTATGCGCTGAGAAACAGGACATTGAGTGAGTTTTCTGTGTCCACCAAGGACCTCTTTACCTCCCACTTAGCGATGAGGACGGAGATGACTAGGACGTCATTTTGAGGAGAATGTACCCCTGGAGATCTCTTTCCGTAAACGTTAGTGGTGGGATCGGGTTGTGAACCCGTGCATGTTGCACCTGTCGGTCCTTGTACTGAGATGGTGTCAGCATCTCGGCCAGTGTCCTCTTACAGGATATGTTAGATTGTTTTCATTCGGGACCGACCTCGTGGAGGACATAAATGATGCCAGAAACTTCTTTTTCAATCTCCTTGACAATGTATGCTCTTTCCCTTGCTCGACCATGCCTCTTGTCCGATCCTAGGAATTTCTTAAGCTTGTTTTTCCTGATCTAGTAATTGACTTCTCCGCTGAGGTTTCTGCAATCCTCAGTATCGTATCAGCATTCCTTGTGGTAGATGTAGTATTTGTTATTGTCACGCCGAGCGGGGTCTTCTCACTGCTCAGATGGCCATTTCAGTTCTTCCCAATCCTTGATGGAATCAAGGAAGTCAGACAGACAAATGTTCAAAGGGGTGACAGATTTGAACCCAACATAATTAGAGGCATTGTCCTGCCTTGTGTGGCTCGAGTTGGTCTTGATGTCAGTACGCTTCCTCTTGTTCCCATCGTCGTCCTTTTTCTTCTTCACCTCTTTATATCCCTAAGGAAGGAGGGTTTCTTTTCTGATTTCGCTTCCCTCTTGAAGGCCAACATCTCATCTAGAATGATATATCTCTGGGCATCCCTAAGCAGGTCAGTCATATTGGTTGAGGGTCCAGAATAAGGAAGTCGTAGAACTTGCCTATTCTTAGATCCGAAGTAAAAGTTGTGACGACGGTGTCATATCTACAACCGTCGATGAGGGTCAACTCATTGTTGAAACGAGTGACGTACTCCCTCAATTTTTCGTTTTGTTTTTGCTTTAGGGTCAGCAGATAATGCGGACCCTTCCTGATTCGTTGGCTGCCCACGAAGCGTGTGAGAAACGTTGTTGCCAATGTCTGGAATGAATCGAGAGATTTCATAGGGAGGCTGTGGAACCAAGTCAGCGCTAACGTCTTCAGACTGGAAGGGAATGATCAGCACATTAACACATCAGACCCTTCCTTGAGTACTAGAACGTGTTGGAAGTGGCGCAAGTGATCGGACGGGTCTCCTGTCTCATCGTAAAACTGCAGCTTCGGTGGTGTGTACTTCTTCGGCAGTGGTTCGTCCATGATATGATCCATCAACTAAGGGACCGTGAGATTAAACAACACATCTGGGTTTGTGGCCCCATTCCTGATCGGGTTGTGTGACACGTGTCTGTCGACTCTTGGCGTTGGGTCTCTGTTGGCGCTCCCCCACCTCTGGTCCATTGAGAAGCTGTTGGGGCAACACGACTTTTTTGAACGTATTATTTGAAGCTCACTAAGGACTGGGCTCTTTGCTTCTCGTTGTCTTCTTTTGTAGGTGGAGGGTTCCGCTATTTGAGTGCCTCCAGTGCTTCTGTGATTTGTTGCATCTGGGTTGATAGTAAATCAACCATTGGGTCCGCAGTGGCTGCCGCCGGTGCGAGGTCTAAGAGGGTTCTTCCCGCAGTGGTGGTGTCGCCGGAGCGAGCGATGCTCTGCTGGTTCGAGGGTTCCATAGTATCTCCATTGCTGCGAGACCTTGTTGTCACCATCTTTATGGTTTTCTGGGAAAGGTGGTACTACTGTTTTTTCTGAGGAACTCTGTTGTTCCCCATGGACGATGCTAAATTGATATAGTCGATTCCTGTTCTTCTGTTGAACCTTTACCTAGACCTGCACAAATAGCACACGTGAGCCGAAGACCACTGTGTGGCGGCCAATGATACTCCAATGCTTAAGGCTTGGAAAAGGCTTCAAGCTTTAAATTGAGTTTTTGTAGCGTACCTTACTTCATCGACCTTATCTCCCTTTTATAGTGTGAAAATCCTTGTTTGGCTATGTCTTAAGTCTCGTAGTTTAGGGAAAGATATCTCTGGAGATCCTTTACTACTTGGGAGCTGTTTATGTGGGATAGTTTCCCTACACGACTTATGCTTTTAGATCCGCGAGAGAGGTTTCCCTTTTTTAATGTTGTCCATGAAAGGAAGTTCCCTTGCTCGACTTATACTCTAGCATTGTTTCCTAGTCGGAACCGATGTACTGCTGGTATGTCTGTCTTGGGTAGATCCGCCATATATTTGCCTTATCAGGGCTTACGAGTATTGAGCTTGATTGCGTGACGTATAGGGTTATTAGGCGCTACAATTCGAGTCTATCGTTGAGGAATCTGTCAATAGTGGGCTTAATGTTGTTTGGGTCTCGCTGGATTGAGCATACAATCGGGCATGTTTTGTTCTATTGACGAGATTATCATGACATGTGTAGATGATTTGATGTATCATCACTAACAGACCTGAGTTTTCTTAGAAAATTTCTAAAACTCATTTGGCAGCCAAAATTTTGAGGAAAGTCGAAGTAAACTAAAAAAACAGTACATTGTTCAGATTTTGTAGATGATTTTGTTTGAACCGGTTATCCAAATTGAAATCCAAAAGATAATATAGAAACTAGACAAGATGTAGAACGTGATAGAATTCGGAAACGCTCAAAACATAATCATCAATTAGTAGAATCAGACTTCCAAACATCAGTCATCTGCAGCAATCAAATTCCAGCACATGTAATCATAGTTCAAAAAATTGATTCTCACTAACCTTCAATCCAATGAACAAATGGAAAGATGTCCTGGAAAGCACAAATCATGTATACCAGAAAAACTGAAGAAAAAAAAATACAACAACAAACTTTAGTTAGTCAAAAAAATGCAAACATGGAAATGTACAAATTTTCCAAACTACAAATATTATCAAAACAATGCAAATGCGCCTAAACAATGACAATAAACCTAAACTAAACTAGTGATAAACATTCATAATTGATTTTAAACTAATTTTTCATTGCTTTCCAAGCAACGACACCAAAAACTTGATCGATCTCAAATCTTACCGCAAGTGCACGATTATCTATTGAGTTAGATAACGGCAAGTACAGATCAAATCCCATAAGGAGAGCTATAAAATTCGAAAAAACTTATCTTTAAATCTCTTTTGAAACTTAATCTAGTTAGAAAATAAATGTTTGAAATAAAATGCAAAGTAAAACCTAAATGTGAGAGTTAAGGATATTAGTTTACCATCATGAGTAGATGACACCATTAGGCTACTCTTAGATTAATTTTTTCCAAATTCATAAATGCATCCTTAGGTAGATTCTCATATCACTTTAGTATGGAAAATATGGCATTACGAGAAAATTGATTCCAAGCTTAAGTTATTTTAGTAAGCATACAAGGAATTCATACTTAAATGAAACACCAAGTTTCTATCAAATCACAATGAAACTTAGAATAATTCTGGACAAGGCAGACTCTCAAAGAAGAAACCATGAGTTGAATTCATATAATAAAATACAAAACATCTAACTTACCTCATAGGTTCATGACATTACCAAATTATAAGACTAAACTAACTAAACAAGCTTCTCTAATACATGAAAATGGAAATAAATTAATCTAAAATAGCCTTCTTAGAGTTATCTTCCCATGGGCTCACTCACACCCTAAGGTGGGATGTTAGCCAAACATGGTAAGCTCTAGGCCAAACTTCACTTATTTCTCTCTAAACTACAACTATTTTTCTCTCCAAAGTGTCCTCCCAAGTGTGTTCTTCAAAATGTGATCATGTGTGGGGTATTTATAGGTGAAGAAGGGTGAGACTTATGTGTAGAGATAATGGGGTGGAAGGTGGAGTGTTGGAGTGAAATAAGGAAGAGTATTGGAGTGTAAAAGGATGGAGTAAAGATATGGAATAGTGTAAAAGTTAAATAAGGTAGAGTATAAAAGTGATAGAGTACAAATGTGAGAATGGATAGTAGAGTTTGTAGAGATTCTTTGGCTATGATGAAGTTTCCATGTGGATGTCCAAATCTTCAAATTGATTTCCCCGAGATTCGTAGATGATGATACTTTGTAGGGTTGACTTCATGGGTCTTTGTGCTTGAAATTTTTTGATTTTTGACAATGCATATGTGAAATTCCAATGGGTTTTTTGATAAGCACTCAAAACATAGATTTTTACGTTGAATTTAGCTATTTATTAGTCTCTAGTTGTGCTTAAAATTAATTCAATTATTTTTATTTGTCTCAAATTTGATTATTGTTATAAATTTTGCAGGAAATCGAGAAATGTGAAAAATTCGAGACAATTCTACCATAAATTTGCATGACCAGGAGCAATTAGAGAAATTGTGAAATCTATAAAAAAAAAATTAAAAAAAAAGTACAAAATTTGAGGCATTTAGGCACATTCATGGAGACATGTGGCAAATTTCAAGATAAGAACTTCAAGTGTGGAACATGCAATCATAAAGACAAATAAAACATCAACCCAAAGCATATTCCAAGGATCCAATCAAAGAATATTCCATTACCTTGAGTTTTGTCTCATGTATCTACCCCCAATTAGGATTTCTTGATGTATCTATCCCTAATTATGACTCCCTTGATTTTATATGATATGGAGTATAATCAAGGGATTTGTAGAATTTTTCCCATTTCTAGCTTGGAGGAAAACACTATATTGGATAGATCTAGTTTTTTTTTTTCATACATCATTCTCGTATCTTTGACATAGCTTAGATTAGTTTTCTTTATTTCTTTGGAGCTTTCGTTCAAATTACATGTAAGTTTTTAGCTTTGAATTTAATAAAAGTTAATATTTTTCATGCATTAGTTATCTTTTTATTTAATTAGTTTACTTTCTCATCTACCTTTTTAGTTCCACTCTTAGATTGTTTGATCACAATGACAATAGTAGGCTAAACCTCTCCTCTTAAGGAGAGGAGTTGAAACATACTTGAGTGATGTAAAAAAAATAATTTAAAATTTTGCAGGTAATTGATAAAAAGAGAAAAAAAAATGTTGATTTGCTTGGAGTTTTGGGCGACAATAATTTCGACCAAATCATTTTTTTAGTTGTTGAACTTAGCCTTATTGTGTCACTTTGTGTATGATTTAAGATTAGTGCTTGAATTTACAAAATACACAATATACACGTAATGAGATATTTTTATTAGATAATTGGACTTAAAAATTGTATATTTAGGGGCATAAAATGTCTCATTTATATGCTTTTCATAGAGTCCCGAAACCAAAGTCTGAAGGCAAACCTTCTTCGAAGAAGAGAAAGCTCCCGAAGATTATGATCCCTAGCCCATCAAGGAGGGCAGAGTTGAATGAGGCACCTTCTTTTTATGTGCCTTCAAATAAGCCTCGCACCGCGCCTAAGCCTGCTCTAGAGCGGTTGGCCCCTTCAGAGGGGGAATGTAAAGTTGCAGGACAAGACCTTGATTCGTCCGTTGGGACAGAGTTGTTGTGCCCGAGGGGCATGATGCTCGGGAGAAGGCCCACATTTCCCTTCCCGACTTGGTGAAGGCATATATGCAAATGGTGGGGGTTGAAGATGCAACGAAGTTGAACACTGAGCAAGCGAAGGTTATGAACAACCTGTTGTTGTAGGCGGGTATGGCAGTTTCGTCTGATGCGGGTAAGACTCGTCATTTTTCATTGGAGGATTTCGAGTATAACCCCTCATTGGATCACAAGTCTTCTTAGCCTGGTGAAGAGTCGCCTGATCTTCATCCTTATGGTGAAAGGTCCCCTCCACTTTGCCACCATCCTCTGTCTTGGTCTCGACTTGAGATTAAGGTGACGACGGGTCGAAAAGACAATTCACTTCTTTATTCCCCGACAACTGCTTCCAAATTAGCTTGTGAGAATGAGAGACGATCGTTGTGAGTAATGGGAAAGCGGTGGAGGAGGGACCTGATATGGTGAAGACATCAAAAGGCGGTGCTGGCGTGATCGGTCCCAATGCATCTCCACCTGGATGCGCGGATCAGTCTATTCGCCCCAGATGTCGTAAAAATGAGCAACCAGACCTGGCATCAGGAAGTTGACATTTCTTACGTCTCCAGAAGGCATAACAGTAAATGGAATGACTGGCTGACGAATTATGCTCCGAAGCTAGAAGGCGATACACTAGGAGAGTGTACGGACAAAGGGCAGAAACATCTCATGATGGGGATGTCATATCTAAACCAAGTTGTCATCGCTGGGACAAAAGTTGAGGCTGCTCGTGAGAGAGCATATACCATGGAGGGAATCTTTGTGAATTTGCAGAAGTCGTACTCTAATGTTCTTCATGAACTAAAATAATTGAAGAAGCAGCTTGACAATTAGAGGCATATTCGATCAGATGTTGACTTGGAGGTCTGGCAAAACAGATCAGAGGCTCAGAGGGTTCGCTTAAAAACTTTGGAGTCCGATTTGACAGAGGTTGTGTCTGCGAGGGACAGGTCTGAGGAAGAACTGAACCATGTATGTCGTGACTTACAACTTGCTCAGGAGACTGTAGCCAAGACGCAGGCTAAGCTGCAGGCTCTAAGTGCAGAGAATGCCAAGAATGAGTCTGGGTGAATTGTGCGATGTCAGCAGTTGGAGGCTAATGTTGATTTCAATGCCAAGAGTCTAAGGACAACAAAAGAGCAACTCCTTCTAGCGCAAAATGAACTTAGTGTAGTCAAGGACATCCTATGTACTGAGCAGTCTAAAGCTGATGCTCTGTCAGGCAAATTGGAGTGGCTGGAGCGAGAGCTCGCTAAGTCAAAAGTACGCGAGGAAAAGCTCGGCAAAGCCCAGGGCACGTTCGAGTTCAGCAGAGTTGCGCAAGGAAGACTAGAGCTGTTGCAGCTGATGAAAGAGAAGTGCACTGATTGTAACCTCTCCTACTACAGAGAGGTATCCTTTGCGGAGTTTGGAGAAACCTCCGATCAATAAGAAGAATAGAGTGACCCAGATCAGGGTTTCCAAGTGGCAACACGTATGGACACATCCCCTGTTTCTTCTCCTGCCAAATCAAGCTGCACTGTATCTGAACCTCCTTCTGACGAGGAGTAAACTTTGTATTTTTAGGATCATTAATGAAAGACGACGTTTTGTTAATTAACACTTCGTACTTGTACTTTCTTTGACTTTTTCTGCTTTTCTTATCGTGGTGTTAGTCTTTGGATAAGAGATTTTGTTGAGTCGGGAAATCGTAGAGTTGATCTGCTGATGAGAGTTTTGATCGCTTACATTGCGATAGTTCAAGCAATCCTAGTCTGTACTCTTTAGAGATCGAGAAGTTGTTTTAGCAAACTCCTGTAAATTGGCTAAGCTTCGTGCGAGGGAATAATATTGGTTGGCCATAGATCATTCAGACTCATCATGTTTTTTATTCCTTGAGCTGTTGTAATCCACCCTTAGCGGATCTGGCTGTAGATCGAACTAGCAATTGTCTTCGCTAATCTAAGTGAATTGGTTGGACTATGGTCAAGCATGTGTATCACTCTAAGTGGTCGGACAATGATCTTGGTGTTTTGTCCGAGTTAAGCTTCCTGAGCTCTGAGTGGACTTTATAATCTTTTTTGTCCGCTTCTGGCAGACTAGGTTTCAGGTCGGACCAAAAGTTATCGTCATCATTCGTAATTAACTAAACTTAGGTCAGGTTCAACGACCGTTGTTTATGGTTGGATAATGATCCCTGGCTAATAATCATCATGATTAGGCATTAAGAGTGCTGAATAGACTCCTACTTTCTAAGTCATCTTCATCCGCACTTGGCGGACTACGGTCTTAGAGCGGACCAGAAGTTATCGTCTTCAGTCGAAACTGACTAACTTAGGTCAGGTTCGGCGACCATTGTATGTGGTTGGACAATGATCCCTGACAAGTCATCATGATCAGGCATTGAGAGCTCTGACTAGACTCCCACTTTCTAAGCCATCTTCATCTGCGCTTGGCAGACTACAGTCTTAGAGCGGACCAGAAATTATCGTCATCAGTCATAACTGACTAAATTTTGGTAAGGTTCGACGATCATTTCTGTAGTTGGACAATGTTTCCTGGCAAGCCATTTTGATCAGGCGTCGAGAGCACTGACTAGATTCCCACTTTTTAAGCCATCGTCATTCGCTCTTAGCGGACCGGAAGTTATCATCATCAGTTGGAACTGACTAAATTTTGGTCGAGTTAGGCCACCGCTTGGCCCTGGGCGTGTAAGTCTAACTTGGGTGTCCTTATTTACTTAATTCACCTAATAGTCCGACATGGGGGTTGGATCAGTAAGTCTGATTCTGGAGTCGGATCATTATAGATAAACCGGACTGAATTTCAACGAGATTTGAGAACAACAATGGAATTTTAATAGAGTGGATACCTTGGATTTATTGATAATATCACTATAGATGTGTTCTTCATTCTATGGACGCTTAAGACCTTCGTCGTTTGTGTCTTTACATGTACTAGGCCATTCTCCATCTTTTGGGCCGGATCTGGCTGGGCACTTGCTTGGGCCCACTTGTTGGTTGTGCCCTGTTGACGAGATCATCTTGCCAGTTGTACGATGTAAATTACGAGATGGTTTAGTATCGGTTACTTCCCCGGGTTAATGGGGCTTCGTCAGTGCCATTAATTCAATGAATGTAGACTCGTGTAGTTGCAATTGGAACTGTCACATCCCTATTTTCCGTACAATAGTTAATGTTGACGTAACTGCTGGGTGACTTCGTTTCGTAAACCGTCGCGCCTAAATATAAGCTGGTCTTAACCATTTCAAACATTGCCATGAATGCTGTAGAGCATGTTCAGCAAATGCATCTTTCCAGAAAATATGTTTTGGGTTATCCAAAGGCTAAGGGAAGATCTTCGTTGTTGGAGTCTTCGAATGTTCTGACATTTGCAGCGATGAGTCTTGACAATACTTGTTATTGTGTGATGTCACCTGGTTTAGGTGAGCATCGAATTGATTCCATGGGACCTCGTAATTTCTTCTTACATCGCGTAGAAGAAGTACATACTCCCCCTCAGGGGTCAAGTTTGTCTTCCATCTTACGGTACCCTCAGTGCGTCTATCACTATCCAGTCTGGAAAATAACACCTGCAACCAACTTTGGGTGGTTGTTCGTACTGCTACTTCTTGGTCCTCACGTGTGACGCCACAACCAGAAGGCATATTGGTGGAGCAAAACTCCGGAAGACGTGGCCTGCAGTCCTGGGGTGCTAACTCTGCATCACCCCAGACATCCCTTTCTAAGTGGTCGCCTTTGCAGCTCACCTTGGCTACCTTTGTTTCCACTTTCAAATTCCTTGCAAAGCAGATTGACGGAGCAAATCATCAAGCGCGTACTTGCTACCTACTTCGGGTAGTTTTGCCTTCACTGTTCTGGAGGCATATTGACGGAGTGAAATCTCGATGTGCGTTTCAACGGATCCATACTCGTGTCGGACTTAGATACTTGTAGTGTTTAAACTTTTGTACTATTTAGTCGGGCAAGCTTTATAACAACTTTCTTAGTAATCAATAAAGTTTGTTTTCTATAATTCACGTTTTATTCCTTGAATTAACCTGTATCATATTAGCTTGTGTGAACAATTATTCTAGACTGAAAAAAGAAAAGAAATCAGAACAATAAGATAGTTTGATTTTAAGCGGGGATTAAGCTAATCTGGCATTGAAGGAGATGTGCATGGTCCTGGTTCAGACTGTGTAGCTCCCTTGGCGAAGTGTCACGTCTCACCAATGACAGTGAAATCACTGAAAAATGAACTTCGTGTGAGCGGGCCGTTCCTTACTGGTTATCAGCTTTCCGAGTAGACGTCCATTTGTCGAAGTGTTGCTACTTAGCTTTATATTGAATAGGAGTGACAAATGGATGACATTCCTCTGGATTTTGACTCGTCATATAGTTGAGTCTTGGTTGGCAGAGCTTTGTCTTTGTTCATATTACCTTGGTTGTGTTCGGAGGTGGCTTTCACGCTCCGATTCATGCGAAGGAGTAGAGGGTTGTTTTTTGGACAAGCCTCATCCTAGCTCATGCAATCCGCATGAACTCCCTATTTCCCGTGTTTCTTTTACGCCAAGGTGGCACTAGCCAGCCAGCATGGCTAGTGGACTTTGGGTTTTCCTCTCGGACTAACTAGAGTTTCTTTGTCCGTGCGGGGGGATTCGTCCATCTTATTTGGGCCCAGTCTCTCATATGTTCGTCCCGCGGTCCCGAGCTGTAATTGCTAACAATCCAGCTATTTCAACGTTGCGTAGTGGCAGTCTCTCACTGAAGGTTGGTCTTCATGAATGGTTCCTTCCACCCGATTGGCAGTGTACTTGATGCACTGTTGAAGAGTGGAAACTACCGCCTCCATCTGATAGAGCCAGGGCCTCCCCAAGATGATGTTATAGGTGGACAGGGCATCGACCACCATGAACTCCTGGAAAATGACTTTCTGTAGTCGTGGCTCTCCCGCCACTACTATTAACCTAATCTTCCCGATATAAAAGCACTTTTCTCCGCTAAACCCGATCATTGGGTGACTGGTGGGTGTTAAGTTCTCTTCTTTGAGCTGCATGTTGCGGAATGCGTTGAAGAATAGAACGTTCAGAGAGTTTCATGTGTCTACCAATGCCCATTTCACTTTCCACTTTGCTATGAAGACCAAGATGACCAGGGCGCCATTGTTAGGAGAATGGACGCCTTAAAGGTCCTTGTCAGTGGTGGGATTGGGCTTTGAATACGTGCATAATGCACTTATCGGTTCTTGCGTGTGGCCTGCGTCCGCATCTCGATAAACATCCATTTTTTAGACTTGTTGGACTGCTGGTCTTCAGAGCCAACCCCATAAAGGACATGTATGATGCCAAGAGTTTTTTTCTCTATCTCTTTGATGTCATCTTCCCTTTCATTTGCCCAGTCTTTCCTTTTGTCCGGGCTCAGGAATTCTTTGAGCTTCCCCTTATTGATCCAGTACTCAATCTCACTTTTGAGACTTTTGCAGTCCTCAGTGTCGTGGTCACCTTTCTTGTGAAATGAGCAGTATTTGTTGTTATTGCGTTGAGAGTGATCTCGTTGTTGTTTGGCGAGCCACTTCACTTCTCCCCAATTTTCGATGGTGTTAAGGACGTCGGACAAGCTGGAGTTGAGAGGAGTGACGGATTTGGATCCGACGAAGTTGGAGGCCTTATCTTGCTTTGTGCGGCTAGAGTCTGGCTTGTCGTCATTCCGCTTCTTCTTATTTTTGTCATCGTTATCATGTTTCTTTCCCTCCTTGTCTCTGGGACCAAAGGGTTTATTTTCAGCTTCTGCTTCCTTTTTGGTGGCCAACATCTCATCGAGAGTGATGTATTTCTAGGGGCACTTTAGCAAGTCCACCATGTCGGTCGAAGGCTCCAGAGTGAGGAAACCGTAGAACCGTCCTCTTCTCAGACCCGAGGTGAATGCTATGATCGAGGTGTCCTCGGTGAGAGTTAACTCATCACTGAAGCGTGTGACGTACTCCATTAGTGTCTCGTTTGGCTTCTGTTTGATTGTGAGTAGGTAATGCAGGCCCTTCCTGATCTGTTCGCTGCCGACAAAGCGGGTGAGAAACGTTTTGGCCAGTGTCTGAAATGAGTTGATGGACTTCGGAGGGAGACTGTGGAACTAGGTCAACGCTGATTTCTTCAAACTGGTAGGAAACATCCGGCACATTACTGGTTCAGAGCCTTCTTTGAGCGCCATCACATTCTGGTAATGGCGTAAGTGGTCGGACGGGTCTGTTGTCCCGTCATAAAACTTCAGCTTTGGTGGGCTGAACTTTTTCGACAGTGGCTTGTTCAGGATGTGATCCATGAACAGGAGGATGGTGAGGTTTACAACACGTCTAGATTGGTGGCTCCAAGCCAGCAGGGGTCTACGAGGCAAGTTTGTCGGTCTTAGACTCATGGTTTTCGTTGGTCGCTTCTCTGTCGTTGGTCCACTGAGAGCCGACATGGGCAAAGTGACTCTACTGAAAGTGTTCTCTGGTGTCTTTTGGTGATGGGGCTCTTCGCGGCTCCTTGTCTCCTTTTATGGGTGGAGGGTTCCACTGTGTGATTATCTCCATCGCTTGTGCAATTTGTTGCACTTGGGCAGACAGTAAATCCACCCTAGGGTCCGCCGCAGCTGCTGCCAGTGCGAGGGTCTGAGGTTGTTCCCCCTGCGGGGCAATGCCATCGAAACTGGCGGCGCTCCGCCGGTTTGAGCGTTCGAGGGCTCAGTGATTTTTCCATTATAGCGAGATCTTGTGGTAATCATATTTCTTGACTGTAAGGAAGAGTGATATACATGTTTTCTCAGGAACTTTGTCGTTCCCCACGAACGGCGCCGAAATGATGGTGTCAAATCCTGTTCTTCTGGACCTTGACATGCACAGGGAACACACGCGAGCCAAAGACCACCGTTGTGGCGGCTGATGACACTCCGATGCTTAAGTCAGACAAGGCTTGGAAAATGCGTAATGTTGTAAATTGGGTTCTGTAACGTACATTTGTTCCTCAACCTTGTAGTCTATTTATCATGCGAGAGTCCTTGTTTGGCTAGGCCTTTTTTGACATAGTTTAGGAAAAAATATTTTGCTGGAGATCTGTTCCTTATTAGGAATCGTCAATGTTGGAGAGTTTCCCTACACGACTTGTGCTCCTAAATCTGCAGAAAATTCTTCTCTTATGGAGTGTTGTCCATGCGAGAGAGTTTTCATGCACGACTTATACTCTGGTATTTGTTTCCTGATAGGAGTCGGTGTATTGCTGGCCTGCACGTCTTAGGTCGATCCCCTAGATACTTGCCTTATTAGGTCTTACGGGTATTGGGCTTGACCATGTGACGTATGGGCTTAATACGGCGTTGCAGTTTGGGTCCAACCTCCTGGATCCTGCCAAAATGGGTTTAGTGTCATCTGGGCTTTGCCAGATTGGGTAGGCGATCAAGCCCATTTTGCTCTGTTAACAAGATCATCATGACACGTGTACGGCACAAATTAATAGACAATTTGGTGTATCATCAACTGTTATTAGATATACACTATTTTGTTACTCAATGGTGACTTCTCTTCCACTCTATGCCAAGCAATCCTTCCTCCTCCCATATTCCATCCTTGACGACATTGATAGTATGCTCAGAGAGTTTTGGTGGAGAGGATTAAGTCCCCATACCTCACTAAATGGAACAACATTATTAAACCAAACAATCTTGGAGGTCTCAACATGCAACTAACCAAATGTTAGAATCTTTCACTTCTTTAAGATGTTGTGGAGGCTTTACAATCAACCTAATGACATTTGGCCTTCAATCCTTAAGTCAAGATATTTTCTTCACTCCAATAATTTTTAAGCTAATTTTTCTAAGAAACGCTCCTTACCCACTTGAAGAGCTATTGGTGTTTGCCTTGAGGTTTTCAAGCAAGGGAATCTTTGGACAGTAGGTGATGGTTCATTTATTGACTTATGAGATAAATGGGTGGAAAATCTTTATCCCCTTCATGTTTTTGTCCCTAGCAATGCCATCAATTTTTTTGACCATGTTTATTGATGAGAGATCAAACTGTCAACCGATTGTAGTCGTATACATGGCACAAGTCAATCCTAATATGGAAATGCCTCACCTCAGTGTCAAGTAGGCCCAAGCATGGTCTAGCCTAGGCTCAACCTAGTCATTGTTCAACCCATAAGTCAGACGCCCAAGCTCAGATTACGCGAGTTCAATGTGGTGCAAATCTTGGAGCTTGGCTCATGACAATAAGGCCTGAACACGAATCTCTGAGTTGTCACAAGCCCAAGTTCCATTTGCACAATTCTTGATCCAATCAAGTATTGAGTCCCCAACAGAGCCAAATGTCAAACGGAACTTAGTCATAGACGGGTAAGATAATTAGTGAGATTATCCCTCTATCGCGCCCTCGACAGTAGAGACTATGGAGTGAAGTACTCACTATATAAGGTGAACAAGGCGGAAGAGAAAGGCAAGCATTTGCAACTAGGGGTGGGCACGGGACAGGATGAACATGTACTAAATAGTCCTCCAATGTAGAATAACAAAAGAATTTCATCTCACATTGCTCAAACACCAATAATGTCAAATTTATATACATATAACTTTCATCATAATAATATTAAATGTCATAAAATTTATGGTTCAATGACCGTACAATTTTTTTGATGTTAAGCATCATTTATGTGATACACTAACCAATAGTTGTAGATAAACTCATAGTGCGAAACTAAAACAAACAATCATTTGCTTTTATTTGTCTACAAGAATAATTGTTTTGTAACCAATCTAAAATGTGAAAAGCATAAACTTTCATGGGTTCTATTTGACCTCAAATATATCCAAATTGAAGTTTCTATCTAAACGAAGAATACTAAATCAAACAAGTAAAATTTTTAAATGTTTTGATTTACTTTCAACACATCCTAAATTTTTCTTTAGAAAGTAGTTTGATTAAAATTAATAATAATAAATAAATAAGTTCGGGATGGGCGAGATTGAAAATCTCTATCCTGATCTCATCTCAGTCTAGATTGGGATGAGACGAGATCATGATGAGTTGCATCAATCCCAAAAGTACCCGAAAAAAATCGAGACCATACAACAAGGGACCAGGACATAATCGGGATAATTGGTTCATCCCATAACGGTTTGAACCGGGACGTTTCGGGACTGAACCATGCCTTCTCGGTTTTAAAGAAAAAAAAAAAAAACCAACCCTATTTTCTCTCTGCTGTATAAACCAAAAATGCTTCTTCAAACCTCCATTTCATCTTTTCTCACACTTGTAACAAAATTATCCACCTCATCGAATGCAATTCCTAAAGATTTCAATTTTAAGCCAATTTCACAACAATGAATAAGGAATCAAAATCGAAATCGAAAAAACCTGTGGGAGAAGCTTAGGCAGCATGAAGAACGCACTTCTTCTGCACATTAGAGCAGAACCCAATACTGATCATATTGAGATCGCACCTCTTCTGCACATTAGAGCAAAACCCAATACTGATCTTATTGAGATCTTAGAGCAGAATCCAACATTGTAGCACGAAGGTCACACCGCTTGAACTTGGGGTGCTCATGTTGTTGCTTGATTACGATCACTATATTTCTGTGACAGTATCCGGAGCTTCAGATAGACAGATAAAAATACTAGATCTTGTAGCCTGAAGACCGGATAGAGAGATAGATGAAATTGGAGGAACCTGAAGACCATAGTACAATTTGCTGGTCTTCCATTAGTGTCAATTGTAGCCTGAAACCATCGAACAGATAGATAGAACGAATGAGAGAGAGAAAAAATGCCAATTGCTGCCAAATTCGATGGTTGCGATGGTTGTCGTGGTGGTGACGAAATTTGAGTGGAGATCTTCTTCATCTAAGTCTTCATCAGTTTCGTCTTCATCTCCTCCTACAAGCAGTTCTTCTTCGTCTTCTTGATACATGTTTTTTCGATCAACTTCATTTCTTGCCATTCTTCGAAAAATCTATGAAAAGCTGATTTGAAGAAAAAAAGAAGAAGGGGAGAAGGAACTGTGAATGTGTAAAATTGGGCTTGGGCTTAGGCCAAGGTCAGCAACCGGGATAGTCCGAGATGGACCGGGATGAAAATGGTAAAAATTGTTTTGGCATGGTCTAAAACAATCCAGAACCATACTGGTCCGGGTCAGAACATGATGGACCAAGATTTTTGCCCAACCCTAATCCTTGCTCAGTCACCTAACTTTATCATCGAAGTGCTTTCGACTACCACAACAGTGGTCATTGGCTCACCGTTGTTAATTTAGCAGGTCAAAAATCAATAGAAACGGATTTGGTCATCATTTATGACTTGATCATTAAAGAGAATAACAAGATATAATAGGATGTTGATACCATTAGCATGTTCTTTCCCATTAATGTGGTTCAAGCCATTAGTAATACCCCTTTAAAACCTATAGGGCAGCCTGACAGTTTGATTTGAAGGCTCAAAGTGAGTTTTTCACCACGTAATCTCCTTATAAGTCCTACAAAACACTCCTTCCACTTCTTCCTCTCACAATGACCCTACCTTTTCACTTGAATTCTTAATTTGATTTGGAAATCTACTTCACCTCACCGAGTCCAGATGTTTATGTGGAAGATATATAAAAGTATACTCCCAGTTGGAGAAACCCTTACCAAGCATCGCATGGCAGTGAACAAAACTTGTCACTTTGCAGCATTGAAGATGATATCACCCTCCATTTCTTCTTTAAGTGCACCCTTTCTATCCAAGTTTGGTTTCTATCGAGTGTACACCACCTTTCCAATAGAGCAATCAACTTTGGAGTTCATAGCTAAGTTAGATAGAGAAGGATATGCTCCTACAACCTTGATCTTTGTCAGATATGCAACAGTTATGAATACCATATGGCGAGCTAGGAATGATTTGATCATTAACAGGACATTGGTTCAATCCAATCACATAGCTAATTGGGTTTTACGACTTGCTAATATGTGGGAACAAGGCTATGTTCAAACTCATATGAATCCACTTAAGCCAACCATGCTAGAATGGAATGAAGTTATTGGTTCAACACATATAATTGCAGTCACAGATGCTTCGTGATGCATCCAAAGTCAGGACTCTTAGAGATTTGACTTGCAAAACAGAGTTAGATTGCCAAATTTCATTTTTTTGATGGCTGAAGGCACTCCGATGCTTAAATTTTACATCGTGTTCATGGAATGTCCCCTTCTCATACATTTTCCTCTATATGCATGACTTAAGCTCAAATGACGCAATGAAGGGGACGTTTATTATAGCATTCTTCTCCTCTATTGAGATGTGTCTGTGGGGGAGTGATTCCCACCATGACTTATCTCCTTGATAATAGTCCTCTCATAATTTAGGTGCGGTTTTGGAGATTGATTCTCGCCACGAATTATTTTATTTGTAAGGACCATCTCTAGTTATGATGGTTTGCGCCACGTATATGGCCATGATCGGGTGACAATTGGATATATCATCAGCTACTCCCCTAATTAGTGAGCTCGTTTGCATGACCACTAACTTGTCAATCGTGGGAGCTCGAGCAACGAAATGATGGCATTCTCTAGTCATATTGTGAAGTTGATGTGACAAGTCATCGAGGTAAGACTACGTGAGTTCGGACTGGATGAAACACTACAAGAAAAATGTTCATTAATAGTGTTTCAAAAACGCTATAGTAGGATACCATAGCGTTTTAGAAAACTCTGTGTCTGCCGGAGCTTTAATAAATACAGGGTTTATTATAGCGTTTTAAAAACGCTATTGTAAGTTGACCTTTTATAGCGTTTTAGAAACGCTATAAAAACGCTATCATTTACTTTACCATAGCGTTTCTGAAACTCTATCGTATAGTATACCATAGCGTTTCTGAAACGCTATTGTCTTCCCTCACGTAACATTTAACAAATGTTATTGTATTAGTTTCCATAGTGTTTCTCAAGGCCCTTTTTTTCTATAGCACTTATCAAGTGCTATCAAATGACTTTTTATAACATCTTATAAGTTTTATTTCTAGAAAATAAAAATCTAAATGTGCCAAACTTAAACATTTCCATGAATGGAGGCAAAGTAATGTAATTAATAAGATAATGTATTACATCGAGTCACAAAATCTATCAAATAATAAATATTAGACTACATTTATTTCAGTTGAATAATAAAGATAATGTATTACATCGAGTCACAATCCTTTCCAGTTTCCAACTTCATTGATTTGGTTCTCCCCTTCCTTTATTTGTTGATGTTGGTTCAACTCTTCAACATTCTCATTTGACCTTTGAACAAGGTCATGGTTGGTGTTGTTCCGTAGATCATTGCGGTGGTAATGAACGCAACTTGCGCACCTGCAGCAATAACAATCAAATAAGGAGTTCCAACAAGCAGAGTGAGGTATGCAAATATATTGAAACAACACAAGGAACTAAGTCTATAGTTCTCTTAACATTCAAATAAGGAGTTCCAACAAGCAGAGGGAGGTATTCAAATATATTAAAACAACACGAGGAACTAAGTCTATAGTTCTCTTAACATTCAAATAATGAATTCCAATGAGCAGAGGGAGGTAAGCAAATATATTAAAACAACACGGGGAATGATGTTTGTTGTCTTCAGTATAAAAGGAATAACCCCTACAATATGAGAAAATAAACGTACACAAGTACTTTAGACTAACAGCGGCAATTAGACAAATTCAAGGTGTAGCTCTATTAGATAAATTTCCAGAGCATCCTAATCAATATTTAGCAGCATACCATACCTAGTTTAGATTCGATGACTTCATCTAACGCCAACACCATTTAGTAGCAGAAATACCAAATAAAAGCTGCAAAGTTAACTAAATCTCAAATCTACACAGATTCTTTTGAGTTCGACACAAATACAAGTAAACATAGTTAAAACAATTTCATTCCTTTCTGTGAAATATTCAACTTTTCAACTGTCATATGTCACATATTTTTTTTAAGGAAACAAAATGCCACAGAGGACTATATCTTTCATCTTAGACAAAATGGCAATGCATGGCATTCTTGTAATCAGAGTAAATTATGAAGCTGTCATATAAAGGTGATTTAAATGTCAAATCCACCATATACAAAAAAGACTTGCAGGAAGACCGTACCTTGTCATCCAGATCAGATCGTTGCAAGTTGTTACCATCAGATCACAAATGGAGAGGGCTTGAAGGTGATTCATTTCCATCATCTGAAATCTTGCTCAGTGAATCCAACACATCTTCAACCTCATCCATGGATTTCTGTTGTGGGGTATTAGCTTCTTTCATGTCAACTTCAGTATGTTCAATTTCTCCTCTCACAGAAACATGTTTCTCCCCTCTCTCTCAGATTCTTTACCGTCCATACTATCAACTTTAAGCCGTTTTGGAGGATCCTCAGATTCGTTATCTTCTACCACTTCAATTTCAACATCTTCATCCTCCACCTCAACATTTTCTTCATTTTCAACATCTTCATCCTCTTTCTCTAACAAAAGACTTCCCAACAAATACACCTTCTAAACAATGCTTGCAAAAGTTGTGAGCACAGGGAGTTGTAAGAAGAATAGTCATAACTTTCCGACAAATAGAACAGATGAACTATGCAAGATCAAATATCTAGTAAGTTAAATAACTGAACATTAGAAATTAAAAACAAAAGTATATAAGGTGTGGCTAGTTTAAAAGGGTTGAAAGCCTACTAGTGGGTCATTGAGTGTTTCAAGGTTAAATACACAACGAAATAAGAGACCAAACCTTTTAGTAGTTTCTCTCTTACAGACAGGTTTTGTGATCTCCTATTTGCTGCCCTTGTTGTCCTTCGTCCTCTGGATTAGCAGTGTCCACTGATTTCTTGCTAGTAGGGGAAGGCTTCTTCCATTTCCAAACATTTTCTTCCTCCTTTGATGGTGCAATAAATGAATTTGAAAAGCATCAGGAAAACTAATCCATCCAAGTAGATATAAGGAAAAAAAAATCTACAAAAATATAACAGAAATGTTAAGATGCAGTTGAAAACTGAAAATATGCAATTGTTCTTCATATAGAAAGGTATTAATAATCAGTTTCTTGAAATTAATCAAAAGAAATAAGCTGCAGCTCACGTCATAATCCCATGATGGCTCCTTTGTCCGTTCAGTAATGTCAGTAGCTTTCTTCAGCTCTGGAATTTTAGGCAATGGTCTAGGTCGATCCCCATGCTCATCGCTGCAGTTTAAAGTTTAATAAATTAGAGATCATCCTACCAATTAAAGAAAGGGAGGGGGGATTAGAAAAGACACAAACCTGGTCCAGGGTGCAGGTTCATTGTCACACCGAACAAACAAATATCGGCAAACTTTAAACCCCTAGAAACAAACCATATTGCAAATAAGTCACTAACATTATCATTCGAACAACCACATACAATTAGGGTTGAGGACCATCTAATTTACTTGAACCCCAACCTTCCGCCAACATTTCTCAATACGGTAGATTCCATCATAACGTACACCAGTTTCTAGGGCATAGGAAGATCTCTTCTCCTTGTAAGACCTGCTTGTTAGAAGACAAAAAGGATTGTCATCAAGCATAACATGTGTGCACAGGCATTCAAAGGGCGTCAAGAACAATCCAAGTAAAAGTAAAATGGGAAGTAACAAACTCACATATTAAAGCATCTGATGCTCATGTTTTCTTATCAGTTATCACGCAAAAAAAAGATCCAACAAATAAAACAACAATCTGAAAATGCCCAGCTTATCAGGTAACATGCTTTCATTTATCACAATAATGTCCAATTGGGGAGTGTCGATGAACTAAATAAAATACATCCCTCATTTGAAATTGTAAAACGTCAATGTCCCAACCATACCAAGTAAATCTATTTGGTAATGCCATTAATATATGCTTACCCACAGGATAAAAACTCAATGATGAACAACATAGAATAACTATATTTTGTTTGTTTGTTTATTTTTTTTTTTCCAGAAAACCACCAACTTGATATAACCATTATTTTTAATAAAAAATGGACTTCTGAATTTGCCTCACCTCTCCAACTATCGTTCGAGGCAGCACGAAAATGCCTCCTTTAAACATTCATAGCATTTACTGTGGAAGTTTTGCTAGACTTAGCAACTTGGTCTTGAACGTGGCCCAAGCATTTGACATGAAACCACCAATTTTTTTTAACCAAACGTTACATATTATAATTTATTGATTCACCTATGTGGCGACTAGTATTTAGAGTTGTTGATAACTCTAAAATATGAACAATTACAATGCATAAAAAAACACATCAACTACTGAGATGGGAGACTCATGTATGAATTTCAGCTCTATCAATCGAGAATTTTCAGTAGCAGAACTAGCATAAAGTTGTGGTAGAGAATCTAAATATCAGTTTCAGCAGATATATTGCATAACAAAATTAATAAACTTATAGACAGAAATGAAATTGAAAGCTAAGCTTGGTAAGCAAACAAAGTAGCCTCACCTTTTCAACACAAAGTTAAATTTAGAGTAATAAACAAAACATGAGAAGGCCTGATTTATGATGATGAGAAGAAGAATAATAATAGTAATAATAAATAGTACAAAAAAATTTGAGCTTGCCGTACCGAGCTAAATACGTGACAATGTTACTTGTTGTCCCTAAGATCGAGCACATACAAGAAATTGGTATAAGGAAGAATATGAGACCAATAAATACAAGGACGGAAACAAACAAATCTCCAGGGCAGCAAGCAACCAATATCAAACCAGCTGCATAATAGGAAGGTGAGCTTAGGAGTTTGCTCACCAAGAACCCTGATAATGGCATTACCTGCAACACTCCATCCACTCTATATATCATTACTGAACTGGGTCACATTCTCTTACTATCTACATGAAATTATTCAAACAGTTCAAGATGAATGAATTTCATCAAATGGCGCCACTCACAGTTTCTCCCTTGGGAAATATGAGTGACTTGACTCAGTCACATATGTTCTCCAGGACTAAATCTTCCATGTGCTGAACAATGCTAGCTAGAACCAAATAATCAAACATGGACCTCAATAACTAAATCTTCCATGTGTTGAACAATGCTAACTACAACCAAATAATCAAACATGGACCTCGTTGATTATATCAGACAAAAAAAATACATATTGTTGCCTGCATCAACAATACATGCAAAACATTACCCAATTTAATGTTATCCTAACATGGGCAGATATACCCCACTATACAAAAAAAATTTCCACTGGTAAATGAGTAGTTCTTGAATCAGGGATTATAAATTCGCGATATAATTTCTGTATCCAGCAATTGAGTAACCACATAAATGGGGATAGTTTGAGATTATGCAAGTCCATGAACAACTATTCAAGAATAAAACATAATATTTTATTCCTGAACAAAACATTCATGAAAGGAATGAGAATTTTATTCATGAAAGGAATGGGAATGAGTAACCACATAATATTTTATTCCTGAACAAAACATATTTTATTCAAGAACAACTATTCATGAACAAAACATAAAAATGGGAATTTGACAAAAGGAATGGGGTGGGTGGATTTACCTTGTAGAGAGCCTGAAATGTGAGGACTTGCTTGGCTACAGAAATGACTTTAGGCCTAATACCATCACCAGGAAGTAGAGTGATGTTGTATTGCTTGGTTGGGGCAACAGAGCATTGATTCCTTGCATATTTTGGAGGAGAGTGGAGAGATTTAGATGAAGTGAATGTAGTGTTCAACGGGTTCAACAATGAAGATATAAAACTAACCAATGTTGAGAAGAGATAAAACTAACTTGTTGAGAAGGGTGATCTGTGAGAGATTAACGTGGAGAGATCTGTGAGAGATAAAATCGATTACATGAAGAGATTAAAATGAAGAGATTACATAAAGAGATAAAATCTATTAAATGAAGAGATCAAATTCGATTTTCTGTAAGAGATTACATGAAGAAATAAAATTGATTACATGAAGAGATTAAAGTGAAGAAATTAACCTGTATGAGAGTTTCAAACTAACCTGAAGAGATTTCTGCTGTGAGAGTTACAATTTTCCTATATGTTCCATTTGTAGATGGTGAGAGGAAGAGATAGGGAGAGGAAACCCTAACTTTTCAACTTGCAAATGGGGAGAGGAAACCCTAACTTTTCAACTTTTCAACTTTGCAAATGGGGAGAAGAAGAGATGAGAACAATAGACTATTCATCACTGCTTGAAGAAATCAGGCTTGGGGCACCATGAAAGATGAAGAAGAGAGGAGCTTTTGAGAGAGATTTGTGAAGAGGGATAAAAGGCGCCAAGGAAGAAGAGAGAAAGAGAGGGGCAGAAAGGCAAAGAGGATGAGAGGTCAGGGGAGAACACCACTTCGACCTGCTGTGAATGAGGGGGGAAAAAGAGCGAGACTGAGAGGGAAGCAAATGGTTTTCTAAAATTTTGGAAAATGTAGAGGGAATCGATCCGGGTTAATTTTTAGTTTTTCCCGCTTCCACTTTTCATAGCGTTTTAGTGTTATAATGCTATTAAAATTTGGGCTTTTATAACATGAGTGTAAAAAACGCTATTGGTCAAATGCTATTAATAGGCATTTGTGTTGTAGTGAAATCATCATATTCGGACTGCATGGGTTCGAACCAGATGAAAGTTTTTGTGACAAATCATCATAGTCGAATTTGGTGAGTTCGGACTAGATGAAGATTTTTGTAACAAGTCATTGTACTCGGACTTTGTGAGTCTGTTACTAGGTGAAGTCATCTAACAAATTACCATAGTCAGCTGCATGAACCCGTACCAGATGAAATCATCTGACAAATCATCATAGTCATTTGCATGAATCCAGGCCAGATGAAGTCATCGTGATCAAACTGCGTGAATTCGGACCAGATGAAGTCAATGTGATTAGTCTTAAATTGGACTAGTCTGTCGGATTTATGGACCTGATTCTTGTCGGATTTGTCTCCTGTCGGATCTGATTCTTGTTGGGTTTATCTCTTGTAGAACCTGTTTCCAGTCGGACTAGTCTCCATCTTGCGGACCAATCTCTTGTTGGGCTTGAGGAATTGTGGACTAACCTATTTTCAGGCTTGCAGACTAGCCTCCATTCGGACTAGAGGAACTGTTCTCCATTCGGACTAGCCTCCAGTCGAGCTAGCGGACCTGCGCACTAGCCTCTATTTGAGCTAGCAGACGTGCGCACTAACCTTTATTTGAGCTAGCAGACCTGCAGTCTAGCCTTTAGTTGGACTAGTAAACCTGTCCACTATTCGGACTAGCCTCCAGTAGAGCTAGCGAACCTGCGGACTAGCCTCTATTCGAACTAACATACCTGTCCTCTATTGGGGCTAGCCTCCAGTCGGGCTAGCAGACTTACGAACTGCGGGCCTACAAACTAGCCTCTATTCGGAGTAGCAAACCTGTCAAAGATCACCATGGTCAATAAAACTATAAATTGACAATTATGCTGCCAGTCGGATTCGAACCCGTGACCTAAAGTTCCCTAAGCAACACCTCTACCAACTCAGCTGGTACATCATTGAAATTTCCCCTTTTATTGGTGGTGCTACTTAGTACATTAAATTTTACAAATTTTTTTGGGGCTGGGGGTGTTAGTAAGTGGATGATGTTACAAAGCAACACTCTTTGATGATACGCACTGGCTCGAGTTGGTGCAATGCAGACCAATTTGAAATCCCGGTTCTTTTCAAAACCCCGCGAAACATTCCCGCCAAAATGAATGAAAAACCTAGCGCTACAAAAGCGGCCCTTCCTCCCCAAACCAGATCTTCATTAATTTTCTTCCAATAAGCTTCAGAGTCAGAGAGAGAGAGAGCGAAGCAGAAAACGCACGCACGAAAAACCATGAAAGCTCGATCCGTGAAGCTGAAGGAAGCTCACAAGAAGCCAAATGGGGTTCTTGGATCGTTCTGCTCCGTCGCCTGGGATCTTGAAGGCCAACATCTGGTGACTTCATCTTCTTCAGACACTTCAATTTCTATCCACGATCGTCTCCATCCTTCAAACCCTCCTAAGACCCTTTGTCATCACAAAGACGGCGTCACAGCTCTCGCTCTCGGCCCTAATTCAACTTGTCTGGTCTCTGGATCTCTCGATCGCTCTGTCAAGCTTTACAAATTTCCAGGTGAATCTTCTCATTTAAAAATCTTTGCATTTCATTTCATTGTACCAAAGTTTATGCTTCTCAAATTAGTTGAGCTTGTTTGTCTATTTTCCCCAATTTCACATAAATTATTTTTTCAAATATTTCCTTAAACCCTACTGAGTAATGTTTTAAAAAACATTATTGGCTATAGCCAGATAATAACATTCGATCAAACAATCTACCAACATGTGTCAACCTATGCAATAGTGACATTATTGAACACACATTGTAAATTTGAGTGGTATCGAGCCAGAGAAGTGGATAAGGCATTGCTTGTTGCTTGATCGATAGAAAGTGGACAATGTTGATTGAGATACAGGTTCACTTGGGACGTTCCATTTTTTCAAATTAAAAGAGTTACAACCTCAACTGTTTTTAATTATTTTTCAATTTCGTTTTTTAAGCATACATAAACTAGCATAAGAAGTAGGATTTGGTGCAACCAGTATATTTCTAGTGTGGATAAAAAACATAGCAACTCCCTTCTCTTTGTTTCATAAGTAAGTGTGATTATTACGATTTACGCATCAATATTTCAATTGTATTTAAGCTAGCCAGTAGCTTGATGTAATCTCTGACTATTTCTCATTGTCAGCTGGCGAATTTCAGGCAAATATTATAACCAGGTTTACACTGCCAATCCGAGCCCTTGCCTTTAACAAGCCTGGTAGGATGTTGGCTGCTGCCGGTGATGATGAGGAAATCAAACTAATTAACACCATTGATTATTCAATCACTAGGGTTCTTAAAGGACATAGAGGATCCATTGTTGCCTTGGATTTTGATCCTGATAGTGAGTACTTGGCGTCAATTGACTCAGTTGGAACAGTTATATATTGGGAGCTCTCTTCAGGAAACCCACTATTTAACCTCAAAGGTATAGCTCCTGTTTCTGGTTCTGATCTGTCAGTCTTAACTGTCTTGAGCTGGAGCCCGGATGGGAACATTTTAGCAGTTCCTGGGTTGAAAAATGATATAGTGATGTATAATCGATATACAGCTGAGAAGCAATTAACTTTGACCGGAGAACATAAGCAATCTATTTGTTTTTTGTCGTGGTCGCCAAATGGTAAATACATAGCAAGTTCCGGCTTAGATAAGCAGGTTGTGATCTGGGAACTTGATCAAAGAGAGGCTATCAATCATCAAAAGTTTGATGATATAATTAGTTGTATGGCTTGGAAACCTAATGGAAATGCCTTGGCTGTTATTGATGTTATGGGAAAGTATGGTGTGTGGGAACTTGTTATTCCTTCAACAATGAAGTCTCCATCAGATGGTGCTCCCAATAAATCAAAAAGTAACGGGTTACTGTTGATTGATGAATATGAAGATGAACCTAGTATCTGTGGTAGTGAAGAATTGGATGATGTTGGGGATGATACTCTAGATAATGAACCTGAGCCAGTTAGCAGGAAAAGATTACATAAAAGTCATGAAGATAGCAATGCTCGAGTGGATTTACACTCTAAATATGAGCCACGTAAAAAGGCTTCTCGTTGTTGTAAGGAGGGCTTACATGATGGAAGTCAGGAACTCCAAACTTTACCTATATCTGTAGGACGAAAAATGCAAGAGGCATTTCAGTCAGGTTCTACACCAGTACAAGCTGGGAAGAGATACTTTCTATGTTACAACATGATTGGAACCATAACCACAATTGAGAATGATGGTTATTCCCACATAGAGGTAACCTGTTGTTTCTTACCAGTTGACCAAGAAAGAAAAATAACTTTAGTGTTCGAAATGCGATTTGTTAGTTTAAAAGGGTATTCCGATCATTGCTTGTATTTTATGCATTTTTCTTAATTTTTTTCTGCTGCAGGTTAATTTCCATGACACTGGGTTTGGTCCTCGGGTTCCTTCAATGAATGAACATGTTGGCTACACAATTGCTGCATTGAATGAGAATGGCAGTGTGTTCGCAAGTCCATGTAAGGGTGAGAATAACATTAGCAGCCTCTTGTATCGCCCATTTAATAGCTGGGCAAGTAAAAGTGAGGTATGTTCATGAATTATATTTTAACTGAGGAGCATATAATGTGACTAGGATGCACGGACTCGGATACGCGTGTCGTATCGGACACGGATACTACACGGCGACTCGGCAATTTTCAAAAAACTAGGACTCGGCGACTCAGTCAAACTTATTTTTTTAACATATTTTTTTGATGTATGATAAGTTTACAAATATAAAATATTGACTAGAAAGCCATGCTCAATATATCTTTGCAAGGTAGAGATGGTGATAGAAATAATAATAATAATAATAATGAAATGCTCAATATATCTTTGCAAGTTTTGAGACAACGTGACATGTGAGACCTGCACAAAGAATGAAAACCAGCGTGTTACTCTTTGCATTTATTTCTCTCTTATCTTGTCCCCAACCCAACCTTTCCTTTCTCCTAATCTTCTCTTTTGTTAGGTTGAAATGACATTTTCGATCCCTTTCTTTTCCCCCAAACAAATATGATCTCTCTGTATCTGTCTCTGTCATAATCCCAAAACCCTGAAGAAGAAGAAAAAGAAAAACAAACCAATCTGTTGGTTTCCAGTGAAGAAAAGTTGATCTTTCTGGCTCGGTTTCTCTCTGTGCTCGATCTCTCTCCCAGTCAACTGATCTCTCTGGCTCGGTTTCTTTCTGTGCTCGATCTCTCTCTCCCAGTCGACTGATCTCTCTGGTTCAGTCGATCGACTGATCTCTCTCAGTCGATCGATCTTTCCCTGCTCGATCTCTCTCCCAGTCGACTGATCTCTCTGGCTCAGTCGATCGACTGATCTCTCTCAGTCGATCGCTCGATCTCTTTGGCTCGGTGTTTCTCTCCCTGCTCGATCTTTCTGGCTCGGTGTCTCTCTCCCAGTCGATTGATCTCTCTCAGTCGATCGACTGCTCAGTTCCTCTTCCTTCTTTCTTTTCTTCCTCGGTTCCTCCTTCTCTCTGCAAATGGTTGGGTTTGTTGTTTGACAAAGATGAAATAGGGAGAGGAATTAGGGCTTTTAATCTCATCCGTCCAATCTTATTAAGATCCGAAAAAAAAAATTTATTATTTGCAACCGAATCCAGACCGTGTCCGGACCAAGTCAAGTTGACCGACACGTTGACCGCGTGTCGGATACGTGTCCACCGCGTGTCGCTCGCGTATCCGACATGCATTTTACTAGGATTCGGAGGGTTTTTCCGAGAGTCCGTGCTTCCTAGTAATGTGATGATACTTTCACCAGTATTAAATTTTATTTTCAACTTATTTGAAGCTTTCACTATCAACTGACACAGTAATTATGTCTATGAATCTAGTGGTCAATGCAGTCTGCAGCAAAGGAAGAAGTGAAGGCTGTCGCCCTTGGCTCTGGTTGGGTAGCTGCTGTTACAAGTCTTAATTACCTCCGCATCTTTACTGATGCTGGCATGCAGGTTTACTACTCGTAATTTGTCAATTTATGATCCATTACATGCTAGTAAACCTAATTACAAGGCTAGAAGACCATGCGCTTCTTGAACATGCCTGTCCAATTCCTTATTTTTTTCCTTTCTTTTTTGTTTTGTTCTTTAAACTTTTAATACATTTTCTCTTCTTTTTCTTTTGAGCTGATGAACTGAATAACCACCCTCATCATCATTACACCTTATTGAATGATTAGGTTCTAAGATACCCCTTGGGGATTCGTCTAGTCATCGAGTAAAAGCCCTGTAGTTACTTCTCAGGCCAAACTTTAAGTGACGCTGAAAAAGATGACACATAGAGAAGGCAGATTTTTTTTTTGTCAAAGCTTGTACCTTCAAGATTCTTTATTTATTACTTTATCTCAGAACAAAATTCTTTGTGCATATCGTATTCTTCCTGTACCACGTAAAAGTGATGAAGAAACTGGACTACACAAATTCTTTTTTGTTTTCCATAATTTGAAATATCTCAGTTGATTGCAACCCCAACAATTGGAAGCTCTTCTGCACTGACTATTTTCTGCGTTACTTCTCTACTTATGGTTCTTACTCAATGAGTCAATGCTCACATTCTTCTTTCTTTTCAGACATCTACTACTTGTATAAATCTATTTCCCTTTCTTCTTTACAGACCTGCAAGGGTAAATCAATAAGGCATTTTTCATCTGGAATCATGTTTATTATGGACTGTCTGTTTGATTGTTATGCTGTTTCATAACTTCATGCTTTATATGCTTAGCAATTTGAAAGACACAATTCTGTTAAATATCATGTGTAGTTCTGGTGAAAGCCGTTTTGAACTTAGCCACTTCGTAACTCTTAGGTTATTGTTCAGCTTGGGCGTGTCAAAATATTAGGAATTTACATGCTTTCACTGCTTCTGTTGTAAAATCAATATCTATTTTCCATCTTATAAAAAAAGATTATATCATCTTGGATATTTTTGAAAATGACGCTTTCACTCTCATATCTTCTTCATAATATCTTTCAAGTGATAATAATCAGTTTTTTACCTTGCTTATCTGATCATTTTGCATCTTGATGCAGAGGCATGTTGTCTCCCTTGATGGTCCAGTAGTGACTACCTCAGGCTATAAGGATGAACTGGCTGTGGTTACTCATGCTTTCCACCACTTTCCTTCAGATGATCAGGTTTTGTTTTGTTTTGTTTTGTTTGTTTGTGAGAAACTATGATATCCGTTTTGCTATCAGATCGGCCTCAGTAGTTCCGATTTGTGTCCACAAGCATGAATCAAACTCCAAGAGGTTTTTGCTGATTTTTCAGCCTTGGAAGTTCTTAAATGGGGTTTGTTCGATTTACATTGATGTGGACTAAAAGGATAAACTTATTGGTAGTAAATAAAGCATTAGTCTTATTCAGTCATTTGGTCACGAAAGGCATAATTTCTATCTGGAGAGTAGTTATTCCTTAATGGACTTCACTTTTGGCCAAAACAAAAATACAAGGTAGATGTTGTGGATATGTGGAATATGTTCTGTGTAATCTTCATTTTTTTGGTAGTAAGACACGTACCAAATATCCTTATATGATGAGCAGGATCCTTGCGGTTCTAAGCTTAGCTTGTGCTTAGGAGCATTAAACCTCATGTTCCTCCCCCTCACTCTCCAAATAGATTTTGGATATTACTACATTATTTACTTGACCTGCAGGTGCTGGAATTGACAGTGTTTAACATTTCCAATGGAACCCAGCCATTCAGAGGTCGCCTTCCCCTGACTCCTGGTTCACGACTGTCATGGCTTGGGTTCAGTGAGGAAGGCCAAATAAGTTCATATGATTCTAAGGTCTGTAGAGGTTAATGTACATTCATCATTATCATTTTTTTAGGATTGTATCTGATTTTGGTAACTATCATGTAGGGAGTGCTGAGAGTATTCACAAATGAATTCGGCGGCAGTTGGATTCCAGTCTTCACGTACATTATCCCTCATCTGTGCTTTATTGTATCATTATTCTTCAACATAGGATTCTCCTATCCTATTATCTCGTCTTAAGTTTCAAACTCTGTGTAAACTTGCAGCGGTGGTAAAGAGGAGTCTGATGTAAGCTATTGGGTAGTTGGACTTAATGCCACCAAGTTGTTTTGCATTGTCTGCAAATCCCCTGATTCATATCCACAAGTACTATGCCTTTGATACATGTCGTTTCCCCCCCCCACCCCACCCCCCCCCCCCCCTCTCATATGTTGCACTTTCAACATGTTTCTAACAGTTGGTTAAACTGTCCAGGTATCCCCCAAGCCAGTACTCACCCCACTAAGTCTTTCATTGCCTCTTATGTCATCCGATATTGGAGCATGTCATCTTGAAAAGGAGTTCATAATGAACATGTTACATGTCTCACAGGTTTGTCCTATCCCTGTTGTAAATTTTGATTCAAATTTAGAACTTTTGCCATGCCACATAAAAGTAAGCATGTCATCTAGTCATAAAAGGTGCAATCATCAATAATCACAAGTTTCTAGACATGATTGCACCAGCTCTTTGACGACATTCTCTCTTTCCTTAATTCCAGGAAAGATTAGTATCAAATAACTCAGCTTCTCTTATAATTTTTGTATCTTGACAGTATTGCTTGATTTTGGGATGTTGAGGTGTTCAAAAGTTGGAAATAGTGAATCCAGTTTCTTGATTTGTTATTTCTTACATCCTAATACATAATACTAGAAACCATTAACATACACTTCTTTTTATTGGTTTGTCCCAATAAAATTAAAAATATAATGGACCATTAATAAAAAAAGATGGCAGGTCGTTCTATTGTGAGTGACCGAGTTTGTACTAGGCAGTCTGTTTGAATTTACTTACACGACAGTTGGGGAATAAGTTCGATATTGTAATATGTTTTGTTACATACAGCTGATTTTTTGCAATTGCACATACAACACTGCAGACTCAAAAGAAGATTGAAGAAATGGTAGCTGCGGGATTGGACATTGCCACTAAAGAGGAAGACAGAGCATTCAGTCTGGAAAAGTCTCTTGACAAATGCATTCTAAAACTAATGGAAGCTTGTTGCAATGGTGAGAACTTAACCCTTATTACATGATAGGAAGTGAGAAGCTACCTGACTGGAAAAGTGATAATTCTTCACTGTATGTTTCAGCGAATAAGTTTGCGCTGGCTACTCAATTTGTGGGACTTCTAACATTGGAGAGCTCAATCAGAATGGCAATAAAGTTTGTTACTTTGCAGAAGCTTCCAGCTTTGGCTGAGCGTTTCAGTGCAATACTGGAGGTAACCCTGAATAAGTCATACCTACAATTTATGTTTTATGCTTGTAAGTGTGCCTGTGTTTAATATAAACAATAACCACAATCAATTGTTTTTTCATGCCTATTAATAGGAAAGGCTGCATAATGAAACCATGGAGGCAATTGCACAGCCGAGTATGACATTAGAGGCAGTGCAGACAAGAAGTGTTGAAGTACGACAGCTCAGGACAGTGGCTAAACAGAAAGCATCAGCACCTGAAACTGAACCAGCTTCTCCACAGATGTTTTCACCTCTGTTAAAGAAACAAGAGAAAGCAGAAGGGAGAACCAAAGTGGGAGGGGAGAAGATGGAGCCTGATAGAACTACAACTGAGAGGAATACAAAGGAAGGGTCCAGTACTGCCCAGATTAGTCGCCCTAGTAGTATGATGACATCCAACAGAGAGGATAGCCGTTCTCTTTGCAATTCTAAGAATAAGAGTGCAATTGAAAATAACACAATGGAAGAAGGTAGTCCGGCTCAGGTTCTTCGGCCAGTCAATCCATTTGCAAAAGCACCAAACAACAAGGAGAAGCCCTCTCTATTCGACTCTTTGAAGAAGATGAAAAATAGCAATGGCAGTACACACCACTAGATAAATAAAAGCAGATTTCAATCTTAGAAACGGGCCAAAAGAGGGAAAAGGCTAAGCTGGTTTAATGTATGGTGAAATATCGGGAAACCAAATCTTAGCTAAACAACAATCTTTGTACTTGGAAAATATTTGTAAGATATAAAATTTTACTTTGTTACCGCAGGAATTATTTAAACTTTTTTTCATTCATGAAAACTATTTTGAACTACAGAAAAAGAAGGAAGATGGTATTAGCAGTCAGTGTTTTTCATACTGCACATCCACTCTGATAGTGATTAGTAGTGACTCATTCCGGGTCCAATGACCACAACCATCTCAGCCGAGGTTTAGTTCACTGTTTTTGGCAAATAGTACCCGAATTGGTTTTCCCCAACCAATTTATGGCGTTTATATGCAATGTTTTTTTACATGGCAGTGCTAGCTTGTGTAAGGTAAAAAGGTACTTTTGGATTGTTAAATTTTACGAATAGTCCATGCAATAACATGAACCATCTCTAAAATGGTGAAACCGATTTGAATCTCTGATGATTAAATCACGGCTATAAATCTTTGAGAGAAGCTTCATCATCGAATGAGAATTACTGAAGACACGAAGATTTTTCACTACAAGGATGGTTGTCCTGGGGGTTATGCTGATGAACCCAAAGGCAACTGCTAACTTTTCACTGTGGTGAATCATTTTAGTCTATACCCAACAATACTTGATCAGTATCAGGTTCATTTCCAGAAAGCTTTAATCTTTCTTCCATTTCTTTCAGTATATTATAAATCTAATTCTTCCGGGAATTACTTGTGTCCCCAACCACAAACTCATGAACAACCCCATCCAATTCAATTAAACCACACCCAGGTGGTTTCTTTATAACTCTCTTTCGCGTCATTCTCCTAACATTGTTAACTCCTTCCCAATTATTAGCCATCGCATAAATGTTCGATAGTAAAACATAGCTTGCATGGTCATCCGGGGCAAGGTCAACAAGTTGAAGCTTGTTCCCCCATTTTTTGTGAATTCTATAAGAGGCTGATAAAGCCGCCCACATAACTATGTCTGGTTTCACTGGCATGGTTCTTATCATCTCCTCTGCTTTATCAAAGAACTCTGCACGGCCAAAGAGGTCATTCATGCGCCCATAATGTTCAATGTATGGCTCGATACCATAAACCTCAATCATCTTTTTAAAACAACCTAAACCTTCTTTAACCAACCGTCCATGACTACAGGCATTCAATTCACATCACACGCAAATGTTATTGCATTGGGCCTCATTCCTGCAGATTCCATCGTGGAGAAGAGTTGGATCGCTTTCAAGCTCTGACCATTTGAAGCTAAGCCATAGATCACGACATTCTAAGGGTGTGTTTGGTTGCATGGAATCCTATGCCATGGAAATTCATGAGGGGACCCCTACATTTTAGGCTAAATTGATATATCACTCCACATCTACCATTTGATTTTGTAATCAATGGTGGGAATGGAAGTCCCATGAACATGGGAATCCCACTTCTTGGTCCCCCAAGGCATGTGATTCTCATGTTCATGGGACTTCCA
Organism: Berberis vulgaris; assembly: GCA_963556465.1. NCBI lineage: Eukaryota > Viridiplantae > Streptophyta > Magnoliopsida > Ranunculales > Berberidaceae > Berberis > Berberis vulgaris. The sequence goes on along the minus strand of OY747129.1, from coordinate 58,658,160 downwards.
TTCCCACCATTGATCACAAAACTAAATGGTGGATGTGGAGTGATACATCAATTTAGCCTAAAATGTAGGGGTCCCCTCATGGATTATGGATTCTATGCAACCAAACACACCCTAAGTGTCCACGCTTTTCTTTTTCACCTTATTGAATGTTTGCACTCCACCTTCTAAACACCCACACTTGGCATTCATGCTAATAAGCATGGAATAAGTTTTCACGAAAGTTTAGGTTTTTTGAATTACGAAAAGAAAAAAAGGCGAAATATAAATTTACATTTTTTTGAGGTTTTTTTTTTAAATTTTTTCTTAAAATTCGGTTTTTCACCAAAAACACAAAACTCAGTGACCAAAATTTCATTTTTAAAGGTTGTTTCAACAAATTTCGGAGTATTTTTTTTTTTTTTTTTGTAATTTCAAGTTTTTTCTAATTATCATTTCTTCTAATTATTTATTGTTTTTTGAACCCCCTCTGATTTTCTAATTATGTATTCATTTCCTGTATTTAGGATTCATTTAATGTGTTCAATAGATTGATTTACTTTTGCATTTTTTTTCACATATTTCATATACCCTCAAAATGCATTATTTATATTTCATGTATATTCAAAATTTTTACTTTTTTTCTTTATACACCGAAATATTTCTTAAAATTAGGAGACCGAAATTAACTCGAAAAAACGAAATCATAATCCTTGCTAATAAGTGCCGAACCAAGGTTATCACCAACTTCAATACCATTCTTATCAATATAAGCATTAATCCACCTCCCTTGTGCCAATGCTCCCAAATATGCAATCGCTGGCAAAACACTAATAAAAATCACACGATTGGGGCATTCTCCAGTAGCACACATCTGTAGACACATCTCAACCGCCTCTATAAATTCACCCACTTGCAAATAAAAAGCAATCACGGTGTTCAAAGATACTACATCTCCTACATGCAATTCATCAAACAATTTATTTAAAGCCTCTTAATCTATATTTCCAGCATAACACTCCAACATACTAAATTGAAAGATAATGCTCGAAATAAAATAAAATAAAATAAATTGAATGACAAAGTAAATAAACAATGAATGAACTAAACGATAAATAAACGAAATAAATATCAATCAAATAATTACAATAAACTAACTACACTCCTATTTATAAAAAGCAAACCGTAAACCTAATAGGAAGCAATGTCCAAATTGGAAACTCTATTACAATAATATCAGAATTCCTAATACTGCCTAAAATACTACTATTTCTAATATTACTAAATATCCTAATTACATCAGCCTTTTTGGGTTGAAGAAGCTCGTCCTCGAGCTATAGTCGAAAAAGTCCGATGAGCACATGAAACTGATCACTGAACATAAGGCGAAGTGCACTCGAAGTAGTCTTCACTAAAACTTGCCACGATACACACTGTTGAAAGCCAAGGAACCAACTTAGAAATATACCAAAGCGACTCAAAGAATTGGAAGCTACAATAAACCTAAGAAGACGCATGCACATAAGCTCGTGCCACAAAAATGTTTCAATACAGATCAACATAATCCTCATCACTCACTATGTTTGTTTCTGTAGGAACATCCTATGTTTGCTCAAAAATGGAAAATAAGTCGCACAAGTCAAATGACCCACAAGTAAAAAATTGAGTGTGTGTGACAGTGCCCTGAACTTCATTAAAAGGTGGGATGGACTCAAACATTAGAGCTCAGCCTGACCTTCGCGCGTTCGGGCAAGGTCATCTGCATCCAATAGTGCCTGAAACTTTCAAAGCTTGTAGGTTGTCTTCCGCGGTTCTCGATATATTTTTGCAATTTTGTTCAAAGTCGTAGTCGAGTCTATCTCAACCTGCATCATAGTAGAGGGGCTAGTAGGGTGTACATCACTAGCATATGGGGGTGGGGATGGAGTATATGATAGGTATGCGTCATAATGTGGGTAACTCATTTTTGTTTTTAAAATTTTGCTCACATGTGGGGTGATCTCATAAGATCTAGAGTGTAAATAGCTACTGAAGACCAGAGACTTAAGTATCAAATGGCCAGGGGACTTGTTTAGAAATTCAAAAAAAATGTTCTCCACCCCCCACACGACTGGCAACAAAAGAAGGGGGAAGGTTCAAATTTGTGATTGTTTATGATTTGAACGGTCGACTGTTGATGAGTGGGATCATTGACTGTGGTTAGTCGATTGATAGACAGTTGGATCGTAGCGATTGACTGTCCCTGAGGCCTGCGACAAAATGCATATTGGCGATGGTAACAGGGGTCACAAAGATGGTATTATTTGTGGCGTTTGCGAACGTGGCGATGAGATCTGGCTCGAAGTCCCAATGGCGAGTCTTCGGCTATTACTCTGATCTGAGTATCGCAGTGATGACAATATCTTCTCTTCTCAATTTTAATCTTAAACCCAATCTCCAATCTTTTTTTTTTTTCAAATCGAACCAAATAACAAAGAATCGTTAGGCTATGATAAAACTTGATAAAATAAAACATGTGGAATAATGGAAATTGAAAGATGATGCTAGAAATAAAATAAAATAAATTGAACGACAAAATAAATCAACGAAAAATAAACAAAATAAACTTCCTTCATATATCAACTAATTACAATGAACTACCTACGCTCTTATTTATAAAATGCAAACCGTAAACCTAATAGGAAGCAATGTCCTAATTGGAATACATAATACTAGAAAATTCCTAATACTACCTAAAATACTAACATTGCTAATATTATTAAATATCCTAATTACATCAACCTCCTCGGGTTGAAGAAGCCCATCCTTGAGCTTAAAGTCGAAAAAGTCTAATGAACACAAGTAATCGGTCACTGAACATAAGGCAAAGTGCACTCGAAGTACTTTTTCCCGAAACTTTCCACGATACACACTGGCTAAAAGTCGAAGAACCAACTTAAAAAGAAACCAAGGTGACTCAAAGAACTGGAAACTACAATAAATCTTAGAGACCTCTGCTCATAAGTTCGTGCTACAAAAATGTTTCAATATGGATCAGCATAATCATTGTCGATCACCGTGTCTGCCTCTGTAGGAACATCCTCTGTTTGCTAAAAAAATGGTAAAGAAGTCGCACAAGTGAAATGACCCACAAGTCAAAAATCGAGTGTGTTTACCGGTGCCCTGAACTTCCTAAAAAAGTGGGATGGACTCTGATAAACAGTAGGGCTCAACTTGATATTCACACGTCCAGGCAAGGTCATCTGCATCCAATAGCGTCTGAAGCTCTCGAAGCTTGTCGGTAGCTATCTTGTGCATTTTGCAGTATATTTCTGCAATTTTGTTCCAAGTCGAGTCTATCTCAACCTGCATCATAGTGGAGTGGGTAGTGCAGTGTACATCACTAGTAGATGGGGGTTGGGGATGAAGTATACATACGGTCATAATATGGCTCACTCAATTTGTTTTTTGTTTTTTTTATTTAATTTTGCTCACAGGTGGGGTGCTCTCATAAGATCTTGGGTGTAAATAGTTGTTGGGGGGCCATGAACTTAAGTATAAAAAGGCCAGAGGACTTGTTTAAATTTTAAAAAAAGTGTGTTTTCTCCCCACACTACTGGCAAAAAAAGAAAGGAAAGTTTTGAGCTTATGACTGTTGATGACTTGGACAATTAACTATTGACGATTGTGGTAGGTCGATTGATGGACTGTTGGATCACAGCGATCGACTATCCCTGCAACCGGGGCGACGAAAATGGTATGATCTGTGGCGCTTATGAACGTGGCGATGAGGTCCGACCTGAAGTAGCTGTGTTGGGTCATCGACAATTACCCGATTCTGAGTATGGCAGTGATGATGATATCTTCTCTTCTCAACTTCAATCTTAAACTCAATTTTCAATCTTAATATTCTTTCAAATCTAACCAAATAACAAAGAACCATTCGGCTTTGATACCAATTGATAGAATAAAACATTCGAAATAATAGAAATTGAAAGATAATGCGTGAAATAAAGTAAAACAAATTGAACGACAAAATAAATCAATGATAAATAAACGAAATAAACTTCTTTTAATCAATCAACTAATTACAATGAACCTATTAAGAAGCAATGTCATAATTGGAAACCCTATTACAATAATATTAAACTACCTAATACTGCCTAAAATACTACTATTGCTAATATAATTATCATAATTACATCATATTTCTAACATAAGCTTCACTATCAAGCTCAAACTTAAGCACTTGACAATGTACTTGTCTATCCATATCTAAATCATGCAATTGGGTATAAGTTTTGAGAACAAAAGTAAATGTAAAGTAATCAGATTGTACAAAAGTAGTGTGTAACAGTCGATCAAAAAGAACAATTGCATTGAAAAAAGTATTCTTGTTAATATCACATCTAATGAGAGTGTTCCACAGAAATGGGTATGGTTCATGAACTTAATTGAGAACCTTTTTTGCATAGCTAGAGAATTGAGAGGATTTGATCATCAAAGCATGGAATTGTTTGGCTTCTTTGGAGGTGGGTGCATAGGAGGAAAAGAGACAGGTTTGTGTTGGGAGGTGGTTTAGTTGCGCGGGAAGAAGAAGAAGGTGAGAAGAGTGGAGTTGGAGATAGTGTTGTTGGAAGCTCGATAGGGAATGTAAGGAAGGGTCGTGACATTCTGGTAGATCTCAGAGAACAAATGATAAAATCAAAATTCTACAAAATAAGAGAGTATTGTCGTTTGGGATGTGCTACATAGTCATCAGATACGGTAGTTGTGGTTGTGGGACCAAATGTCAGAACTGTGGTCTTATCAATTCCATTCAAGGATTTTGATTTCGTTTTTCAAGTTAATTTTGGTCCCCTGATTTAAAAAAATATTTTGTGACATACTTCATTTTGAATAGGAAAAAAAATAAGAATTTTGATTGTAATTTCGAATTTAACAACATAATTATGCATTTTAAATTGTTAAATAGGGTGGGCACGGGACGGGATGAACCTCATCCCGATTCCATCCCTACCTTCGGATTGGGATGAGATATACCTCATCCCAGCCTCGTCCCATCCCAAACGGGTTCAGGATGGGACGAGATGAACATGTATTAAAAAAGTTGTTGCAAGGCAAAATTAAAAAAAAAAGACCCTGCCACCCTGGAGTTCATTCTGTCATTCACTGTCCTGAACTATATGCTAATAAATATTTTCCATTGTTGGATCTTGTACCTTGTTAGCCACCTTAACTTTTCTGTCTGTTTTTAAGGTATATTTGTTGGAATTTTGTACAAGTTTGCTTCGAGGTTCGACACATTAGTCGTTTAGAAGTTTTTTAGTAAATCTGACATTACATGTCTAGATTTTCAAATGTATTTTGAGGTCATTTTAGTTGACCAAAAAGTTCTTAGATAAGTGATGCAAGAGGATCTGAGTCAGATGACTTTGAATTAGCAGATCAGCACAAAGATGGCAGGAAATCATAATTCTTTTTCTAATTTGGCAGTTTTGGGTGCGTTTTAGTATTTTGGCCATAACTTTGGCTACGAGTATCAGAATCGCGCAAACGACCCCAATTCGGAAAGCTCTTTTCAATGCGCATGTTGTGGTCAACCAGATACACTCATTGCACATCTTTTCGAGGACAAATTCCACCATTTCCCTTCTGAATCCACAAATTTAGCAGTTTATTTCCCTTTATAGTAATATTTAAATTATTGTTTAGGAAGTGATTCTGAACCCAATTTGGGCCAGATTTCTGGCAGTTTATTTCTTTTATTACGTATTTTGTTTTAGCATAATTATTGGGGTTTTGCTAATTTTGGTAAAATTCTAATAGTCACGAGTTTTAGCTATAAAAGCCCGGCTTGTGGGCTGATTTTAGAAATACTTTTGATTTTGAGTAATTTGATTAAACATTAGAGCTATTTCTCTGTGTTTTGGGTTATCATCTTGTGTTCTTCCCTGTCAATTATCTGTTGCTATTAGCCTGCAGAATAATCGCTATTCTGCCCGGCGTCAATTGGTATCAGAGCTTCAGCATTTTCTTGGGGTGAGATTTCATCAGTTTCTATGGCAGGTGGTCGTGGTCGTCGCGGGCAGGTTCCAAACGAGGATGCCCCTCACCGTGATCGTAGCGTTCAGGATGTGATGATTGAGGATTTACAGAGGCAAGTTGCAGAGCTAACCCAGCGTCTAACGGCGCAGGATTTCGGTAATCGTGAGATGGAAGATCACGATTCTGATTTCAGTTTCGAAAACCTGTATCACAATCGTGCTCGATTCTTGGAGCGCCGTGGTCGGGAGGATCTTCATGGAAATCTCGGTTTCAAAGTAGAACTACTCGAGTTTTCTGGGATGTTACAGGCCGAAGGCTTTGTGGATTGGTTGAATGAAGTAGATCGTATTTTTTAGTATAAGGAAGTTCCAGATCATGACAAAGTGAAATTGGTTGCCATCAAACTCAAAGGCAGAGCATCTGCGTGGTGGGAGCAGTTGAAGTGATCACGTGACAGGCAGGGCCAGACCAAAATCACTGATTGGAAAAAGATGAAGAAGAAGATGAATGGTCACTTCCTTCCTTTCGACTACACTCAAACTTTGTTTCAACGACTTCATTCATTGAGGCAAGGCACAAGATCCGTTGATGATTACACGGAGGAGTTCTATCAATTGGTAGGCCGTAATGATTTATCTGAGACGGAAGAACAGATGGTGGCATGATATTTGAGAGGATTACGACAACCCCTACAGGATGTCCTCAGCCTTTACTCACTGTGGACCGTTTCTGAAGCCTACCAGCGTGCACTTGTTGTGGAAAAACAGCAAAACAGGAGGCCAATGGTCATAAGTGATCAAAGCAGTCGGCCAAATCGCCCTCAAGAATCCCGTCCTACCCAACAGCCACCGCATATTACTTCTAACTCAAATATTAGATGTTTCAGATGTGGTGAACATGGGCATAAAGTGAATGAGTGCAAGAAGCCTACTATTCAGAAGGACAACAACCTCTTGATTGAGGAAGACGTGGTAGACGAAACTGAGGAGCTTGGAGAGCTTGTGTATGACACTGATGACGATGGAGATGTGCTGTATGGGGATGGCCATGAGACTCTGATTGTTCATAAGAGCCTACTGACTCCCAAAGGCGATTCAGAGGATGATTGGTTGAGAACCAATATTTTCCACACAACAGGCACAGTTGCAGATAAAGTCTGCAAGATGATCATTGACAATGGCAGTTGTGAGAATGTAGTGTTTGAAGAGGCTGTCCAGAAATTGCAGTTGAAGACATATCGTCATCCCAAGCCGTACAAATTGTCGTGGCTGAATAAAGGCAGTGAGATAACAGTAAATAGGCGATGCCTAGTGTCTTTTTCGATTGGTAGGAAGTATTTTGATAATGCTTGGTGTGATGTTGTGTCTATGGATGTTTGTCATATATTGTTAGGCAGACGTTGGCAGTATGATCGCCGTGTTGTTCATGATGGGCGGAAAAATACATATTCCCTTAGCATTAAAGGGAAGAAAATTGTGTTGGCACCTCGTCGGGAAGGAACCACTCCTACCCCAACAGCCAATAATACTAACCTGCTTTCTAGATCCATGTTTTTAGATAAGATTGAGCATGGAGACATGGTCTATGCTCTGCTTCCTTGTGGGACTAGTACAGCAGAAGTGATTCCAAATTTTCCAGCAGAGGTGCAGCCGCTGCTAGCCGAGTTTTCTAACCTAATGCCAGAAGACCTTCCTCCTGGACTGCCACCTAAAGCTATTTTGAATTCCGAGAAAGCTATTGTGTACTCGAGGACGAGTTCTTTCCAACCCGGGGTGACTGATACAGGAGGATCCGAGTCAGATGATTTTGAATGAGCAGATCAACACAAAGATGGCAGGAAATCATAATTCTTTTTCTAATTTGGCAGTTTTGGGTGCGTTTTAGTATTTTGGCCATAACTTTGGCTACGAGTATCAGAATCGCGCAAACGACCCCAATTCATAAATATTTTTTCAATGCGCACGTCGTGGTGAACTAGCTATGCTCATTGCACATATTTTTGAGGCCAAATTCCACCATTTTCCGTTCTGAATCTACAAATTTAGCAGTTTATTTCCCTTTATAGTAATATTTCAATTATTGTTTAGGAAGTGATTCTGAACCCAATTTGGGCCAGATTTCTGGCAGTTTATTTCTTTTATTACGTATTTTGTTTTAGCATGATTATTGGGGTTTTGCTAATTTTGGTAAAATTCTAATAGTTACGAGTTTTAGCTATAAAGCCCGGTTTGTGGGCTGAATTTAGAGATACTTTTGATTTTGAGTAATTTGATTAAACATTAGAGCTATTTCTATGTGTTTTGGGCTATCATCTTGTGTTCTTCCCTGTCAATTATCTGTTGCTATTAGGCTGCAGAATAATCGCTATTCTGCCCGGCGTCAATAAGTTTGGCTCATATGTCTAGGTACTTATTACTTCATGGTTGATCAGACCAGAAGTTTTAAGTGTGATGATACATCAAACCGTCATCTGATCAACACCGTATACATGCCATAATAATCTTGCCAACAAAACAAAGCAGACTCGATTGCATGCTCAATCCAACGAGGCCCAGACATCATTAAGCCTACAATTGGCATATTCCAAAATGTTGGACCCGAAATGCAATGTGCCACTAAGCCCACATGTCACGCGGTCAAGCCCAATACTTGTAAGCCCTTATAAGGCAAGAGTGAGCCCTAATAAGGCAAGAATGAGCCCTAATAAGGCAAATATCTGGGGGGGGGGGGGGGGGGATCAACCCAAGACAGGCATGCCAGCAGCACATCGATTCCGACTAGGAAACAATTACTTGAGAATAAGTCGGGGAAGGAAAATTACTTGCATGGACAACACTCAGAAAGGGAAACATCTCCTGCAGATCTAGAAGCACAAGTTGTGTAGGGAAACTATCCCACATGGACAGCTCCCAAACAGGAAAGGATCTTCAGCAAGATCTCTTACCCTAAACTAAGCCACCAAAGGCCTAGCAAGATCTTCAGCGCTTGAAGAGTGGTTTCTGCACAACAAAAACGGTTTTCGATTCATCTAGAGGCGGTTTTAAGGTACGGATGGTGATTTCATCTTCAATTGTAATGGGTTGTAGTGCGAGATTGGTAGTTGTTCGTGTTTGATGTCGTTTGTATTTGTTCGATTTGTGATTTTGAGTTTTTGTCAATGGTTTCGTCAATTTTGGTTCCAATCTAGTTTGCTTTGTTTCTGATGATGTTGTTTCTCCAATTATTGTTTAGATGATCAGTTTATCTGAAGAACATTTTTGTGTTTTAGGTTTTCTAATTTTGTTTTAGGATTTTTGCTCTAAAACAAGATCTTACATCACAAAATCTTTAGTGACGAGCCAAAAACCATTACTTATATTCATCATTCCTTCTTAAACTAATTGAGAGTTGAAACCCATTCTTAATGCCCCAAAGTCCTAAAGTGTTAGGATGAAGTGGAAAATAATATTACCCCTAAAGGAAAAGATCAAAACATTGAAACTCACCTAGTTGTATTTTGATAATACACAGTCAGTTTCCTATAATTAGTTCAATATAATATTTATATGCCATTGTTGAATGAATTTCATGGTTTATAGGAATTTTTCCCTATGATATCATTTGATTGTTCATTGAACTTATTTGCCACATTGTTGGACTAGCAGATTCTTAGAAAAATGACTACACTAATTGCTTAGTACATCGAGATTCTTAGTTAGACTTCTTATGAGGATTTTGTTTCAAAATTAAGTTTATATAATTGTCTGAATGCTTGTCAGTTCAGAGATATTAGTCCATCTCGGTTTCCATATAAGTTCATCATACACTAATTTCATCATTTAACCTATATGTTTTCCTTTTTATAGCACTATGTTAATTTCCTTTATGACATGAAAATTAGATTTTTCGATATCAAGGATCAAACACTTTCTTCTAAATGAAAAGCTCTTTATAAAATGTATGCTTCGGTGTAGATCCCACTTTCTTTCTTTTCTTTTTGCCTCCTTGAAAAGAAACTGCTTGTGTGTTTTTTCTCATTAACTAATGTTAGAAATATTTATTTTGTGTCTTGCATATGGTTTCCATGGTTATATTCAAGATAGGAAAGTGGTCATTCTCTCAAGCTATGTGGCTAACAGTGTTTATGATTTTTGAAGTTCATAGCTCCTCGTGTATGCATCTTCCTGAGTTGATCATCTTGTTTGACATGAATTTATTGTTCCATGAAATTCTCCTGTTGTCCATTAAGGTAAAACTCAAAATTCTCAAGTGTAACAAAAAGGAATAAATTCCATTATCTAGTATAGCTCACAAGCCTTTGCCAACTAGGTGAGAAACACTTGATAAAGCTCCAAGTGTTATTGTAAGAGAAATTATGACGAACTTGAGGTCAATCTAAAGCCTATTAAAATGTGACCAATGGATTTGCTAAGAATAAAAAGTAATGACATGTGATTTGAGGATGTTTGAAGGAGTTGAATCCCATTTCATCATTTTCAAAAGGAGGAAAAAGTACAATAGGTGAGGCTACTCGCCCAATTTGAAAAGCACTATTATAAGAGGAAAAGACTTGAAAGATGCAATGTAGTTGATACTAGATGCTATTAACTGTATTCATGTTACCAAACTTCATTTATTGACAAATGTAGTTACTTGGTGGGAGTTTCTGAAGTTGTTATGAGTGGCAAAAATCTATTTAAAGGTAGTTGCAAGAGAAGATTAAGCGAGCCTAGGTTTTTTGTTTCCTCACCTTTTTATTGTAAAAAGATCACAAGTTGTAGAGAATTCCTGCCTGTCTTGGACTTCCCAATAAATGAGAAAAAATCAAGCTATTCTCTGTACCATTCTTACTTGCATAATCAACATTAGGAATAAGCTAGACTTTCAGACATTCTGCAGTAACCAAAATTTTAACATTTTTTTCTCGCTCTATTTTGAGCTACTATGGAAGGTTGGGTCATTAGCATGCCAAGCCAAAGCCATGCCATAAGTTAGGATTTGGCAATATTCGTACATTTTATTAGGATCTTTTATCTCTATTTATAGGAATAAGACATCTTGTATTGCTAGTTCAAACTCGTAGATTGATTGGTCTGACGAGCAAAATATTAGAGTATTAGGAATTGGATTAGGTGATATTTTTTTAGGTAAAGGAGTTCAAAAGAATAGATTGAGTCTTAAGAGACAAGGAAAACATCACATTGCACCCTTACGATCATTTGTTAAACTCTATCGTTCTTGAACCAAAAAATCTTGAGAAACATCAGTTGTGTTGTTTGTGCCTTTGTGGTTTCTTTGTTTCTTTTGAAAAAGCTAATAGCTTTGAATGTTGGATGCTTCTTTCCTTCTATTATTTATTTATTTATTTATTATTAATTTTTCTTCATAGACTGCATGTTTGCATATATTCTATACATAAATGCATGAATTGCATTTCTTATGAGTTGATCCCAAACAAAAATAACATAAAATCACAAGATGCATATTTATTTTATCCTATCTTCTTTAACTGTGTTTGAACAACAATAAATCACTAGAATTGGTTATTGCCTTTTTATCAGCGTCTCTATGTGTGTATTTCTTTGGTATGCCATTCCTTAGAATGTTGGAAGCATCCAATATTAAAAGTGTTCGATTTCCACCTTCGTCAGAGAGTCATAATTTTGAAGGCTGTTGAGACGCACTTATTTTCGTTTTTGCATTCAGTCTCTTATTTTCTTAAATCTAGTGGAAAGGATAGACTTGCCTACTATGTATAATAGTCATGATTTTGTTTAGTGCTTTTGGCAAACTTACATTTAAGCCATGTCAACAGTAATATCATCGGGGCTTGAAACGGATCGACAACTAAAAATGAAGATGGATGATGGGATTGCTGTGGACATAAAACATACTTCATTTGAACTCAACTCATTGGCATTTTTCTCAAGCAACTTGCTTGCTCTTGTAGTGTCCAATAAGGCCACTCAATAAGGAAATATCAACTCTATTTTGTTCAGTCAGGCTGAAAATTTCTCCAGAGAGTTGCAAAGCAAGCATAGATGCAAACCTGAGTACCTGACAACTTTGTTTCTATAAACTTCACATCTGCTTTTATCGAAAGTTTTTACTTTGAACATTGTCATTTTCTAAATTAACTTTGTTCCACCTACCATTTCTACAACTCTTTCAATTATTTCCCTCACCAAAATCATTCCTTCTCATTCACCAACCATGTCTTTTTCGTCGTCTCCAACCATCACCACCCCGATTACAAAAATGACTAGTATACTACAAGCACCACCAACAAAAATAGACTATTTGTAACAAGGTTAGGTGAAAATTGAGTTGTTAGTGGTACATTGATCAGATGCTTAGTACTTTTCTTCCGGTCCCTGAAGATAAAAACTTCATTTTCCTTGTATAGTAACTGATGCAGTCATTTTTTGCTCCCTGCTCTAATCTGTTGACTTGCACAAGTAGCACATGTCAGCCACATACCACCATTGTGGTGGCCGATGACACTCCGATGCTAAAGTCAGACAAGGCTCTGAGGAAGGTGTAATGCTGTAACAGAGAATTTTTAACGTACCTTAGCTTACCAACCTCATGTCTTATTTATAGTGCAAGGAGTCCTGGTTTAACCAAACCATCGTAGGAATAGTTTAGGGAGGAGATCTTCGTGGATATCTCTCTCTAATTAGGAGTCGTGCTGTAGGAGGGAAGTTCCATGTTAGCTCTATGCTCCTAGATACGCGAGAGATAGTTCTCAATCCAAGAGCAATCCGTAGAAGGGAGTTTCTTTGTGTGGAAGATACTTTGGTGTTTGCTTTCTAGTTGGAAGCGAAGAGTAGCTGTAGTTGCCCATCCGAAGCTTATCCTCGAGATACTTACCTAAGGAGGGCTTATGGGTATTGAGGATGGCTGTGAGTCGTGTGGGCCTAGCATGCTGTGAGAGTCCGGGTTCGCCTGGCGGTCTGAAGTGAGCGGGCTTAGAACTGCTTGGGCTGGATCAACATTGGGCTGATGCTGGGACCTGTAGTTCCTTGAGATCATCATGACACGTGTACGGCTCAGGGGTGTGAGCCTTTTTATGTATCATCAGTAACAAAAGCGACCGTTGTATTTAACTTCATCGTTGACACTGACAAGGTTATAGTTTAGAGGAAGATTTATCCACACCTCTAAATGTTTAGTTTGAGAATGGAGACTCTGCCGGGTTAACTGAGAAATGTATTTTTGTGCAAGTTAACACGGGTAAAGAATGCAGAAGATGTTGTTTATTAGTTGAACTCCGATTGAGGAGAGGAAAAGCCAGTTTAGCAAGAGGTGAGTTAATGTGGCTCTGAAACCTCACCCAAAACTTCAATCTCTGTCTGTGTGACTGTTTCTTATCTCCTAAAAAACAGTTGGGTTTTGAGTGACTGTAAACTTGTTTGATGATGGGTTATTGGTGAAAGAGTGAGAGGTGGTTTGAGTTCTGAGTTTCATTTGATGGGGAATTGTTGGTGTAAAGGGAAATCATCCATTTTAAAGGGTTTCATCTAATGCAAAGTCAGGTATATATTCCCATTCTCCAACTTGTTTCACATTTCCATGATTGGGTTTTGCTTGCTATGTGATTTTGAAAGTGGGTTTTTTATTTTAACATGTTTTCAGCTAAGTTAAAAATAGTTATATAGTCTTGTTGTTTCAATTTAAGTACTCCCCTGTTTTCTTTTTATCTTAATTGGTGTTCAAGGTTGGCTAAGTTCATTAGAGTGTTTTTTGTTCTATTTATGATTGTGTGGTTTTGCAGTTCATGTTCAAGTACTTTTAAGAATAGAAATGTCAATAGTTGTAGCATATACTAATGATATTGACATCAAGTATCCATTAGTAGTTTAGTACAAGATTCCATCAAAAGGTATATAATTTTGATATGCAGTTGTTGAGACTGATACATGAGATTTGGTAAAATACATATTGAGATTTGATTCATATCCTAATGCCTATCCTATTGTACATGACATAATCACCAAAAGATGATTGTTCATCACAGAGTGAAAAGAAAGATAATAGTAGATTGCCCTCAAATCCCGAAGAAGTTGAAGACTTACGTCGTGAATCAACTACAAAGCCATTGATTGTTTTTAGTTATGATGAATTAAAAATAATCACAGGGAACTTTAGGCAAGATCATATATTGGGTGAAGGTGGATTTAGAAGTGTTTATAAAGGGTTCATATCTAAGGATATAAAGGAGGGAATTCAATTTCTTCAAGTAGCTGTTAAAGTTCATGATGGGGATAATAGTTATCAAGGCCACATAGAATGGCTGGTAGTTCTATGTTCTTTCAATTTTTTTTTTTTTTGATTTGATTTCCTTTTATTTATCAATAATTTATTCCAATAGTTTCACTGACTAGAGTGAGCTTGTAGGCTGAGGTCATATTTCTTGGGTAATTTCTCATCCGAATCTCATGAAATTGGTCGAATACTACTGCGAAGACAAGCATCGTGTATTGATGTACGAAACTCAATAATGCTGATAATTAGTAAGTCCATGACAAAAGATGAATCTCCCAATGTGTTTTTTTTTTCTTATAAATCATAAGTTTTAATCTAGATGCGGCGTATTTGAGATATTTACTTCCACCTCTTGATAGATATCATTTGCGGGCTGGGTTTGTTCGGAATCATGCGATGGAAATGCTTCATCTTTTTTTTTTATATGGATCATGGCCTTGAAAAAGTGATAGACTGTTTTGCCAATGGAGGTGAGTTCAAAATCTTTTTAACAAACTATATATAATAATTCTTTGATTGTGGTTATGGATTTTTAACATCCTGTATATAACAATTTTATTGTTTATTTCGAGCTTCACAACTTGAAATCTCATGTAAGCAAGCCCTAAAAAGGAAATGGCAACCTCATCTACTTTCAATATGACTTTTGGAAATGGCGAGGTATTTTTTTTTTTTGAAGTGAACATGAGAAATACTCAGAAAATCCACTGCATAGCTCATGGGCAGGTGCAAATTTTTTTTTTTGACCGACTTTTTTTTTCCAGCATTGATTCTATTTGTTTGACTGTTTACATTGGTTATCAGCAAAATCAGTTTTCTGTTGATTATTAGCAAATAAGTTTATTGTTGATTCTTCAATCTAATATTAAGTTTGTTAAAATAACTTACTGTTTTTGGAAGACTTTAACTAGTTTCTTTTGGATTTTTATAGGTACTTGCTTCAAGCTTGTAAAAATGGCTTATTTTGTTTTTGGAAGACATTAGTTCACTTTTCATGATGCTTAAATGCTTGAATTGGTTTAATTGGTCGTCCAACTTTATGTTTGGTGTAGTAAACTGATCCATTCAACCGATCTCACTAGGGAGCTTGTATATCATCCTCATTATATGAAGTTTTGTATTTTTCTTTTTGACAGTATAGACTAATCTTGTAGATAAGTATTAGTAAGATCCAATACAAACACGTCATCTAAGCTGTATTTTTTTGTTTTATGTTTTTGTTTATGCTTGTAGGAGTCTTTTCTCTCTGTCATCCCAAGGTTCTAGCGGTGAGTTCGACTATCTTTAATCTAATTAAAATATCCTTATGATCACATCAAGCATGTTGAACGTATCATTAACTAATACTTTTCTTGTCTTCTTGATATATCTCCAGGCGTGAAGATAAGAGTTTGTCGACAAATGTTCCCAGCCTTTTGAAGATGGTAACATTGCGCTGCAATTGTTATCATCCTACGTACATGGTTGGATTCTATTTAATAGTATGATTATGAAGAACCATTTATTGATTTATTTTGGATTCTATGTACTATGTTGATGAGACTTATTTTGGATTCTATGTACTGTGTTTATGAGACTTATTTTTTATTCTATGTACTGTGTTTATGAGACTTATTTTGTAAGAATCATGTATTGACAGTCGCATTTTTATATACATGGTTGGATTATATTAATGTTAATGAGATTTTTATATAGTTGGATTCTGTATACTATTGCACTTTTATATAGTGCATTTTACTTACTATTGCACTTTTTAATAGCAGGTACAGATTACAAATGATACGTAAAGCCAAAAACAAATCAACAAAAAAAAAATTTCGCGTAGACTTTTAATAGCATTTTAAAAGTGTCATGAGTAATTAATTAACAACTTTTTAAAATTGCTGTAGATAACACTGTCACAACATTTTATAAATGTTGTGAAAGAAATTATAATAGTGTACAAACTATATAACTACATTTTCTAAACGCTACTAAAGGAGTAACAATAGCGTAAAAAAGTATATAACCACATTTAATAAACGATTTTACAAGATTTACCACAGCGAGTAAAACATGCTGTTAAAAATAGGCTTTTAATAGTGTTCCAAAAATGCTATTATAGAGCAAGACTTTTAATGGCGTGGGCTAACACAGCGTGTCTGACAACGTTATCGTATCCTGTTATAGCGGTTTTGGCATGCTATAAATGAGGATTTTCTTGTGTGGTGTTCTAAACCTTATCTAACTTAAGCATCAGAGTGCAATCGGCCGCCACACGGTGGTCCTTGGCTCATGTGTGCTACTTGTGCAGGTCTAGGTAAGTAGCGAGGAAGGAGAGTAAGAAACAACTACATCAGTTTGGTGCCATCTGTGGGGAACGACAAAGTTCCTCAAACAAAATAGTTGCACCAACTTTCCCAGAAAGCCAGAGAGATGGTGACAACAAGGTCTCGCAACAATGAAAATGTTGCGGAACCTTCGAATGCTCAAACTAGCAGAGTTGCCCGCTCCGACACCACCTATACCGCGAGAGGAACCCTCTCAGACCCCGTGCCGGTGGCAGCCAGAATGAACCCAAGGTTGGATCTACTGTCAACCCAGATGCAGCAAATCACAGAAGTGTTGGAAGCACTCAAACAACGAAACCCTCCACCTGCAGAAGAAGACCGCGATCAGCGAAGAGCCCAGTCCCATGTGAGCTCCAAAAAGCACAATCAGGAGAGTCGCGCCGCCCCAACAACTTCTTAATGGACTAAAGGTGGAGGAGCAGCCAACAAGACCCAGCGTCCAGACCAATAGACACGTCTTACACAACCCCATTTGGAACGGGGCCACAAACCCAAACGTGTTGTTTAACCTCAAGGTCCCCCAGTTCATGGATCATATCATGGACGAACCGCTGCAAAAGAAATACACACCAGCAAAGCTTGAGTTTTACGACGGGATAGGAAACCCCTCCGACCACTTGCGCCACTTCCAACACGTTATACTCAAGAAAGGGTCTGATGCAATAATGTGCCGATCATTCCTGGCTAGCCTAAAGACGTCCGCACTCACCTAGTTCTACAGCCTCCCTCCAAAATCTATCCGATCCGAACGTTGGCTATGGCATTTCTCACACGCTTCGTGGGCAGCCAATGACTCAGGAAAGGCCCGCATTATCTGCTGACCAGGAAGAAAAAATAGAATGAGACGTTGAGAGAGTACGTCATTCGTTTCAACGATGAGTTGACCCTCATCGACGGCTGTAGTGATGACAATGCCATCACAGCTTTCACTTCGGGTCTGAAAATAGGCAAGTTTTATGATTTCCTTACCCTGGACCCCCCAACCAACATGACAGACTTGCTCAGGGATGCCTAGAGGTATATCAATCTAGATGAGATGGTGGCCGGCAAAAAGGAAGCAACATCAGAGAAAAAACCCTTTATCCCCAGGGACAAAAAAGAAGGGAAGAAGAAAGATAATGATGACTGGAGCAAGATGAAGCACACTGACAACAATTCCGATTCAGGCCGCACAAAGCAGGACAAGACCTCGAATTATGTCGGGTCCAAATTAGTCACCCCTCTCAACATCAGTCTGTCCAATATCCTTGACTCCATCAAGGATTGCGAAGAGTTGAAATGGCCGCCTAAGCCCCCGCTTGGCGCGACAACAACAAATACTGCGCCACCACAAGGAAGGTGGACACGATATTAAGGATTGTAGAAACCTCAAAGAAGAAGTCGAGTACTGGATCAGGAAAGGAAAGCTCAAGGAGTTCCTAGGCTCGGACAAAAGGCGGGGACGAGCAAGGGAAAGAGCAGACACTGTCAATGAGATTGAAAAAGAAGCTCCTGGCATCCTTTATGTCCTCCACGGGGTCAGTTTCAAAGGGAAGCAATCTAACAGGTCCCGGAAAAGGACACTGACCAAGATGCGGACACCATCTTAGTGTGAGGACCGACAGGTGCAACATGCACGAGTTCACAACCCGATCCCACCAATGACGTTTGCGGAAAGGGACATCTAGGGGGTACATTCTCTTCACAATGACACCCTGGTCATCTCCGTCCTAATCGCTAAGTGGGAGGTAAAGAGGGCCTTAGTGGATACAGGAAGCTCACTCAATGTCCTGTTTCTCAGCGCATTCCGCAACATGCAACTACATAAGAAAGACTTGACCCCCGCCAACGACCCCATGGTCGGATTCGGTGAAGAGAAGTGATTACCGATCGGGAAGATCAACCTAATGGTGGAGGCAGGAAAACTACAATTGCGGAAGTACCTTGTCTAGGAATTTATGGTGGTCGATGCTTCGTCCACCTACAACATTATTCTGAGAAGGTCGTGGCTTCATCATATGGAGACAGTGGTTTCCACTCTGCACCAATGCATAAAATATGCAACCAACTAGGCCCAAGGAACTATCCGAGGAAATCAACCTACAACAAGAAATTGCCATTATGCAGCCCTGAAACAACGAAATTGTTACCAATTGCACCTCGAGCTCACAGAGATAACATGTCAGGCACCAGGCCTAGAAAAAAAAGGAGATCACTCTATGAGGGCAGAGGAGCCTCGATAACCAAAGTGCAGCTATCCGGAGAGCCAGGATTCGGAGCTAGCAGTGCAATCCAGACTAATAAAGAGCTAAGTAATGCCAATGGTGTTATGGTCGAGTGGTTAGGGCTGTGTGGGTTTATCCCCCACGTCCTAGGTTCGAGACCCGCCTACGGCATGGTGACTTTCTTATGGTGTTGACCTGTAGGTTGCATTTTGTTGATAGGTTATGTGATCCTATAAAAACCCAGCTCACTTTCCAAAAAAAAAAGAGCTAAGTAATGATACTTCAGCAAACATGCACCTACTCCAAGAGTTGTTAATCAACAAGGAGCTGCCCTCCAACACGAAGTCCACTATTCAGTAACTTCGCTAGCTTCAACACACTTCGCTAGAGGGACTATGCAATCCGAGCCAGGACCATATAAGCCTCTTTTAGGGCTGAATTAGTTTAGTCCCCGATCGGAGTTAAATTATTTTGTTGCTTTGATTTCGTTTTTTTTTTTTTCTATTTTTCATTTCAGTTTAGAAGAATTGTTTGTACTAGACACATTCCAGAAATAAAACAGATTTTATTGATTCCAGTCAGAGTTATTACAAAGCTTGCCGACCAACTATTTGATATTCACATAATTATTACATAATATATCCCTCAATTTATATATGTTAGTGTTTCGATTATTATATTTTATAGTAATTATTTCGTTTTCATGTCTTTGTAGGAATTTGAGCGTGAACGATGAAATCGTATTAAGGCGACAACTTAAGGAACGATAATCGGTCGATTCTAGCGGTGGTATAAAGTAGAGGGTCACACATCTAAACCCAAAACCTAAACTCAAACCAAACCCAAAATAAAACCCTTAAATCCAAAACCAAACCCATAAACCAAGCCCATAACTTAAATCCAAATCCAATGCTAAGCCCAATCAAACCCTAGACACATTCCCTAAATTATTCAAGATTCTGATTTATTTTTGCCTTAAATCACTCATTGAACCCTCCCCTGAATTTGTCCATATTCATTTTCTCCTAATTATCTATAAATACAAAAATTCAATTGATGAGAAAGGGGAGGAAGAGAAGGGAAAAGAAAAATTACAGAAAATTAAACCTTCTTCCTCACAAAGTGATTTTCATCACACCAGAGCCACCACCTCACCCCACCACCACCGTGCGAGCACCGTCACCACCACGAAACAGGGGAGTGACAACCCTGTTTCGCATCAGACATCACCTCGCCAGTGAGCCTCGCCATCACCACCATCATCCTTCATCTCGTCGTCCCTCCCTCTCTCTCTGCCACCACCACCACACGAGCACCGCCACCACCACCACCACCGCACGAGCACCGCCACCACGTCACTCCCCTGTTTCGCGTCAGACCTTCGCCTCGCCACAGACCCTGCTCCCTGTTTTCCTCTCTTCTCCACGATATCTCCCTCCTCCACCTCGCCCTCTCTGTTCCTGCATCACAACAGACCGAGAACCACCACCACGCCGCGAAACAGAGCCTCACCGCGGCTCTATTTTGCCTCACCGCCGCCACTGTTCCTCCTCTTCTCTCGGCCTCTCTTCGTCTCGAGCTCCTTCCTGCCTCCCTCTCTCACGACCACCGTCGCAAGCGGCGCTTCAGCAGGCGGCACAAATCACCGCGACAGGAGAAACAGGGCTCCGCAAGCTCTCTGTTATTGTTTTTTTTCTGTCTGTTTCCTTTCCTTAAATCACTGTTTCCTCACCCTCAGTCTTCCTGCAGGTACCGGAGCCAGGTTGGAGCAGGAGGAAGCTCGCGAGGAGCGAAGAACAGCGGTGTTCCAGGCACTGTCGCGCTGGGAACGAAGGGAACTGTAGCAGAGGCGGGAATAAGTTAAATTCTAATTTTCATTATTTGCACCCCCGGTTCCCGCTCTGTAACACCACAAAGCTTGTGTACTTCATTTTCTCGGGATTCGTGTTCGGACCAACTGCTAATCTGCTGAGTACCACCACATCGAGTTTGCGACAAACTAAATGGGTTGTATAAGTTATTGTGATTGATTTTACTGAATTGTGTGCTTAATTGTTAATTACAATTTATTTCTGAAAGTTTTTGATAAATTGCTTTTGCTTGAAATAATTTGTTAATGTTTGATAGAAACATGATATAATTTAATTTGATTTTAACGATCATATATTCGGTGTAAGCAAGAGATTCTCATCCCTAAAGCTTCTCATTTTTAAATTCAGTAATTTAGATTTAAATAATTTTTGCTAACTCATTGGTGAGTCCAAGCCCACAAAATCCACATTTTTCTTTTATTTTACTTGCTATTTTTAGTTTAGTTTTAAAAATGCTGTAACCCCATTTCCATTTAAATTAGTTTAAATTAAATTATAAAATTCAATTGCATCCACCTTCCTCGTGGGATCGACCCGTACTTGCCGTTGTCTACCAGTTAGACACCGTGCACTTGCGGTTATTACAAGTGGGTTGAATTAACCTATTTATTTAGGTTAGTTAAACCCGCATCACTAGTACATCAGTGTATACACAACGAGTATGTAAATCCGTTGCAAGTATCTATCCGGTGAAACAAGGGTAGAGATTCTTATTTGCTAGTCCACCTCCATAAGAAAAAGGTGGTTAAAGCAAAACTTCTGAGAAAGAAGACGAAAGAGCGCACTCAATTCTTTGCTCCATCAAATAACCTTACAAATATGACATGAATGTAGCAACATGAACCTCGAAAGGAAATGCAGACATCTGGTTCGACGCTTTGCTCCGCTAATCTGCCTTATGAAGCGAAACAGAAGGAAGCAACAAAAAGCTGATGAAATGTCCCTGAGCGGCGGATCATCGAGGTCTCAATGCTGCCAAATGGGAACGACTCTCAAATATGTAATGTCTAGGGTGACACGGAGATATCATCCCAAAAACGAGAGTCATGACCTCCAACGCTCCCATCAACCATAAACTAGCGTCGAGAACTATCGCCCGACAATAGTAACGGATGAGAGAGTGCTTGAGCACAGAAAGATGGAAGACATACCTGATCCCCGACGGAAAGTCCGTAACTCTTCTTCGCTATGTAAGAAGATATTAAAAGATCTTATGGGTTCAATCAGATGCCCACCCAGATCAGGTGGCACCGTGTAATACCAAGTCTTATCAGGACTCATGGTTGCAAATATTAAAACATTCGAAGACTCCAGTGAAGAAGATCTTCCTTTAGCCTTTGGAAAACCTAAAGCATATCTCAGTAAGATGCATTTGATTAACATGCTCTACTATTCTCATTGTTGTGCTTGAACGCAGAATGGCCAGCCTATATATAAGCTTAATGGTTTACGAAACAACGTCAACCAACAGTTACTTAAACATTAAATGTCGTACAAAAAATCGGGAAAACAACGGTTCCAATTGCAACTGCATGAGTCCACATCTTTCAAATTAATGACCCTGCAAGCAGCCCATTAACTGGGGAGTAATCGATAGTGATTCATCTCACAATATGCGCCATATCCTTGGCACGTTGATCTACAAAGATTTTTTTTCTAATTGGGTTCTTCAACTAATGGGCCCAAACTTATGCCCTGCCAGATCCAGCCCAACACATGCAAAGGAACCAACAGCAAAGGCCCTGAGAGCCCATGGAATAAGGAGTGCACCTACATAATATTATATTAAATCCAACATTAGCTCTATTATTATTCCATTGCTGATTATTAAAGCTAATCAATCTATTATTAGCCCGATCAATCAATCAAACTCTGGAATCAGACCGCTAGGCAAACTAAGTAAGTCAGGACACCCTAGTGAGAGTTACACGCCCAAAATCTTATTCTGACCAAAGCTTGGTCAGCTTCGACTGATTACAATAGCTTTTGGTTCGCTCTAACACCTAGCCCGCCAAAAGCAGACGACAATGGGTTTGAAAGTGGGAGCTTAGTTAGTGTTTTTAATACTTGACCGCGATGGCTTGCTAGGGACCATTGTCCAACTATAGATAATGGTCGCCAAACTTAACCTAAGCTTAGTTGGTTTTGACCTATGATGATAGATTCTGGTACGCTCTAATGCCTATTCCGTTAACTAAACGGGTGTCCACGGTTTAGTGGCAGCTTAGTCAGCACTCTGATGTATGATCAAGATGGCTTGCCAGGGAACATTGTTCAAACATGGGCAATAGTAACCAAACCCGACCAAAGCTTAGTCGGTGACGATCGACGACGATTGCTTCTGGTATGCTCGAAGCCCAGTCTGCAAATAATGGATTCCGACGGCTTAGAAAGTGGGAATCTAGTCAGCGCTCTCGACGTATGATTAAGATGGCTTGCCACGGGTCACTACTGGTACGTAGACAGTAATCGCCAAACCCTAGCTTAGTCAGTGGCCGCTAATAACGAGGGCTTTGGTCTGCTCGAAGCCTAGTTTGCTACGCACGGATTACGATGGCCTAGAAAGTTGGAGCTCAGTGAGCGCTTATGTAGCCTAGTAAATATGGATTTCCCGGGATCATTGGCCAACTACAGACAATGATCATCGAATCCCAGCTAGAGTTTAGTCAGAATGATTAACGATGATAACTTCTAGCTCGCTCCAATTCCTAGTCCGCCACGAACAGATCAAGATGGGTTGGAAAGTGGGAATCTAGTCAGTGCTCTCGATGCCTGATCCAGATGATTTGCCGAGGACCACTGTGGTCATAGAAAACTGACCCCGATTTAGTCAGTTATTACTGGTGATAACAACCTCTGGTCCAACTAAGCCTATTATACAAATAACAGGTAAAGACGAGCCAAAAGTCCGGTCAGAGTTCTGGAAGCTTGACCCAGACGAATCATGAGGACTATTGTCCAATCTTCTACAACGGTGCATGTGCTGGGACCACCGTCTGACTAATTCGCTTAGAATAGCAACAACTACTGCTTGTTCAACATACAGCCAACCCACCAGACAAAGGGTGAATTACACTCATTGATCTCTAAAAGATTCTGACCAGAATTGTAAAAACTATCGCAGCACAAGGAGTCAGAACTCTCACAAGCAGATCAATCATAAAACTTCTTGCCCAAACAGAGCCTCTTGTCTGACAATTAATGTCGAAATAAGACAAATCAAGTAAAAGCTTGCAGTAAAACAATGGTAAAAACAAACACGTACATAGTACTATTCATTTGAAAGCCAAAAGAAAAATATAAGGTTCACCCCTCATCAGGAGGAGAGTCAAATACAACAAAACCAGACATAGCAGTGGAAGAAGCAGGAGACACATTTGTACGTGTTACCCTTTCAACGTACAGAGCCTGCACTCCAATTACAGTTTCGCGGGCAAGCTACAAGTAACGACGAGCGAGGTTCAATTCATTTTCAAACCGATCCCTCATGAACATAGCCCCCTCTAGGTTGGACTCAAGCGTTTCTAAGCTAACCTTATGAGTCTCCGACCCATTACACTAGGACTCTGCTCCAGTATTTGAGTAACCTCCAAGTTGCTTCCTCAATGAATCAATCTTGTAGAGAGCATCAGAGTATGATTTCTGCAAGTTTGCAAAGACTCGTTCCATAATATACATTCTCTCACGAGCGACCTCAACTTCAGTGCCAGTTGCGACTACTTGATTCAGGTATGACATCCCCAACACAAGATGTTTCTATCCTTTTATCCATACGCTTTTCTAGTATTTCTCCTATTGGCTTCAGAGCATAGTTTGCCAGCTAGTCACTCCAGCTGCTGATATGCTTCCTTGAAGCATAAGAAATGTCAACCTCTTGATGCCAAGCTTGGTTGTTTATCCTTACTACGTCTGGAGCAAAGAGATTGATCCGCGCATATGGATTGAGATCATTCGAGACCGGAATCACCCCAGCAACGCCCTTGACCATCTTCACTGCACCAAGGCCATGATCAACAACTTTCACTTTGCTCGCTATAATTGGCTCTTTTTCATGTGCCGATTTAGTATCAGTTAACAGGGAAGAGGGAAGCGAGTTATTCCTCGGACCCGTCATCAATTCAATGTGGGGATGGGAGCAAAATGGAGGACAGTATGAGGGACACAGAGAAGACCCCTCAACAGGTTCATGATCAACAAAAAGGTGGAGCTCAAAGTTCTTTATTGAAATGGGACGGTCGAACAAAGCTTTTACGCCCGTTTGCAGCAACATTTTGTTTAGAAGTCATGCCTGCTTGGTACTCTGTTTGGTTACATCTTCCATGCCCATCACTTGCATAAAATCCCTCTCCAAGTTAGGAAGGGAAATAAGGGCCTTGATCTGATCACCACGCCCCTCTGAAACAACAGTCTCATCAAGGACTTGCTAGACAACATCACGTCCATCGGATGGGGCCAAGCGCTTGCGGACAGGTCTAGACGAAGTACGAGACCTCTTCAGAGGCACAGGGGAAGGAAGTGCCTCATCTATTTATGCCCTCCTTGAAGGGCTTGGAGCCTTAATCTTGGAAGTTTCCCCTTCCTCGAAGCAGACACATTTTTGGGCTTTGGCTTCTTTACCTAAAAGAGAGTAGGAGCCACATGCTAAAGAGCCCACAGTTCGCTACACTCGACATTAGAAGACTTAATGACACCCTCTATCGACAGACGAGGCATGTCACGAAACGCATCCAAAGTTGCTTTATTATCAGCAGTAAGTGGTGAAGTTGGGAATTTCCCTAAGAAAATTACAAAGGTCAATCTAATATGCAGTTAACACAAGCAAGACCAAAAAAAGAATGGAACTTACTTAGTTGTTTGAATTCACGCTCGAACGGATGACCAACGAGCTCAAACTACGACGAGTCCGCGGGAGCCATGACACAAAATTTCTGCCAGAATTTAAAATCATCAGGCAGGTTGCCGAAGCAGTCTGACGGCGTTAGTACACACACATCGTGCTCTTTTATCCAGGGAGAAGTAAACAGTTGAAGCGCCTTCAAAGATACTCGGATGCTAGCATCCTTAGCCCTAATAAGGATGGCAATCACAGTCCTATACCTGTTCGACACTAGTTGAGCGGGTGCAATGTTGAGGTATGCCAGGAACTCCCAAATCTCATTAATAACAGGAAAACGGACACCCGATTGAAACATACATCAGTGAAGACATATGAACTCCTCAAGAGGGGATAGTGGCATCAGATCAGCGCCCAGAGTGCAGAGCACCAGATCATCAAGAATCCCATATGTTTTACGAAGGACTTCCAGATCCATTTTAGAGAACAACCTCTCCTAAAAAAACTTGCGGCCCTTGGCAAACAGTTTTAAAGAATGTTGATTCCGGCCCGCCATGAAAGATAGTATAAGCTTTTGAATATGAAGGTTAAGAGAATTCAAAAGCACATAAGGCGATACGGCAAAATAGAGTCTCTGAGATCGAAAGAGTAAATAGGCTACACTCCACAGGTAGAAGATCTATATAGAAAACAAAACTCCTATTTTTTTTCAAGCTGATGCACGCCCAATTAATGAAACTTGCCGCTCGAGGAAAAAACTCAAACTCAACCATCATGACTGCACAACTGCTTCATGAAATGACTTGGTGGACTGATGAGACATCCCACCCACTCGAGGAAGTAGCTGATGATACATCAAATTGTCCATTAATTAGCACCGTACATGTGTCATGATAATCTCATTAACAGAACAAAACATTCCCGATTGCATGCTCAATCCAGCGAGGCCCAGACAACATTAAGCCCACTATTGGCATATTAAAAAATGTTGGACCCGAATTGCAATGTGATACTAAGTGCACAAGTCATACGGTCAAGCCCAATACTCGTAAGCCTTGATAAGACAAGTATCCGGGGGATCGACCCAAGACAGACATGCTAGCAGTTCATCGGTTTCGACTAGGAAACAAATACTAGAATATAAGTCGGGCAAGAAAACTTCTTTGCATGGACAACACTAGAAAAGGGAAACCTCTCTCATAGATCTAGGAGATCAAGTCGTGTAGGAAAACTATCCCACATGGACAACTCCCAAATATTAAAACCACTATTGGCATATTCAAAAATGTTGGGCCCAAATTGCAATGTGATATTAAGTCCACAAGTCATACGGTCAAGCCCAATACTCGTAAGCCTTGATAAGGCAAGAATAAGCCCTGATAAGACAAGTATCCGAGGAATCGACCCAAGACAGACAGGCTAGCAATTCATCGATTCCGACTAGGAAACAAATACTAGAATATAAGTTGGGCAAGGAAACTTTTTTGCATGGACAACACTAGAAAAGGGAAACCTCTCTGGTAGATCTAGGAGATCAAGTCGTGTAGGAAAACTATCCCACATGGACAACTCCCAAACAGGAAAGGATCTCCAACAATATCTCTTTCCCAAAACTACGTCATCAAAAGCCTAGTCGGACAAGGACTCCTACACGAACTCGAAGTATGCGACAAAATCCCAATTTACAGCTTTAAGCTTCTCCTAAGCCTTATCTAACTTAAGCATCAGAGTGCCATTGACCGCCACATGGTGGTCCTTGGCTCACGTGTGCTACTTGTGCAGGTTTAGGTGCTTGCGAGAAATGAGAGCAAGAAACAACAACATCAATGTGTCTGTCCTGATTCATATACCTTAACTTTACTCATGGCCCGATACTTTGGTCGTGTTATGTGTTGTCTCAACAAAAATGTTAGTCTAACTTTGTTGTAGGGTTGAAAACCGAACCGAACCGATTTTGGTCAGTTTCAAATTTTCAAATCGAAATCGAACCGACCATTAACAAAACCGAACCGATTCGAATTTATGCAAACCGTAACCGAACCGGCTAAAACTAAACTAAAATCATAATAAAACCGAACTGATCGACTATTTTAAACATAATATATTATTTTTACTTAAAATATATATCACATATAATAAATTCGGTCGGTTAAAACCACATAGAAATCGAAAATCGAACTCAAATCGAATCGATCGGTTTGGTTTTGATCTGTTTGGTCGATTTAATTGGTTTGGTAGGTTTTTTGTTCAACCCTACTTTGTCATCCCGACTGAGTTATATTGCTTGAACGCGAGATGAAGGGTGTAAACTTTTGAAGTTTTTTTTTATTGATAATAGATTTTCAAATGCTCTATATTCCATGATCGTGGTAGTTGTTCAACATTCATATTTTTCATCCACTATGTTTTAGTCTATTGATTTTTACCACCTTATATGGTCCTTCCCAATTAAAATTCAGTTTGCCCGCTCCCGGTTCCTTTGTGTTGAGTTGAATTTTTTGGAGCACCCAATCGCTGACATTGAACGTGCGAGGCTTTACTTTTTTGTTATAGTAGTTGTCCATCCATTGTTGGTAGGTTGTTGTTGTTTTGATTGAAGCTTTTTTCTCGCTTCTCTTTGACGAGATCCAATCCGACTCTTACTGCTTTGATGTTATCTTTTGCTCGAAACTTTTCGGTTCTGAATGTTGGCATACTAATTTCTACTGGAATTATTGTTTCAGATCCGTATGCGAGGGCAAACAGGGTTTCCCCTGTGTTAGTTCTTTTCGTTGTTTTATAAGCCCAAAGGATGCCTAGAAATTCGGACACCCACAATCCTTTCGATGCTTCGAGCTTCCTTTTGATTGCCTTTAGGATTATTCTGTTGGTGACCTTGGCTTGTCCATTTGCCTGTTGATAGTCTACCGCTACGAGGAATAATTTCATTATGTTGGACATTAGAAGCGGTCCTACGATGTCCATCCTCGTTGTGCGAATTGCCATGGACTGCTCATCGAGATTAGATTTTGGCATGGCATGTGAGCATACGGGGCAAATATTTGGCATTTGTCACAAGCGCGAACGAGTTTATTTTCATCCACTTGCATTGTCAGCCAATAATATCCCAGTGTTAGAGCTTTGTGGGCTAATGTTCATTTTCCTGAATGGTTTCCGCATATACCATGATGAATTTCTTGCAGAACATAGTCAGCGTCGTCAAGTGAGAGGCATCTTTGCAGCGGTCCAGTGGCATATTTCCTTTAGAGTCTGTCATTAAGTAGCGTGTACCGTGCTGCTCGATTTCCCAATTTTCTGGCCTTCATCTTATATGTTGGAAGTTCTTCGTTCATTATATACTAGGATTGGAGTCATCCAGTTGTTTTCTTGGCCTGTTTTACATGCTTCTTGCACTTGATTTTCCAGTATGGAACTTTCCTATATTGTGAGGAGCAGATTATCATTTTCTTCAGCTCGTAATGCTTCCTTAGCTAGTTCATCAGCTCTTTTACTCTCTGCCCTTGCACATCGCTGAATGTTTGCAGCCCGGAAACTTTCCAACAACTCGATAGTCTTTTGGTGGTAGGCTTTCATTCGAGCATCTTTGACATGAAATTCGCCGTTAAATTGATTGACCACCAATTTGGAGTCATTGAAGACGCTATTTTCTTTTATTCCCAAGTGTTTGGCCAACTGCAACCCAACTATCACTGCTTCGTACTCGGCTTCGTTGTTAGAGGCTTTGAAACTGAATTTTCTCACAATCTTTAACGTTACTCCTTTCGAGTTGTATAGAATTATTCCAGTTTCGCTTTCTAACTCGTTGGATGCTCCGTTATAATGAAGGATCCATTCGTGAACAGTTAGTTCAATTTGTTCCTCTTCGTGATTGCTGTCTGGTTGGCGTTTTGTTGCTGCCCATGAATTCAACGATGAAATCTTCTAATGCTTGAGTTTTAATTGCGGTTTGAGTAGCGTAGCTGATGTCGAACTGCCCGAGCCCTATTGCCCATATCACCATTCTTTCGGATAGTTTTGGTTTGTGCATTGCTGACCGAAGTGGCTATTCGGTCATGACAATGATGGGGTGAGCTTGGAAATATGGTTGTAGCTTTCTTGAAGATACGATCAAGTCAATGCCAGTTTGTCCAAAGCTGGATGTTGATCTCCGCGTCTGAAAGTGTTTTGCTAACGTAGTATATTGGCTTTTGTGCACCTTTCTCCTCTCGTATCAATGCCAAGCTTACCGCATGGTCGGACACGGATAAGTATAAATACAGTGTTTCTCCTGTGCTCGGTTTTGATAGTAGTTTTGTACTTCCCATGTATGTCTTCAGGCTTTTGAAAATCCTTTTTGCATTCTTCATTTCGCTTGAACGTCTTATTTCCTTTCAAGATTTTGAAGAAAGGTAGACATTTGTCTGATGACTTGGAAATGAATCTGTTCAAAACTGTTATTTTGCCATTGAGGCTTTGCACGCCCTTTATGTTAGTTGGTGAATGCATGTTGAGAAGTCCTTGTATCTGTTTTGGATCAGCTTTGATTCTTCTTTGATTAACAATATATCAGAGGAATTTCCCTAATTTTACTCCAAGTATACATTTTTCTGGATTCGGCTTCATTTTGTATCTTCGGAGTTGGGAGAAGACCTGTTTGAGTTATTTGATATGGTCTGTTTTGCGTAAGCTTTTGACCAACATGTCATCAATGTACACCTCCATTATTTTTCTATCTAGTATTTGAACATTCTGTTGACCAGATGTTGGTACGTGGCTCCTGCATTCTTTACTCCGAACGACATCACTCGTTAACAATATGTACCTTTTTCTGTTATGAAAAACGTCTTTTCTTAGTCGGTTGGGTGCATCTGTATCTGGCTGTAATCAGATTACGCATCCATGAAGTTCATGAGTTCATGTCCGACAGTGGCATCCACTATTTGATCTATACGAGGGAGTGGAAAACTGTCATTCGGGCATGCTTTATTTAGATCAGTGTAATCTACACATACTCTCCAATTGTCGATCTTCTTTTTACCAAGACTATGTTAGCTAACCAGTCCGGGTAGTGAGATTCCTTGATCATCCATGTAGTTATCAGTTGGTGCACCTCCTTGTTTATTGCTTGGATGCGTTTTGGGGCAATTGGCTTTCTTTTCTGTCAGATTAGCTTCTTGCCCGGATTGACTTGCAATCTGTGAGTAATGATGGAGGGGTCGATTCCTATCATGTCTTTCATTGTCCATGCAAAAATGTCATGTTATCCTTTAGCAGTTGGATCGACTTCATGGCTAATTCTGGGTGGATTTTCGTTCTAATTCGAACTGCTTTGTTTCCCTCTTCATCGTCCAAGTAGACTGTTGTTGTTTCTTCTTCTAGTTGTCCAGTATTTGGTTGATCTCTTGGATTGATTGGAGCAAATTATCATCCGGGAGGTCGGGTTTTGTTCGACCAGGTTGTTCTAACAGCTCCTTTGGTCATTGCTGTAATTGCTATCTGTACAAGGCTTTCATTGTTGCATAGTGGCATTCGCATGCAGTTGGCTGGTCTCCTTTGATTATCCCGTTGTCATCGTTGGTACGGTACTTTAGGCATTGATGCATGTTGGAGGACATTGCACCCATCTCGTGTATCGAAGGTCGTCCGAGAAGCATGTTGTAAGCAGATGGAGCGTCGACAACAAGGAAATCCGTCAACAAGACTCGTTGTTTCCCTAGTTCTCTCGCTTCAACTGGCAATTGGATCATTCCCAGTAGACGACATTTTTCTCCGCTGAAACCCACCATTGGTTGATCATTGGGTGAGTATTTATTCAATGAATTGCATCTTTTGGAACAATGTTAAGTACAAAAGGTTGGCCGAGCTACCCGTGTCAACAAATACTCCTTTGATCTCCCATCTGGTTATTAGTACTGAAATTACCAGAGCGTCATTATAAGGGAAATGGACTCCTTTTGCGTCCTCGTTGGAGAAGGTCAAAATTTGCTGTGTCATTCTGGAGCGTTGTATGGAAGGCTTTGGATATTGGATCCTTGTATGTAAATCCCGGATTGATCGCTTTTGAGGTCGATTGGATAATTGTTTTCTCTAGTTACGCTATGCAAAACATATATCAGATCCCTTGTTAGCTCATTTGAACTGGTAGTAGCGTCCGCCCTCTTTTTCCCTTTGGACTCTTCTCGCCTAATGAACTCACTGAGTTGCCCTTTTTTGATATGATGCTCGATTTCGTCCTTCAAGTTGTAGTATTCCTCGTGGAAAGATCAATATTTGCCCTTATTTCGCCCATCTGGAGTTCCTATCATTTTAGGTGGCCATTTAATGTCCTCCGACTTCGCCATGGTCTTCAGGACCTCAGCTCAACTTGTTTTCAAAGTCGTGAACGGTTTGTATGTCATGTTGACTGTATTTTTTGATCGTTCATATCTAGATCTTCCGAGCTACAACCATCCGAATTCTTGTTTTTTGAACTCGTACATGCCACTAGTTCAATGTTTTTTCGACTAGCCATTTTCCTCTCGAGGCCTGTTGTTCCTTCCTATTTCTTGCCCATCTCTTGATTAGCTGAAGCATGTCTCTTTTCGGATTCATGCTTCTTCCTAGTAGCCACCATCTCCTAGAGAGTTATGTATTTTTGGGCGGTCTTCAATAAAGTCACCATGTTCATTGGGGGGTCGAGGTTTAGATAATCATAAAATGGTACCCTTTTTAATCTGAAAGTGAAGGTGGCTATGGTCGTGTCGTCGTTGCATCCGTCAATCATATTTAACTCGTTAGTGAAACGAGTAATGTATTCCCTGATGGTTTCCTCAAGATTTTTTCTGATGTGCAGCAAGTAATGTGGACCATTTTTCATCCGTTGGTTGCCAATGAATCTCGTAATGAAAGCAGTGGCTAACGCTTGGAAGGAATCTATCGACCTGGGTGGTAAACTATTGAACCGGCTCATTTTCGTGGACGTGAGACTAGTTGGAAAGGTCGGCATAGAATAAACTCTATACTTTCTTTCAAGGCCATCATGTGGTCGAAGTGTCGCAGATGGTCTGTTGGACCGGTAGTGCCATCATAGGCTTCGAACTTTAAAGGAGTGAACTTCTTTGGTAGAGGAGTACTCATGAATGCGTGAGAGAATGATGGTCTGGCCAATTTGTACAACACATTGGGATTTGTGACTCCGATCCTAAATGGAACTTGCGCAGGAATCTCATCGTTGTGGAGAAAATCTTATTGTAGTTCATTACTTTCTCATTGAAGTTTTGTAGGAACTCCGTTGTCTTCTCGGATGTGATTGGCAAAGTTCCATTGTAGTGGTGTTTGGACATGGTCGACAAATTGAGCACGCTCCTGAATGAGTTTTTCTATCACTTTGGTCAGATGATCCATCTGAGCCATCAGTCGTTCCACGCGGGGATCAATGATTGTAGCTCCAAACGTCTGAGATGATTGGGCTGTCGTTCCATGTTGCAACACTATGTTATCTGGCCCAGTAGAGTGTTCCATTTATTCTATCTTTTTATTGCGAGTTAGAACTAAGGGAGTTTCTAACTACAAGCTATTTTTTGAAAGGAAGTTGTCGTTCCCTATGGACGACGCAAAACTGATGCGACTAAATCTGGTCTCTTATAAATCTGACCTGCAAAACAAAGGTTAGATTGCTAAAGACCACCTGTTTGGTGGCCGAAGGCACTCCGATGCTTAATTCAGTAACTCTGTTGGAGATGGAGATTAATTTGGACATAACTCAGTTAAAATTGCCTACCTTTGTCGAATGTTCTATTTACCTTATATAATTGTCGTTATTAATTCTCTGCGTGACTTAAGCATGCGAGACTCATCAAGGGGAGACGTTTTCTGTAACAGTCTCCTCCTTTATGAAGATGCGTCCTTGGGGGAGTAACTCCCTCCATGAATCTTTTTCTCTGTAACATTCCTCTTCTTTAAGGGAGAGCTTTGTTGAGCGTGACTATAATTTGTTCTGACGAGCCCTTTTTGGGCTTTAATGACTTAATCCGCCCTTTTTGAGCTTTGTGAGTTGGTCCGATCTTGAGATACTTAGTCCTCGTGATGGGTGATCTCTGCCACGTGTATGGTCGTGATGATAGTCTTATTTGATGTATAATCACCTTATTTTGTTGTTCGTTGTTGTTTTGGTATCTTTTTATAATAAAATGGGGGTAGGCCCCCCTCAACCATTGATTGCCTTTTAAAAAAACATTCGTCATGGCATAAATCAATATTAATGACCTATGTGTTCTTGGTTTTTGGCAATTGATAACCATTGTAGTATCACTATTTGTTTTCAGTTACTTGTATGCGAGTCTCCTTCCAGCACTCCTTTCCGCGGGCACTGGTAGCAAAGTATCATTGTAGCCACAGTGGCATATTATTCTGCCATTCCATCTAACCAACACAATTATATTTCTCATCTTTGCAATCATTCCCACTGCAACATCAAAACTTGCATCAATTGGATCACAATATATTCTTCCTTACTTGATTCAATGGAGTTAGGGGAGGGTAGAAAGTTGAAGAAGGTGTTCTCTTGTGGTTATGTGAATTATACTGGTCGATACATCTATGATATATATTATTTTTGCATGACCGATATATTCGCTTGATAACAACATTTTGAACATGGTTTTGACTGTTGAGGATCAACATTTTGTGCTCTACATTATTAAGATTCTATGGATCTTTAAAAAAACTTAACGTGTTGATACTAGATTTTTTACATAACGTGTTCTCCTTAAAAAGGAATTACATTTATGAGATAATTATTTTTTATAGAAGGAATGCTACGCGACTCTCCAGAGGTAGTAAAACCCTAAATACACAAACAACCCTCTCCCAATAAAATCTTCTCCATTCCCACCACCATTGCAGAGAGAGAACAGAAAAGTCGAGTGTCCACCATGGTGGAGCTGAAAGAAGCTCACCCCAACAAGGCTCTATCCTTTTATTCCATCACCTAGGATCTGGAAGGACCACATCTGGTGACTTCATCTTCTTCAGACACTTCAGTCTCCATCCACGATTATCCCCATCATATAAACCTTCCCAAAGTCCTTCGCCATCACGAAGACGGTGTCATGGCAATTGCTCTCAACTTGTTGGCAAGATACGGTATCTTCAGGATAGGAATATGCTAGGAATATTGCATGTTGGCAAGATACGATATCTTCGGGCTAGGAATATTGCATTTGTTGGAGATTTTCTCTCCTTATACTTAGTCTTTATTTTGGGTTAACTTCCTTATGTTTAGCTTGTATCCTTATTTTGAGTGGTGGGTTTTCACTATATATGTAACCATGAGATATCAATGAAAGGCAACAATTTTTCTGTGCCAAAATCTATAATGGTATCAGAGCTATCAAAATTGCTCTAAAAAAAATAATAATAATTCAAAACTTCTGTGAATCGCCATGGCCGGCGGAGGTAACAATGGCAAGAGCAAGAATGATGCAATCACGCCGTATACGTTAACCTCAGCAGATAATCCTAGAGCACTTGTGACTCATGTGCAATTGAAAGGAACGAATTATGAAGAATGGGCAAAGGCCATGAAAGTAAATATGAAGAAACTTGGTTTTATCAATGGAACGATTCCACAGCCAGTGGATAACCCGACATTAATTGAAGATTGGTGGATGGTGAATTCCATGTTGGTGGCATGGATATTCAACACTATTGAGTCGTCCTTGCATTTGACCATTACTTACAGGGAGAACGTAAAGGAACTTTGGGATGATTTGCAATTGCGCTTTGTGATTGCCAATGGACCGCGTATTCAACAATTAAAATCATAATTGGCGGAGTGCAAGCAACGTGGACAACCTATTGTAACCTATTTTGGTCAATTGAAGATGTTGTGGGATGAATTAAATGACTATGAGCCGATTTTGACTTGCGGATGTGATGGGTGTAAGTGCAAAATCACGGATCGTTTGATCAAGAGACGGGAAGACGAGCAAATCCATCAGTTTTTTTATGGGATTGGAAGACTCCATGTTTGGTACGATGTGCTCAACCATACTAAATATGGAACCATTGCCAAGTTTGAATCGAGTCTACGAAATGATTGTTACGGAAAAAAGGCATCGCGAGATAGCCCGGGGAAAAGATGACAGAAGTGAAGTTGTGACCTTTGCTATTCACGCGAAGGGTCGAGATAACAAAGAAAGGAATGAGACTTGCAAATACTGTGGAAGAACGGGACATGATGTGAATGGGTGTTTTCAGATTATAGGGTACCCCGAATGGTCGGGAGACAAACCTCGTGGAGGAGGACGTGGGAGTGGTCGTGGTGCTGGACGAGGAACGGGTCGTGGACGCAGTCCAGCCCGTACGAATGTTGTGCATAGTGTGAGTGGGCGCGAGACAGTGTCATCACTGACTGAAGCAGATCGTGCAGGCCTTCCCGGCCTTACCAAAGATCAATGGACAACGCTTGTGACAATGCTGAACGCCCAAAAGATTACTCCCACAGAAAAGCTAACTGGTAAGATCTCTGAACAACAGTAATTCTTGACTCCGGAGCTTCACATCATATGACCAGATGTGTTGATCTTTTTATTGATGTTTGCGAAGTGGCTCCATGTCTCGTGGGACTACCGAATGGAGACGAAACAATGGCAACGAAAGAAGGAACTGTGGTTATTGGAGATAAATTGAAATTGTCACATGTTTTATTTGTTCCACAGTTGAATTGCAATTTGTTGTCTGTTGGTAAATTACTTTGTGAAGCAAACTTTATAATCACTCTTACTAATAAGTTGTGTGTGATACAGGGCCGTACCTCGAGGACCCTGATTGGTGTGGGTGAACAACGTGACGGGATCTATGTCTTGTGGGGTGTGACACCGGCGCGCGTGCACAAGGTGAAATGCAAGAATGATGTTGAGTTGTGGCATCATCGTATGGGACATCCGTCTTATCGTATTGTAGGTGCTCAACCACATTTTAATTCAGTTATTGTTGATTCGGAAAATAAAGTTTGTGAAATTTGTCTGCGTGCAAAACAAACTAGAGATGTCTTTGAACAAAGTAGTCATAATGCAAATGAATCTTTTTCCCTGATTCATTGTGATTTATGGGGGCCTTATCGTGTCCCGTCCTCTTGTGGAGCAGTTTATTTCTTAACCCTCGTGGATGATTTTACTAGAGCAATGTGGATTTATTTGCTTATTGAGAAATCTGAAGTGCATAATATTTTGAAGAATTTATTTGCTTAGTAGACAGTTTTGTAAAGAAGTGAAAATACTGAGGAGTGATAATGGGACTGAATTTACTTCACTAAAGTCTTTCCTTGTTGAAAAAGGAATTGAATTTCAAACATCTTGTGTTGGGACTCCTCAACAAAATGGTAGAGTAGAAAGAAAGCATCGTCATATCTTGAATGTGGCTCGTGCCTTGCGTTTTCAGGCTAGTCTTCCCATTCAATTTTGGGGAGAATGTGTGTTGGCCGCTGGGTATTTAATTAATAGGACACCCTCCTCCGTCTTGGGTGGGAAAACCCCTTATGAAGTTCTGTTTAATACCACTCCATCTTATGACAACATTCGTACATTTGGGTGTTTGTGCTTTGCTCGAGTTCGGAAAAATGAAAATTTTGCATCTAGAAGTTGTAAATGTGCTTTTGTTGGTTATCCGTATGGAAAGAAGGGATGGAAATTGTATGATTTAGAGAAAAATGAGTTCTTTGTTTCTCGTGATGTTGTTTTTAGTGAGTTTCCATTTCAAAAACCCACTACTGATCCTATTATTGCCACAAGCAACGAGTTCCTAGTTGAGGATGCCACTGGTGATGAAAATTCCACAGATCCAACGCCGTTACAGTTGGGTATAGATGATGAGTCGCAGGAGCCTAGCGACAGGGGGAGTGTTGGTATTGTTGAATCCGTGTCCATTGCTCCTAGTGCTACAGAAGGTCGTACACAACGAACACGAC
Source organism: Berberis vulgaris (assembly GCA_963556465.1). Classification (NCBI taxonomy): domain Eukaryota; kingdom Viridiplantae; phylum Streptophyta; class Magnoliopsida; order Ranunculales; family Berberidaceae; genus Berberis; species Berberis vulgaris. The sequence continues at coordinate 58,620,745 of OY747129.1, read as the reverse complement.
GTCCTCCGAGCCATTTACAGGACTATGTGTGTCACACCGCTCGCTGCCCCGATCCCGTCACACCAAATCCTACTTCTCAGTTGTCCTCAGGTACTCCCTATCCCATATTAATTATGTAAGTTGTGATAGTTTTTCTGCACCACAGCTATTACAGCCGAGACTGAGCCTACCCATTTTTCTGAGGCTGTCAAACATGACAAATGGCGCACTACTATGCAAGAAGAAATAAAGGCTCTCGAAGATAATGGGACGTGGAATGTGGAGACTTTGCCTTCTGGGAAGAAACCCATCGGTTGCAAATGGGTTTACAAAATGAAGTACAATTCCGATGGCTCAATTGAGCGTCATAAGGCGCGCCTGGTGGTGCTTGGGAACAATTAGAAAGCAGGGATCGATTACAATGAAACGTTTGCTCCTGTTTCTAAAATGGCTACAGTAAGAGTTCTGTTAGCAGTGGCCGCCGAAAAGAATTGGGATTTGCATCAAATGGATGTTCGTAATGAATTTTTACATGGGGACCTTGACGAAGAAGTTTATATGCGGCCACCCCCTGGATTTTTTGGCTCGTCTCTTGGGAAAGTGTGCCGACTACGGAAATCTCTTTATGGTTTGCGGCAGGCACCCCGAAATTGGTTTGCTAAACTCTCATCTGCATTAAAAGCTTATGGATTCCTTCAGTCTTGTTCTGATTATTCTCTGTTTAGGTTTAAACGAAATGGTGTTATTTTGGTTGTTCTTGTGTATATTGATGATTTGATTATAGCAGGAGATGATTCGGGAATGTTATCTCGATTTAAGGAATATCTCAATGATTGTTTTCACATGAAAGATCTTGGTAAATTGAAGTACTTCTTGGGGATTGAAGTCGCTCGTGGTGCCGAAGGGATATTTTTATCTCAACGCAAATATGCGTTGGACATAGTCGCAGAAACAGGAAAGTTGGGCGCCAAACTAGCCACTTTTCCACTGGAGCAGAATCATGGACTTGTTTTAGATAACAACCCTTTCATGGCCAACCAGGAGCAGTATCGTCGTCTTGTTGGACGATTGATTTACCTCACAATTACACGTCCTGAGTTGTGTTATTCGGTTCATACATTGGCTCAATTCATGCAATCACCGCGGACCCGTCATTGAGAAGCAACTTTACGAGTGCTCTGCTATATCAAAGGATGTCCTGGACAGGGAATTCTCTTACGTGCTAGCACCGACTTTCAACTACATGGCTACTGTGACTCTGATTTGGCTAGTTATCCAGTCACTCGCGATCCATTACCGAGTATTTTGTGCTTCTCGGGACTTCACCAATCTCGTGGAAAACGAAGAAACAACACACGGTTTCTCGGTCTTCTGCTGAGGCCGAGTATTGCTCTTTGGCAACGCTCACGTGTGAGCTTAAATGGTTGAAGGGTCTATTATACTCGTTGGGAGTCTCTCATACATGGCCTATGCGTGTATATTGTGATAGTCAAGCTGCCATGCATATTGCAGCTAATCTGGTGTTTCATGAACGTACCAAGCACATAGAAGTGGATTGTCATCTCGTTCGGGATGCTATCCAAGATGGTCTCATTTCTACTCACTATGTCCGCACTGGTGATCAATTGGCTGATATATTCACCAAAGATATCTGAAAGAAACAATTTGCGTCTTTTCTCGACAAGTTGGACATTCGAAATCTTCATGCACCAACTTGACGGGGAGTGTTGGCAAGATACGGTATCTTCGGACTAGGAATATGCTAGGAATGTTGACCAGATACGGTATCTTTGGGCTAGGAATATTGCAATTGTTGGAGATTTTCTCTCCTTATACTTTGTTGGCAAGATACGGTATCTTCGGGCTAGGAATATGCTAGGAATATTGCATTTGTTGGAGATTTTCTCTCCTTATACTTAGTCTTTATTTTGGGTTAACTTCCTTATGTTTAGCTTGTACCCTTATTTTGAGTGGTGGGTTTTCACTATATATGTAACCATGAGATATCAATGAAAGGCAACAATTTTTCTGTGCCAAAAACTATCACAACTCTAATTCCACTTGTCTAGCCTCTGTATCGTGACCACTTCGTCAAGCTTTATAGCTTTCCAAGTAATCTCTGCATGTTCACCATTTCATCTGTATTTAAGCCAGTCAGTAGCTAAATGTATCTCTAACTATTTTCTCATTGTCACCCAGCGAATGTCACACAACTTTAAGCAGCTAATGGGGTACTGCTAGTTGGTAGAGTTGTGGCAGATGAACCACGTGACCAAGGTTCGAACCCTGCCATAGCATATGTTATTTCTGAGATAGTTATGGAATCTTGTTAAAAATCTAGCTTGCCTTTCAAAAAAAGAAAATTTTCAAGCAGGTTTGCAATGCCAGTCCAAGCCCTTGTCTGTAATAGGCATGGTACGATGTTGACTAGAGTCGGTGATGATAATGCGCCAATCAAAGTGATTAATACCGTGGACCCATATTATAGATTCAAAATTCTTAAAAGACATGAAGGGTCTATTGTTTCCTTAACTTTTGATCATGATAGTCAGCGCTTGGCTTTGATTGATTCAACAAAACACTTATATATTGGGTGATCTCTACAGGAGTGAAACTAGTGAACAAAAAAGGTATAGCTTCAGCTTATGAGATGTCAGTCTTGAGCTTTAGTCCGGATGGGAAATTTTTAACGGTTCCAGGGTTGGAAAATGACAGTGATGTATCACCGAAATGCGGAAAATAAGTACTTAAGAGGTGAACAAAAACAATTTGCTTGTTTTTTGTCTTGGTCGCTGAATGGTAAATATATAGCAAGTTCTAGCTTAGATAGGCAGGTTGTGATTTTGAAAATCGATTAAAGAAAGTCTATCAATAATCAAAAGTTTGATGATTAAAAGTAGTTTGGTTTGGAAACCTAATGGAAATGCCTTGGCTGTTATTAAAGTTATGGGGAAGTACGGTGTGTGCGAACCTGTTACTCCTTTAAAAATGAACTCTCCATCGGATGGTGCTCCCAATCTTAAATTGCAAAGTAAATCGGATGACGCTAGAAATGAGGAACTCCATTGATGTAAGCAAGGGGAAAACATATTCACACAACTTCTAAACAGAGAAAATTATGATGTTCTTTCATACAAGTCTAGGTCATTTTTTATGTTAGAAATTATTTGATTTTGTGTAATTTGATTTTTTTTAAGAATAGTAATAGTTTTAGCCTTTGAGGGTGTTTAGAAGCTGCATTTTTTGTGTTTTATAGTAGTTTTAAGTCTTTTTAGATAGCAATATCAATGCAGGATTGTTTCAGAAGTATTTTTTTTCTTATAAAAATGACCCAATTGTAATTTCAAATATCAAAGTTTTTTGAATATAACTAATTTCTTTCAGAGAACTTGGTTATTTTGTTTTCCGATATTTTGATATGTGAGATTCTAGTATCGATTTCGACGATTTGGATTTCTTTCGAATTTAAGTTCAAGTAATTTTATGGTGAAATTCAATTGTTTTTGTGAGTACCTAACTACATGTGGCCTTAATAATTGATGAGACATCAATTAGCTAGGCATCACAGTCGTACACGTGGCACAAACCCACCCTAATACGGAAAAAGGCTTCAACACGGTCCCAAGCGAACCCATTCATAAACTATTGTTCAGCCCGTTAGTGAGGTGCCCACACGCCAGCCCAAGAGGCACGGGCCTTAGGGCCCAGGGCAATAAAGCCCTAACATGAATCTCAAAGCTTTCATAGGCCCTAGACCCATTCGCACAAATCAGCTCTTAGCCCAATCAGGCAATGGGTCCTAAACAAAACTAACTGCCGAAGAGACTCAGTTATACACAAGTAAGATCTTGGGCGATAGATTACGAAACCTGTTCTTCTTGAACGGGGAAGAATAAGAAACAACTCATTGATCGACTTTTTCCAAGAAGAATATGTATATCTCCTCCCTCCATCATGACCTCAATAGCAGGGACAGTTGTGGAGGAAACACTTGCTACTTAAGGTGAGAAAAAGGAAGAAGAAATGTGCGCATACACTTTGCAATTATATCTAGTCTTCACTCTTCCTTGCATCGTTGCCTGACTTAAGCATCGGAGTGCTTTCAGCCAACACAATTGTGGTCTTTGGCTAATTGTCGTTCATTTTTGCAGGCTCGACATCAACAAAATCGGCAAGGACAGATTTGGACACATCAGTTTGGCACCGTCCGTGGGGAAAATGACAAGTTTTCCTAGAAACAAACATATAGAGTTCTTTCTAGCTAAGCAGAGCATCGATACATGGTCACCATCACCAGATCTCGAGCATTCAACAATAATGTCAGAGATGCCTAGTCCCTGGGCCGAACCGTTCCAACTGAGGGAGCATAACAATTACATGATCCAGCCACTGAGGAAGCCGCGACTGCCCCGCATGGACCAGATCATGTTTCACATGGATCATCTAGCGCGGGTGGTGGAAGGCTCACTCATAATCGATAGCAGCCACCCGAAAGTAGTGGAGATCTGGGGAGATCCCACATTGAGAGGACGCACGAGAGCGCGTATAGGAAAATGAGAGCCTCCTTGTAGGAGAACAAAAAGTTGGCCGGCGAGAGAGTTTAAGGGACAACGAGGATCACGAGGGACTACATTCCGAAGACAGACCAGACCATGGTTGGGAACCCATTTTAACTAGGGGCAACCAATTCAGACGTCTAAACGACCTTACTTTCCCTCCATTCTCGGAGGAGATCATGAACGCCCTCTACCTTTACGATGGAACATCAAATCCGTCAGATCACCCGCATCATTACCACCACGTAATGGCGCTAAAAGAAGTTTAAAAACCATCATATGCAGAACTTTTCCCACTAGCCTGAAGAAGGTTGCGCTGACCTGGTTCCATAGTCTTCAGCTGAGATCTATTCGTTCCAGATCCTGGCGATGGAATTCGACACCAGATTCATCGAGAGCCGACGAATCAGAAAGAGGCCTCACTACTTGCTAAGTCTTAAACAAAACCAGGGCAAGACCCTCAGAGAGTATGTCACTCATTTCAATAACGAGCTGATTTTGATCAACGATTGCAGCGATGACACGTCGCTCACCGTCTTTACTTCTAGCCTTTGAAGAGGTCGGTCTACAACTTCCTCACCCTCAAACCTCTGAGAAATATGGCGGACTTACTGAAAAGTGTGCAGAAATACAACATCTCGAGGAAATGCTGGCAGTCAAGAAAGAAGGCAAAAATGAAGCCAAGCACGCGCCCAAGGCTAGGGACATGGGAAAGGAAAATAGCCGTAAAGAGGAGGACAAGTCAAAGAGTTGGAAGATCGACAACAAAATCGAGTTTGATAAGGCAAAACCTGACAGGTTTACCAACAACGTCATCCCAAGCTCGCCAAAAATCCTCTCTTTCAGGAATAACTGGGACAGCATCAAGTGGCCGCCCAAGCTAAAAAACAATCCTTCAAAGCGTGATAGAAGCAAGTATTGAGCATATAACATGGACCACAGTCACATCACTTAGGACTCTCGGAATCTAAAAAATGAGACAGAGTACTGGGTTCGAAGAGGAAGACTCGAAAAATTTGTAAATTCTGACGAGAAACAATCCCAGGAAAAGGAAAAGGAAGAAACGACGCTAGAGGCCGAAGAAAAGAACGCGGACGTCATCTACATCCTGTGCAGTGCATACAATGGACCGGAGAAATCCAATCTGTTAAGAAAGTTGGCAATCCTATAATTGCGAACATGTTCCCACAACGGAGACCGTATAGTTCAGCACGCTCGAGTAGAACACCCAACTTCGGACCTGATGTTCACTGTATTCCCCGCATAGTGATGCCCTGGTTATCAAAATTGCAATATCGAAATGAGGCATGAAAAGATTGTTGGTTGACACGGGGAGCTCAACCAATATTCTGTTCCTGGATGCATTCAGCAGGATGCGGCTATGAGAGGAAGAGCTGAAACCGGACAATCAGGTGATGGTTGGCTTCATCGGCACTCAAAGTTACTCAGTCGGGAGCATCAGACTACCCGTAGGAGTAGGGGAACTAGTAAAGCTCCTATTGACGAAGTTCATCATAGTCGATGCCCTCTCCGCGTACAATGTAATTTTGGGAAGGCCTTGGCTTCACCAAATGGGAGCAGTAGTCTCCACACGGCACCAGTGCCTCAAATACCCTATCAACAGATAAACATGGACAATCGAGGGAGATCAATCTTCTGCCAGGGAATGCCATTACGTGGCAATGAAGTTGTTGGGTAAGTAACCACAACGAATCGAGTCCCCCCAAAAAAGGAACCAACGTGCCAAGGACTTACTAGTAAGAGAGTCTGAGTGGAGAGAGTAATATGTAGAATTTTTTAAAAAGAACTATCAATAAAGGTAATCGCTTTAAATACAACTTCATTCCACGCTCAGCTCCTTCTACTGGGGAAGACCTCCATCCTGCCATAAGGACCAAAATGGTTGGGCCTAGTTTTATTAAGGGTGATGACAGCTCGCCGCAAAAGTGGCCTAGTCTGCCTAAAGGAACCAAGGTAGAACACAACAGGTCAAGCCCAATACACGGACAGCTGACTGCCGCGGAAGGGCCCAGTCCAATCATGGGGACCAAAATGGCCCACAGCGATTGAGCTAGCCCTATTGAGGGCGACGACAACTCTTCTAAAAGTGACCTAGTTTGTCAAAGGAACCAAGGTACCGCACAACAGACCAAACACAGGCCAAGGACAACTCACCGCTCAAACCGGCCTCGTCCGATTAACAGAGACCAAAATGGCGTACAATGACCAAGCCCACCCCTATAAAAGGCGATGACAGCTCGTTACAAAAGTGACCTAGTTCGCCTAAGTAACCACGAAAAGATACCTACAGATAGAATTTGGTCTACAAACCGTTCACCGAAGTGGGCCGAGCCCTGTCCGCGGACAACTCACCGCAATAAAAACCCAGTCCTATCACGTGGACCAAAATGGCGCATAGCAGTTGGGCCTAACCCTATTAAAGGAAGTAGCAGCTCGCCGCATAAGTGACCTGATTCGTCTAAAGAACTGAGGTACGATACAGTGGGCCGAGCCCAGTCCAAGGACCGGTCACCGCTCAAAAGAATTTTGGTCTGTTCATAGGGACCGAAATGGCGCACAACAGCCAAGCTTAGTTCCGATGAGGACGACGATAGCTTGCCATTAAGTGACCTAGTCCGCCTAAGGAACCACGACACCACAAGGCAGACCGAGTCTAGTTTGTCGACGACTCACCGCACTGGGATAATATAGTCTAATGGACCAAGACAATGCACAGAGGCCACGTCTAATCCTGCTCAGGATACCGACGATTCGCCCAACATGTGACCTAGTCCGCTTAATAGGAATCTAGCATGTTTGGGCAAAGATGGTTCCTCAACAACCCAAATCCTATTCAGGATTGATGTTTATTACGAAGTCTAGCCTAGACAAGCAAAAAAGACTTCTTCCCAGCTCAAGTCCTCTCAAGGATTGAGCTAGATGAGTATAGAAATCTAGCCCATTTGGGCAAAGATGGTTTTTCAACAACCCAACTTCTGTTCAGGATTGAGGTTTATTACGAAGTCTAGCCCAGAAGAGCGGAGACGACTTCTTCCTAGCTCAAGTCCTCTCAAGGATTGAGCTAGATGAATACAAGAATCTAGCCTATTGGTCAAAGATAATTACTCAACAACCCAACTCCTATTCACGATAGAGGTTTATTACAAAGTCTAGCCTGTTCGGGCAAAAATGGTTCCTCAACAACCCAACTTCTGTTCAGATCGAGGTTAATTACGAAGTCTAGCCTGTTCGGGCAAAAATGGTTCTTCAACAACCCAACTCCTGTTCAGGATTGAGATTTATTACAAAGTCTAGCCGAAATAGGCAGATGCGACTTCTTCCTAGCTCAAGTCTTCCAAAGGATTGAGCTAGATGAGTATAGGAATCTAGCATGTTCGGGCAAAAATGGTTCCTCAACAACTCAACTCCTATTCGGGATTGAAGTTTATTACGAAGTCTAGCCCATACGGGAGGAAACGATTTCTTCCCAGCTCAAGTCCTCTCAAGGATTGAGCCAGATGAGTACATGAATCTAGCCCATCCAGACAAAGATGGTTCATCAACAACCCAACTCTTGTTCAGGATCAAGGTTTATTATGAAGTCTAGATGACTTCTTCCCAGCTCAAGTCCTCTCAAGGATTGAACTAGATGAGTATAAGAATCTAGCCCATGTGGGCAAAGACGATTCCTCAACAACCCAACTTTTTTTTTTCAAGATTGGGGTCTATTACGAAGTCTAGCCCAGATAGGCGGAGACTACTTCTTCCCAGCTCAAGTCCTCTCAAGGATTGAGCAAGACGAGTAAAGAAATCTAGCCTGTTTGGAAAAAAAATGGTTCCTCAACAACCCAACTCTTCTTCAGGGTTGGGGCCTATTAGGATGTCTAGCCCAGACGGGTGGGGACGCCTTCTTCCCAGCTCAAGTCTTTTCAAGGATTGAGCCAGATGAGTACAGAATCAAGCCCGTTCGGGAAAATTGTTTCCTCAACACCCTAATTTCTGTTAAGAAGTGGGGTTTATTATGGGAGCCCAGCCAAGATAGTCAGAGGCGGTTCCTTTTCAACTCAAAGTCCTTCTCAAGAATGACGGGACTGCAGGTATATGGTACCGAATTCCAATCCGGCAAGAGATGGTTTCTCAGACAACCTAACTACTGTATAAGGTGAAATACCATCAAGGAAGTTCAGTCTTCAACGCAATGACAACTTCTGCACAAGCTCAACTACTAAGGAAGATGATAATTACGTCATTAAGGGAACATGACCCTGACAAATAAAAGTTACTACCCTACAGCTTAACTCTCATAGAATATTATGTTATTATTGTTGATAGAACATAAGCTTGGACAAGCCAAGAAAGGGCTCCAGTCCAGACTAAAGCCATACTTCGGGTGGGGGTAGATACACCCATTTACTCAGCCTATTCTAAGCAAGAATTGAAAATGAAAAGTATGGCTGCTACAAACATGGACAAAAAAGGAATAGGAAAAATTTCTCATTTATGAATTTTTCTTTCATTATTAAAACGCTCATGCAGCGGGAATAGAGTCAGGAACATCCTCCTGCATTTAAGAATTTGGAACGACCTAAGCGACAACAACATGCTCTGGAACACCAAATAGGAGGTCATCTCTGCGACATATAGAAACAGCCTTAGGGCTGCCCTGCGGAGAAGAGGATGAGGAGTCTGCCTCTTTAAAGTAGGCGAAGGCCACTTACCTGTAGGTGAAGAGGTCCTAGTTATCATGATCTTGTTGAATATAGTCTAGCAACTCTAGCCTACCGGCGACAACCTTGCTGAAGTCAACAATCTTAGCGGCTTCAAGGAATTCATTTCCCTTGGCCTTCCACTGCGCCTTTAAGCCAGTTAGCTCTTCATGCACTCTAGACATGCCACTTCTGCAGTCCGCCAATCTGCACTCACCCACAACACGGCTTGCGAGCTCAAAGTCCCATTCCTGAGCAAGTTGGGACACTTGCAATAGAAAAGCATCATGGAGTTTTTTCAGCCGAGAAAACAACGAATTCATGATCCAAACATTTTGGATATTAGCAACAGATTTTCGGGCAAATGCCAGACAGTCAACAACATCCATCTACTCTTACAAATCTGTCTCGACCCTCCCGAACTCCCTCGAGCTCGGTCATCAAATTGGTCTAGTAACCAGGGCCTAATCCAGACTCTCCTAGGCTTGTTTCAGCTAGACCTCTAAGTTAGCCCAAGCAGCCAGAGCCTTGTCCAGATTCTCATGGGCCTCCCGCAACTGAGCCTCTAAGTCGCGATGAGCGGTCAGCTCTTGTCCAACGAGTTCACTTCAAAATGAGCAGCCGAAAGCTGCAACTACTTTGCAAACAGACTTCTCCATGACATAAAATTTGTTCCGCACAGAGTCTATTTCAGTGTCGTGCATCCCAACATAGGTTAAGTGGGTCATTCCCTAATCTGAAACCAAATACACAGTTACAAACGAAAAGTGCAGTTAAAAGGCCAATGACAGATAGGCAAGTATTAACTCACCTGCATGAACTACTTCAACCGTTGATCCGTGGGTATCTCCTCCAATGGAGAACGATCAACCAGATGGGAAAACGACCTCCTCAGAAGCAGCATGGAGTCATTCCTCTTGTCAACCTCCTGGGTGATGCAGGAGGATCTGAGTCAGATGATATTGAGTTGTCAGATAGCACGTTTTTGGCACTAAAATATCTTGAATTAGCAAATCAGCACAAAGATGGCAGGAAATCATAATTCTTTTTCTAATTTTGCAGTTTTGGGTGCGTTTTAGCATTTTGGCCATAACTTTGGCTACGAGTATCAGAATCGCACAAACGATCCCAATTCGGAAAGCTTTTTTCAAACCGCACGTCATGATGTGGCGACCTAGGTGGGCCGTGAGCAAGATTCTCCGGAGCAGATGAACTCCGTGAGCACGCTGACCGTCGACGGGTCATGGGAAATGCCCCTCAAAGCATGAAGCTTTAAGCCTGGGTCAGCACCAGGAGAAAGCTTCAGAGTGGTCACAAGAAGATGAGCATTGGTGCGCTCTAGTTATTCTTCATTCAGACTATTGGGTTTTCCACCCTTTCAAGGTTAATGAGCTCCCCCTCAATGGAAGATCTCGAGGCAGCTGGATGAGGAGGTGGACTGTTAGGATCAGCATTGTCTCCTCAGTAGCACGGTAAGGTAACACCAACCCAGAATGTTCCATAAGCTCCCTCTCCATAACAGACAGCGAAATGGGAAGGGCAGCCGGGCAGTCCCTGCCTTGACCTTCTCGGGCTTACGAGAGGGAAAAAGCAACCCCTCCACAACTTTCAGCTTGGTGGGATTTGACGTCCTCGAAACTCTCTTCTTCTGCACCTTGGACTCTCGAGCACTAGAAGAAGTTGGAGCGGTCAGTGTTTTGCCCACCCTATCAGCCTCATTAGATAACAGACCACTAAGCTCGATAAATGCGGGACTGAGAGTGTTTGAAAGGGGCACGAGCGGTAGGGCGATAAATTCGGTTTTAGCTCACTCCTCATGAGAAAAAGCAACAACATTGTGCCCCCTAGTTGAGAAAACGAGTGGCTTGTCAGACAAACAATAAGCATCACACTAAAAGCATCAAGCAAAAGAAGTGAGATGACTTACTGACTTTTCTGAAGTTGCGATAGACCAACCGATTCTCGTGGTTAAAGTATCTTGACCGCACAGTAACACTGCCAATTCTTCGCGTTTTCTGAATGCTCGCTAAAACAAGAAGGCTTCACCAGCCAGTAGGTGCCATGACTACTCATCTTGATAGGATCCAAATAATGAATCAACCTAGGCGATAGAAGGAGCCCAGCAGCCTTCGCCCTAGCCAGGGTGGCAATCCAAATCTTCCACCCATTAGGTGTCATCTAAGCCGAAACAATACAATGGAACGATAGGAATTGCCAAATAATTTCAAGAACAGGGAAGCGCAAGCCCACTTTGAACATGGCTCTATATAGAACAATGTGCCCATCCTTTGGGGTTATTGGAGACTCACCATCGCCCAGAAGCGTCAACCTTAGATCATCAAGGATCCGATACCAACTGTGAAGGTCAGCGAGATCCCTCTCCGACATCAAAGGTGCCCCGAAAAGCTCAACACAAGCTGTGAGACGGTAGAAGAGAATTGAGTAGTCATGACTGGAAGAGAGTTTGCCATTAACTCGTTTGAAAATAATCCTTGGCAAAAACAAACAGGAATTCTGGAAGGGAAAAAAGTCAGACTCCCTTAAAGGTCTATATAGACTTGACTTGCAGGGGAATCAATCACCAAACCACTGCATAAACAATAAATGCAGCACAAAAGCTGAAAAAGCATCGAAATATATCATAATGACCCCTACGCACAGAGAGTTAGTGGCCCAATAACTAGGGAGGAATAATTGATGAGCCATTAATCAACCAAGCAATCACAGTCGTACACATGGCACATGCCAACCCTAATACGAAAAAAAAGCTTCAACATGGTCTCAAGCAAACCCATTCATAAACTGTTGTCAGCCCGTAAGTTAGGTGCCCAAGTCACGCTAGCCCAAGAGGCACAGGCCTTGGGGCTTGGTCCAGGACAATAAAGCCCAAACATGAATCTCAGAATTGTCATAGGCTGAGATCCACTCGCACAAATCAACTCTCAATAGCAGTGACAGTTGTGGAGGGAACACTTGCTACTTAAGGTGAAAAAATGGAAGAAGAACTGTAGGCATTCAATTTGCAATTTACATCCTGTCTTTACTTTTCATTGCATTGTTACCTGACTTAAGCATCAGAGTGCCTTTGTCCACCATAATGGTGGTCCTTTGTTAACCATCGTTAATTTTTTTGTAGGCTCAAAATTAGCAAGATCGGTATGGAAAGATATGAAGTTATAACAATTATTGTTTTGATATCCGGGTCAGGATATCCACCTTAAAATTTGTGCCAACTTGGTGTATCATAGTTACATACTCCACGAAAATATTTTTTATGTGCTACCATGCGAGACCACCTAAAAGGCCTTGAGAAATTATGTTAAGGCATTTGCCTCGAGATCTGCACCATTATGATAAATATTGCTATTCACAGCCTAATGTATTTTGGAGTTACCTCAGGTAAGGCACTTATCGTAATTCATTCAAAGCACCCCAATGGCATAGAATATTGGTCATTGTATTTGCACCCCATATTTAAGCTAAAGCACCCACTACAGCTGGTAACCAGACTTGTCTCAACTTATATAAACTATGATAAGGAATCATATAGGAATGATGAGCAAGCAAAAATTTTATTCCTTGAAGATATTATAATACAATTTATTCTTAAAATATGCTCATGGAATTAGGGTGGGCACGGGACGGAATGGACTGCATCTCTATCTCATCCCGTTATTTCGGGATCGGGACGTAATAGACCTCATCCGAACTTCGCCCCATCCCAAACTAGTTCAGGACGGGACGATACGAGCAAGTACTAAATAGTTCTGCAATGAAAAATAATAAAATAATTTCATCTCACATTGCTCAAACACCAATAATGTCAAATTTATGTACATATAATTTTCATCATAACAATATTATATGTCGTATAAAATTTGTAGAGGCTTACAATGGAATTAATTTTTTCAAGTGAATGATGAGAGATGAAATTAAGTTTTTCAAGTGAATAAGGAGAAAACAAAAATGTATGGGAATTTTAGCAAGACATTATCACTTATCAGACACCATTTGTGTACTCTCATTGTTTTCTTCATCAAACCCTTCAATTTTCTAAAGATTTAGACAATACGTACCAAACACCATTTGCATATTCTAATGGTTTTGCATGTCGAACACTTCAATAATCAATTTGGTTTGCTTGTTCATCTCAAGATGGTTGTGAAATGACAGACAAGTCATTTAATTAAACTATGCCAACTAATCCAAACTTAGAGGAGTAGAAACAAATACGAGGAACATAACAAACTCATCAAATTGTGGAGCCCTATTTCCGTCATTGTAACCTGCTTAGTACCCTTGTTACTGTAACACTTGAATTATACCTCGTCAGTGGATAATACTATTAACGATGACCTCCTCTTGAGAACCCTGAAACACATGAATCACTAAAGGACAATGAAAAGTCAATAATGGATAACATCCTTAGATAGTAAAAGAAATAAGATCAAACAAACAAATAAAGCAGTAGAAGAAAATGAAAAAACATTCAAGAGGCAATAATGTTTGGAGTGATTTCATTTAAGAAGAAGTACTTTTATTTTTCAAAAGGCAGATATGACTTTTTTGCTAACTCGGCTAGCAATAAATACAAAGGTTATGTATCAGGCATTGCAACTGAGCATTTCAGTCTCTGTCCTTACCACTATAACCTGGCAATCTTTACCACATAATCAAACACTCAAACTAACTAAAAAAATGCATATGATCAAATCAAGAAAAGATGTAGAGTTTGGATCCATTAAGGTTTGGTAGTCAATAAGCGGACCTGATCATGAAGAGAAACATTCATTGAATTTTCTGAAAAAAAAAAAAAGGATCTTAAACTAGATGGAGGGTGTGAAACATAGAGATGGTGACAGGATCCAAGGAGAGAAAAAAAAAATCTGGGGAACTCATCCTCTCTATTGTTTTATATCTTAGCCCCAAACCAACTAGCACAAAATATGGCAACCCAAGGTGAAAGTTCAATATTTTCAGGTTGTCTGCTATATTGGGAATGGTAATTTGATTCCAAAGTTTCAAGTTATGAACAAATATTGATAACGAACATATAAACCTCCTATCCCAAAGCAAACCCAAATCAAATATCAAAGAAAAACACCCAGATTAATTTCAACAAAAAAAAAACACCATAATTTCCCCCAACCAATTCATGTCAGGGAAACCCATTTGCTCCCCTACAAATAGAATACTAACATGAACAAATTATGGAATCAGAGATGGTCATAATGTTCATCAGATACCTAAGCTAGAGGAACAACTGAAGAACAAACTCTAACTTTCACTGAAACTCTAAATATGAAATTAAAGAACAAACTAAAATCTAGACATTGTGTAGGGTAGATTTCAACAAACCATAAATACTGGATTTAAATAGCAAGAGAGAGAGTAGATGGAAAAATGAGTGCTTATGGGATTTATTAAGAGTGCTCCAGAATGGGCTCGACAAAGAGAGAGAGGATGAGGGAGAACAAGGGAGAACTTGAGCCCGAATCGAATCCTACCTGCAACAAAGAAGAAAAAGTGAGACCAACCATGCAATCCTTCTTTGAAGCTCCGCGCGTGCTGGGTTCTAAACCACTTGGAGAGAGGGCTGAGAGAAGGAGGGGGCAATATTGGATTTTACCAGTTTTTTCCTTTGCGCATAATCAACAGGGGTAGCAACGACTTAATACCCAAGGCGTTCAAGGCATGCACGTCCTTATTAGTACAAAGTATAAAATTACGACTTACCCAAGGACGTACATATTGGACACGACCTAAATAGACGGTATGGAGATGTGCACGTTTTGCAAGTCATTATATAACGGTCTCGTAACCCATAAATGTTGTAGTGCATCCGCAAAATGTTCACTACTGGACATAACCACGCGATAGCGACTCTGAGACCTCATGGAAGTACAGGTCAGAATTACTCGCGACATAAACGGTCGAACTCTCAACAACAGACTGACCACTCGGCTCCCTGCTAACAAAATAGGACCTACGTCAGAATAAAACAAGGCAAAAAGAGAACATGCAACATGGGGACCGAATAGAATAAGGGTACGAAGTCCACTTGTAAGAAATTTGTTTTCATTAACAATCTAAACAAAAAGTGAAAATGTACAAAATTTATTCCTCATCAGGAGGAGGTACAAGTACAGGGGATCTAACAGGAGAATAAGTAGGAGTTGCGTCCGGGCGTGCCTCAGCTTGAGCGCCCTCTTCCTCTGACAGCTCAAAGTTCTTTCTGAAATTTGCAAAAGCCACCTTACTATAATAAGAAAGGTCCTAGTCCGGATGTTCTTCTTTCATCAGCGCCAACAGCTCCAACCTCCCATGCACGATCATGCGGAATTCAAACATGCCTTGCGCCTTGAGAAACCCTTCCTCACGCGCCTTTACTTCAGCAAGCTCACGCTCCAGTTGCTCCAACTTGCCTGTCAGTGCGTCAATATGAGACTGCTCAGTAATCAGGCTAATTTTAACTGCACTAAGTTCATGCTGCTCCAGGAGAAGCTGATCCCCAGTTTTCCCTGCTTCTCGAGCGTTGAATTCCACGTCGTCCTCTAAGTGTTGTCTCTGGACAACCCACTCAGATTCTTTCCTGGTATTCTTCTCTACAAGATACTACAACTCAGAGCGCGCCTTAACCATAGCTTCCTGCGCAACTTTTAAATCATGGTGGACTAGGTTTAACTCTTATCTGGATCTGTCCCTTGCGGACATCGCCTCTCCTAAATCAGACTCAAGGGCTTCCAAATGAACCCTCTGGGTCACAGCATCAACAACTGATTGTTCAAGCCTTCTCTCTTCAAGCTGTTTTCTTAGTGATTCAACCTCAAAGAGTGCATTAGAATACAACTTTTGCATGTTTGAGAAGACGCGCTCCATGGCGTATACCCTCCAACGAGTCGCCTCAACTTCTGTCCCAGCGATGACCACTTGGCTTAGATGCGATATCCCCTGCATGAGATGTTTCAGCCCTATGGAAGAAAGTATCTACAATCTCTCTGAGTTCTTTCTGACTTGAGTGTCGGAGTATTTTTGAAGGTACACCCTCAGTCTGGTCCATATCTAGTACATTAAGGAGCAGCAGAGTCGGTATAGTTGGAAGAAATTAGCATGTGAATCTTTGTTGAACTATCTCGAGGAAGTTCAAGGAAAATTTTGCCATGACATTTTTGAAGTAAGCTCGTCAGATTACAAGCAATATCAAGGGTCATTTAATTTCTTATATCAAAAGTTATTGTGGCTTCTAGTTCGCCTTGCATTATTCAAACTTCACCAAAGTCTATAGGAACTTAATAGAAAAGTAACATGTTACTAGGGACTGATAAAGACGGAGACGAGCTTAGTATCTGTGAAAGTGAAGAATTGGATGACACTAGGGATGATACTCTAGATAATGAACCTGAGCCAGTTAGAAGGAAAATATTACATAAAAGTCACGAAGATAGCAATGCTTGAGTGGATTTACTCTCTAAATATGAGCCATGTAAAACGACTTTTCGCAATTGCAATGAGAGCTTACATGATGGAAATGAGGAACTTCAAACTTCACAGAAGTCTGCAAGACCAAAATTGCAAGAGGCGTTTCGGTCAGGTTCTACACTAGGAAGAGACGTTTTCTATGTTACAACATTTTTTGAGCTATCACCACAATTTAAAACAGTGGTGATTCTCGCATAGAGGTAACATGTTTCTTACTAGTCGGCTAAGAAAGAAAAACAAACTACTTAGTATTTGAAATAAGTTTCTTTGTTGTTAGTTTAAAAGAGTGTTTCCAATCATTGCTTGTATTTAAAAAAAATAATTTGTTTGTGCTTCTTCTTCTGCAAGTTGATTTCCATAATACTGGGATAGATCCTCGGGTTTCTCCAATGAATGATTAATTTTTTTTTAATAATTTGAATATGTTGGTTACACAATTGATGCATTGAATATGAATAGCAGTGTGTTTGCAAGTCCATGTAAGGGTGAAAAAAAACATCAGCAGCCTTTGGTATCGCCCATCTAATAGTTGGGTTAGTAATTAGGGGTGTTAATCGATTTGGTCGGTTCAAAGTTGGACAAAAACCAAACCGAACCAAACCAAGAATTCGGTTCTTGGTTCGGTTTGGCTTTAACATTTATCAAATAAATAACCAAACCGATCAATTCGATTTCGGTTCGGTTATTTTTGGTTTTTTCCCTTTTATTCTTTTTATTTATTTTCCGCTGCTACATACAACCGAGTTGCCTCTAGTACAAAAGGAATAAGTCAAAGCTACAAAGAATGGAAATAAGGAAATGAAGCTTGGTTTGCAAATGAGGAAAGCCCAGAGACAGAGAGAGTACAAATAAAATAAAAGAGAAAGAGAAGGGGAAGCAGTAAAGGAAAAACAAATGACAGATGAACACAAATAGTTTCAAGGCTCTGACTATTCATTTATAGAGAATTTTTTCAAATTTTTCTTGCCTATTTTCTTGATAATTCCATAGATTAAATTTTTTTTGCCCTGTCTCTCATATACACAATACTATAACATCATACAAAAAACTATAACCATAACTACATTGTTTGCATCTTAATCTATCTCCACCACATTCATGTGATGATCTGAACAAAACTGAAACCTTCTATGACGATTCCACAACACTACAAGAAAAATGCTCATTAATAGCATTTCAAAAATGCTATGGTAGGATACCATAGCGTTTTAGAAAACGTTGTGTATGCCGGAGCTATAATAGATACAGAGTCTATTATAGCGTTTTAAAAACGCTATTGTAAGTTGACTATTTATAGCATTTCTGAAACGCTATAGTAACAGTATTTATAACGTTTCTGAAACACTATAGTAAGTCTATTATAGCGTTTTAAAAACGCTATTGTGAGTTGACTATTTATAGCGTTTCTGAAACGCTATAGTAACTGTATTTATGGCGTTTTTGAAATGCTATTGTATAGTTACCAATAGCATTTCAAAAACGCTATTGTCTTCTCTCACGTAGCATTTAACAAATGTTATTGTATTAGTTTCTATAACGTTTTTCAAAGCCTTTTTTTTCTATAGCACTCATCAAGTGCTATCAAATGACTTTTTATAACATCTTACAAGTTTTATTTCTAGAAAATAAAAATCTAAATGTGCCAGACTTAAACATTTTCATAAATGGAGGCAAAGTAATGTAATTAATAAGATAATGTATTACATCGAGTCACAAAATCTATCAAATAATAAAGATCAGACTACATTTATTTCAATTGAATAATAAAGATAATGTATTACATCGAGTCACAATCCTTTCCAGTTTTCAACTTCATTGCTTTGGTTTTCCCCTTCCTTCATTTGTTAATGTTAGTTTCTATATCATTTTCTCTGAAGACGTCTGTCACAGATGATTTTGCAACATCTGAACTAACTAAAACTCACATGCCAAGTCTTAATCCTGACTCCATTAGTGGCCCCAGTCAACTTTGCTTAATCTACATGCACATCTGAAACGCGAGCTTCTGATTTCCCAGCTCCCAATCTTCCAATACTGTCTCTCAACCAAAAAAATAAAGTTAGTTAAGTCACAATGAGAAAACTAATTGACTTTTAGTGAAAAAAAAAAGCAAGTTAGAGTTAGAAATTCAGACCTGATTCCATGACCTGGTCCACAAATTATGTCATTGGCTTGAACCTTTTGTGACCCGCTTACTATTGAAATACAATCATCACCTTTAGTCCACAACAAAATTATTGCAAAAGAACAATTAACAACATAACTCTAATTTTATATTAACAATTCATTTTTTGGCAAGATGTGGGAGTATTATATTACCTGCTCCAATAATACACCCTTTTATCAGAATGTTTTGGGTCTCAATGACATGAATTCCATCTGTATTGGGGCTATTCCCTGGTGCACTTACAATGAGATACAGAGCTTGGATATTCACGCACTTTTGGAAAACTAGATGCATTTGTTGTGCATCTTTGATCTCAATGTTGCTCACTTTCAAGTTCTGGCAACCAAGGAAGGTCACAGCCTGCTCAAAACAATGCAAAATTAAATTAAAAAGTTAAAGCCACCAGTTATCTTTAAAAAAAAGTTCTAATGATTCATGTTACTATGACATTCAGAAATGATCATCACATACCGTTGGGGCATGAGTGCAAGGTTGCAAGAAAAGCAAACCGAAACAATTGTTAGCTAGACCTTAATTTATTCCTAATTAGCTCAAGACCTAGTTGACATGATCCCTAAAAATGTAGAATGAGAGCAAGCCAAGGTGCGGAGTGAAATGAAACAAATGATATGGAAAAGATGAGTTGCTAAGGAGTACCATCAGCCTTGACAACCACATCATCTGAGATATAAGTTGATACCAAAAGACCCAGAATTGAATGGGATAGACTAAGGTTCTTATCCTAAAGCCCCAGCCATACAAGTAACAGACATCAAAATACTTCCCTTCATTTCCATGTCGTTGAAACCTCTCGTACGGTGCTATAGTCTTATAACCCACGCACCCATAAACATAAACAACTTTCAAATGCTTTGCAACCACAAAGAAACTAGAACTTTTACTTGTCAACAAACCCAAAAATGAATCTCCAGGGACCATACACCGGCGAACTGAAACTAATTTAATCTTGCCCTGTGAAAATAAACACGGAGCAACACAAAAGGAGACAATTGAGGGACTTCCCATCAGATTTACACAAGACAGAAGCCTTTGACTAGAATGTAGATTGTTCCTCGAATTATTAACAGCAAGGATTTAACCATGATAGACAAGTCTCCATACCATCATAGACCTAAGGAACTAGGGCAATCATCGCTATGAGAAAAAACCAGACGATTCAATTATGCCTTCTAAAACAGCTAACTGTCATGCAGAACCCTGACTCGAGTGAAGTTCAGGATTGACAACTTACAGTGATAATATTTTTCAGTAGAGCGAGCATCGATCATGACATTTCCTATCATTTCTACATTTATCTGCAAAACGTAAGTCTAATCCATTAAAGTCTATTTCACACTGCATTTCTTAAGCATACGACATACTAATTGAAATACTATGCATTCTCACACTAGAAGAAACACAAAGTGTTATCCACAATGATTATTATATCACTAAACATTAAGAATAATGTCATTCAGGAATATATCAGACTGAAGTTAAAGAGCCAGTAACTGTCAACAGCTAATAAAAACTGAACAAACTATAAACAATAAAAACTGAAAACAGACAAATCATCAAATAATAAAAACTGAACAAACAAGATTCGAGTCAATAAGATGATCACTTTGCATGCTGTATCAAATCCAAAACTTGTTGGAACTTCCTTGCATTTCAGGTAACCATCAATGGTCTTTGGGCATCCAATGACTCGAGTTCTCAAATTTTTACTCCTATTAATCCAACAAATGTACATCATATCAGTGACATAACAGAGAAAGTAAAAAACCAAGTCTAGCTCATGCTGACTGAAATAAATAGAAGCAAAGGCAAAGAAACAAAATTGCAAGACAGAAATAAAATAGCCTCACCTTAGCAATCCCCTCCCCTTCATTTTCTACTAGAGCCTTTGTGTTAGCATTGAAACTTGTTTTGGCAACACTTACTTCAAATCCCTCCCTCTCTGCCTTTTCCCTCACTTGTGGCTGTAAAATTTTATGCCAGCTGAGATTGGATGATGAAAAGAAATGCACCAAGAAGAATCTTACATTAAGAAATAGATGAGAACCTAAAGAGCACATTTCATAGCAAAAGTTCACAGTTTGACATGGTTGGGGATTGAAGTATTTTCTTCAACCTGTTATCTTGATACCCCCAAAATTATAATTTTAATATTTTTTTCAAGAATGGAAATACTGATAAGTAACAGGATACAGTTCAGAAGTTAAAAAATCACCTCGATATATTCTACCATACAAAAGCAGAATGTATGAGCCCAGTTTTGGAAATTAGACAGCTTGAATAAACCAGTTTATATGTGACCTACTTCATTGCACCCTAGCAAATTAACCAACTATATTCTCTTTCATTTAACTTCTATTTCTGTTTAGATTTCAAAAGAACTTCAAATCATTATTATATAATAATTATAGCTAGATTGTGATCACAATTGTTAAGAAATAGAAAGAAGTGAAAAGCACCTTTGCTACGGCCTTTGCCGAATAATCATTGTTTAACTTGGGATCTACAATGAAAATCAGTAAAATGGAGCAAAAGGATAATCATACAAGTCACCATATCCAGGTTGTAGTTAGATTCATAGTTGTGAACATTTTCCCATCACTTCCTTAGCAAACCAAATACAACATAAATACCGAAAATAGCCCGAAAACTAATTTGTACAGATGAATCTTAATATACTTGCGGACACATGGAATGCATCTTATTGTTCCGCTAAGAATATATTTTATACATAGGGTGTTATTTATTTTATTTTTATAAATAACTACTTCAGAATATATTGAATACTCTCATTTATTCAAATTGAATCCCAAACCAATATACAGGAAGTAGGCAAAGTAAAGAAATTTTTGAAGTTTAAAGTTATTATGACTGGTTCAAGACCAACCCTTTTTTTTTTCCCCTGAAACTATCATTCTCATTCAAGTTTGAAAATAGTAGAGTGAACTATCAATTAGCGTAAGCTTACTCAGGAGCATGATATCCGAAGGTTCCCAAAACTCGAGTCGGATGTAAGCAAGCTGCCGAGTCGGGTGACTGCTTCTCCAAGCCCTATTATTCCTCCTGTAGGCAGACAGTATGCATTTAATCATATTTCAGACAGAAAACATAAGATCAGAATGGATATGGAGAGAAGAATAACAGTTCTCTGTGAGAATTATTATTCAAAGGGTTGGTAAGTAACAAATTATGAAGGGCAAAAGATTAAACAATTAGAAATATACTACTTTATGTAGTCCATGGGCAGGATAACATTATTTTTTAACATACAAAAGAGCAACATTATTTCTGGATCTATGCAATCTTAGCACTTGAACATGTCAATTGGATGTTACACCTAGGGTAACAACAGCTCAAGACATGAAAGTCGATAACCTCATGTTTAAAAAGACACTTCTCTTAGGGAGAAATTCCCATCATTGATCAATTAATAAAAACCATTTCAAAATGGCATGGGTACATGGATATTGGACACAGATGAATAAAAACTCACCAATACAAGTTATCTTGAGGGATTCAGATATTATCAAACATTGAAAAACAAAAACTCCTTGGTCAAAGAACACGCAAAAACTCCTACTTGCAACTCTAGATAATTCAAGGGAAGGACATCTTGCACAGTCAAGTAATAATTAATAAATATACAAGACCTAAAATAATCACACTCATCAAATATTCTCATAATGTTAAATTAGTATGCATGCTTAACTCTGATACATATTGGTTCATATACATAGTGCTACTGCATACCTTGATCAGACTTTGACACTAACTCATGTTAACCACAACTAGGGGAAGAGAGATTGGCAATTTTACCTGACATTGGCCGGAAGATAAGCTATAGGAATGATTCGACACTGTAAATAGAGATGCCCAGTAGTGCAAATGAATATTGTTGCTTTTTGAAAAATAGCATTCTGATTGGCTGTCACAAGAGAACGTAGCATGAGAGATTGGAGAATAAGAGCTCTGAGGCACCCACTATACACACACACACACACCAAAAAAAAGTAATAAATAAGTGAAACTATCGGAAGACTGCCAAGTGTTATATTCCCTGATACTTGCACTCAAATGAAAGCACCTGCTTTACACATTCTAATATTGTCGTTTCATATATAGCAAGCTGAGTTTCTTGCACAACCAAGACATGTATTTGATCATGATGAATTGTACACGAGTATCTGAGTGTGCTGATGGTGTCCTTCCAACTGGTATTTGCAAAAATCTGCTCCTCCACCTCTCCCATGTGTCAAAAGTCCACACACATAGCTGCAATAAAAACCATCAATAGATCAAGATTAAACAGTGGAATGGGTCCACAAGCAGAATGAAAAGTTTAAGTTTTAACAGAGAGTATTAACCAAAATACACAGTGCAGGTACAAAATACATACCATAAGTTTAAGTTTATAGCGTTTTTAGATTTCAGTATTAACTAAAACTAGCTTTTCATTGCAAAAGTGTAAAGAACGCTATTATATCGCATTGACATCCATTTAAGCCATTTATCCACTCCCCCTTTCCAACTTTTGAAGTCGATACCTTTTATGAACTCCCCTTGCACATCAGAGATGTTTTCCCAAATGCTTTTCCTATATGATATGATAGGATGCTTCAGAGTGTAGCCACTATTAGCTGCTATTACCCATTGCAAAAGCTATCTTTCTTAATCCGGAATGTGCAAAGCCACTTGCAAAAAATTTGTTTGCTTCATTGCCTTGAAGGGCCTAGATGATTAATGCTTTTGGAGGTGCATGCCAACTTCCATCATACACAAGGAAACTTGCTTTACTCATTCGATACATACCATAACAAATTCTTCATGATCTTTTCATCTTCTAGTTATTGAGTTCAGGATGAAAAAAAAAGGCATGTCATAAATTTGGAGAATCCTTTCAGTAAGGGTGACATACCCTTTTGGTGATTGTTTTTCATAGGCCAACCTTATCTCAAGAGATTCGATAATCAGATTCCAAAATTCTTAACCTGTTTCGGAGCACCATGAGG
Source organism: Berberis vulgaris (assembly GCA_963556465.1). Taxonomy (NCBI): domain Eukaryota; kingdom Viridiplantae; phylum Streptophyta; class Magnoliopsida; order Ranunculales; family Berberidaceae; genus Berberis; species Berberis vulgaris. The sequence goes on along the minus strand of OY747129.1, from coordinate 58,596,831 downwards.
AGTTGTCCAATATTTAGTTGGTAAATAGCCTAGACAACAGGGATGGTAAACAGGGTGTGTTCTCAGGGATGCAGAACTTTCAGATTTGATCAGTCTCCTGACTGTGCTTCAACTGCATAGCTCAAGTCAACTTGAGGATAGTTGGTGGGATGATAAACAGGGTGTGTTCTCAGTTGACAGCTGCCACTCCAAGCTTTTGGCTGCCATTCTGCTCTCAGCTCTCAGGAGCTCCTTTCCCCTGGGCATAGTATTTTCTGGCTCAAACTAATCTCCCCTAGAGTGAATTTCTTCTCTTGGGCTGTTGGGCACAACAAGCTTCTCACTTTAGATAATTTGAGCAGAAGAGGATTGCTCACTACAAATAGATGCAGTTGTGTGAGGCACAAGAAGAATCTGTTGATCACTTCATGCTTCTTTTCTGCCAATGTGTGGCAAATCATTTGTAGAGAAGCCTCAACCACTGTCCCTCCAGCTTTCAGCTTTGTGGATATGGCATCCAAGTGGAGCAGACCTGGTAGTACTTGTAAGGGCACTTGGCTATGAACGAGTCTTATTAGCAGGAATGTGTGTCATTTGGAAAGAGAGAAACTCCAGAATTTTTAATCGTAATAGAAAGACTGTAGTGGACATTTGTAATGATGTCAAAGCTCTTATTTGGCACTGGAGATGTATTTGGAGCATAATCACTCATACAGACTTCCATGTCTGTATTTTGGATTGGAGTAGTTTATTTCATTTGTAATCGTCCTCCTTTTGTAATTTCTCTTGCCAGTGACCTGCTAAGTCACTAAGGCTTTTTGATATATTCTGCCATTGTTTGATTGATAAAAAAAGCCTAGACAACAACTTAACTATTTTGACAGTTCTCTACCCAAAAGAGATAGTGTCATGTGTGAATTGAGGTGAACTACCTCTTGTGCATTAATATAATTTTGAAACTCAACATGAGACTAATGCCACATTTATGTATAAATCAAGAGGCCTCTTTAGTTTTTAAAGAATCGAATGGGTCATTAGGAACCCACCCACCAAGAATGGAGATAAGCTGTTAAAATACATACTTTTGATTCATTTATTTTGAATAATGGAATCAATGTCGCAAAGTCAAAAAGGGATTCTGACCGAATGAAGACAATTGATAAACCAATCCAATAAATCCCCCCATACCAAGTTTTTGATTTCCGATGAATTTGGGAAGCCTTAAGCCCAAGCAAGAGCACAATTACTCTTTGGAATTATAAAACTGAAAGGAATGTTCGGTAATGGAACATGTAGGAATAGTAAGCCCTATTGTTTTTTATTGATCTTCATAAGCGAAAGACATAAAAAAAGACAATCAAGATAGATCAAAATATCTCACATTTTTCTATCCCCTCTTTGGTCTAATCCTTACTTTTCTCCGATTGTTGCACACAGACAGTCGGGAGACCACCTATTACATTCTACCTTTCCCTGGGGGTTACCGAAACTAAAAGTAAAAAAAATACTTTGATTTGATTCTACGAAAAGCCAATTATGCGATATTATTTATTTATTTAATTTATTGTGTGTGCTACTGATGATTGATAAGTGTTTACAAAAGACCTTCAACTTAACCAAACACAACTGTAGAATCCACGAAGTGCTCAAGAAATGTAAAGTTTTGTTATTTTGAGATCGACCAATTTCATTTGTGAACATATTCTGTCACATTTTGAAAATGGCCTAATTCAACAAAACTCATCCTTCGTGTTTAGCATGTTTATCCTGCCCTTTTCTCCGTTGGATTAAAGCAACCACAGGACTTGTTAATCAAACTATAATCTAAGTGTATGTTTTGTTGGAACCAGTGCCCAACCACCGTGAAACAAATGCTCTTGGAAAAGAGTCGTAGTGAAGCACTAGTTCCTTCTTCCAGCAATTTCTAGTAACTCAATCAAGTCCTATATGATACATAAGTCCCTATCAATGGAAATTTTAGGTGGAAGCAGGCAAAGGGTTATATTGGTTCAGCTCCTGAGGCTATCCTATCAATGGTGGAGGATAAGGAAGTGTATGGTGAAAAGGTTTTGGTTGGTGCTGGGGCATTCGGATAGCCATTTGTCCCTGGAGTGCACGAACCAGATTGCGTGCAGCGGTTGAAACATGGGGGATAACTCATTTACAATTAGTAAATGGGGACAACTCATGTGAGTATGAAACTCTGGGAGCAAGAAGAAAAACCAACAAACCAAACTATTGCACTGAAACTTCCACCCAATAGATTTCTATCAACGTTATCGCTGCTCTCAATTCGCTTGCAATCCTCTCTAACAACTTTCCCACATAGATTCAGATTTGTTACCTGCCCAATTGGTATTTCGTATTCTCGTGTGTGTTGTGGGGAACAGTACTACCTCAGAACTTGAAACCCTTGAGAGTAGTATATGGTTCTTGTCTGGTATATCAAGCAGTATATGATTCCTATCTGGTATACTAATATCATACTGCCTGCATCAATATGGAAATATCGTCTAAATGCAGTTGAAAATGGAAGCTTTGTCCCGAAGTCTATTTCAACCTCAAAACATGCACAATTTTTTCTTGATAACCATGGATATATGCAAGCTTTTGTAAGGAGTTCAATATCTTATCAAAAAGTGTATTGGGTTGATATCCAGCACTATGTAGCTAATCTTAAAATACATTTGAAGTTTTTGTTTAACATTGAGATGATGCTAAAATAAATGATTTTTTTTTTGTAAATCTTCAGAGCTATGCTCACATCATTTTCAGGATATGTCTGAGATTGAGTTCTGCATGATTCATTTTATTAAGTTACAACAATAATATAGTATGTACTACGCATAACAAATATAAAGATTTGCAACAAATGATTACTGACATCAAAATTTATTGAGGGTAGAGGTTATATTTGTTTTTGTTTCTTTGGTGGGGGTGGGGGGTGTGGGGATTGAAGGATGTTCCTTTCTCTTGTATGATTGGGGTTCAATTATCATTATCTGACTTGGTATGCTTTGTAATATTTTGGTTGGCAGGGAACTTCTTCATCTTTGTTTTTAGTTGTTTGTGCTTATCAATTTTCTTTTTAACAAATAAAACAACAAGCATCCGTTAAAAAGCAAAACACAAGGGAAAAACAGTACACCAGCTAGTGCTGAGAATATCAGACTAGCTGAAGGGAAAAAAAATCCCATTTATATCCCAGTTGAAAATACATATGTGAAAAGGTTGGTCAGTAGTTAGTGGTTACTCCCCAAGTGACACCCCATTGCCGAACAAGATTCTTGATTGACTTGGTTAGTTGAGGAACATCTCTAGCCCTTTAAAGATTTTTTCTTTTTCTTTCCCTCCATATGATCCACAAATTGGCAAAGAGCCTTTAACTGAAAGCCCATTTCTATCCAAGCCTTAATCCGCTGAAACAAGTTGGAATGGGGGAAGGCAGTTAGCTTCACTGCAAATAGAGATCCATAAGCTGATAGTGAAAGGACATGAGAAAAAGATGTGCTGTGATGCTGACAGAGCACACTTCTATTAGTAATTATAAGACCTCTCCTAGCAAGGTTATGTTTTCGCAGCCTCAAAGCCCAAACAAAGAAGTTCACTCTTGGAGGGATTTCCTTTCTCCAAAAAGAGAGAATGAAAGGAGCTAGCTGGAGAGCAAAAATAGTGATTCAGATTGAAGCTTCACATGTGAGTCTAGGATAGAAAACTTTCCTGATTTATCATTCTAATTCCAATTATCTTTATTGTCAGAGAGAGCAACTTGGTTGAGCACTTCTAGTAACAGGAGCAGAGTGGGGAGCTTTTCATAATTGATACTTGTTCTTAGTTTGAGACCCCAACTGGGAGAGCTGCCAGAAGGACCTTGGTACACTTGAGAGACCATAGCTGACTTGGCCAAAGAGGGCATGTAGACGGGGTTAATAAACATTTTTTTTTTTGAAAGGCAAGCAGGGTTTTTATAGGATCCCAGAACCCATAAAGATGCCGCAAGCTGGGTTTGAACCCATGACCTAGTGGTACCATCCGCCAAGCTCTAACAGTTGAGCTGTCATGCTATTACTAAGGGTTCACCAATTAACAGTTGTGGGGTTAATAAACAGTTGACTCAAGGGTTCTAAGGTTTCACCAATTACTCTCCCAGAACTGAATCGTCATTGCTCACATTGAATGAGATTTGGGCTTGGAACTAATTCTTCAAATTCATATTCCCTTTCCACTGAGAGCAGCCATAGGGGCAGATACATCAATCACAAACAAGATATCCAATCAAAGAAAATCTAGAGGCATAAATCATTTGCTTCTCTACCTCATGAGAGCCTCATTAATGAAGAACTCGAGCAAATAAATCCATCCCTCAACAAAACCACAAATTATAAAAGCTTCTCTAATTTATAAAACATAAATCATCAAGCAATAGCAAAACACACAAATCTATCATCAACCAAGAACACAACAACCGTGCGTATTTCCTCGACCAAACTACAAAAATCATCAATCAACTTTCAAAATCATTACTTTTACATGTCATCAATCATCAATTAAGAACACAACCAAGGCGCGTGTTTCCTCAACCAAACTTCAAAATCATCAATAAAACTTTTCCAAAATCACTAATCTTACCTATCATCATATATCATAAATAAAGAACGCATCAAACACACTTATTTACTCAATCAAACTTAAGAAACTAAAAATAAACCTCACCTGACGAACCAACGGAACTGTTGGAGCCAAGAAAACACACATTCTTTTCCGGTTTCCGGATCAAATGACCAAGTTCCCAGATCAACAACACGGCTATACGAGTCTTTCCACATCCAGTCCCTAAATACACAATAACATTCTCTTCTACAGCTTTCTTGACTAGTTCGAGTTGATATCTTCAAGAAAACCAAGATACAACAAACAAACAAACAAACAAACAACAGGCAATAACTCAACATCCTCTCCAAAAACACAAACAATGTATATCAAAACACACAACTTACTTTCTTGCGATCGTCTTAGGATCTTTCACTGTTTGTTCCTCGTCACCTCCTTCTTGTTGTTCAATTGTTCAAAGCCTTCAATCTACCAATCCATAACATACATTACTTAAAAAACTGATACAAAAAAATTTGTTAGGGTTTGTGGTGAAAGCAAAGCAAATCAAGATAGAGTGAGTGTGTTGAGAATCAGAGACCTGAAACCTGAAACAGAGAGGGAGAACACGGCGACAAGTAGAGCACGTTGGAGAGGGAGAGCACAGCAAAACAGGTAGTCGGAGAGGGAGTTGACAGCTAGAGGGAGAGCATATCGGAGAGGGAGACAGGGAGGCAGAGGGAACAAACTTAATTTGGCTTCCTGCTTCCTTCTTTCTTTGTTTTTTTTTTTTTTTTCTGTCGATCGAGCGGGCAATTTGGCGCCATGCGAAATATGACTCCCGCCTAGCCCATTTTGATAGCCTTTTCATATATACAAAGAAATGCTATTAATAAGGCATAGTGTCAGTCAATCATAGAACTTTGGTAAAAAAACGCTATAAATATATCTTATAAATGAGGATTTTTTTTGTAGTGCAAGTCTCATAATTTAATCATGCAATAAGTTTTTTTATCAAATCAGAAGTGTCAAAGTTGTCGTCATCACCATTGCTCATCTTTGCTACAAGCAAGCAAGTGAAAAGTTTGGTTTTCTTCAACAATATTGAGTCAAACTCTTGTCTCTTTACCTCAACTTGCAAGTGGTTGGATAGAGAGAGAGAGTTAAAAAAGAGAAAGAAAGAAAAAAAGATATTGAGGGTGGGGACGTGGGGTGCATTGGAATGAGGTGAGAATTTAAATAAGAATGGATTGGTGGGGGATTAAATAAGAGAGAGAGGATTAGGGGATTAAAAACAAGATAAGGGAAAGGGTTCGGTTCGGTTGTTTCGGATGTGTGGAAAACAAAAACCGAAACCGAACAAAACCAACTCGATTTGGTTCGGTTTCGGTTTTTCTCGGTTATATTTCAGTTTGGTTTGGCCGGTTCGATTGGTTTTCAGTAACCAATTAACACCCCTATTAGTAATAGTGAGGTATGTTCATGAGTTACATATTAGCTGATGAGCATAGCCAAAAGTGTGATTGCTCAGAGGTTGAGCAGTGACGACCTGGTATCACTAGGTCACGGGGACGAACCCAATCAGTGACATCTGGGGTGGGAGTAAATGGAAAAACAATATAGGGTGTGTTTGATTTCGGGAAAAATTGTCATGGGAAAATTACAAAAATTAAGAAGAAATGGGAAAAAAATATAGGGTTTAAGTCCACGTGATTGATTGGTCAAGAATATTTTTTGGACTATTTTACCCTAAAATCCAAAATTGCCCCACCCCGCATTTTTCTTATCTCTTCTTTTTCCTTCAACTCCTCTTATCTCTGCTAGCAGGAACCCACCCTGGACATAATGGGGAAGTAGCCTGATTCGATACGAGTCCACGAGCCAAATTGTTACCTATAATTTGAGGTACTCTGGAAGCTTTGAGAACATATTGGGTCTTCAGCGGAAATTTGATTTGTTTCCCTTTACACCAAATTTTGTGTTTGATCTTTTTAAAAGAAGAAGAACAAACAAAAGAAGACTGCATTTGTGAGAAAAACAAAATCAGCCAGGCGCTATCAAATTTCAGAATTCTTTTGCCACATTGACACTGTCTACATCGATCGAGTCAGTTGAATAATAACTTGGAATCATGTTCAATGATTTAAATCCTTTATTATACTATCCTTACACAAAAAATAGAATGTAGTACAACGTTTCCCTGCAGATTAGAAGAAAGTTTGCTTCGTCAAATTTTGATCACATATGAATATAATTTTGCAATGAGATTTCGATCTAGGCCAGAGTATGATTTGTTCGTCTTGCTTATTACTTCATGTTCATGTCTTCCTTTAATGTACTTAAAGTAAACAAAAGTAACTCAAAGCAGTTGGTAGAGATGTGTGATGGTGTGTAAAATGGTTACAGGTTGTCTTGTTTCTCCTACCACAAGCTCTATCAATCTGCGGAAGGCATCTGTTGGTGTGTAAATTGTTGATTGTCACCCTAACACAAGAACATTAAAAAGAAACAAATGCATACACACAGACACCTTTAAGATTTTTCATTGTCTTCCCAAGATCACTGTACTTGAGATCATAAACCGGGAAGAATTCAAACATGCTTCAATAATCGGAGGACATTGTGTTTACATATTTAGGCATTGATGTTAATAATTTGTTTGTCTCATTTCAACATAGGTAAAGCAAGAAAGGCGAGATCTTTGGGTTATTGAGAAGATGGGGATGAAGATGATGGATCTTGGATTGTAGGTCTTGAATTTTGATATTAGTCAGCCACAAGCCTGATTCGATATCAGTTCCCAACCCTTCTTCTCTCTCAACAATAACCCCACCCTAGTCAATAGAGAAGAAAAAAATGAGGGAGTGGGGGCAATTTTGGATATTAGGGCAAAATAGTTCAAAAATTAGTCTTGACCAATCAATCATGTGGACTTCACGGTTTCATTAGATAATAATTGTTAAATCAATTAATTTTCAAAATGATGGCCGAACTTTAATATGTATGAGCTAATGAGTGTCAAACTCAAAAACCAAATAATAATAATAATAATAATAACATGTAACATATTATTATTATTATTATTATTATTATTATTACTATTGCAGTCAATTTTCGCTCCTTGCTTTGACCTCGATCTGCAAACCTGCACAAGGAATGCACGTGAGCCACAGACCACCGTTGTATTGGCCGATGACACTCCGATGCTAAAGTCAGACAAGGATCTGAGAAATGCGTAATGCTGTAAATGGAGAATTTGTAACGTACCTTAGCTTACCAACCTTATGCCTTTTTTAATTATAATGTTGGAGTCCTGATTCGACCAGGCCATCGGTAGCGTAATTTATGGAAGAAAATCTTCATGGAAATCTTTCTCTTATTAGGAGTTGTATTGTGAAGGGAAGTTTCCCTGTTAGCCTTGTGCTCCTAAATTCGCAGAAGATAGTTCCCAATCAGAGAGTAGTCCATAGATAGAAATTTCCATTTGCGATGTATACTCTGGTATTTTCTTCCTAGTTGGAAGCAAGGTGTTGTTGTCTTGCCTGTCCGAAGCTGATCCTCAAGATAATTGCTTTAGCAGGGCTTACGGGTATTGAGGATAGTTGTGAGATGTGTGGGCTTAGCAGACTGTAATGGTTTAGGTCCGTCTGACAGGCTGTATTGTGCAGGCTTGAAATTGCTTGGACCGAATCAATGTTGGGCTGACGCTTGGGCCTTTTATTTCTCGAGATCATCATGACACGTGTATGATGTAGAGAATAGACCATTTTGGTGTATCATCAGCTACTCCCCTCGAGTTAGTGGAGCGTCTAGTCGGTCCACTAAATATCTAAAAAGTAACTGTACCGTCGTGATGATTGAACCCAAAGCGTTGTCTCGAGTGACGCCTAGCATAAATGGATACGCGACTGCTTAAGGAGAAGTATGGTTTATATTATCTATAATTAGCCGTCATTTCTAGGAAGATTTCTCTTGTTTTTTCCTGTGCTGTTCTTTTATGCGATTGTGCTTCTGTAGAGCTCGATTTGTACTTTCTATCGATGGAGATAATGTTGAACTTACTCCAAAGCAGTTGTTGTCTTTTACTTGCCTCAAGCTTTTCGAGGATAGCCTGGTTGATAAATCGAGTTAATCAGGCTTCGGAGCCTGTATCATATTCCAGGGGATCTAGAAATCATTCCTACACTTGCAGCTAGGGCTCCATCTTCACTCCCTCAGGGGTACATAGGGTTGCACCAGGGCATGTTTGAATTTGGGCTCTGGTTCCCAGTGCTAGACGATGTTTGGCGCTTCTTCATTTCTCTTCGCATGCATCCCGCTCAAATAGCTTCGCGGGTTCAAGATTTTGATTGCGATTCTTCTCAGAGTGCACGATGCTGGACTTCGTTTAACCTCGACAATAATTCACCATCTGATTGCCACTCAGTTGGATTCCAGGGGCCTTTGCATACTGAATAATCCCACTTGTTTGTGTCCGGTAGCGGATGACATTGAGCCCTGACAGAAATATTTGTTTCTAGCATCGGTGAATTCCTCATACTTCAGGTTTGGAGGTCGTCGAGTCCCCAGATACTTTCAATTTGACCTCAATAAGTTTCTTCATTGTTGTCTCATCGTTTCCTTCCCAGATGTAGTGCTGATTTGATACGTCATTTATTTTTTTCAAGAAAGTTTGCGAATCCGATTCTTATCAAGGAGGAAGAACGGATAAAGAGGGAGTTTATCAAACTCCCATTGATGTTTGTTGAGGAGGTCATAATGCCAGGTAATGTCGTACAGAGTGGGTTGCTACGGTGTTCCCATGATGTTCTTGTTGCGCCCAGTTCGCTGACCGAAGAGGTTGGGGGTCATCGTTCGAAGAAATAGAACATCGCCATGCCTAGTCCAATTAGGTTGGCAGAGCTGGAGGCGAGCGTGCCTCTTATTGTTATTCCGAAAAGGAGGCAACTTTCTAACCATTCGCTTTTTTCTTCCGAGCCGTTGTCCTTGCCAGAAAATGAGGTGGCTGGTGTGAAGCACGAAGTACCTTCCTCTGTTCAGGAGGCCATTTAAGGGGATCGTCGTCTCTCGCTTGATATTGTTATCCCCCCTGCTAACTCAGAGAGGGATCATATTGGACCAGGTGTTGACGTTGTGAGTTACCATGGGTCCGTGGCGGAGGCTCGCGCTCTTGAGTCACATGGTTATGTTGTGCTGCACCCTGATGCTCGCGGGAGAATTCTTGTTTTGGAGAAAGCTTTTGCAGACTTGTAGGTGTCCTATTCGGATGCTCTCCACCAGGTGGATTCCTTGACTGGTCAACTGCAGGATTCTAATGCTACTGTGAACTTGGGGGCCATAAGGGCAGCGGTGTCTGCATCTGAAGCAGATTCACAAACATAAGGGCTGTACTTAGGTCGGCTTAATCCAATTTGGCTGCAACCCGGGCAGAACTGGGACGAGCCCGTGCTGAGCTGGGGCATTTAGAAGTTGCTATGGACAAGTGGTCGTCCAATCTGCAAATTCAGATTGGCGAAAGGAAGCGAGCCGAGACTGAGTGGGTCGTTACACGCCGACATCTTGAACCTGAAGTTGTTGAGGGATTCCGCCGCATTTGTGAGGCAGAACACTTACTATCATAAGAGCATTCACACTATGTTGCCTTGGTAGGTGCGGTAGATTTCAGTGCTTCTGGATGGAGGCCACAAATCTCGTCAGAGGTTGTTCAAGGCAAGTTAGAGCTTCTGAAGCTTATTTGGGAAGAACAAACCGGTATTGACCTCGACTTTGCCTGTTATACGAGGGATGCTTTTGGAACCCTTATGCAGAAAGAGGGTCCTGGTTCTTCGGGACAAGATGCTAAGGAAGTCGTTCTGCCCCCTTCTGTTTTAAAATCGGTGTAATGTCCTTGTAGGGACGAGGGAAGACAAAATTTTAATGAAATCCATGTTTTGTAACTTTGCCTCTTGTCTTGTACTGTCGTGCCATTGTGCCTTCTTTAGAAGTTTTGCAGGCCATCGAATTAGTACTTTCGGACCTTACATGCTGGCAGATTGTCCGTGTTTGTCAGTATCATGTCAAAACTGACTGCTTTTAGATACTCTTGCTTATGGGTGAGTTGCTGCGGTCCCTAACGAGTCGCCGCCATGAGCCGTGGCACCACCGGATATTTTTCTAGCAGTCGTCGTTCGTGCAATGCAGGCTAGGCACTGAAGTGCTTCATAAGTTGTTGTGTTACGAAATTGTTGGTTGTTCGGCGAGTAGTCGTCATCAGGCGCAGGGGCGTTGATCAGGTTGTAATTGAATTTGGTGACCACGAATTGTAGAGGAGTGGTGGTCCTGTGGCAATCCGTCAGCATCAGTCGAAATTGATCAGGCTTCCACAATCCAAATCATCTACACACACACACACAATGCGAGCTACAGATTTGGATGTTGATAAGAAGTTGTGGTTCATTAGTTGTTGCTAACTGGGCTTGTCCGATAGGTTTTGGTGGCCATCATCATCCGCGAGCAGAGGACTAGGCGTTGGGCAACAAAAGTCGTCGTCATCAGTCGTGAGCTGACTGAACTTACCTGGTAAGTTCGGCGATCATTGTCTGTAAAAGAGCAATGATCACTTGGCAATTTTTTGTCATCATGCGTGAGAACACTGACTAGACTCCCACTTCTTCAACCGTCGTCATCCACGAGCAGTGGACTAAGCGTTGGGCACCAGAAGCCGTCGTCATCAGTCGCGAACTAACTAAGTTTACCTAGTAAGTTCAGCTAATCATTGTTTGTAGAAGAGCAATGATCCCTTGGCGAGTCGTTGACATTAGCCTTGATAGTGCTGACTAGACTCCCACTTCCTTGGCCGTAATCATCTGCGCACAGTGGACTAGGTGTTGGGCACCAGAAGCCGTCATCATCAGTCGCGAACTGACTAAGCTTACCTGGTAAGTTCGGCGATCATTGTCTGTAGAAGAGCAATGATCTTTTGGCGAGTCATTGTCATCAGGCGGTAGAATGTTGACTAGACTCCCATTTCCTCGACCGTCATCATCCGCGCGTAGTGGACTGGGCATTGGACACCAGAAGCTGTTGTCATCACTCGCGAACTAACTAAACTTACCTGGTAAGTTCGGCAATCATTGTCTGTAGAAGAGCAATGATCCCTTGGCGAGTTGTCGTCAATAGGCGTGAGAGCACTGACTAGACTCCCACCTCCTCGATCGTCATCATCCGCGTGCAGCGGACTAGGCATTGGACACTAGAATCCGTCGTCATCAATCGCGAACTGTCTAAGCTTACCTGGTCAGTTTGGCGATCATTATCTGTAGAAGAGCAATGATCCCTTGGCGAGTCATCATCATCAGACGTGAGAGCGCAGTCTAGACTCCCACTTCCTCGGTCGTCGTCATCCGCGCGCAGCGGACTAGGCGTTGGGCATGATCCCTTAGGTCTGGTCATAGCGAGGATGATTGGAGGTCGCGTTGGTCGTAATGGACAACAGTGGAAGTTTAGTAAAGGCAAATATTTTTATTGATAATATTTTTTGAGGTGATCTACATTTAATGGTCGTTTAAGTCCGTCGCCGTTTATGTCTTCCAACCAGTATGTCCCCGGCCTGTTGACCTTGGTCACCTTTTTGGGTCCTTTCCAGTTCAGGTTGAGTTTTCCTACGCTAGCTTCTTTCGTGTTATGCTCGGTTTTTATAAGTACCAAGTCTCCCATTCTGAATTTGCGTGGCTTGACATTTTTGTTGTAGTATTGCCATATTCGTTGCTAGTAGGCAACTATCTTGGTAGAGGCTAGATCGTGTTTTTCTTCGAAGAGGTTTAGCCCAACGCGCAAGGCTTTGTCGTTACCATCTGGTCTGAATTCTTCCTTTCGTAAGGTTGGCACTTCGAGTTCTACTGGAACCATGGCTTCTGATCCATATGCCAGGGTGAAGGGTGTTTCTCCAGTAGGGATTCTTTTGGTTGTTCGATATGCCGAGAGTATTCCTGGTAGCTCTTGAACTCATTTCCCTTTGGGTATGTCAAACTTTCTTTTGATTACCTCCAGAATTGTTCAGTTGGTAACCTCCGCTTAGCCATTGGCTTGTGGGTGCCCTGGCAAAGAGAAATGGTGATTGATGTTCAAACTTCTGCATAGTTTTTTAACCATGATACCTTCGAATTGAGTTATGTTGTCACTGACCAATACTCCGGGGATGCCAAATCTGTAGACGATAGTTGCCCATATGAATTTTCTATCTGGACTTGCCCTATCTTGGATAAGGGCTCCGCTTCAACCCACTCGGTGAAGTAATGGACTGCCACAATAAGGAACTCTTTGTCGGCTGATGCTGGGAGCGGTCCAACGATGTCCATCTCCCATTGTGCAAATGGCCACAAACAAAGTCATATTCTACAACTCTCGTCTTCACCTTTTTCCAGGAAAGCTAAAAACTCGTTGCTCTGGTCCATTCATTGTTCAAAATGTTAAAGACTACGGTGCCATCACTGTAGAAAACCCTACAAATGATAGTCTCTTTCAAGTAAATGGACAGCGACTGAAGCCATACCATGAACTTCCCACAAGGTTAGTGGAAACCATTCAATTGATTGATCCTAACTATGAGGATTAGTCATGCCCACAAATTCCTACTTCACTAAGCCTGTTTGGGGGTGGTATCCACCACCTCCATTACGTCCGACCAATGACATTAAACTTAGCGCTACTGGGAGGCAGCCCAATTCGTTTTTGCATTCATTCATTTATAAAAAAAAATAAAAAATTAATAATACCGCCAATGCCTGTTTGGGGGTGATGTATTTTTAATAATACATCACCCCCACCAACTCGCTCTTTTTCATTGTAGGGACGGTACAGATGTTCAACAAATCACCTGAGGTAATAAGTTCTAATTTTTATTTCTCACTTTCATTTCATTTGTTTAACACTGTGGACAGTATTCTATTTGTTTGGGGGTGGGGAGATTTATCAAAATTCATACCTCTTTTGAAAATCCTTTTCTTAAAAAAAAAAAAAAAATAGAAATGGTGTGGTATCCTAGCTATGATGAGATTGTGTTACTTGATTCATTACATTTAGGCAAAGAGATGTTGGATGTTTATTACTAGAGTAAACATTGCATTTGAGATTTCAGGAACAAATAAATTTTTGCACAATAAACAAAGATGTAGTTTGGAATACAGAAGTAAGTAACTTCCTGAGAATCTAGAGAAATAATAGTGGAGACTTTAACCTTGTGAGCTATCAGACATTTTATTTTATTCAGAGTGTTTTTACACAACTCCGAGTCATATGATGACTTAAAATTTTATTGGACATTTATTTGTTGTAAAGTCTCATTATTCTTTTTTTTGGTTTATCACTGAGGATGAAATCTTTTTCAAGTTAAGAGAAACATAGGTCTTATAGTCTATTTGAGACTTGTAACCATTACCAGACCTTAGAAGGTAAATTAAGCATCTCTTGTCCATCTGAACCTTATCAAAATCATCTTGCTAAACATTTCATCCATTACCAATGTGAGCCTTTGTCTTGGTTTATTAGATATAAAAAAACCCCATTTTCCCATTTATGGTTCTGAAAAATGTTAGGAAGATTTATGAAGAAAAAAGGGAGTGCAAAGTGAAAATCCAAGTCCAAGGTACTTTAGAGAAAAAAAAAAATTGTGAAAAAAAGAGGTTTTGAAGAAGGAAACAAAAAAAGGGGTTGTGAAGAAAGGAAAAAAAAAGTGATTGATGAGTTTCCTATTAAACTATTTGAAGACCCTACCTTCTCAGAAACATCTACCCCACTCTTCCTCATAAAATAAAAAAATAAAATAAAATAAAAAAAATTAAACCAGATTCTTTTTTAGAGAAGTCCTAATTAATCCTATGGTAAGGTATGGTAAGAAGTGGAAAAGATGAGAAGGCGCTATGGTGGGTAACTCGACATTCTTGCAAATGACCAACATTTCTTCCATGAGAATATTATTTTCTTTCATGTCCGTTTATTCTTATGAGCATGTAAGAAGTTTGAATTTTCGCATTGACTCTTTTCCTCACATGTAAGAAAGAAAATATTTTACCCAAACTCATAGTGATCATTTCAAATAGATTAACTGGTGATTTTTGAAATCAAAACGGCTATTCCAAAGGTGGATTAAGATGTACATTACTTTGACACGAAAAGTTGCATTTGTTGGTTATTCACACCCACACTCACACACACTCACCTTGTTCCAAAGTTGCTCACTTGTAATGTGCAATTTTGTAATTAGTTACATATGTCTCTTGTCTTCTGTGTGGTTGAATAACAAGGATATTCTCTAAGAAAAATAGGGCACACATCAATTTTGTTCCAAATAAAATAAAATAAAAATAAAAAAATGTTTGTGGGTGTCATCCTAGATAACCCTCAGGAGGCTAAAACTCTTCCCTTAGTATCATGCTAGAGGTTCAAGGCGTTGTTGCATATTGTAAATGCAATCGAGTCATACTAGCGAAAATGACATTGATTTCTTTGAGAAATTTTTAGGACGAATAAAAATATTTTGTTTTGTATTCTTATACTTCTTTTCGTTGTTCTTTGCTAAAAGACTAGCAAAAGGTTGTTTGGGGTGGTGTGATAAACACCCAAAACATCAATTTTTACAACCCTAAATATACAATTGTTAAGTCCAATTATCTAATAAAAATATCTCTTTACGTGTATTTTGTAGGAATTCAAGCACAAATCTCTAATCATGCATAAAGTGGCACAATAAGGCTAAATTCAACAACTAGAAGGTCCAATGGGAGTTCAAATCCATTCATAAGGATTAAAGAATTTCAATCCAAGACCCATGAAATCAAGCCCACGAAGCATCAACAACTACAGATCTCGAGAAAATCAACATGAAGATTTGGATGTCCACATGGCCAACTTTATCATAAAAAAAAATCTCTACAAGACATGTTTCCTTATTCAACTCCAACACCATTCCTTGTTTCACTCAACCATGTTTCCTTGTTTCATCAACCATGTCTCCTTGTTTAACTCAAACCATGTTTCCTTGTTTCACTCAACCCTGTTTCCTTATTTCACTCAAACCCTTTTTACTTATAAAAATCCCATACATGGAGTTCATAGAGGATAGTTAGTCTTAGAGAGCTTCTTTTTTTGTTATAGTTCTTGGCTTTATATTTTTTCTTGGTAGAGATGTGCATGTACTACATTTTAATTTTTTCATTGAAAAAGTAAGTTTATCTTTGTTTTTATTTCTCCTTTAAATTTTAGTTTATTCTCACCATCCATTATTTTACTTTTCTCTTTATTCTTTAAATTGAAGTAGTCGATAACCATGTGAAGTTGTCTTCTAATCCAAGTGAAGTAGTCGATAACCCCAATAGTTATTTCTTTGATTGATGTCGAAAATCATGCAACAACATTGATGTCAGTTTTTGGCATCAATCAGCAACCTCTACATCTCTCTCGGACACTGCCTCTGCTAGATCATGCTCAAGGGCCTCCACACGAGCCCGCTGAGTCAGCGGCCATGGTTGACTAATCTAGCTTCTTCTCCTCAGCCTGCTTCTGACGCCACTCAATTTCATAGAGCGCATCAGAGTACAGCGCCTGCATGTGCGAGAAGACAGGCTCCATGGTATATACCCTCTCACGAGCCACCTCGACTTCCGTCCCAGCAACGACCACCTAGCTCAAATGAGACATACCCAACATAAGGTACTTTAAACCCTTATCCAGACACCCTTCCAGCGTATCCTCTTCAGGTTTCGGAGCGCAATCCATCAGCCAGCTATGATGTTGCTTATGTGCTTCCTCGAAGCATACTCCACATCAACCTCTTGGTGCCAGACCTTAAAACTCATCCTTACCAAGTCTGGTGCAAACAGGCTTATCCGCGCATTCGAATGAAGCTTTCCCGGATCAGGAATCACACTGGAACCTCCCTTCGCAGTTGCCACTGTTCCCAGGCTCATCTCCGCGACATTTCCCTTCTCATGAACAACCAACCCTTTATTGTGAAACGACTCGACAGGGTCCGAAAGAAAAGGAGGAAGCAAATTATCCAAAGGGTCCTCCAATACTTCTAGCTGTGGCCTGGAACGAAACAGTGAACAACACGGACTGCAAGAAGTTTGGCCTGTGCCTCGACCATTTTTAGACGGCGATGGGACGATCAGATTCTACAACCTCAGGCGAATCTTCACAGAAGTCTTCTAATGGAACAGTCCCGCGCGAATCAACACCGGCAAAAGCCGCCTTTGCAACCCGCACTAGACGTTCATTCAAAGCTTCGGCATGCGCATCACTGAGATTTGACCTGCTTCAACCCCTGCAAATCACAGGTAATCCTTCTCCCAGTCGGACACATCAGTCTCTGCCTTAATAGGCCGATCAGACTCGCGCACTTCTCCTACTGGAGCGGATCGTGCTGAAGGCAACCCAGTATTGACACGTGACCTCTTCAAACTCACGAATGAGGCAAGCGCTACAGACGGCTCCTCAACGTCAGACTAAATAGGAGCTCTATCCCCAACAACATTCCTCTTCCTAGAAGGGGCCCCATCTTCCAACTTAATTCGCGACGCTCGGTAAATAGTGGAGGCCACATGTCAGTTGTCCCACAACCCACTACGGATGAAGTTGGGAACGCCTATGACGTCCACCACGTTCTTCATTGATAAGCCGTGAAACATCTCCATAGTGTTTTGCTTTTTTAGGGTAAGAGGAGTAGTGGAAAATCTTCCTACAAAGAAATGCGAGCAATGATTAGCTAGCCTGCAATCAAGCATACCGAAGTAAAAAAAAAAACTTACGAATCAGCCTAAACTCTTGTTTGAGCGGACGACCCTTGCACCGGAAATACTTCGAATCCGCAGGGGCTAAGAAACAGTACTTCTGCCGAAACTTGAAATCATCGGGCAGATTCACGAAACAAGTTGGTGACATCATCTTACAAACGACATTACCCTTCAGCCGAAGGGAAGTCAGCAATTGGATTACATGTGGAATCACGCTGATGCCAGCCTCTTTTGCCCTGATCAGGATGAGGAAGATGGTCCTATATCCATTAGGTCCCAATTGGGCTAGAGGAATCCCTAGAAGATCCAAGAATTCCCAGATCATGTCCAAAACGGGAAAGCGCACTCCAATTTGAAGCATCCCATGATGCAAACAGATGAACCCCGTCGGTGGTGACATTGACATCTGGTCACCCTTTAGGACATACCGCGGCAGATCTTCAAGGATCCCAAACCTCGTACGGATTTCAGCATGGCCAGGCTCAGAATGCAATCTGTCTTCGAAAAACTCTAGGCCCTTGGCCAAGGTTACGTCATCAAGAAGATTTTGTTGAGCCATGAAAAGGATGAACAATATTTTCTTATCAGAAAATGAACAGAGCGGTAGCTTCAAAAGAAAAGAAAATAAAAGAGTCAGACTCTGCACTACGGATGACCTAAATAGGGATTAGGTTCCCGCCTTTTTTCTGTTGAACCAACACACGTTCAATTAATGCAGTGCGCGGCTCAAGCAGCGATTCAGACTCAATCGTCATCATGAGCGACATATCTTTTCAAATAGATGACATAGCGAACCGATGTGATGATCCAATAACTCGGGGGGGGGGGGGGGGGAGTAGCTGATGATACATAAAAATGATCACATCCCTAAGCCATATACGTATCATGACGATCTCGAGGAAATACGAGCCCTAACGTCAGCCCAATAATGATCCGACCAAGCGATTTCAAGCCCGCCTAGTTCAATCCACCAGACGAGCCCGAACTCTTATAACATGTTAGGCCCACACGTCTCACAGCTATCCTCAATACTTGTAAGTCCTACTAAGGCAAGTATCTCGAGGATTAGCTTCGGTCGGGCAACTACAATAGCTTTTTGCTTCCAATTAGGAAGCAAATACCAGAGTACATTCCACACAGGAAAACTCCCTTCTACGGATTGCTCTTGGATTGGGAACTATCTCCCACGTTTCTAGGAGCATAGGGCTAATAGGAAATTTCCCTCCTACAACACGCCTACGATGGCCTAGTAGAATCAGGACTCTTGTACTATAAATAAGACATGAGTTTGGTAAGCTAAGGTACGCTACAAATGCCCTGTTACAACATTGTGCCTTCCTCAGATCCCTGTCTGACTTTAGCATCGGAGTGTCATCGGCCACCACAACAGTGGTTTGTGGCTCACGTGCGTTACTCGTGCAGGTCAGCATGTTAGCGGGACTAGGTCAAAGCAAGGAGCGGAAAATGACTGCATCAGAATGAATAAGGAAGAAATCCAAAAGGATGTAATAAATAGGTGATGGAAGACCAAGTCAAAATCAAAATCAAGTAAAAAGGACTTTGGGTCAAATAAAGAAATCTCTACAAGTTACTTGTTTGAAAATTTGAAGTTGAAATTCAAGAGTTGTTCAGAAAAGCATGTGACTTTTCTGAATATGAACGTTCGCGAAAAGCAGAGAGTGACATCAACAAAGTTGACTTCACCCCTCCAGATTTGGTCTATAAATGATAAATTCTCTCATTTGCTCATTTCAACTTGGGAGTTCAAGAGAAACTTGATAGATTTTTTTAAGAGGAATTAGATATAGCATTTCTAGCAGAAAAAGAGCAAGAAGAAGGACACATTTTCTCCCCAAGTTCACGTAAAATCTCTCCATCTCTTTGTATTATACTTGTGAGCTTCAATAGAAAAAGAAAAGGAAAACAAACTAGGATTTGATTTGCAAGCTAAACCTAGACCAAACAACTTCTTCGTTTGAGATCTAAAGGCCCTAGGGAAACACTTATTCTTTCTCAGAAAAACCTTCATATTTGTAAGGGTGAAACCTAACTTCTATTCTATAAAGAATTGAGATATCGGAGCTCAACCTTTCTCTAATCCGTTTATTTGATAGACATCGCTATAGAAGCCCAACGAGTATTAGCTTTCTTAAACCCGCCTTTGCCTCATGTGAATTCTAGCCCTTGTGAAGGGTTTAAGTCCTTTCGGAGGATTTGCATGTGTAAGTATCACCCCAACGATCCTAAACACGTGGTAAGATTTTGTTGTGTTTCATTTCATGATGGTGTGTCCTTAGCGAATTGATAAGTCTCGTTAAACACAATCACAAGATTAGCCGGTATCTATGAAATTCCAAGCACATGTCTATAAGACTTGGTTGTGGTGCTTCCTATTGGTGATCGTTAAGGTGTTTATAAAACTCGCGGAGAAGAGCACTTGATTCGTATCGGCAAGTCTTGTGGGAGCACGATGATTAGACCGTGCAAGGTTGTGTAACATTGATTGAGAGTGAAGTTCTCATTTGATCAAATAATAGAAGCTTAAGGCTAGCGAGTCTCGTCCACTAAGGAAGTAACTGGTTGGAACCAATCAAACTTTGACTTAGGTGAACCTCGTGATTTTTGAGTCTTTGTTTGGCTTGCTTTCTTTGCCCCCTGACTCTAGTTACTTTACTTGCATGCTAAACAATTATTTTACTTGTGTTATTTGATTATTCATATAGATCTCACAACTTGCATACTATATTATTATTTGGGGATTTTAAAAAACAACCTTGCACAAATCTCTTCTTCTCAAACCAATACTTGAATCATGTTTTCAAAGCTATTTCAAATCAACCCATTTGATCCCAAGTTTTGATACCTATAGTTGAGCTCAATTTTATGATGCTCTACTCTAGGGTTTTTAGCCTAGCTTAATAAGCCTTGAACTTAATATCTAACAAACCTATCTTTAAAGTGTTTTTATTGGTGTTTCAAGTAAACTGAAGTCGAACTAAGACAACAACGATTCATTTTCCGAAGTGTTGGTGAATTCATATTTGTTTGAATATTCTTCTGCAAAGTTTTTCAAAGAACAAAATGATTTTCAAAAAGAGACTATTCATCTCCTCTAGTCTTGACTAGCCTAGTGTTTGCGCATTTTCAGATAGTATCAGAGCATGGTTTCTCTATTTAGCTAGCTTAACATCCTGAGTTAGATCTTGAAATTTTATACTATGGCTAATTACTTTGATGACTATATTGTATATGCTTATGTCATTCTTTCTGATTTTTAAATCATTGATTACTGATCATTATAAATGCCATGATCTAAATGATAATGCTTAGATATTTGCCATGCTCTATTGATGATGTTTTTCCCATGTCTCAAAATACATCTCATGTTTCAAAATGCGAAGTTAGATCTCAAAATCCTATCAAATTTGTCATGCCCTCTCATAATGTTTTTTTTTTATGCTATTGATGATCATGGTGAGATTCTAGGAATGTAATATGAGACATTATTTGAGAAAAATGTAAAAATGCAAAGGAAAAATGAGTTGGAGATACAAAATCTTATGATATGTTTTGATTCACTAGAACACAAGATTATTCTTCTCAAGTCTTTGGTAGGTGAATTTAGAGCCACTTCTACCTTTATATCAAAATATGATTTTGATACAAGAAGATGTCATTGCTCTTAAATTTTGTGCAAGAGAAGGAAATTTGAGTTAGTTGTGAAAAATCAAATGATTCAAAAACAACGTTTTGAAAAGAAAAGATGAAAATTAAAATTTCAAATATTCAAAATCCTCTCGTAACCAAAAATTCTTATACAAGGTATCATGGTAGTGGTTGTTCTAGACAATTGACTAGGGAAGGTGAAGATAAAGATATGGGCATCAATGCTGAAAATGATTTTTTGTCTGATCTTTTTCTAATTATGATTTTTCAGTTTCTAACAATTATTCTTGCAAGGCTGTAGTGATTATTCACCATGAATGGAAATAAATCAACAAGAAAATTGAGCCACAAAAAACATCTCAAGAAAAGAGAAAAAATTGTTCAAAGTTATAAATGATATAAAATGTTTGAATTGTGGTGGCTTTGGACATATGTCCAAAGTATGCAATGATAAGCCTAGAAAATAGCTATAAATGTCACACATGAAGATAAACCTGACACATTTACTTCTGATGATAGTTTTTCAGTTACTGAAAATGTTTGTAGAGCTTTTCTACTAAGAAACATAGAAAATCACAAAATAGTGATTATGAATCAAGTTGGAACAACAACAATGAAGATGATGAAAAAAGTAAATATAAGTATCAATGTTTGAAATTTGCTCGAAATCTTGAATTGATGATAAAGGATAATGAACGACTTGAGTCCAAAATCAAAAACCTTAAGGCACTGGTCTCTAACTCAAGTCATCTTGAAAAAGAGCTCATGCTAAGTCAAGTTTCTATAGTTGACTTAAATTAAAAGTATGAAAAAAAGATAAAGACGAGCTTTTGAGAAAAATCAGGTTTCTTGAAGTTGAGTCGACCACTGTCAAGGAAAAGAATGAAGCTCTAGAATCGAAATTAGAGAGCATCTCAGCTGAACTTGAGAAAAATTCTCTAATGTTGCAAACTTTCCAAGATAGCTTTGAAAAGATCGATAAGATGTTAATTTGTACTCAAACCAGCAGAAGAGAACTTGGCTACAATTTAGATGATCCTCCTTCACATACCATGTTCGTGAAAGTTTCAAATGATTTTCATTCAAGCTCAAAAGATGCAGCGCCTCAAAGATTACATCATGTGCATCAAGTTCAATCAATACACACCAAAAAGCCTTCTAAACCTCTATTTTGTTATTATTGCAATTATTATGGTCACAATGATTTTAACGCTTTGACCACAAATCTGACCCTAACATTTTTTTGCTAGTTCCAGAAAAGCTAATCATTCTGAGAACTCAAGTAATGGTTACAAAGGATTCAAGAGTGCACATCCTTCAACGAAAGAGAATTGTCTAAAAGTCTAAAAGGGGAGATCTCAAGGATTACAACATAATCCTCCATTTCAACAGAAAAATCACAAGAAGTTTCCGAAGCCATCTTATTGTTATTGGTATGGTCATTTTAATGTTGATTATTGTTATTAGTATGGTCATTATGTTGATGATTATTTTTATCAAAAAAATGATCGCCTATGCATATTTTAATGGTTATGCATTTTTGAAGTGGAAACAAAGCTACAAATGGGATAAGAAGAAAATTTCCGATGCCTCACTTCCAAGAAGGGTCAATTCTAGTTACAATACAAACGATCGAAGATTGTGGAGACAAAATAACCTCATACTCAAGATCATGAAAGAAATGCTCTCCTTCTTCGTCCTACTCAAAGAAGGAAATACCCAAGGTGATGCAAATTTGGAAAAGGAAACGCATGCTTTAGGACCTTATTGATAAAGGGTTGAAGGTAACATCTATCTAATGTTATTTTATCTCATATGTGTTTCAATGGTCATAGTCTTCTTATGAGGTAAATTGTACTTGACTTATGAAGTTATGTCTTGCTATTTCCTTTGGTTTTGTGTGTTTGGTTTATAATCGTTTGTTTAGCTATGACTCTTTAATAAAACTACGCCATGTCTGTTTTCATATATTGGATATGTAGGCATCATATTCCTTAATCATCGTCACTTTATGGTTCAACATTTTTAACATGAGTAGAATGTTTATAATGTTGATCATTGTTTGCTCTCATGCTATTTTATGTGTTTCTATGCATGCTTTAATTAGAATATTCTATTGATTGCTAGAACACATACTTTAGATAGTGTACAAGCTTCATTGATGAATGTGTTTAGACCACCTAAAAGGTTTGAATTGAATGTGCATTTAAGGCAAAATATCAAGTTCGCTATTGGATTTTCAAAATGCTTCAATTCATGTATCTTTTTGAAATATCAAATTACTATGCTTAGAATGTGTTTAACTCTGACTGTTATATATTCTTACATCTATTTAAGCATGCCTATATGGTTTTAATTTTGGTTGAATGCCTAAACTGCTATTGGATTGAATTTATGTCTAATATGTGTGATATTCTTGAATGTTGTCATTTATATTTGAGCATGCACACATATTCAATGTTGGTTTTATGCACTTATATTCTTTATTCTATTGTTGAAACCTGCTTTGATTAGTTTATCTCACTTTTTTATTCTCTTGTTGATCGTCAATATCAACATAAAGGCAAGATAATGATTCAATAAGCTATCTCCTTATGATTATCATGTTATATTTGTAACTGGGAGAATGCATAGAAAGAGTTTAGACTATCATGATGATATTTTTAGTTTATGATTGTTTAAAACATGATTACTATCTCTTTATTCATATTTCTTTCAAAATTATGCTTGAATTATCATATGTGTTTATGTTTAAGATGAGTGTTTGCTCTTTGTAATGGTTATAATGTGTTGGTACTATGCGAGAATGTGCATATTGCATTGTGATACTAATCTTTGTTGTAGGGAAGATCATTAGACACGAAAAGGAAATTGCCCTCCTGAAACGGTATCCTCATACAGACTTGACAACTTCAGTGTACAAGGACCGGGGCTAAGACTAGAACATAGAACACATCACCATAAGCAAACGGGTGATGGAATTACATGAGACTGAATCAGATGCTGACTACATTAAGAGGAAATCTCACTCTGTCAGGTTGTGAGCCAGTTACAGGTCACAGTGAAGTCGACTTCACTTTTGCAGTCTGGTGAAACCAAAACCAAAGTCGACTTCCACTTTGCAGTTTCCAATATAATCTACACTAGAGTCGCCTTTTGTGTGAATTTTTGGATGCGTCCAAAATTCTCAGTGGCTCTGCATGTCTGATTGCTGACTGTATGTTACCATCTACACCAATCTCATGGATTATTTTATTGAGATTGTCGCTATATTACTATTAGTTTATCTATTGGTGGCTTGAAATCTTTTGCATGATCGAGATGCACGTAGTTTCAATTTCTAAGCTAACTTGCAGGGAATAGAAGGAGAACAAATTTGGTTAAAAGCTTGTTCACAACTTCAACGAAATCAAGTTTCAATCTTGAGCTCTAGCATTGAATGGTCGACCAGTCAGCATAGAAAATATATCTTATTGGTCGATCAGATGCACTCAAATACGATTACTCTTCAAACTTGAATTTCTCTTGAGGTACCTTACTTACTCAGTTTGAGATTACTTTAATTATGTATGTAGAGCATATTCATGAAGTTTCATGCTAGAAAAACTGACTCTTATTGGTGGTTAAAAATACGATTACTCTTACTTAAGGTTTTCAATTTTTTTTTAAAGAAAAATTTCAAGTATTTAATAGTTGCCAGATAAGGGGAGGGAAACTATCATTTGAAAATGATTTTATCAAATGACTTTGACAAAGAATTTCATTTTTCCTGTTAATTTTCATGATAAACTATTCTAAAATTAATCTAGGGAAAGCAATTTCATGCAGAAGATAATGTTTATGGTCTTGTTCTTTAATTGGTTATATTGTTTCTGACCATAAAATGTATAATGTTGATGATTGTCCTTCTATGTATGTCTCTATCTTATGTAGTTGTTAATTCTTCTGTTAATTATCATTGACTATGTATTTCGAACTTGATGAGCCTCATTGGTTTATCACCACATTTCTAAGTTTTGTTTAAAGGGGGGAACATTTGTTTATAAGGAGGAGGGATGTCTTGCCTTTTTTTTCCAGAGAGAAAGAGAATTCTTGCTTTTGTTATCTTTTGACAAAAAGGGGGAAAGAAATGTATATTTGAAGTCACATGATATTAAGGCATTTGACTATTGATAGAGATTGTTGCTTGTTACAATTAGAGGGAGAAACTATACTTATATGGAGTTCATATATTTATGGGGATAAATGTTTTATGAAACATGCTACTAATGTCGCTCTATGCTTAGAGTGTAAATTTGTTTGTTTAATTTGTGCGGGACCAATATGAATATTATTAATATCAATTGATATTAGTGGAATGTATCTGTTGGTATTTTTTTGAATGATCTTGCAAATATTTGTTAAGGGGTTAAGAGATTGTAATGAAACTTGCAAACATACATATAATTTTTTTCATAAGTTCACAAAGGGGTGGACTAAAAATATGTTCGCGAATTATGCCAAAACTTTATTTGATTGTTGTAAACAAACTTGGTGAAATTATAAACTATGTATTAAGGGTTGGGAATTAGTCATAGGCTTTGCAATGATAATTTGAAGGATAATTCAACTCATGAAAACTAAGTCAAAGCCACAATGACCGAAGCCGAAACAAGAATTCAAGCAAGTCAATCTCAAGAAAATTCTAAGAAAGAAGACAAGCATCATCAATGCCTTGAATACTGAAGCCCAAGCCAAAGCAAGATGACCATTGTGTCAAGCCAAGGCCTAATCGAAGAATGAGATGATTTCAAGACATTTAGACATCAATTCCATGTAGTGGTGCAAGAAAAAAGATGGAAGTTGTTTCCGACGAATGTCTTAGGAGGGTTGCTTAGACATGCTTATTTATGGTTTTCGTTCAGAGCATGTTTTAGACTATATATATGGATATTTGTCATTTTGTACTGGTGTTCTTTTCCAGGTAGGTTGTCATGGCACGGAAGTTCATGCTTCAAAGGTATTTTAAGGGCACTTATGGACTGGAAGATGTGATTCAAATTCGAAAGTTACTTTTACTTTGAGGTGGATGAAAATGGTATTAGCTTCCTGGCTAAAGGTACTAGGGAGTTGGCACAGAAGCAGGTGGAAGTATCCATCTAAGAAGACGGACGCCGCATGACATTTCAAAAGTATTTCGGGTGGTATTGGGACGAATTTTGTTTTTATGTGGACTACTGCTTGGATAAGGCTATGTGTTGCGTATTGGACGCAATAGACTTAGACTTGTAACCCTTAGGGCAATTAGTAGTTCACATTGTAATTAAAAGGTTTATTCAATGGATTCATAGGTTTTTTTAATACTAGGAGTGTCTTTAGAAGAATTTTGTATCATTTTTTTAAATTTAATAAAATTATATTCGAATGGACTTTCATGTTGAAATACTAGCATGCTTTCTTATTTTTTGGCTGTTCGGAGCTTTGCGTTTTAGGAACTTGAAATAGTTAGACAATATCTCCGTAATAGCTCCCTCAGGCCTTCGTGCCTGATTACGCCCAAACAGTACACACGGTCAATTGCAGTAAAGATTTGGGTGTCGATCCCACAAGGAAAAACGATCAACAATACAAGGTCAAGGAAGAAAAACTACGCGAAACTAAATGTAAGAAATTCTAACAAATTTAAAATAAGAAATTGAATTTAATTTAATAAAAAATCAAGTTTAGAGAAATCACAAGGTTCCAAGAATCCCTCCTTGATTTCACACGCCAACTAGTATTGATTCCCTATGATGACTCAATTACGTGTTTCACATCCCAAACAACATAATCGGAAAAAAATAGTCTTTAATGCACCAATATATTCTAATGTAAATGGATTTTAGATTTCACTTTTTCTAGAAAACACAAAGGTTGGTCATATGTGATATCCTAAATTTACGATATATTCAGAGACAATAACGTAATAAAAGACGATCACATATAACTAACCTACCGGAATCAATTGATCCTTACAAATTCCACACATAAGAAAAGCGTGACTAAGCTTATATGGAGAAGAAAAAGACAACCACCGAAATAATAATCTACGAAGAAGTTGATGAAATCTTTGTCACTAAAATAACATAAACTCCTATATTAAATAAAAGTGAAAATCATAAACACCATTATTCATCGTGAAAGCATAAAACGAATCAAATACCAATTAAGTGCATTACATCTAGGAGTTCATCTCTTCGCCTTGCGTGGAGTTTAGTGACACATGGTGAATGTGATGACAGCAATAGCGGTGTGGAGCTTCGAGGCAGCGCGTGGTGGATTAGCGATGCGTACTCAAATGTTGATGCGTTGCGTGCCTCTCTTCCCTCTGTGTTGCTGTATTTATGGTAGAAAAAAACAACTCCTTATTGGAAACCCAATTGAAAACCAAATATAATTGGAAACCAAAAACAAATTAGGAACCAAATATAAATTGGAAACCAAATACAATTGGAAACCAAATACAAAAGGAAACCAAAATATAATTGGAACTCAAATATAACAGGAAAGGTGGGTTTGGCTATGTTCATCCATATTACTCTTTTGTTCCACCAAAATTCAAAACTAATTTCCTTTATTTTTTCTTTGATTCTCTTAATCTTTGGCTTGAGTGTCTCCCGATCCACTTCGTCAATTTGTCTATGAATTTCCAAATTCGCCACGCTAACGCACTTTTGTCATTTAAACTCCAAATCCTACAAAAATACAAAAATAAAATAATTAAACTAAAATACACTATTTGAAACATTTACAAATATAAATTAGGAGGTATATTACGTAATGATTATGTGAACATCAAATACCCCCAAACCCATATTTTGCTAGTCCTCGAGCAAAACAAAATTAAGAATAAAATCCTAACTCACTTTCGTAGGAATCACGGTTGTACTTACCTTAAGTGCAACAAGGCTTTAAACCTCTAGATTACCTCTAGAGGACGAGTTATAGTCTCGTGGGGGTTTCCAGAAATGTTACCCCCAAACATTACTGACTCAATAAAACAAAATCTATTTTCTAAAACATAATGCAAAAACATGGGCATTCCCCTTTATTTTCCTTAGAGTAATTTTCTAATTGCTTAAAATTCAAGAAAAACAACAAACTAAAAATGTCACAATAGTATATCAATAAAGTATAATAATTTAATAGTATCTAAAGGTTAAATAAATTTCATAATCATTTTCAACTCAAAGTGTGTGTGTGAAAAGCCTTATCAACATAACTTTTCATCTCATAGTAAAGATGTGACGAGATGACCTTTAGAAAGTACGTTTCGACTACAAATCTCTCATGTCACTCAGAAATAAAACACTCATAGATTGGGCACTCAGTTTATATGTGAGGAAAAAGGATATAAATTATGGAAATTGCAAACGCCTCACATATAATCATCATGAAAAACAGAATTTTCAAAGAGTGAGATTAACATGATCTCATGGATAGGAATATTGATTACTTTTGAGAATGTTGAATCAAACACCATAGTTATTGCCTATTAAATCTCCACGTCTACTGAACCAACTTTCACTTAAGATCAATTAGGTCTTTACTAGGTTGTAATGGGGCTTGGATTATAGCAAACAATAATGGACAAAAAGGATACAAGAATTTCCTGAGAATGGCTACACCCTTGAGTAAACACATAGGGCATTGAAGAACAAATCAATGTTGTACACCATTAACTTTTTCTTCATTATTTTCTTCTTCAACCATTTTTTTTACATGCTTTTTTTTTTACATGCTTTTCCCCATTTATACAATCAAACCCCCACTTTTACTTTGAGGGCGCATGAAATATCTATTTTCAACTCTTTCTATTTGGTCATTCAATAAATATATCTCACCGTATACATTCTCAGAAAATTGGGTAAGGATAAAATAATAGATGTATTACTCCTTGATTGGAGTAGGTATTGGGAATGGGGATAACAAAGAGAATGCTATTTAAAGGCTCAAAGGACTGTAAATGGATATTTATTATTGGGTAGGCTAAAAGGCTAAAAAAATGGTTTAAAGAAAGAAATGCCTATATCACTTCATAAGTTCTGGTTAGTACTATGACATCTCAACTAAATAAAGCAAGAAGTTCTAGTGTAAAAATTCAATTTTTATGTCATTCTTAAAACAATCAATAAGAAAGTCAAAATTAATGAGATCATCAACGAAATAATGCGGACTCAAGAAAAATCAGAGTGTAATTAATAACCCTCAAGAAATAAAGAATGACTCAAAACTCACAAGGGTTAAGTTTCCACTATTATTCTAAGGTTTTCTAGTTCAATATCTCACTAATCAACTTCAAATCATGTTGACTTGGCTTATAGTGCACGAATAGTCGAGTTGAAAAGTCTCACGAAATACATCTAACATAAGGATAATATCAAATATCATGTTTTCTACTAATATAACTATGTGACACATGTTAGTATGTGTTTTCTCAAAATTAAAGGCAACAAAAATATTCTCTAAAATTAAAAAGACTCAAAACCCCTTTTTTATATATTTATTTAGTTTTTTTTTTTTTAAATTCACCAAGAGTTCATATTTCGAATGCATTTTCATAAAGATTTTACACAATTACCGTAATCATCTAAGTATTCAATGGAGATTCAGTAGAACACAAAAAATGACTCGGTTTAATTGTAAATACATTTTAAGCTCAAAGATTTTGAAAATTGCACAAAAAATCTAATAAACCACCATCACCCCCAAACCTAAACCAAACATTGTCCTCAATGTATAAAATAATAATCAAGACAAATGAAGGAAAAAGAAAAGAAGGGTTAGAGTGATATTACCATGGTGACGCGTTACCAATTTCAAATAGACAATGTCCTCACAATCACCAAAATATAAGAAAATCATACCGACGGGAGAAAGGAACACATGGGATGAGGAGCTCCGAGTGATTCCAGTAGCAACACCTAAAATAACCTGAAACACTACAAGAAAAACATAAAAGCAAAAACCTAAAGTAAAAAATAAAATAAAAAACTAAACTAAAGATAGAATGAAGAACATCAAATGAAGTAGACAGGGGCAACCAGAGAGATCTCCTCTGGCACTTCCATGGTACTTGAGTAACGACGAATAGGTGTTCATCAGGGAAGTCATCACGAATGGGTGGGCCATTGGCAGAGTCATTGAACTCCAGACGAGACAAGCGATCTGCCACAACATTCTTGACCCCCTTCTTATCCTTTATAGTTAGATCAAATTCCTGCAAAAGTAAAATCCACCTAATCAATGTTGCCTTAGCATACTTTTTAGAAAGAAGAAACTTAAGAGCCGCATGGTCAGTAAAAACAGTGATAGGTGTACCAATCAAATAAGCACGGAATTTATCTAAAGCAAAAACTACAACAAGCAACTCTTTTTCAGTAGTCGAATAATTTTTGTGAGCATCATTAAGTGTTCGACTAGCATAGTAAACAACAAAGGGCTTTCCTTCCCTTCGTTGTCCCAAGACTACTCCCGCAGCATAGTTGCTTGCATCATACATTATCTCAAATGGTAAATTCCAATCCGGTGGCTGCATGATGGGGGCAGAAGTGAGCCTATCAATGAGTGTTTGGAAGGCGTCCTCACACTCTTGTGTCCATTGGAGCACGATGTATTTGACCAGGAGGCTACTTAATGGTCTAGAGATGGCAGAAAAATTCTGCATGAACCTCCTATAAAAACCCGCATGCCCTAGAATTGATCTCACATCCTTGACATTTATAGGTGTAGGTAATTTAGAAATCAATTCGATTTTAGCTTTATCAACCTCGATTCCTTTATTAGAAACTATGTGTCCCAGAACTATTCCATAGGAAACCATGAAATGACATTTTTCCCGATTAAGCACCAGACCCTTCTCTTCACAACTACTTAAAACAGCCTTCAAGTGAAGTAAACATGAATCAAAAGAATCACCAAAAACAGTCAAATCATCCATGAATACTTCCATATATTTTTTAACCATGTCACTAAAAATACTCATCATGCATCTTTGAAAAGTAGTCGGTGCATTACACAAACCAAATAGCATATGCCGAAAAGCATAAGTACCAAAAGGACATGTGAAAGTAGTCTTATCCTGATCCTCTAATGCAATCTCAATCTGATAGTATCCTGAATACCCATCTAGAAAGCAATAGAAAGAATGACCAGCTACTCGCTCTAAGATTTGGTTTATGAATGGAAGTGGGAAGTGATCCTTGCGGGTGGCATAATTAAGTTTCCTATAATCAATGCACATGCGCCACTCTGTAACTACCTTAGTAGGAACAGACACCCCCTCAAGTAGTTCCAGATTTCTTGGGAACTACTTGAGTTGGAGTAACCCACTTGCTATCAGAAATGGGATAAATGATGCATGCATCTAACAGTTTTAAGACTTCCTTTTTCACCACCTCTTTCGTAGTAGGGTTAAGTCGTCTTTGAGGGTCTCTACGGGGTTAGCTCCTTCTTTTAAGTGAATCCTATGGGAACATATTAAGGGGCTAATACCTTTGATGTCAGCTATAGTCCAACCTAATGCAGATTTGTGCTCACGTAACATATTAATCAATTCTTCTTCTTGTGAGCTATCAAGCACGGAAAAAATAATAACAGGAAAGGTATCACCTGGTCCGAGGAATGCATGTTTAAGTCTCTCAGGCAGTGGAGCTAGGTCAACTTTCAGAGTTTTCACGGTGGATGGTTGTGGTTTCTGTCTTTCCTTTGGCAACTCCTCAAAGCATGGTTGCCATTGTCGTCCTCCTTTATCCTTTAACCTTGAAACAACAAAAATATCAAAAGCATTGTTAGGATAAAGTGAACTCTCAAAATCAGAAATAGAAAGGAGGTACTCTAAGGTTTCAGAGTCTGCGCTCAGGAGCGCCTCCTCTGATATCAGTGTGTCTATCATGTAGGTATGATGACACTCATCATCATCACGTGGTTGCTTGCTAATATTGAATATGTTGACCTCCAGAGTCATGTTCCCAAAAGATAGCTTCATTAGACCGTTCCTGCAATTGATAAGAGCGTTAGCTGTGGCAAGAAAAGGTCTACCTAAAATAATTGGAACTGTAGACTCCATATTAACCGCAAAATGAGTATCTAAAATAAGAATGTCGACGGGATGGTAAAAATTATCAATCTGTAGCAAGACATCCTCGACTATTCTTCTTGGCTTCTTAACCGATCTATCGGCCAATTGTAGTACCACGGATGTGGGTTTAATCTCTCCTAGGCCCAATCGCAAGTAAATAGAATATGGCATTAGATTTACACTTGCTCCTAAATCCAACAAGGCTTGGCCGAACTCATGAGTCCCAATCTAGCAGGTGACTGTAAAACACTCTGGATCTTTGTACTTGGGTGGTGTCCTCTGCTCAATCACCGCACTTACCTGTTCTGTCAAGAAGGCAGTCTTCTTGACATGATGTTTCCTCTTGATAGTGCATAGATCCTTGATGACCCTCGCATAAGTTGGTACCTGTTTAATCACATACATCAAAGGTAAGTTAATTTAAACCCGTTTCAAGTGTTCTAGAATCTCACCATGCATTTCCGATTTCTTTCCAGTAGGTCGTAGTGCTTGAGAAAAAGGAACTGGAACTGGAATTTTCCTGTCGGACTCATCCTCAGGGATGCTCTCCTTTGCACTTGGGGAGGTGCCTATAGTCGTGGACGAGCTTGATCCATCTAAAATCTTACCACTCCGAGTAGTGATGGCATTAACCTCTTTGACATTCTGAGGGTCTGAAGTAGAGGTTTGTGCCATAAGTTGGCCATTCGGATTTGCTTTAGGCTGTGATGGAAATTGGCCTCGCTATTGTACTGTTAATGAACATGTCAGCTTGGTTATCTGGCTTTTGATCTCCTTTTTCTCTTCTACCAATTGTGTCAATGCAACCTCAAATTTTTAATTAGTTTTACCTTGTGCCTCTATAAATGCATGTAATGTGTCTGATAAGGAACTTCTGTTAGATTGCGCATTGTATGGAGGTGCAGGGTATGACCTAGGTGGTTGTGCCTGTGAGTGTGTAGGTTGGTCTGCTTCGGACCTCCAGCCTAAGTTAGGGTGATCTCTCCAGCCAAAATTGTAAGTGTTAGAGAATGGTGAGTAAGGCTTCTTGTACATCCCTAAGGCGTTACATTGTTCCTCATAAACCCCTTTCATCTCATTCAAGGTCGGGCAATCCTGTGTTAAGTGTTCAACTCCCCTCGCATATAAAACAAGTGTCCTGTAGCTCAACTCTGGCAACAATATGTGTGGGCCTAACATCCTTGGCCTTAAGTGCCTCTAACTCCCTAGTCGCTCTATCCAATTGGGCGGGCTCTAAGGTTGTCATCTTCTCTAAGTTGGTAGACTCCAGCTGGGCGTGTTCTATCCGTGCTTTCAGTAGCACTTGGACCAGTCCAAGTATGAGCCTTTTCATCCAGCTCATTCAGGTACTCAATGGCCTCGTCAGGGTCCTTATGCAAAAACTTTCCATTACACATCATTTCAACGAGCTGACGCTCTCTATTGGTGAGCCCCTCATAAAAATAACTGACTAAGCGCCAACTCTCATACCCATGTTGTGGACATGTATTCAAGAGATCCTTGAACCTCTCCCATGCTTGATATAATGTCTCGCTATTCTTTTGGATGAAGGTAGAAATCTGTCTCTTTAGACCGTTGGTTTTGTGGTGAGGAAAGTATTTATTAAAAAATGCTTGGGTCATCTCCTCCCACGAACCTATAGACCTTGGTCGCAAAGAGTATAGCCAACTCTTCGCTTTTTCCTTAAGAGAAAAAGGAAAAAACCTTAGTCTAACCGAGTTTACAGCCTCAACTTTGTTGTGGAAAGTGGCCACAACATCCTCGAATTCCCTAATGTGAACATAAGGATTCTCACTCTCTAGGCCATGAAAAGTGGGTAATAATTGTATCATACCCGGCTTAAAATCTAGCTTTGGTGTACTTGGTGCAAACATGATACATGATGGAGTAGCAGTGCGCGTGGGGTGGAGATAGTCCTTTAGCGACCGAACATGGTCATCTTCGTGATTACTCATGGTGTTAGAATTAGAAGTATAACTTAATTTGGTCTCAATGTGAATTTGTGGGTGTTCTAAATTTGGGACCCTAATTAGTCTCCCTAAGTCGTCTCTATTCTAACTCACACTCCCCCAATGTCCTTTTTTGTTTTTTGCAATTTTTTTTAGAAATAAAAAAATAGAAAAAATAAATAAACATGACCTAAAACCTAAAAATAAAATTAAATAAAACAATGAGCAAGAAAGATACTACCCAAAACCTCCCTTGTAGAATTACGTTTGTTCCTCGGCAACGGCGCCAAAATTTGATTACGCCCAAATAGTGCACGCGGTCAATTGCAGTAAAGATTGGGGTGTCGATCCCACGAGGAAAAACGATCTACAAAACAAGGACAAGGAAGAAAAACTACGCGAAACTAAATGTAAGAAATTCTAACAAATTTAAAATAAGAAATTTAATTTAATTTTATAAAAAAATCAAGTTTAGAGATATATCACAAGGTTCCAAGAATCTCTCCTAGATTTCACGCTCCAACTAGTATTGATTCGCTATGATGACTCAATTACATGTTTCACATCCCAAACAACATAATTGGAAAAAAAAATAGTCTTTAATGCACCAATATATTCTAATGTAAATGGATTTTAGATTTCACTTTTTCTAGAAAGCACAAAGGTTGGTCATATGTGATATCATAAATTTACGATATATCCGGAAACAATAACGTAATAAAAGACGATCACATATAACTAACCTATCAAAATCAATTGATCCTTAAAAAATCCACACATAAGAAAAGCGTGACTAAGCTTATATGGAGAAGAAAAAGACAACCACCGGAATAATAATCTACGAAGAAGTTGATGAAATCTTTGTCACTAAAATAACACAAACTCCTATATTAAATAAAATTGAAAATCATAAACACCATTATTCACGTGAAAGCATAAAACGAATCAAATACCAATTAAGTGCGTTACATCGAGGAGTTCATCTCTTCGCCTTGCGTGGAGTTTAGTGACACATGGTGAAGGTGATGACAACAATAGCGGTGTGAAGCTTCATGGCAGCGTGTGGTGGATTAGCGATGCGTACTCAGTTGTTGATGCGTTGTGTGCCTCTCTTCCCTCTGTGTTGTTGTATTTATGGTAGAAAAAAACAAATTCTTATTGGAAACCAAATATAATTGGTAACCAAATATAAATTGGAAGCCAAATATAAATTAAAAACCAAAACAAATTGGGAACCAAATATAAATTGGAAACCAAATACAAAAGGAAACCAAATATAATTGGAAACCAAAATATAATTGGAAATCAAATACAAATTGGAAACCAAATATAACAGGAAAGGTGGGTTTGGCTATGTTCATTTATATTACTCATTTGTTCCACCATAATTCAAAACTAATTTCCTTTATTTTTTTCTTGGGTTCTCTTAATCTTTGGCTTGAGTGTCTCCCGCTCCACTTCGTCAATT
Source organism: Berberis vulgaris (assembly GCA_963556465.1). NCBI lineage: Eukaryota > Viridiplantae > Streptophyta > Magnoliopsida > Ranunculales > Berberidaceae > Berberis > Berberis vulgaris. Next base: position 58,561,314 of record OY747129.1, on the reverse strand, counting down.
TGTCTATGAATTTTCAAATTCGCCACGCTAACGCACTTTTGTTATTTAAACTCCAAATCCTACAAAAATAAAATAATTAAACTAAAATACACTATTCGAAACACTAACAAATATAAATTAGGAGGTATATTATGTAATAATTATGTGAACATCAGTGCCTTAGGGATTTTGGCTAACTATTGCAAAATTGGAAATGGTGGTCAGTAAATGATGAACTTCCTCGATTAAGCCTTAGCATAAGAGCCATGGAAGCTGGTAGGACAGTCAAGGAGGAACTTACAGACTAGGCCTTGGGCACAAGAGCCTTGGAAGCTAATTAGATGGTAAAAAAAGAACCTCTTCGGCCAAGCCTTGGGCTAAAAGCCTCGGAAGCTTAAACAGGATGGTCATGGAGGATTCCCCTACCTAACCTCGGGCGTAGGAGCCACGAAGTCTATTAAGAATGGTCAGGGAGGAACTTCCTCGATTAAGCCTTAGCATAGGAACCACGAATGCCAATGAGACAATTAGGGAAGAACTTCTGAGTCCAGATTTGGGCATAAAAGCCACAGAGGATAATGGAACAGTCAAGGAGAAAATTCTGAGATCAAGCCTTAGTGTGTAAGAGCCACAGAGGCCAAATAGGTTAGTCAATAAGGAAGTTTTGAGACCAAACGTTGGGCTTAAGCGTAGGCGTCATAGAGGCCAATGAGACGGTCTAGCAGGAAGTTTCAAAACCTGGCCTTAGGCATAGGATCCATGGAGGCCAATGAGGAACTTTCGATATCAGACCTTGAGCATAGGAGCCAAGGAAGTCAATGGGATTGTCAATGGGGAACATCCGAGAGCAGGCTTGGGCGTAAGAGCCATGGATGCCTACTAGTCGATTCAAGAGAAACTTCCTGAACCTAGCCTTGGTTAAGAGTCCAGAGACTTAATGGTCAGTATAGGAGAAACTTCCTGAACCTAGCCTTTAAATGCAACGGTCGGGAAAGACTTTTCCCAACCAAGCCTTGGGCATAGTAGCTACGAAGGCTTAGTGGAACAGTCGAAGAGGAACTTCCTTGACCTAGCCTTGGGTGTATAAGCCATAGAGGCTAAGTGAAATGGTCAGGAGGAACTTCCCCGAACTAGCCTTGGTTATAAGAACCACAAAGGATAAGTGGAACGGTCAAGGAGAAACTTCATAAACCTTAGCCTTGGGCTAAGTGTTGCGGGGGCTAAATGGGGCGGTTGAGGAAAAACTTCCCTGACCAGGTCTTAGGCGTAAGAACCACATAAGCCAGATGTTCGGTTCAGCTGGAGCGCCTTCGAGCCATCATGATTGTCCTTGCAAATGACTTTGACAAGGCCAATCGGTACAAGGAGAAAACATACAAAACTTCTCAAAAAATGGGTAGAGGTCCATCGGTTTGAAGGGGCTGACGAGTTCCTAGCTAAGCTAGCGCTAGGACGAAACTTGACTCGAGGAAGTGCAAAAGGCTAACCCTGAGCAAAAGATGAAAGTTGTTCTCGACAAGGGCCTCTATAACCCCCAAGCTCTAGAAACCATTGCTTGAATTTAAAATTTTTTCTTAAGTTTGGAGTAAAGTCCAGTAGTGTTAGGCCTACATGAAACAGTTGCTTGGGTTCCGTCCCCAGGCTATTATTATTTCCATTTTACTGCTTTTACTTTTTTACTTTACTTTGTTTGGATATTGGCACCCATGGATGGTGTTTTGGATAATAACACCCCTTAGGAGGGGTGTTGGCACCTGCTTACTTATGGTTTTTATTCGGGCATGTTTTAGACTATATGCATGGATATTTGTCGTTTTGCATTGATATTCTCGATGGTTTTGCAGGCATGTTGCAATGGTGGAAGTTCGTGCTTTAAGGGTATTTTGAGGGAGCTTTCGGACTAGAAGATGTGAAACAATGCATCAAAGAGGATGAACGCCCTTTGACCCTTCAAGAGCACTTCGGGGGGTGTTGGGGCGAGTTTTGTTTCTATATAGATAATTGCTTGGATCGGGATGTATACTTTGTATTGGACCCCGTAGACTCGAGGTTCTGAGCCTTCAAGCAATTAGTATTTCATATTGCAATTGGAATGTTTATTCAATGAATTCAGATGTTCTGTAATACAAGGAGTACCTTTAGAATTACTTTGTATCAATTTTTCCAATTGAATAAAAGTATGTCCGAATAGACTTTCATGTTAGAATATTGGTGTGCTTTATTATTCTTTAAGTTGTTCAGAGCTTTGTGTTTTAGGAACTTAAGACGGTTAAACGATCTCTCCAAAGTTAGTTTCCTCAGGACATCATTCCTTAGAAATGTTGGTTAACTGTTGGAGAATTGGAAATAGTGGTCGGTTGAGAAGGAACTTCTTCGGTTGAGCCTTGGATATAAGAGTCGCGGAGGATGGATAGATGAACTATGAGGGATTTTTGTGTTCAGGCTTTGGGCGTAAGAGCCTTGGAAGCCGATGGGACGGTTAAGGAGAAACTTCCAAGACAAGGCCTTAGGCACCGGAGCATCGGAGGCCAACTGGATTATCATTAAGGAACTTTCGAGACCAAGCGTTGGGTATAAGAACCTCGGAGGCCAATGAGACATTTAAGGAGGAAATTTTGAGACCAAACCTTGGATGTAGGAGCCTCGGGGGCCAATTGGTCAATTCAGGAAGAACTTCTTGAACCTAGCCTTGAACCAAACTGTCGGGGAGGAATTTCCCTGACCAAGCCTTCGACTTAGGAGCCACAGAGGCTTAGTGGATTTGGAGAGGAACTTCCCCAACCTAGCCTTGGGCGTAGGAGCCAGGGAGGCTAGGTGGATCGGTCCAGGAGGAACTTTCCCGACCTAGCCTTTGGCATAGGAGCCATAGAGGCTAAGTAGAACGGTACAAGAATAATTTTTTGAATCTAGCCTTGGACGTAAGAGTTAATGAGGCTACATGGGACAGACGATGATGAACTTCCCCAACCGGACCTTAGGCAAAATTAGAAACAATTATTGGTGAAGCTGGAAATAAGGCTATGAAGCTTTGACAGATCTCATAAAAGCAAATATTACACGGAAACGGGCCACGAAGATTTTTAGTTGTAGTGGATTTTATTTTTGTTTGTTAATCAACTGTGGTGGATTTTTTAATAAACAAAATTTGTGAAGGAGTACTTTTTTTTTCTTGGAAAATACTTTTGCTATTGGAGCTATTGCAAAAAACATGCAAGTAAAAAAAAAAAAATTTGTTGGCAAACATTTTTTCCAACAAAATATTGATTTTTGCCAAAGATTCATTTCCTTTAAAAATGTCATAATTGTTTTTTTTTTGGGTTTTTTTTTAAGTTTAACACTCAATAGTTTATACTTATTAGATTTTAACCCTCGTTTTGAAAACTACTTGAGTATAACCTTCATTTTTTTACGGAACTGTTAAGTCCACGTCATTGACAGGTCAAAAATATTTTTCAGCCTCTTTTGCCCTTACCTTAAGTTAAACCATAGTTTAGCCTAATAAAAATCACCCATTATTTTTCACCTATTATATGGTTGAAGTTCTTGGGAAGGTATCTTTAGATGCAACAACTGATGGTTTGAATCCAGGAAGCCATTTCATTGGTGACGATGTTGCACCATCGTGGGAGAAAAATGATCTAGAAAAACAACAAGGCCAGCTCTGAGATGATCACTGTGAATAGAGTAGTAGAAGATAATCACACTCAAATAACTCAATCCAATCAAACAAGAATCCTTAACCAACACAAGAAGATTAAAAGTGATGCAATGACTGATTTGCTTATAGATGATTATTTAATTGATGGTAAACCAAAGCTTCTTTATTTAATTTTTTTTTGAAAAACACAACTGTCAAGAAAATTCAATTAATAACAGGTAAAAAAAAAGTCTTAAAACATTAACCGACCATAACTTGAATTTAATCAAACATTTAACTTAACCTATGTGCCCCATGAAACAACTAACAAAAGCTTAAACTTCGAGAATCCTGCACTGCCATTGCCCTTCTTCTTCTGGAGCTTCTTCATGTAGAACTCCAACTTTTTGCCCTCCAATATATATCCATCAGCATGATCACATTGGCCAGGATGGGATGAGATTGCAGCCAATAGACGACCAACTCCGAATTGTTCTTCAGTGCTAGGGTCAAGCTTCTGGTCCACTTGGCACTTCTTTATCTTCCTATTGCCCTTATTTGCTTCCTCAATAGTGGTTTCAAGCTGCTCGCCTTCTTTCTTAGCAGCAGCGGTGGCAGCATCACTCTTCTTCTTACCCCCGATATCGAGTCCATAATGAGTTAGATACCACTGTTTGAAGGGAACAACATCAACTTGAACAATAACACTCTTCACAAGAGTCTAGGTACGCACAAGCTCATTGTTGGAAGCATTGTAGACCACATCACGGATTTTAGTTTTTCGGGTCGCAGCCTCGCTTCTCCACGAGTAGTTTTCAGAGTGAGAATGAGAGAGGGCTTGTGAGGAAGAAGATCTCATGGTTAGAGGAGAGTTTACAAAGAGAGATAGGTAAAGAGGGTTTGTGAGGAAAAAGAAAAAAACTTGAATTTTGGGGTTTCTAAACACATCCCCGCACCAGGTAAGGGCAAAAGGGTTCGAAACATGTTTTTAAGTCGTCAATGACGTGAACTTAATGATTTCGACAAAAAATGAGGGTTAGACTCAAATAGTTTTTAAAATGAGGGTGAAACTCTAATAGGTATAAACTATTGATTGCAAAACTAAAAAAAAAAAAAAAAAAACTTTTTTTTTGTTAAAAAAATGTCATAATTGTTGTAGTAGGAGAACTCCCAAGTCAATTGAATGAAGAACTTGTATTTATTGAATTTGCTTGATGGTTTAGAATGAATCACATTACATCTAATGATGATTACAAATACATCTAGAGGGTTCCAAGGAATATTCCTAGATTATGTTATTTACTCAATCTTGGACTACATAATGATTCTTTCCCAAATAAATAGTACAACTTATGTATTCAACTCTAGCTTTACTTTTCTATTTTATCATTCCATATTCTTAATTATCAAATTTAAAACAACAAACCAATGAATAGTATCAGGGGTATTTGTATATTTTAAATTAAAAATATTATTACATTTTTTTACACTTTTGCCTCCCAAATTCAGATCATTTGTAATCAAACCAACCCCTTCTCAATATTCATTAGTTACACATTTCATAAATTATTTGAAACCCTCCAATTATTTATAAATTATAAATAGACCCTTACATCTAATTTGTAAATTTTCTCGTTTTGCTTTCCACATTTCATAATTCATACTAGGGGTGGGCATCCCATCCCGCGATCCCGTTCCCGTCCCGATCCCGTCCCGTCTCGTCCCGTCCCGTCCCGATTTTTCCGGGTCTTAATGGGATTGAATAATTTCATCCCGATCCCGTCCCGTCCCGATCTAGAATGGGATGGGATGGGATGAAGATTTTTAATCCCGCCAATCCCGTCCCGTCCCAAACTAATTTATTAATATTAATTATTAATATTTTTATTTAATTATTTATTTTTATTTAGAATCTCACTTACTATAATAAATTTATAATGTTATTAAAAATTTTACGATTCTTCTTGAGCTATTATACTCAAAAGTTGAGTAGTTGGTGTTGAATTGATGATTGGTTGCAGGAATGGATGGACTTGGGGCGGGACTCGTCTTGCACCAAAAAGCTCTAGGAAGGTAAGTGAGAAGTTTCGAGTTCTTATATCAACAATTGAAACATTGTTTCGTTGTCTACATTGAATTCAAGGTACCATGAGAATGGTGTATATCAATAATTCAAATTGATGAATGGAAAGACTTTACTGCATTATTTGTTAAATTGCATCTGCCCCTCTTCAATGTCATATACATGTTGATAGTTATCTGCAGGGTTTTTGAAGTTAGGTGCCTGCATATTCCTGTATATGATCGAACACCGTTTGAAGGTTTTGATAGTTATCTAATGCTCATTCCTCACTTTCCTGGTTCGGCAATATTTAAATATTTATATCCTATCCACTGCCTGATTCAATATAGATATTGACACTTCAAAACGAATACAAATGCTGAAAATTTTGTACACATTTTGCCTGAAAGTTCATTGTTAATGGTCAAGATAATCCATTTACTTTGAGTTGAGGTAGTTACAAGAAGTAAAAGCTTCCTATTGTTCACAAATTAAGTCAGCCTTTGAATTGAAATGGGGTACCTGCTGATCCCGTCCCGTCCCGAACCCGTTTGGGATGGGACGAGGTCGGGATGAGGTTTTTCCCATCCCGTCCCGTCCCGATCCCGTATGAACGGGATGGGATAGGGATGAGTATATCTCGTCCCATCCCGTCCGGTGCCCACCCCTAATTCATACAATTCAAACCAGTCCCTCTTAAATATTTATATATTATATCTAGATCCTAACATGATTTATTTCAAGCCCCCCAATTATCTATAAATTATAAAAAGAACATTACAATTAATTTTTTTGTTTTCCATCTTGCCATTCATATTTCATATTTCATATTTCATATTTCATATTTTTACGGTCAAAAACTGAACAACAGTTCCTCATAAACATTGATTAATTATACTTAAAACTCTAATATAATAATTTATTTAAAGTCCTCTAGTCATTTATAAACTATACATAAGCCTTTAAAATTTTATAAAAAAGTATTAAATATTCGCGCATGTAGAGTGTGTCCACCCTTAGTATCTCATAATCTTTAAAATCCTTCAAAAATTTCACGTTTAATGTCTTATTTTTCTAGAATTCTCAAAGGCCCACATTCCTTTTGGATTTCTAGAGCATTCTTGGGTTCTCTACTTGGGTTTCCATGACCTAATTGGGTTATTGCATTAAGTCTTCTTTCAAAATAATTGCTTATCTCGAGGATGATCAAGGGACAATTAAATAGTGTTTGTGATAAAATTAAATTTAAAACCTCTCTATAATGTACTTTTTCTTTTCCAAGAACATACTTTGATGTATTTGATAAAGTTAAGAAATTTTATTTGGGACAAATTTTTTATTATCTATTATTATATGAATTAGATTGCAGGATAAAATGTGTGCAAAAATATCATTTTTGGTAGAATGAAGCTATTAAGATAGAAGTAAACAATGTTGTTAAACGCTATGTGTTTGTAATACAACAAAAACTTTATAAACAATACATAACGTTAGTATATACAATATGCTTTAAAACGCTATAGAAGCCTTTTGATAATTGTTTTGAGATGTTATGGATTGTATTATTTCTTGTAGTGAGATCGTATATGATTTGAGAATGGAGAGGGGCCGCATAGGGTTTGAGAAGGGACGTAGAGGGAGAGATCTCACAAAGGGTTGGGGAGGGAGAGAGATCGTAAAGGTTTTGGAAGTGAAAATAAAATATTGACTTCATAGTCAATATTCTCCATAAATACAAATAAGTTTAATGCACCAAGGGTAAAGTTTTGTTTGGTTGTTTTGCTTCACTATTTGAGTACAAAGTTAGGCCTCTTACCCAAATTCGCAATTTATTATTATTATTTATTATTCAAGTCCAAACAAACTGAATATGCTTTTACTCATTTTTAATGTTAAATTACTCTTCCAAAAGTTTGGTTTAAGGCGACATTCTTTTAGCAATGGTTCAAAATATCTATATTGGGGAGTTAATCAGTCTCGAAAAAAAGAAATTTATCGAATATATATCGATTGCTGAGTAGATAAATCGAAGAAACTTTGAAAAAATTGTTGATTAAAATGTGAAGAAACTTTGGAAAAATTGTTGATCTAAAATCAAAGATAATTGGATTAATCAAATAATTTACATTTACATTTATCGTCAATTTGACGGTGGTTCTAGTTGATATGCGGATATATCAATAATATCATATGTATCGAATAAATCATTAATATTTTTAAACAAAATTGAATTTTTAAAGAAAAAGTTTAAATTAAATTCTATTATATTTCATAAACTTAAATAAAAATATCATCACATACAACATGAGTTTTACTTACATAGTTAGCTACATTAACATCATTAAAAAAAATTATGTATTTTTGCTTTTAATTGTCTTGTACTTTCATATCTACAATTTAATGTTAGATTAATAAAAATGTTGTTCAATCTTAAATCAAAATATCATCACATACAACATGAGTTTTACTTACATAATTACCTACATTAACATCATTAAAAAAATTATGTATTTTTGCTTTTAATTGTCTTGTACTTTCATATCTACAATAGAATGTTAGATTCATGCAACAATCTTTAATAGATAATAAGTTTGATATATGAAAATTTTATACGTAGGCAATTTAGAAAAATAATCATGTTCAAATATAAAGTTTTAATATTATAAGAATATATTTTATGATATTGATAAAGTTAAAAAAAATGCTTGAATAAAATTAAGGATCATTTTGGAGGTAATCAAATATTTAGAGATCCTTCAAATTTTAATGAATCGACTTGTTGCCACGTGTCATTTGTTGTTGTTCGAGAAATTGAGTACTATATCATAATATTGAATTATATATAATCATAATATATCTTGATAAATCTATAAAATCCATCAAATTTTAATTTGTTTATCTGATTTATTTTCAGGAGGATCTATCTACAATATGTCTAATCGAGGCCGGAAAAATAAATATCTCGATAGGATATGGTCCCAGTTTTCACATTTTTACCATGTGAGGTAGGTGAAGGATATCAATCATGCAAACTCTCAAACCAAGTGAGAGCGAACCTTGATATCCTTTCGTACAACAACAAAATTTCCCCCATAGATCTTAGAATTAGATTCTTGAGTATTTGACCAAACACCACCTAAAGATTTATTTGACTCAATTTTCCAGGTTTCAAAGGAAGTGAAACAGATTAAAAAAATATAGAAACTTTAATACAATTTTACAAAGTTGGCAATGTCAGTTGATAGGTCAAGCTGGTCATACTAAACACTATAAGTACTATTAAATTGTATATAAAAAAAAAAAGCCAAAATAGAAAAAGTAAATGGAAAAATCAATAGTAATGAAAGCTTTAAGTCCGTTCTTTGTATCTCTAATATTTTACAGTAGCAGTGGCGGTGGTTAATCATCAATGGCTCTCTTTTTTATGCGAGCGTGGGTATACATGCACAGAGCCTTCCTTTTTCTAATTGGTCTTCTATTTCTTTTTTCTTCACTTGAACGGTTCAGATGTGAGAGCTGAAACCGGTGTTTCTGATCTCTCCTATCTCTTTGGGACTTTGAAAACACAAAGCATAGCAGAGTTTGAACAGTGTTAGTTGTAAAACATTAGTACCCGTACACAGTGTGGAAGAAGTGCAGCAATGAAGCTGGGGGGTGCTGTAAAGCTTGAACAGAACAGAAGGCAGAGTACCCAAAAGTAGCAAAGAATCTCTAATGGGTATCTTTCTCTTTTAACTTTCTTAGTTTCTGCTTTCTCTATTTCAGAGCTCTGACTCACTCTCAGCTCTGATTTTAGGGTTCTTCTTTCTTACTTAGTACTGCCTCCCTGTGGGGTTATTTGATCCCCTGAACTGAACTGAACTCAGTGTCCTTTTGTTGATTCTTCACTTTTTAATACTTCATTTATGTTTGTGATTCTGAGGTACTTGGTTTGGGTTCTGGGGTGATCATTTAAGGGAAGATCTTATGTACCCACATTGAGCTTTGGTTGTGTTTGAGCGCAGTTTTTGTTGTTCTTTTTGGGCTTGTGAGCTCTTGGTTGAGGTGGGGGTTTTGTATTCTGGCTTAATTTGTGTCTGATAGATTGTGATATTGTTCACTGCGAAATGGAGTTTTGTTAATAGTTGTTTTAATCAACTGGGGATTGGTGTATTTCTTTTCCTGTTGAGTAGAGATGGATTTGGGAGACAAGGATAACTTCAATCCAGAAAAAAGAAATGAAGATTATCTGAACTACCATTCATCTAGTATGCCCCCATCCTGGCAATTTGATGCTACGAATCTCACTGATCAGCCTATGGGAATGGGTTTGCTTCCCATGAATAATTCTATGTCCACTTGCCCTGGGGATGCAATTGGTTCCGCTACCATTTCATCTGTTCCCATGATGGATTCCTTCAGGCCCAATCATTGGGGCAACCCCAGTTCCCAAAACTTAACCCTAGGTGATAACATTATCCATGTCAGTGCAAGTGTTGGGGAGGGCATTCCTGGTGCTTCAAGAACAGGTTTTGATAAGGCATTAGATTTAGATTGGAGCCTTAGAAGTTCCATGCCGAAAGGGGGCCTTTTCTTACCTCAAACCTTATCTCAATTTCCCACTGATTCTGCCTTTATTGAGCGAGCTGCGGCAGCCTCCAGGTTTTCGTGCTTCACTAGTGGGCCTTTTAGTGATATAGTGAACCCCTTTAGTGAGTCTATGAATCCTCGTTTCAAGGACGGACAAGCAACTCAAGCTCCCAATGAAGCAATGTTGGATGATAGGTTGAACATGAAACCTACATCAGGAGCTCAATCTCCAATTAATGAGTCAAACATGACTGAAATTTCCAAATATGTTTCCGAGCCTGTGAAGCAAGGGACCATTGAAGGGAGTCCAACGGACAAGCCCAGAAGAATGGGGGGCTTTATAAAGTCTCCTGATGAAGAAAAACAAGAAATTGGTGTATCTAGCGATGATTCATATGAAGCTGAGGTTAGTGGTACCAGGGGACAAGGTGTATCGGAAAATGCTAATGGCGAACCGTCATCATCTAAGGGATTTGCTTTGAAGAAAAGGAGAAAGAGTGGTCAGGTATTAGACATACTTGGTAATGTTATCAATTCTTTTGTGTGTTGTTGTTGAGTGGTCCTAGTAACATTATACTCTCTTATAGGACAAGGATATGAACAAATGTGAAACTGCGAAGGACAACAATGAAACTGTTGAGAAAAATGACCAAAACGCAACATCAGCTGCCAAAGTTAGTAAAAACAGTAAAGATAGCTCTCCAAATTCAGATGCACCGAAAGAAGATTACATTCATGTTAGAGCAAGAAGGGGTCAGGCAACAAACAGCCACAGTCTTGCAGAGCGAGTAAGTATTCTATGTGAAGCATCGATCTTGTTCAATTTAGCTATTACTTCTGGGAGTTTTTTTTTACCAAGGGGGATTTCTTCTTTGCAGGTAAGAAGGGAGAAGATCAGTGAAAGGATGAAATTTCTTCAAGACTTAGTACCTGGTTGTAGCAAGGTAATTTTCTTCATTTTGTGAATTAAGGTTGTTACATTAATATCTCGCCAACGTTTATTGGTGTAATTGTAATTTGATTATTTTAGAGCTTTGTATTTATAGGTAACCGGTAAGGCTGTAATGCTTGATGAGATCATTAATTATGTCCAATCGCTTCAAAGGCAGGTTGAGGTATGGGATTGATATCATAATTTATTTAGTTTATACAGGAGTTCTCGTTTTTAATATGGTTCAGCAAAATATATCCAAAAGCCGCAGCTTATATAATTTTACCATATTTAGCTTTAAATCGTTTTAAATGTTTGTTTAACTTTTGGATACAATATGGGTTAATGTTGTTAGCTGATGTGCTTTTCCTGTAATATTTCTGCTGTTTTGGTCTTTTCCAATCCTTAGATTAGCTAATGAATCTTAAGCCGTTTTCATTGAAGAAAGAAAAGATGTAAAAATTAGTTTGAATAGTTAGAATTAGGAATTTTGTGGTATCTAGTTTTTAATATTTTATTAGATGTATTTTAATTAGAGACGCATATTAGGATTAGGACTAGTTCCAGAGTTCCACTGTAAATAAGGCCACAGGCTGATCAATGTAATCATTTGGTTTGTTGTTTATTTTTGTTTTTGAAGATGAAGAGAAGTTTGAGGTTTTACTGTAGTTTATTGATTGATATTTTCCAGTTGTCGCCTCTTCAACAATGTAAATTAATTTTTTTTGTGTTTCGTGAATTATTAGTTGTTTACTTTCATATTTTTTTTGTTAATCAAGAAACATGGTTGGATAATGTTTTAAAAAGTGACAAAAAAGGTATAACTCTAGTGCAAACTTGATTATTTTTTGCTTTGATTATGAGGATGGAGTTTCAAATTTGGTTGATAAAAGACAGATGGGCTCATATGATCTGTGACAGTCAAAAGGTTCAGTTCGTCCCGGAAGATTCTTTTAAGCACATAACTGTTTCATGTCCCCCCAAAAAAATACATGTGCTCCAATAGTCATTGCATAGCTTATTTTGATCTTTAGTCTATTCTCTTAGCTTTTAACAAGTCAATGATTAAACATTAAATGTTTTCTTCTTATGTTACAGTTTTTGTCAATGAAGCTTGCTAGCGTAAATCCTGGTCTAGATGCCCACACTGAGGGGCTCCTTGCTAAAGATGTAAGGGAGGTGAGAATTAGCGCGTTGATAAAAAGACAAGAAATTTGGGTTAAATGCACTTAAACAACATCTTTATCACAGGTACTTCAGCTCCGAGATGGTTCATCTTCGTTTCCTTTTTCACGAGATGCGAGAATGGTTCATCCCCAAGGACATCCACCTCCACCTCCACATGGATTAGCTCAACTGATGGCTATGAATGGAGGATTCAAGGGTCCTACTCCTCAGGTATCTCTCATTCAAACAAACATCATAACAGTTTATCTGGGTTCTCTTCAAAAGATTTCTGCTACTCTAGTGTCTTCTGTGGGTAGGCGGAGGAGGTATTCTAGCACTCATTTCTTTGCAAGTTTGTCTTAACACTATTCTAGTCATGGAAATGAGTTTTAAGTCTGATTTTCTGTTATTTTTATGTGTGAATATATGAAGATGGTCTCCTTACCGTGGAGGTAAAGAAATGAGTTCAATTTTGGATTTGGTTTCTGTAAGTGTCAGTACTTTGAATGGATCAATTTTTTTGAGGATGATGTAGATGGCGAGAAGTTCATCTACCCAAAAGTTAGACCTCAGAGTCATTTTCCCTGAGAAAAATTGTGTTCAAGTTTTCAATACATCTAGTTGTACTAGGCTGAGCAAACGAGGAACCCTTTTATTTGCATTTTGTGAACCTTGCTGTAAGCTGGTTTCTTCTTGCTTGTGCCTAACATTAGTGTTCTAAAAATCGGCCTAGGCGCTAGGCGTTAGAGAAACACCCGGATTAATGGCTGGGCGGGTTCTGGGTGGTCTAGGCAGTCTGGGTGAGTTTTTTTTTTTTTTTTAATAAGGCTGATTGTGATTTTATTTTATTTTTCTTTCATCTTTTTGGAAATAAAAAATTTAATTATTTTTTATTCAGTATATGTCTGAATGTAGCAAATGATGATTACTCAATGAAATTCTCAAAGGATCTGCCAGTACCAATTTTAGTAATGTAGATTTTATCAAACATGACTGAGGTCATTCATGCAATTTGAAAAAAAATAAAAGAGTAGGTTTGGATATTTGTCCACAAATTCAACTTTGTATAAAGTTAGGGGTGGGCACGGGATGGGATGGGACGAGACATACCCATCCCTATCCCATCCCGTTCATACGAGATCGGGACGGGACGAGACGAAATCAGCGTGTTGCCTGTGACTGCCGCGAAAATTATCATCATATTAAGAGCATGAAAAATAACTTTCTTATAATTAGATATAGATGTGGCATGCAAATATAAGGGTAGCCACTAAATTCCTTAACAATGAAGTCGAGTGGGCTTGACTTTTAGAAAATGACATGATAAATGGGACCCACTAAGAGTAGTGTGTCGTTGTGATGGCCTCCCAACTGATTTTACAATTTCATTACTGTGGGAAACAAAATTCATGGTTCCTTGACAAAATGACATTTCATCTTTTGTTAGGGAAGAAATATAGACCTATTGGTGATGCTCTAACATATTCATAATTGTTTACCATCAATACATATATTGTAATTAAAAAAATTTATTTTTACAGTCCGGGGCATCTCAAATTCTTGGCTCCGCCCCTGAATGTTCCCTTCTGAATATGTATTACTCAGTTAATTGTCATTTTTCATCTTCACCTGGGTATTATCAATATTTGGAAGTTAAATAATTGGAGCCACTTTTATTGGAAATCCAAGCAACAGTCTGCTATCTTTCTCTTACTTAATGAATATTTATTTCTTGAAGTAACATTTCTGTTATCACTGCAAACACCATGAGTTTCTGTCAGTCATCTGTAAGTTTATATGAATAAAAATAAATAAATAAATAAAAATATTAAAAAAAAATATTAAAAAAATAGCTCGGGACGGGACGGGATTGGCGGGATTGAAAATCTTCATTCCATCCCATCTCATTCTAGAACGGGACGGGACGGGACGGGATCGGGATGAAATTATTCAATTCCATTAAGACCCGGAAAAATCGGGACGGGACGGGACGGGATGGGATGGGATGCCCACCCCTATATAAAGTACCCATCACGTTCAGTCATTTGAGTTTTTAATAAATTTTGTTCATGATTGATAATTTTTCATATTTTTAAATTTTGTATATGTATCTTGACATTGAATTGGATGTAATTAATAAGGTATTATGCTTAACTTTTGTAAATTATTAAGTTACTTATAATACAAAACCTAAGACCGCCTAGGTGTCGCCTAGGTCCGTGGGCGCTAGGCACCTGCTCGCTGTCCCTCCACCGCCTAGCGCTTTTTAGAACACTGCCTAACATTAACTAGTAACCCATTTCCCTAGCAAAAACAAATTACATTGTTTCTCAAGGGGATTGCCAAATTCTTTTGAGAGATCCTTTTTTTGTGCATCTCTCGCATGGGGATGTTTAACATATAACTACCAATCCACCTGTCTAGAAAATGTTGCATTTCAACACGTCAAATTGCGAAAACTCTTGAAAAATCCTTTTCTACTGTGTGTCTGTAAGGAATTGCATAATAAGTGATTGCTTTTGCATGCTACGTGGTCAAACGATAAAATAACATTTGCACCTGGGCGTAAAGCCCCATCACTGACCAGATTTGTCTTTTTACCAATATAAACAGCTTTGTAGCAGAAATTCTAACTGTCGAGGAAACCAGCGAGGAAAACAGCGAGGGAGGACCCTCCATCCCCCTCGCGATATGTGCAAGGGATGGGACGCACACATCGCGAGGGGGATGGAGGGTCCCCCTCCCTCCCTCGCTGTTTTCCTCGCTGGTTTCCTTGCCAGTTAGCCAAGTTCGCTTTGTAGATGAGATTTTGTGGGGTATAGAGTTATGGATTCCTGAACTCGACAACTCACCATAGAAGTTCCTGACCCCATATGATTTCTTTCTGATATTTTAATTGGTGAGCTGGCCATACAATTCATGAAGCATGTCTGGCTACCCTGTATATGTAATATTGAAGCATTAATGCAAAACAAATTTCATTTTTTTGAATTGTCTTTAATTAATTTACAGATACCCAGTTCATGGGAAGAGGAACTCAACAATGTTATGCAGATGAACTTTGGAACCAATGCTTCATTCAACGAACAAGACACAAATGGTAGAACTTGTTTTTCCTTCATTACAGAATCTTGTGCATCTGTAAGTTGTTCAAGTATTATGATTTGACTCGAAGTTCTCATTTGCAATTGCAGCTTCTCGGCCAACTGGTGACAGGAAAGATGAACTTTGATCATCTCCTTATCATTTGATCAGACCTTACCAAAGCAAATCTTGTGTATGTTAACTCTTTTACTAATCTATGGATCAGAAATTGTTAACAGCCCAATTCTGAAGTGCTAAGCTACTAGAGCTAGATCTGGAGCCAAGGTCAAGATTCTTGTACATAGCCCAAGGGAGGAGATCAAAGCTCCATTGCTCTAAGGTTTCTCAGGTCTGCTATACAGCCAAATGTCCGTTTCTTTCTATTTGTTTTGTGTTTGATTTTTTAAGATACTAAATATGAACAAGAGAAACCCATTATGTTGCGTCTGAAAGTGAGGGTAAGAGTTGTTTATTGAGTTCCTTGAGGAGAAACCTAAAATGCAGTTTGTTGTGTATTTGTGTTGGTTTAGAGATCAGTATGAAGTTTTAAATGAAGATTTAAATGTTCTTTTGATGAGTATTATAAACTAGAATATCTACGTCCATGTATATCATATACAATTGGAAATGTTGACCTTCTTGAGCGATGTCTATCCTGTTAGATGTCAAATGTCAATATTCTTGGAGTTTCTCTCATGACAGACAGTACAACTCGTTTCATCCGAACATTTTACCTTACCATACAGTCGGGGGCAAAAGTCTTGAATCTCTCAAGAGTTTATCGGTAAAAATGAGGTGAGTTGTAAAGAAAATTCACGGTTCACATATATATTCTGCGGTGAGGCGTTGAGTAAATTCTGTTTTACCCCCCCTATGACCTGTGGATCCAGTATGTTGCTGTTCAGACATTTTATTTTCAATGAATTTGGATCTATATGAAGAGGAGGGTGTTATCTGCTGCAATGTGGATTTGTCTGGAGGGGCCGAGGACCAGTTTGCATGACCAAAGCTCTTAATGATAAAAACAAGTAGAATCATATACAGTAGGACCACAAGTTCCATCATATTCCTTTGTTGCCACGGATTGTCGACCTACCATTTAACTGCATATCTTTGAATATTAGGAGTACCCCACATTAAATCCTTGCAGAACGGTTTCAAATTCCACCAATAGCTTGCAGGCTGTCATTTTAAATTCTTCTGCAGATTCTTGACAAATACCCTTTAGATGGTGAAATCTTGTACTTATTGGCTGTAGGAGTAAGCGTGTATGGCACTTTCAGAGTAAATTTGTTTTCTGCAAATTTAAAATTTTGAAAGAGTTTTGAATGGTAGTTTTGCCATTCATATTATGAATGAATAGTTGTATCTTAATTGAAGAATCAGTCGTTTAGCAGCTGTTAAATGTATCTTTAGGTCCCAGTACTTTGACTGTAAGTGAAGGAGAAAATGTCCTCCATAGGAAATGCAACTGATAGCAAAATCGATGTGGCTTGGTTAAGTAACCAAATGAAATATCAGTATGTACCAGTGTCCTTTTCCCTAAGCTTCTTACAGCCTACAACAATTTTTGATTGACTTTGTTCTTCCCACGCTTTTAAAGCCTTGTCAAACATCTAACGAGAATTAAAAAGCTTGGTAATAATAAATAGTTTAAAATGAAGGGGGACAGAAGATAGAGGGAGAAAATGTAGGACCTGAGATGAAGATTATCAACTTGAGAAAAATTATTCATTTAGCTTCATATGACGTTATATGATAAAATTCAACGTTATATGAGGAATTCATTAACTCATTATTTAAGAAAATTCAACGTTATATGATAAAATTCAACGTTATATGATAAAATTTCCTCCATTTCTAACCGTTTTCACTGGACCGAGATAAATCCAATCTCGAACCGTGCCTACCCATAACCCTTTGATAGTTTTAGTAAAATTTTAACATTTTAAGAAAATAAAATAAAACAATTAAAAAGTAACAAACGAAAAGAAGGCGTTTTTGGATTGTGAAAGCTCGTTGATGTCGACCTCCTGTTGAGATGGCACAATCCCATGCTCCATTATGAGATGGGGTCCATCATGCAACTCCACCAATACACATGGTGGAGTTGGACTAGGGTGCCTGGTACCCTGCCTGGTGAGTGCAGCACCGTTGATTTTGCATCGAGACAAGTGTTACACTTATCTCGACGCAAATCAACGATGCTTGGTACCCACCAGGCATAGTACCAGGCAGGGTACCAGGCATCCTAGATTTTTCCCACATGGTGTCTTGAGTGATGTCTGCCTCTTCCAAGATGTGACACATGGTGGCCATAGGGCATGTATCTATACTTTAAGGGACGAGTCAACTCATTTTATCATGCCTATATATGGGCTTTGGTTCCTTTGTAACATACCTATATATAGGCTTTGCCGCTTTAGTTCCTTTGTAACAGTGAATATATAATAAGGGGTATATGAATATGAAATGATATCTGCATAGATCAAATCTCTTTAGTTCCATTAATTTCTCTATCTAGTATTGTTACTTTCCGATTCAATTTTCACATGTTATCCGCACGCACGAGGTTTCGACCAATTGAACGGTACGTGGTTATTATTATATTTTATTTCACACTTCGATTTGAGTGCGCTTGGGGTATGTACTTTTTTAGCTCGAATTTATTTTCAAATTATATTATGTTTTATATATCCTCATGACCAATTTGATATTGTTTATATAATTAAATTACTCGTTAAGTTGTAAGAGATATTTTATGTCATGTAATTCAAAATTGTGATTAGGGCCGATGCTACCCAATTTGATTTAAAAAAATTTGAACAATAGAAATTATTTTTCATGTATAGAATGTGTTGTTGTAATAGTGATATTTTGCTCTTTAATATAACCTAGTGATTTGTCTCCTTGAAGTAAATGATAATGCCAAAGTTATGATGGATGAGTCAATGGTATTGATATTAAGACATCTCATGGTTGACCCACCATCTTATGGTTACAGTCTATGACTTTATCAAATGTATGTTATACAATTTTGTACTGTTTCATGATTGGTTATTCCGATAAGTGGTTGTCTTGATAAAGTATGTTTTCCTGGATGATATCTCGGATTCTATATGTTTCAAATTAGTGGCATCATAGTTTTAATATCAAAGCTTAGGGATGTTATACTTTAGTAATATAACCATATTTCCTAGGAAATTGTGTTAATATTTTGTTTAATACCTTTCTGATAACATGTGTTTATGAGATGATTTCATATTTACTGAGAATGAAATTCGCTATGAAAGCTCATTAGGAAGAAATTGATCGACAATCGCTTTAGCTTCTAAAAGAATTGATACATTGAGTGTTAAGGACATGAGTATTTAGAGGACCAAAGATACATGAAAGTATTTTCATCATCATCTAGTTTCCCTGCTAAGCATTGTACATAAGGCTTTGGAGCGAATGTGTAATCTTAATTTAATATCATACTCCAACGCACTCATAATGAGAATGGTAGCTTGATGAGTGTTGACTCAGAGTCTTTAAGAGCGAATACACCCAAGCCGTTAAGGTTAAATGCAACCACACCTCCACCTCAACCTTACCACTTGGAATCTAATCCAGCCACACCTAGCTATCGTGATGTTTATGGAATAAGAGTAAAGAGTGTTGAAACAGCTACAATGTTATCTCCTTATGGTTCTTGTGAAGTTGATGATCCATCATTGCATATATGCATTGACTAAGGACATAGTGGATAATGACAGATAAGTACTAATGCTACAGCCAATTATTGAAAACAATCAAGTTGTAGCAAAGTTTATAGACCATGTATGGACCAGTGGAGTTTACTCTTTTTAGTAATGTATGAAGTTGTAATGTATATAATAGTATGATATATATGCTAGTGTGATATGTATGACAAATTTTGGTTATAATAAAATATACGTATACATTTTAGTTCTTGTCTAGTTATGATTTTCTATGTTATTTTTAGCCTTCACTAAAACAGAAACATAGAAGAACTTAATACCTTAACAAATATGTGGCAACTCCATAAAAATTAGTCACTAGCTAATGTAATCATCTCAACAAGGGTTGTTACAACAATGTTACTCCACGTCTAATACTTATTTTAAAACCACCAGAAGTAGTCTAAAACACTGGCTACTGAAAATGATAATCTCTATCAAATTTTAGCTAAGCTCAATAATATATATCATAGGTAATGTTTCATTGAAATACTTGCTTATTTTAATTCCTTGTAATTTTTGTTTACTTTCCTCTACTTGTGAATATATGCAGTATATCATATTTTGATTAGCTTGATTTATTTATTTACTACATACATTTTTTTAAAGAGTATGGTTTATAAACTAGAAATGATAGACAATCATATTGATAATGCCACTATAAATACTAAATTGACAGGTCAGAAAATTTCTCAACACTGGCCTTTTAGATATAACATATGCAATTTACTGAAGGCTCCGGAAGAGCTTACCTTTTATCATTAATTGACACACATTTATTAATCCAACATGGTTATATTCATGAGTTCCAGAATAAACTTGTTTAATTTCTAAAATATATGCATCACATCTAATGTTGAAAGTTGATAGCTTACATTAGAGATATTATTCGAAACTTATTGGGATTATACAATCATCGGAGTGTTGTATCACATGTTGTTTTACCTCATAAGCTTAAAATAAGTCACTCTCAACTTACAGGTACTTTTGTACTCCTTGTTCACATAGTAAACTTATTACTAGACTCATTCTGAGTTTCTGTCAATCTTATAGAAAATACATTGTGGCATTTCTGGTCCAATTCACCATGCTAGTAGACATTTTAGATATTGCACAATATTATTATATGCATTCACTAGATGGTCTCATATGTGTTTTCCCGTCACACGTCCTTTTGCTTAGAGCACAATTTAGATACCATTACATAAAGTCTATCAAACTTGACAATGCAACTTACTTTAACATTTTTTTTTATTGTTTTTGCTCATCGATATAGACGGTTGTTGAACATCTAGTCTCGCATGTACAAAATAGTTGTCAACCAAATATGTCACACCCATGAAAATTTAATTGTGTTGTACATATTCCTATGTCACCTCCAAAACGAATTATGATGGGTCATCAAAACCACTTAGGCATTTATGTCGGTTGTGGCTCACTTTCTATTATCCACTATCTCAAATATTTAACTAGTGACGTTTTCACTGCTAGATTTGCAAACTGATGAGACTATGTTCCCACCGTTATGAAGAGATAATCAAATTCTTACTGAAAAACAAATGGAGAAAGAACGGTGTGAATTATCATGGAATACCTCCACTTTGTCTTATCTGGACCCTACAATATTCTAGTGTGATTATGAGATAAGGACTAAATTACGTCTTCAAGCAATTGTGACTCAATTACATGATGCATTTAATGATGCAACTAAAGTAACAAAATCATGTGTCAGTTATGAATACATCAGCTCGAATTTGTATCTCTGAAGGACAAACTTCGAATAAGGCATCTAGTGAATCTACGCACGCCGAATGTGTGGTACACCTACTCGAACTTGTATTCTAGAAGGACAAACTTTAAATAAGGTTGTCATTGTATCTACAACATGCTAGAAGTGTGGTAGAACTATAGGTTCCAAAAGACTATATGCCAGAAGAGAACGAATAACAAACAATGCCCTAATAAAACTGTTAAAGAAACAATAATTGAAACTCCTGCTACAAGCTTCAGAAGAAAGTTGTATCTAAAACTCTAGAAGTAGTTTTATATAACACTCTAAATATGTTATGTTTCAATACTCATCCTCTACAACCCCATAAGTGATTGCTCATGTCCTTGCACTGACAATGAAAGTCTTTAAAGCGACTCAAAAAGCCCATGAAGAGCTCAGGTAACTAACAATAATGAGATCTCAAGATATTTACGAGGAATGTGAAATTCAAATGAAATGGTCATCGATGGCCTATTCAGATACGTGATAGCTATCGAAATATCAAAGGGCGATGATATAAATAATGATATTAAACCACAAAACATATACGAATGTTGATAAATGAAATGATTGGCCAAATAAATTATGTTGTTAAAGTGGATTTGGGTTCCCTTTAGAAATGTGGTGTGTAGTGCAAACACTTAAGTGTGTAAACCCTGTTGATTTCAAATAAATGTTTGTAAGAAAACAAAATGAGAAAATGAAATTGTCAGATATAAGGCAAGATTCGTTGCACAAGCATTCCTGTAGAAATTCGGCAATGATTTTGATGAAACATATTCTCCGGATATAACTACATTCAAATATTTAATAAATCTTGTAGGTTTTGGAAAACTTATGAATGTAGTAATTACTTTCTTATATGAGGACTTGGACACGTACGTTTAAATAAAAATCCTTAAATGATTTAATTTGCCTAAAGCAATATATGCATTTACATAAAAATCCCTGAAAGATTTACTTTGCATGAAATAAAGTTAAGAAATACTTACTCAATAAAACTAAGACGTGCCTTATACGGTTGGAAACAATCCTGAAGGATATGGTACAACCGTCTTAGTAATTAGTGTGTAAGGAAAGATATGCAAACAATTTCATTTTCCCATGTCTTTACAAAGAAATCTATCACTGATTTTGTTATAGCAGCAATTTATGTAGATGATATAAAACTTATTGGATATACCGAAGATGTTGAAATGTTGCTAACTATTTAATGAAAGGATTTGAAATGAAAGACCTCGGAAAACCAAATTGTCTCGCCCTGTAGATCGAGCGAAGTAGTAGTGGAATAAAATGTTTTAATATGGACAAATCTCATCCAATTAGTACGCCAATGATTGTTTGATCTTTAGATGTAAATAAAGATTTGTATCAACCAAAGGAAGAAAATGAGGAAATACTTGGTCATAAAGTACAATTTATAAGTGACATTGGTGCATTGTTATACTTGGCACAATCTACAAGACCTAATATATTTTTTTTGTGAATCTAGTAACAAGATATAATTTTACACATTCCTGTAGACACTGGAGTGGAGTAAACACACATTCAGATATCTTCGTGCGACAATTTATATGAGTTTGTTTTATTCTTGTGATTTATCTAATAATTCCTATCTAGTTTGCTATGTAGATTCAGACTATCTTTATGACCCCGACAAGGTCACTCACAGACAGGTTATGTATTTATGAATTTAAGTGTAGCTATTTCTTGACGATTTATTAAACAAACGTTAGTAGTTACCTTCTCAAACCATTCTGTTACATTCTCAAACCATTTCGAAATTATTGCTCCGAATAAAATTAGCCAAAAATGTGTTTGGCTCAAATCATTAACTCAACATATAAGAAATAACTGTCTAATTGATATGAAGTTAAATTTGCATGTATTATTTAAATAGCAAAAAGATTTCATCAAGGGAGATCGAAGGACACATTCTAGAAAACTTCTTCTACCTATATGAGCTTCAGAAGAACCATATGTTTGAAGTTAAACAAATTTGGTCTAGTGACAACTTTGCAGTTCTCTTCACCAACGCACTGCCTATATCAACGTTCAAGAAATTGATTTTTATATCTGTCGGCTTAGACAACATACTAATTGAGGTTTGTTTGGGGGAGTATCCAGAAGTATACCCCCGCAGAACATAGAGCTTTCATAAATATGTTGCAAGAACATCAAGAAATATGCTACATTGATATTGAACACGTTGTATTCTTTTTTCTTCAACACGATTTTATCCCATTAGGTTTTTCAGTCAAAGCTTTAATAAGACAACATTATGCACATCCACCATATTCCTTGAGAATTTTGTACTCTTTTCCTCTTTGTCCAATTTTAATGGCAAGGTTTTTAATGAGACGACATGATAGTAAACATCAAGGGGGGTAGGGTTGAAAACCGAACCATCGGTTCGATTTTTCACCTAATCGTGAACCAAACCGACTTTGATCAGTTTTAAAATTTTCAAATCGAAACCGAACCGACCATTAACAAAACCGAACCAATTAGTTGGACCTCATGTTTAAAGCACAATCTGAGCATGCATAAGGTGTGTCATTAAAATTGCGGAATTAAGTATAAAAACAACTTACAAAACTTAAAAAATAATCCGGAAGTTGAACTTTGATAAGCAGACCGAACTTTTGATTCTACAAAGCAACATATTTGTCAAGTATGGTGATTACTGCTTCCAATTCTGTGACTTGCTGCTCAACTGCATCTATCTGTTGAAAACATTTGTCAAAGTTATTATTTTTGGCCTTCAACTGCTCCACAAATATCCTTAAACCAGAGGCCACATCACCAAAAGAATTATATTCCTCCGCTACTCTAAGGTTCATCTTCTCCAAAAGCTCCAGCAGGTTACTTGTTCCCTGTAAAAAATGAAAACATAGTTTGACGATCTCCAATTTAGAATCTATACAAGCAAGTCTTTCATGGACAAACCTGTAAATAATAAAGCTTGACAAGGTTTCTGTCACCATTTTGCTGAGGATGACTGAATTTATTCTTAACATGCACTCATTGCTGAAATTTGTATGATCTTATCTTACTACTTCTGGAACTTTTACGAGAGTTAAAGATCACAATGACAATTGTAAAACAGGTAATGCCTTAGAACTACCATCACTGAGTAGGAGATTTCTGCCTGATCATTTCTTATTTCGAAAGAAAGAAAAAAGTGAATGTGTGGGATACTTCTGCCTGATTAGTCTTTGAGCATTTCTTACAAGATCATACCAAGTGTTCGCAATGAGGCTGAAAACGGTGATGGAAACTATTCTCTCTCCTTTCCAATTTTTGTGGTAGGTAGTCCGTAGTCATCAATTCACAGGTTGATTCTTAATTTACTATTGCAAACAAGGTTGTTGACTCGCAGATTAGGAACAATTTAGAGGGTTTGATTTGCAAAGGTATTTGATTGTGTAGGACTGTAAGTTGACATTTCCTTGACTTCATGTTTCAAAATGAGAGTTTATCATTATCTCTTTTTTTCTTTTCGAGGGCGGTGGGGGGTGTGTCAGTAAAAAGTGGTTTGTATTAACCACAAAAGGAGCTAAAGTTAGAGAGGAACTCACTTCAACCCAGCCCTATACAATGAAGCTGTGATATGATCTGACTGTGTTGATAAATCTATCCCAACCCACAAATACAACTATCAAAACTATGTCCCTATAGGAGCCCCAAATATTCCCTCGGATCCACAAAATGACCAAAATTTGTTGGCATTTGTTTACATTTTCCCCTTTACCCTCAAGACATTTGCTATTCCTTTCAAGCCATAACTTCTGAAAAATTGCATGAGGGATTCTCCTTACCCATTCCTTTCTTGGTGAATACATTCCTGTAAAGCGTTGCCACTGTGAGAGTAACTCATGAACTGAATTGAAAACTCTAAGACAATTGAAAGAAGGTAGAATTGCAGCCCAAATGGTTACTCAGTATAGGTAAGTTAACACAATTTCTTGACTCAGATTCACACAGGTGGCATCTTTAGTCATCGCATTACCTCTTTTAATCAGATGGTCAGTGGTAAGAACTCTACCTCTTTTAATCAGATTGTCAGTGGTAAGAACTCTACCATGAGCAGCAGTACACAGCAAGAAACATATTCTGGGTGGCACTCAGTCGATCTAGATGCTTTTATGCACACTCCCAATAATCAAGCTATCATCATCTGGGTTCAGCTGAGACGCCAATAACTCATAACAAATCTTGATGGGTAGTTCTGTGGCGTATTGGCATTCTTTAGTTTCCAGTGTGTGGATGTCACACCATCAGAGCCAAGGTTCCCGGCTAGCCTTACAACTCGTGTTAGTTCCCTTTAGGTGAAAGGGACACAGCAAAACCAGAGGAAACTGTGTCCTAAACCCATATCACAAAAAGCCGCCTGGAGTTGTAGATAGTATACTTGTAAAGCATATGCACCAATGAAGTAAGGAACTAATAACATGAATTAAATCAACTGCGGTCAAACAGACTAACAAACACCTACTTGGCAATGGCACTCCATTGAGTCCGCCATAAAGAGATACGCCTTCCGTGCACTCGTGCGAAAAAAGTCAGGCTGAGCACCGACCCGGCACATCATCTATGTCAATGGGTTTGGTAACTAGTCAATACTACAACCCAATGCTCAAGTGTTGGTTGGA
The DNA here is from genome assembly GCA_963556465.1 of Berberis vulgaris. NCBI lineage: Eukaryota > Viridiplantae > Streptophyta > Magnoliopsida > Ranunculales > Berberidaceae > Berberis > Berberis vulgaris. The sequence goes on along the minus strand of OY747129.1, from coordinate 58,535,716 downwards.
AATCTGACACGCTAACACTAACAAAGGCATAACTTTCAATACGGAACTTCCAATTGAGTATCGTTCGAGACACTAGAAACTAGACTCACAAAACTTCCTAACTATATAAGCATGTCCCACGGTAATTTCTAAAACAACACAGTTTTCATGACAAGTTATGTCACCTGCAGTCGACAGATTGACACTGTGACGCTAAAGAGAGTGTAACTCTCTACACAAAATTTCAATTGTGATACCATAAAAAGCTATAGAAACTAGACTCTCTTAAAGAATTTAGTTATATATATGGCTCATCCTAAAACTATACTGAGTAAAACAGGTAGCTAACACTTGACCATTGGGTTGTAGCATTGATTAGCTGCTCAACTCATTGGCGACTTCGAATTGTCCTGAAACTTAAGATTTTGACTCGAAACTTGTATCAGAATGTAATCAAAATTATGCTTAAGTCATGGAAATTTTAGATAGAGATGTCGTTGATTAGACAATGTGGACCCCGCACTATACTTGACACATGCGGGCCCGAGGTGTAGATGATGTGCCAGGTCAATACTTAACTAACTTGTATTATTGCACGAGTGCACGGAAGGTGTATATTTCCAAATCTAGGCGGCTGGACAATCATCCATTGTTCTCGGCTAGTGTGAATTACGAAGGTGGGTAAGTTCTTCCACATCCCAATTATTCAGATCTCTCCTTAGATGAAGATTCCAACTTTGCCCTTCCTCTTCATTTGCTATAAAATTAGCTATGTGCCAATTTTTCATGCTTGTGATGGAATAATATTTGAAAACGCCTATCTCAGCCCAACCCAGTAATTTATCTATCAACAGAGAGATCTTCAATGGTGGTTAATGGGGTTTCTTATGGTTTCTTGTAAGAGTTTCATGGAATCCATCAAGGGGATCCTCTCTTCTCTTCCTAATGTGTTTTTTCACAGAGCACTCAACTCCTCAACTTTGAATATAAGAATTAGGGTTATTTCCCCAATTTCTTGTTGTATCAAATATGATTGATTATTTAGCTTTTGCAATCAATTCAAGGCAGTTATACAAGTCTTGAGATGTTGCCAAAAGACAATACTCATGAAAAATGTGAGCACAACAGTACCATTAAATGGCATGTGACTCAATCTCGAAAGGTATACAATAATGCCCAATGTGAAAAACTATCAATTGATACAATCTTTAAATATGTAGGTCAATCCATGTAGGAGCGTTCAACCAATAGCTCCCAAAACAGTTAGTGAGATGGGTTGGGCTTGAAAATCCCTCGGATCTACTAAGCTCAAGCGACCTATACTATCATGAACTTGAGTCTGACATACCGTGACAATGAATATATTATGATAATAGAAACTTGCATGATGAGTTAATGACAAACTCTCTTGCATTTTGAAGAAAGTACAATGAGGTATAGCCGGTTGCTCAATTAGGAGTCTTGACGGTTTTTATATGCTTGTACAGACTCCATCATTCATAGATCACCCAAATCTTTCCCTATTTAAGGTAAGACAAATTCCTTATCGCATCTGTGGAAATCTAACCCTATTCTTCCTCACAACCAAGGAATGTGATTTCTTGAAAAATACCGAAATTTCACAAAATATATATTTTTTCGAGTTAATGAAATTTCTTTCAAAGTTCGAAATATTTATTTCTTTCATTCGGCCATTCTCAATTTTCGTACACCGTTATAACCTTATTTTAGTATTAAAATGTTATGTTATATGCAAGAGTTTACAATGCTTAAATTATATTTATAGCTTCAAAATTACAACCGAAAATTTTACGTTTTTTCTGTACACAACGAATTATGTCACGAAATATTTTTTAAAGTCAACTTACCGAAATTACCTCGAAAAATGAAATCACAATCCTTGCTTGCAACACACCCCAAATTCAAGAGGGGCAACTACTTAGAAAGCAACAGTGACTGAAAATTCAATTTTCAGAGATAACATACCCCCTGATTTTAAGATAATTGCGATATTTGATATTAGGACAACAAGTTAAAGTCGATCTAAACAAGGTGTGCTCATCAATATCAGTCAAAGCTTAACAGTTGCTCCAAACAATAAACTTTTCAAGGAAATCAACCTCAAATATATTGATATGTTCTGTTACATTGTAGATATTTCAAAATTTTCAACTAATTTCACAATAACAATCATAAATATTGTGGCTATATTGTGATATGTTGGAAAATAGAGGTGAAGTTTCAAAGGTTCTTCTGCCCCAACTTTACTGATTAGTAAATGGCAGTATACCTCCAAGTGTGGGCTAGGTGGGTTGAAAGGGTTGCCCGTGACAAACCTAATCATTGGAGACTTTGTCAGATACCATCCGTGACAAATTCGACCTTAAGTTTTTAATATTCAAACTGCCCAATGCCAAGCAGGTTTGTCAAGTTAGTTAGCTTGGTCATCCACATTATTTGTCACACCCACTTTACCCATCCACATGAATATTAGGTTGGTGCACGTTAAAAACAAGTTAAACCCGCCCAATACGTCTTCAGGATCATTTGTTATTGTCCTACTCATGGTAACAACCCTTCACTCCCTTGAACCTTTTCATGGATCTAATACATTGTTTTCAATGTTATGGTCTCTATAGAAAGAAAGATTTTAGAAGCACCACCCATGAGTTGGTTTTGGTCAAATCATGTAAGGTTCCCTAGGTTAGGTTATGTTTTAAGCACACAAGACTCTTTTCTCTTCAAAGGAGGCATTAAAAACACCCACCATTTTTATGGAATTTTAGTGATGAAACAACCAAACTATTCAATAATCAATTGGAACTGATGATGGATCTAATTTGAACATGTTGGAACAATTCATACTGAAATGGAAATGAAGAAGGAATAGAAAACCCAATTTGAGGAAAGAAAAAAAGGAGACCTGGAGTTCGCTTTTGACCATGGCGGAGAAATTTGTGAAGAGATCGTTCAGAGAATCGGCAAGTTTAGATTCGGATTTCTTGGCTTCTGCTTCTGCTCCCTCTCCCGACATCTTCACCACTCCTCTCTCTCTATCTCTCTCTCGTTAGTGAGTTGGTCTTGAACGACTCCCTTCCCTTCAGGTTGAAATCTGGTTTACCAAGTGTCCACGCTCGCTCGCTCACTCACCGTGGTCCGACATTTCTTCAATCTAATTTGACACGCGCAGTGCCTATCTACTTCCTAGGTTTCCACCCAGTGGTACCTTTCACTATTTCAACTTACCAACACCATTTTTGGAAGAAATTGGCAAAAAATAATCATTGACGAGACCAACACCAACACCTTTTCAAACTTCAAATCCATCCCCTAAGAGTGAAATTCTCTTTATTTTATCGGGTGATTACCGAACAAAATGAGACCCTTCTAACTATCTATCCAGAGGAAATCAAAGACACTTTTTTATTTTACTTTGGGAGCCATAAAGCTCCGGCCTCATACGATTTTCACGCTTTCTTCTTCGAACACGATTGGGACATTGTTAAAAAAGATGTTTTCAAAGTTGTCACTCAGTTTTTCATCACTAAGCATTTTGACTCCTAGCTAAATGAAACTTTCATTGCCTTGATCTCGAAAGTGGGCAACCCTATTTCTCCTAACAAATTTAGACCCATAGGACTTTGCAATGTTATCTACAAAGTGATCTCTAAAATCTTGGCTAACAGACTCAAATCTTTGTTAGATAACATCATCTCTCCTAATCAATGAGTTTTCCTTGGTAGTCGCTCTATTACGGATAATATCAATTTGGCACAAGAAACATTTTTTCAAATGAAACATATGCGAAAAAAGAAACAATGCTGGATGACTATCAAAATTGGTATGGCCAAAGCCTATGACAGAGTTGAATGTACTTTCTTAACTCAACTTTTGGAGAAGTTGAGATTCTCTAAAGGTCGGATCCAAATGATATCTCAGTGTATATCTATCACCTCTCTTCAAGTACTTCTCAATGGTACTCCTCTCTCACCAATCACATCTTTTAGAGGTCTCCGACAAGGAGATCCCTCTCTCCCTATCTGTTCATTCTGATTGTTGAAGCCCTTACTCGACTACTCGGTCAAGCGAAATCTGGAAATGTCATCCAAGGCATCAAAATCAGGCGTCATTCCCCTTTCATTAGCAACATTCTGTACGCAGACGATCTTATGTTATTCTGTCGGGCTTCTTTAGCCGAAGCTAACTCGGTTAAAGATATCCTCGAACAATATTGTCTGGCTTCATGCCATAGTATCAATGTCCACTCAAGACATTAAAAAATGATCAATAGAATTTTGGGGTCAAAATTCTATATTCCTAAAGACAAATACCTTGGCTCCCCTCTTCTCTTTTCCAAGAACATGAGCAACAATTTCCAGTTCCTTGTTGATAAAGTCAACAACAAACTCTCTGGATGGAAATCCAAAGTTCTATCGTAGGCAGGTAGAACGGTCATGATAAAGGATGGAAATCAAAGTGAAATGCCAGTTCAAGAACTGTTCTCAAATGGGATATGTTCTTTCACTCAACCACTTTAAGTTGTCAAACTTCCAAAGAGGGTTCCTATAAGCATCACACCTGTCCTAGATAATCTTGCTACAAATTTTAAATAGTGAAGGCCTAGGTTCCTAACCCTAAAATAGATGGTGGTTAACCTATCCGTGGGAGAGGGCATGAAAGTTTCAACTCAATTCTACCACTATTCAAATTTGCATGCAATACTACCTAGAACAAGCAAAACACAAGTGATCACATAGAAATCGCGTGTAGATGCGTTGGGTAGAAATTACCTCCGGCATGAACCTCGTTCGAGTTACTTGCGATGCCAGGTAAAAGTCAACTTTTGAAAGTTTCCTCGCGAATCTCAATTATTCACTTCGTTCCCACTTAAGCTCCAATGTGTGTGATCGCCTGCAAAACAAATGCAAAAAGAAAAAAATAATTAAAACTCGAACTATAAACAAATAACACAAGCGACTCCTAACATTGTTCTTAAAAAGAAAATGAAACCTAATTTATAAACCAGTAAAACACAGACCCTCAATTCCGATTGTACCATTACAATCCCCGGCAACGACGCCAAAAACTTGATGCAGATTTTATTAACCTAAATTAATAAGCTAATAAACCCTACTTGTAATACTGCAAGTGTATCTCTATCTAACTAATAGACAGTGGCAAAATATGGGTCGATCCCATGAGGATTGAGGAGACAGTCGAATTCTAAGACCTATTTAAACTAATTTAAATTAGGGGTTACAACAGATGTAAATCACTGAATTAAGAGAATTAAATTGAACTAACTAAAATTTAAAGTGATAAGATAATGAGAGAATGGACCGAGACATCGAATCCACCATAGGTTCTTTGAGATTTGTTTAACCTAAATTATTATTTTCGAGAATCAATACGACTTATCTAAGGATTAATCTACATTCGCAATTGATTTCAGCAAAGGCATAAACCCCTAGCATTGCATGTCTTTCTACGACACACACAATCACAGGTTTAACTTAATTAATTCTAAACACCTAGCATTACATGTCTTCTTATGACACACACAATCACAGATTTAAATTAATTGATTAAAGCAGGATTCGAATATCAACAAAGGGAACTTCTAACTACCGATTAGTCTAGATAATTAGTCCGGATATAATCGGTGAAAGCAAATTATTGAAATTCAGAAATCAACTGCATTTAAAGTTCAAACATATAGAAAAATATAATTCAGATACGACAAACTCTAGGAAACCCTGTGGTTTCATCTTCGCCTCGCGCGCGGGGTTTAGAAGATCATGATGGAGGAGATCACGGCACTGGTGTAGGTGGAATCCATCTCAGCATGTGCACGCGTCATGAAAAGAGTTTACAAATGGCTCGGTGGTGTTTCAGATTGGATCCTGGGGTGCCAATAACCGTGCAATAATGAATACGGGTGGTACAGAATAAAAACACGGATGCAAATAGCCTGTTCAAGTTTCTTTTATAAATTTCCCACCAAGAACTCGAGTTTTTTTGTCTCCAACGAGACGCTCCCTGCGTCTTCGTCTTGTGAGCTTCTTCTTCGCTGAACCTGCAAGAAAGATGAAGACCAAGTGAGGAAGATATGAGTGAGATAGTAGACGAAAGGAGGAGAAGAACGAGGGAGGTGAAACAGGAAGGTGCTCCCTGTTTCTGCTCTTGTTCTTGTTCGGCTGTTGATTCTTCTTTTCCGGTGAACCTACAAGCAAGAAAGAAAATCAGGGAGAAATGGAGGAAAATAGAGGGAGAACGAAGAAGGAGGAACAGAGAAGAGTGGCGACGAAGCAGGGGGTTGTGCTCCCTCTGTTTAGTGGTGTGTGGACGGTGGCTCTGATGGTGCGTGGTCTGTGTTGTTTGGCCATCGGTTGAAGACAAGAGGAGGGGATGCGTTGTGGCTGAAGAAGAACAACAAACAGAAAAAACATGGACGTGTGGCTCTGTTTCGTGGTAGAAAATAGTGATGGTGGTGTGCGTGGTTGTGTTGCGCTGTCAGTCATCCCATCGAGCATGGATCGCCGGCAGGGTGATGGTGCGAGGAACAAGAGAAAATGAGTAAGGGACGTGAGAGAGAGAGGCCGTAGGGGCGAGGATGTGAGATGGTGTGGTTAGTGGCGAGAGACAAAGGTATCTATGTTTCTGCCGAGGAGGAGAGGAGATGAGAGGCATCAAAGGGAGGAGAAGGGAAAAGAAAAAGAGCCCCAGAGAAAAAGGGAGGGAGGAAGACTCTAAATAGGGTTTTCTTTTCTCTTTTTTCCTAGTTAGGTTGGGTTTGGGTTTCTAGGTCAGCTTTTGGGCTTGGGCTTAGGTTGAATTAGGTGAATTTTGGTTTATTTGGATCAGATTTAGGCATGTAATAGTCGACTTGTCACTCGTTACTTTGTACCTCCATTTGAACTAACCAATTGATCATTCCTCGAATTGCCAACACGATTTCATCGTTTACGCTCAAATTCCTACAAAACATGAAAACGAAATAATTAGAATAAAATATAATAATAAAAAACTAACATATATAAATTAAGGGAAATATTATGTAATAATTAAGTGAATATTACCGCTGCGGAACCAAGGGTGAATCTACTGTCAACTCATATACAACAGATACTGCAAAAAGTAAAGATACTAAAATCCATGAAGCAAAAGCCAGATGAGACGTTAAAAACATACGTTGCGCGCTTCAATGACGAGTTTTTGTAATGACGCAACAGCCGTCGCAGCCTTCACCAACGGTTTGAGGAACGACAAGTTCTATAACTTCCTAACTTTCGATCCCCTTGGTAAATATGTCGGACCTGGTAAACGAAGTATATAATTACATTATCTTAGACGAGGAACTAACCGCCAAGAAAAAGGCAAAATCCGAGAAGAAGTCATCTGTCCATAGGGATGAAGAAGAGGAGAAAAGTAGGGAACACTGCAATGAGGTATGTGTCCTGTATGGAGTAAACTCGGAAACCAAGCGCTCCAATCGGTCCCGAAAGGGGTTGCTCTGCAAATTACGGACCAGATCAGCCTACAAGGACCAAAAGATGCAACACGTTCACTCCTAGGAACCGATTCTACCCCTTACCTTCACGGACATGGACCTCCAAGGCGTCCGAACTCCACACAATGATGCCCTGGTGATATCGGTGTCCATAGTAAACTGAGAGGTGAGAAAGTCTTTAGTGGATATGGGAAGCAATGTGAACGTGTTGTTCCTGAATATGTTTCGCAACATGCAGTTGAAGGAAGAAAACTTAAGCCCCTTGACACATACCTTGGTTGGACTCAGCGATGAGAAGTATTTCCCAATGGGGGATATCAAATTAACAGTAGTGGCAGGATATCTATGGCTCCAAAAAATAATCCTTCAAGAGTTCATGGTGGTCGATGCATCATCCACCTACAATATCATCCTGGGGAGGCCCTGGCTTCACCAGATGGAAGTGGCGGTCTCAACTATACACTAGTGCGTTAAGTACCTTGACAATCAGATAGTGGGCACAATAAAAGGAAATCAACCAGCCGACAGAGACTGCTATTACTCAACACTGAAATGGCTCGACAACCATCAACTACAGATCGGGACCACAATTGAGATGCCACAAAGCTCAGATCCGGAGTTGAGTGAGGACTCTCCCAACCCGAATGAGAAGGCCCCGGTCAGCCCAAGAGGATGACCCAACGTCGGTCAACTCGAAGAGGAACATGTGACCGTGTATCTGGACAACCCTAGTAACAAAAGAGCCATCCAAATAGGTTCCCACTTGAGCAAGGAATTCACATAACAACTGATAACACTGTTGTGACAGAACAAAATAACTTTGCTTGTTCATGAAGGACATGGTGGGAATAGACCCCTTCATAATCACCCATCGACCGACTGTAGACCCAGCACAAAAATCGGTTAGACAAAAGAAAGGACTTGTGACCCCAAATAGGAACTAGGTTATAAATGAAGAAGTGCAGCGGCTGCTAAACGCCAACATTATCAAAGAAGCGCAATACCCAGACTGGCTGGCAAACACCATCTTTGTGGAAAAGAAAATGGAAAGTAGAGAGTCTGCGTAGATTACACCAACTTAAAAAAAGCATGTTCGAAGTACAACTTTTCGCTTCCCCACATCAACTAAATTGTAGATGCCACTTCTGGACATAGCCTCTTAAGTTTCATGGACGCCTACTCCGAATATAACCAAATACAGATGCACCCCCAGATTAAGAGAAAATGTCATTCAAGAACGCGGGCGCTACATACCAACGGCTAGTGAACCGAATGTTCGAAAGCCAAATTGGACGAAGCATGGAGGTCTACATAGACGACAAGTTGGTCAAGAGCCTTCACAGTCGAGATCACATATCCGACCTTGCCGAAGCCTTTGGCCAACTCCGCAAGTATTGGATGAAGCTCAATTCGTAGAAATGCACGTTTGGGGTCGAATCAGGCAAAATTCCTACATTACATAGTAAATCAAAGAGGAATAGAAGCAGATACAAGCTTTTCTCGACATGAAGTCTCCGACCTCTATCAGGGAAGTTTAGAGCCTGATCGGGAGGGTTGCAAAACTTAACAGGTTTATATCCAAGTCATAAGAAACTGCCACCATTTCTTCAAGATACTTAGAGAAAACAATGCCTTTAGCTGGGACAAAGAATGCGAGCAAGCCTTCCAGAACCTGAAATCATATATGAGAAGTACTGAGCTACTCTCAAAACCAACACCAAGAGAGAAACTTTAATTATATCTAGCCCTCTTGAATCAAGCTGTCAGTTCAACTATTGTACGAAATGATAAAGGGGTACAAAGACTGATATACTACGCCAACAAAACTTTTGTGGAAGTTGAAACAAACTATCCAGATCTAGAAAAGCTAGCTTTGGCATTAGTCTTATCTTCTAGAAATCTTAGGCCCTACTTTTAGGCCCATTCTATTATAGTGCTGACCAAACACTTTCTTCGCAAGGTGCCGCACAAGCTAGAATTATATGGCAGAATGGTCAAATGGTCGGTAGAATTGGGACAGTATGGCATCAACTATGCGCCCAGAACGGCCATAAAAGCCCAAGCGTTAGCAGACTTCATCACCGAGTTTACCGGTGGTGAAAAAAATGAGCCGAACAGTTCAGAGTAAAGACCAGACGAGAAGGCTGGATCCTGTGCTGCGATGGGTCAGCCACGCGGAAAGGAAGTTGTGGTGGTATCACACTTCACTCTCCAGTGACTTCGTTTTGGAAAAAGCGGTCAGATTTGGTTTCCCAGTCTCGAACAACGAGGCTCTCCTGTTTGGCATGAAGCTAGCAAAAGGAATCGAGGTAACTGTGCTAACTGCTTATAGCGACTCATTAAAGACTCGAAGATGATAGTTTACTGAGAAAATGTCAATAATGCAGCAGGCCAATTCAGAAGATTCGAACTTCTGCAATGTCCGCGAGACGACAACCAGATAGTCGACGCACTGGCTAGGTAGGCCTCAGCCACTGAAGAAACTGCCAATGGACTTAACGAATTCCAAGAACAATCAATTCTGGAAGAGGAGGAGGTCAATGAGCTATATGCAGTCGAAGCAATTTCAACTTGAATGAATCCCATCATCGAGTACTCCAAAGATGGGGCCCTCCCGACGAAAAAATCAAAGGCCAAATAACTGAAAAATAGGGTAGCATGGTACACCCTCCTGGACAATAAACTCTAGAGAAGATAAGCTACGAGTCCCCTGCTCAGATGCTTAGCCTCGTCGAAGGCAAGCCAAGTCCTTAGAGATCCATGATGGCATCTGCGAGAATCACCCAGGTGGTAAAACCCTGGCCCATAGGTCCCTGACCCTAGGATACTACAGGCCGCAAATGCAGCAGGATGCGAAAAGCATTGTCCGCAAGTGCGATGAGTGCCAAAGGTTTGTGTCGTATACTCACATGCCCGCTCATCCCTTGACTCCAATGACCAGCCCATGGCCATTTGCGCAGTGGAGAATGTACATCATTGGACCACTCCCGACCTCAACCAATATGAAGTTTTTTCTTTGTAGCAGTTGATTACTTCACTAAATGGGTCGAAGTTGAGCCTCTGTCCAAGATAAGATAAGAATAAATTGAGAAATTCATATGGAAATCCATTGTCTGCAGATTTGGTATTTCAATGACACTAGTCAGTGATAACAAAAACCAATTTGAATGCAGCAAGGTCGAGAAACTATGCAAAGACCTAGGCATCAACCACCATTTCTCCTCGCCAAGGCATCCACAAGCTAACAACCAATCAGACGTCACCAATAGAACCATCTTGGAAGTGCTAAAAAGGAAGCTCGATGCGGAAAAAGAGAAATGGGTCTCAGCCCTGCTAGGAATACTCTGGGCATATCGGACCTCAAAAAGAACACCCATCAAAGAAACACCCTTCGCCCTAGCATACAGGTCAGAAGCGATGGTCCCGGTGGAACTCAAAATACCAAATTTCTGGATTGAAGAATTCAGACTGGAAATCAACGTTGAAACTCTGCGCGTCAATTTAGATCTCCTCGAGGAAAATGAGAAATTGGGCCTCTACTAGAATAGCTGCCTACCAATGAAAGATATATGGCTCAATACTACAACAAGAAAGTCAAGCCACAAGAATTCAAAGTCAGAGATAGGGTACTTAGAAAGATTAAGCAAAGTACTAAGGAACTAGGAGTAGGAAAACTGAACCTGAATTGGGAATGGCCATATAAAGTTACCGAGGTCAACAGGTCAAGGAGATATTGGTTGGAAGACGTGGACTGTAGAAGCCTTATGCGACCATTGAATGTAGAACACCTTAAAATGTATTATTAATAAAGGATATTTGTTTTTGCCAAAATTCCACTACCGGTCTTCTACTACCTAACTCCCATACGCAAGTCAGGACGACCAAAGTCAGACTTGTTATACAAGTCAGGACGGCCAAAGTCAGACTTGTACTTATTGCTCGAAGCCTAGTCCGAATAGAACGTGCGACAATGGCTAAGAAAGTAAAAGCTTAGTTACAGCTCATGTAGCTTGGTGAAGATAGCTCGTCAGAGATCATGGTCCTTCCGCAGACCATGATCACCGAACATAATCGCTCGAACACCCCACCTACAAATAATAGACGACAATAAAGATGGTAGTACAATCAATAATTGTATAACCTAACATACGCTCAATGGGTCATTGTACTTTCAAGAGCAACGTCTAGAAAGTTTCGGCAACTGATGAAAGATCAAGACAGAAGCCATGGCCCAATACTTAAAAAAGTAAAAGAGGTCAACAGAAGAGAAGTACAAAGTGTCAAGATCAAGCATGCAAGCAATAGATTGGCGCATAACACATAACACAATCTAGCTACAGAGGACACGGGTACAAAAAATGCTTGTTGAACATTCTTCAAATTAATTCGAAAGTTACAACTGTTTTGGAGAGCTTGCTCCAGAGGTCGAAGAGCCACTTACATCAGAAGGAACTGTGAGGAGCAAAAATACGTTATCTAAAGCCAGTCTTGAGTTGCCAGAAGGGGAACCAGGATCAAAAACTTTTGCTTACCACGAGCAATATAAGAAAATCCTGAAGTTTCACGATGGGCTTTGGGCCCTGCTAAACTTGCCTCCGCCTCCGATAATTTGTGAGAAAGCACAACCGTATGAGATTCCTCCTCCGCCAGTTGCCCCTTCAGCAAGTTTAACTTCGCCAGAGCATCCATGGCTCGAGCCTCAGCCTTTTGAACTCAGTGTCGCCCGCCGGCCAGATCAAATTCAAATTCTAAGCGCAAAACAACCAACTCAGACTTGTGAAATTGCACCTTGCCCACAAACCCCTTGAGATGCTTACTTAAGAGGTCCAACCTATAAAACACGTCCGAGTACGACTTGCAAAGCTCTACAAAAGGTTCTTCTGCAGCATGAACTGCGCTATGAGTGTTAGGGTGCAGATCACCCTTAGCAAACAACGACAAGGAACCTTTAGGAGACACCAGCTTAGCAGACTTCTCAGAAGGAATATTGGCTCGATGCTCAGCATCGGGCTCTAGGGGAGGGAGAATATCATCTTCTCAAGGTACCAAACTCAGCAGATTGCTCTGCTGCTTCCACTTCCTGCTTTAATAGGATCAACTTAGAGGAAGAACTAGCCTTACCGCCAGCCCGCCTTCTCTTGAGATGATCGATAAGTGGCATGGTCGCCTCCAATTCAGCCTACTTTGAAGGGCTTAGTATTGTGAACCTCCCCTTCCTGGAACGGTCACCACCAATCTCCTTCGAAGATGACCTAGGCACAATAGCGCCTGCATGAAAGTGCCTGAACAATCCACTCCTCATGACGTTGTCTACGGCCATGACCTCGTCTACGGCCATGACCTCAACAACAATCGAGGGAGCTCATTAAATACTCTCCTCACTTATTATTCCTCCTCAGTAGGAGTTGAAGCCACAAATTTACCTGCACAAAACAGCGAGACAACATCTCAGTTTCTACGAAAGCCCATGGAAAAATAAAATAAGGAGAAACATTGCACTCACAAAAATCAAATTTGAAGTGCCTAACAAGAGGTCGCGCATCCACTTTGAAATACGAGGAATTAGAAGAAGCAAAAAAATAGTTTTTTTTCCAAGACTCAAAGTCAACAGACAAGGAGACAAACACTTTGGAGTATTCATCCAATAGATTCCATAGGCATTAAGACGAGGAGAAGTCAGCAAATGCAGTATTCGCGGATTCAGCAGATGGCTAGCAAGCTTGGCTTTGACAAGGACAACAATAAAATTCCTGAATCTGTTAGGCGCCATTTGAGTGGGAGGAATACGAAGGTGCGCAAGAAAGTGCCAGATATCCTCCAAAACTGGAAAGCGAAACCCTGCTTGGAACATGCCTTTGTTCAAGGCAATGAACCCTTGCGGAGGCGTCAGCTAATTGTGAGTAGCACTCAACCAGAAAAGCTATAAATCTTCAGAAACCCCATAGTCATCACGAAGCTTGTCCAGATCGGACCCCTTTTCTTCCCGGTAAAAAGTATGACAAACATAGAGCTTGTTATTTCCGGGGTTAAGTTCGATGTTGTCCGCCATGAAGAGAAAGTTTTTACTTTTAGAAAAGCAAAAAGAGATTTTCAACCAATAACACAGAGAAAGGAAAGATCGCAGAAGAGATGCAAGGTGAAAAGATTTCTTTTCACAAAAGCAATGACTTATATAAGCACCAGGCAGTCACACCCCCTCTCCTTTCTGAGCGATCACAAACTTATTTAATGACGTGCGTCGCTCGAGACAACATTTTGGGCTCAATCATCACAACTGTGTAGAGTCTATAAAGACAATTTAGTGGACCGATGAGATGACCCACTAACTTGAGGGGTGCAGCTGATGATACACCAAATTGTCCTTCGATCAGCATCGTACACGTGTCATGATAATCTTGTCCAAATAACGAAGCAGGCTCGATTGCACACTCAATCCAGCGAGGCCCAAATAGCAGTAAGGCCATCATTGGCAGAATCCAGACAGTCGGGTTTGAGTTGCATTGAGCCAATAAGCCAACATGTCACGCGGTCAGGCCCAAAACTCGTAGACCTCTAAGGCAAGTATCTAAGAGATCTACCCAAGACAGGTAGACCAGCAACACATTGGATTCGACTAGGAAACATATATTAGAGTATAAGTCAGGCAAGAAAACTTCCTTGCATGGACAACACTCATAAAGGGAAAAATCTCTCCCACAGATCTAGGAACACAAGTCGTGTAGGGAAACTATCCTACATGGACAACTCCCAATCAAGAAAGGATCTCTGCAGCAAAATCACTTTTCCTAAACTACGTCACCAAAGGCCTAGTAGAATGAATACTCTTTCACTATAAAAGGGAGATAAGGTCGATGAACTAGAGGTACGCAATATAACCCAGTTTACAATTTTAAGCCTCTCCTAAGCCTTATCTAATTTAAGCATCAGAGTGCAATCAACCACCACACGGTAGTCCTTGGCTCACATTTGCTACCTGTGTAGGTCTAGGTAACCAGCAAGGAAGGGGAGTAGAAATCGACTACATCAGTAATATTAGACTTTTACTTAGTTTTCAGACTCAGCGGTATTGTAATTATATTAATAGAGCTCTTAACATTGAAGCTCATAATTTGGCTACTCAAGCAAGACTCCGATATTGTAATAGTTATTATTAATTCAATTTGAAGATCTTATAAAAAAAAAAACTTACTAACACCATTATTAAATTTTCTCAAAGGACAAATTTTCAAAGTAAGAATGGAGGATAGAGAATTTATAACATGAATTTTTTGTGATTGATGGTGTCAAATCCTGTTCTCCTTGACTTTGACCTACACAATGAACACACGTGAGCCAAAGACCACCATTGTGGTGGCCGATGGCACTTCGATGCTTAAGTTGGACAAGGCTTGAGAAAGGTGTAATGCTATAAATTGGGTTCTATAGTGACCTTTATTCCTCAATCTTGTGCCCTATTTGTCATGCGAGAGTTCTTGTTTTGGTATGTCTTTGGTGGCGTAGTTTAGGAAAAGATATATGTTGAGATACCCTTTCCTTGTTGAGAGTCATCCGTGTAGGAGAGTTTCCATACACGACTTAACTCTGATATCTGTTGCGAATTCTTTCCTTGCGGAGCGTTGTCCATGCAGGAGAATTTCCATGCACGACTTATACTCTGATATTTGTTTCCTAGTAGGAGTCAATGTGCTGGCCGGGCTGTCTTAGGTCAAATGCCTAGATACTTGCCTTATTAGGTCTCACGAGTATTGGGCTTAACCATGTGACTTATGGGCTTAATATGGCACTGCTGGTTGGGTCCAACCTCCTGAACCTGCCTCAGTGGGCTTTATGTTATCTGGGATTGCCAGATTGGGCACTCATCCAGACCCGCTTTACTCTGTTGATGAGATCATCATGACACGTGTACGGTGCAAATTACTGGACAACTTAGTGTATCATCAGCTACTCTCCCCGAGTTATTGGGCTAGCTCATCGATCCACTAAGTCATCTCATGAGGGAGCTGGACGACCGAGATGATTGAGTTTGAATTACCTCTTCGAGCAGCACACTCATTAATCGGGTACGTGACTACTCAAAAGGGGTGGGAGTCCTTGCTTATATATAAGTCTCATTCTCTACAAAGTTTAATTTCTTAACTTCTGCAATTTCTCAGAGACACTACTTTGTTGTTTCACTTATGCATTTTTGGTTTGCTCAACTTCCGTTATCGCCAACGTAATCGAAAGGTCATACGTTCTTCTATGGAGGGTCAGAATTAGCTTCCTGATTAACTATTCACTAAAGGTTGTGAGTTTTTCGAGGAGAGGTTGATTTCAGAGGCAATCCTGATGGGCCTTCACGAGAAGTATCAGATTCTTGATGATCTGGAACTCTTCACATTAGGATCTGGTCAGACGCCCTTGTCTCCTCCAAAAGGATTCATTTGCTTGCACAGAGGTATGCTTCAATCGGGTGTTCATTTTCCTGTTATCAAGGAAATTTGGTGCTTCTTGGCGTACCTCGGCATTTTGCCTGCTCAGCTGGTGTCGAACAGGTACAAAACTGTGATTGCCATTCTAATCAGGGCGAAGGATGCCGGTCTCGAATGTTTCCGAGGGCGATCCAACTGCTCACCTCTCTTGCAGTGAAAGGGCATGATGTTTGCGTGTTGAAGTCACCGACTTGCTTGTGCAATTTGCCCGATGATTACAAGTTTTGGTAGAAGTATTGTTTCATGGCTTCTACGGACTCGAAGTATTTCAAGCTTGACGATCATCCGATCAAACAAAAGTTTAAAACACTGAGTGAGTGTAATACCGTTCTTGATTCCGCTCGTGTTGATTACATGTTGAACTGTTATTTGTGCTTTTATAGGGAAATTTCCAACAAAGCCCCTTTTCCAGATGACAAAGCAGCCATGGATAAGTTTGGTGACATAACATTCATGCGTGTGGAAGATGTATTGTAGCTCGCTAACATCAAATGCAACGGACTGTGGGAGTACTAGCATGAGGCTCCAACTCTGTTTAGGATTCTGAAGCCCGTTGGTGAACTTTTTTCGAAGAAAAGGAAGCTAACAAAGATCAAGATCTCTAGCCTGTCAATGAGGGAAACATTGGATGAAACACTTTCTTTCTGATCAATCACAAGAAGAGGGTGTCGGAGCAGTATTGTGTGCGGAGCCATCCCCCTGCTAAGCTAAGTTTTGTTGTATCTGAGTCTCCTCTTGATAAGGAGTAAACTCTGTATTGTTTGATTATAAATAAAATATGATTTATTAAGTAGCACTTTGTACTTGTACTTTTTCGTAGTATTCCTGTTGAATCTTTTCTGTGTCACCTTGCCATGGCATCGGCCTCTAGGCAAGTGATTTTGCTAAATCAAGATGTTTAGTTAATCTGTAAATGAAAGTTCTGACCGCTTATCTTGCGATTGGTCTTGAATCCGGCAATTTTGGTCCATACTCCTTGGGACCTAGAAGTTGTCTCGACCAAACCTTGTTAGTTGGCTAAACTTCGTGCAGGGGAATAATCTTGGCGGCAATAGATCATTCAAACTTGTAAATCAATCATATTTTTGATTCCTCAAGCCATCTTAATCCGTGTTTGGCAGACTAGGCTGTAGACCGGACCAGAAGTTGTCTTTGTCAGCTTAAGCGAACCAACTAAGCTTTGGTCGAGTGTGTGCGTCACTGTTTGTGATCGAACAGTGATCCTGGCGAGTTATCCGGGTTGGGCTTCATGAGCTCTGACTGGGCTTCCACCTTCTGTACCATTTTTGTCTACTTTTGGCGGACTAGATCTTAAAATTGACACGAAGTTATCAACATCAGTCGTAACTGACTAAACTTTGGTCAGGTTCGGCCACCATTGTCTATAGTTGGACTATGATCCCTCGCAAATCATCTTGATCAGGCATTGTGAGCTCTGACTATACTCCCACTTTCTAAGCCATCTTCATTCGCGCGTGGCGGACTACATCTTTGAATGGACCATAAGTTGTTGTCATCAGTCATAACTAACTAAACTTCAGTCAAATTAGACCATCATGTGACCTTGGGTGTATAAGTCTGACTTCGTTGTCCCAACTTACTTCACCTTTTAACAGTGGAATTTCAACCAGATTTGATGAATAACAGTGGAAATTTAATATAGCAAATATAGTGGATTTATTGATAATATCTCCATAGGTGCTTTACATTTCGTGGACGCTTAAGGGCTTCACTGCTTGTGCTTGAGTATGTATTGGGCCATTCATTGTCTTTTGGGTTGAATCTGGTCGGGAGCTCACTTGGGCCTACTAGCTTGTCTGGGCCCTGTTGACGAGATCATCGTGTCATGTGTACGGAGTAGATTGCGAAACAGTTTGGTATCGGTTACTCCCCCCAGTTAATGGGGCTGTGTGCAGTTCCATTAATTCAATGAATGTGGACCCGTGCAGTTGTAATTGGAACCATCACCTCGCTATTTCCTGAACGGCATTTAATGCTGACGTGACTGCTAGGTGACCTCATTTTGTAAGCCGTTGTGCCTATATATAGGTTGGTTTTCAACATTTCAAGCGTTGCCATCAACGCTATAGAGTAAGTTTCTCAAATGTGTTTTTCCTGAAAATATGCTTTGGGCTCACCAAAGGTTGAAGGAAGATCTTTGTTGGTGGAGTCTTCGAATGTTCTGACATTTGCAGCAATGAGTTTTAACAAGATCTGCTATTGGGCAATGCCACTGGTTTGGGTGAGCATCCAGTGGTTCCATGGGACCTCGTAATTTCTTCTCACATTGCGTGGAAGAAGTACAGACCCCCCTAAGGGGTCAAGTTTGTCTTTCGTCTTTCGGTGCTTCCATGACATCTCTCGTCATCCAGTTTGGGAGATAATACCCACAGCCAACATTGGGTGTTTGTTCCCACTGCTCCTTCTTAGGCTTCACGCACAATGTTCTAAAAATCGCTAGGCGCTGGGCGGGCGGCGAGCAGGTGCCTAGCGCCCAGGGGCCTAGGCGGTCTTAGGTTTTGTATTATAACTTTAATAATTTACAAAAGTTAAGCATAATACCTTATCAATTACATCCAATTTAATGTCAATATACATATGCAAAATTTAAAAACATGAAAAATTAACAATCGTGAACAAAATTTATTAAAACTCAAATGACTGAAGTTGGTCATGATGGGTACTTTATATAAATTTGAATTTGTGTACTCTTTTATTTTTCTTCAAATTGCATGAATAACCTCAGTTATGTTTGATAAAATCTACATTAGTAAAATTGGTACCGGCAGATCCTTTGAGAATTCCATTAAGTAATCATCATTCGCTACATTTAGACATATCATCATCATCATCATCAAAGCCCATTCCCGAGATTTTCTAAAAAATAGGAAAGAAAAATAAAATAAGAACACAATCAACCTTATTAAAAAATAAAAAAATAAAAAAAATAAAAATCTCCCAGACCACCTAGACCCCGCCTAGAGTCCGCCTAGACCCCGCCTAGGTCGCCCAGACCCCGCCTAGACCGCCTAGCCCGCCTAGCCCGCCTAGCCCGCCTAGACCGCCTAGACCGCCTAGGCCGCCTAGACCCCGCCCAGACCCGCCTAGACCCGCCTAGACCCGCCCAGACCGCCCAGACTGCCCAGAACTGCCCAGACTGCTAGCCCAGGCATTAATCTGGGCGGTTTTCCACCTTCTAGCGCCTAGGTGCCGCCTAGACCGATTTTTAGAACACTGTTCACACATGATGCCACGACCGGAAGGCAGATTGGCGGAGCAGAGTTCCGTTGGACATGGCCTGCGGCTCTGAGGTGCTAACTTCACCCCAGGCATCCCTTTTTTAGGGATCACCTTTGCAGCCCAACTTGGCTACCTTTGCTTTCATTTCCAAATCCTCTTTTCAAGGCAGATTGGCGGAGCAAAAAATTAACCCATGTACCGGCAAGTAACTTTTGTTATGTTTACTTCTTGTTTGAGTTTCGAGTTCTCTTTTGAAGGCAGATTGGTGGAAAATAGTCTTGACGCACGTTCCAGCGGAGAAAAGTCTTGACGTGCATTCCAGTGGATCATTACTCACACCAGGCTTAGTTACTTGTAGCGTGTAAACTTTTGTACTAGCCAATCGGTCAAGCTTTGTAATAATTTTCTTAGTAATCAATAGTTTTTTTAGAATTCACTTTTTATTCCTTGAATGAATTTGTATCATATTGGCTTGGGCAAACAATTCTTCTAGATTGTTAAACAAAACAAAGACAATGAGATAGTTTAACTCTGAGCGGGGACTATGCTAATCTGGTCCTGAAGGAGATGCGCGTGGTCCTAACTCAGACTGTGTAGTTCCCTTAATAACATGATTTGTCGATGAAAGCAGAGTCACTAAAAAGTGATCTTCATGCGGGCGAGCCATTCTTTTCTTGTTGCCCACTTTCTAATTAGGAGTTGGTCCATCGATGCGCTACTATTTAGCCTTGTATTGAATTGTAGTGACAGACGGATACTCCTTTCAGTGCTAGATTTTGACTCATTATTTAGCTGAATATTGGTTGTAAGGGCCATGTCCTGGTCTGCATGAACTGGATCGGTTTAATGCATTGAGTTGTCTATATAGACCACCATGACTCTGTCAATTTGCTCATTGATCACCAGGCTTATCGGTTGTGTATGCATTGCTCCCACGCTTTGTTGACCGAACAAGCTCACCCGATAATGCTATTTTCCTTTTCAGTTATGAAGGAGGTTTTCTTTTAGCCTGGGGGGGTGCAGTTGCAACCGACTTTGTTCGAAATAAGCGTCCATGGAGCTTAGAGGGTTGTGTTCAGATGTGGCATTCACTCTCTGATCCATGCGTGGAAGTGGAGGGTTGTTTTTCAGACAAGCCTTATTTTGGCTCGCATAATCCACACCAATTCTCCATTTCCTGCTTTTCTATTTTACTGAGATGGCATTAGCTAGCTGGTTTGGTTGACGGACATCAGGTCTTCCCCTCGGAATGAGTGAGGTCTCATCGTCCGAGCGGAGCCACTATTCTCTTTTCTTTGGGCTTGGGCTTTGATATGTCTGACCCACGGGCCTATGCTATAATTGCTAACAATCCAACTATTTTAACACTGCATAGTGGTAGTCTCTTGCTGATTGTTGGTCTCCTCGAATGCTCCATTCTGTTTGATTGGCATCGTATTTGATGCATTGGTGCTAAGTCGAACCTACCACTTCCATCTAATGGAGCCAAGGCCTTCCCAGGATGATGTTGTTGGTGGATGGGGCATCAACCACCATGAACTCTTGGAACATGACTTTCTGTAGTTGTGGCTCTCCCACCACTACCGTTAGTCTGATTTTCCCAATAGGGAAACTATTCTCTCTGCTAAACTCGTGCATGGGGTGAATGACGGGAATCAAATTCTCATCTTAGCTGCATACCGCAGAACACATTGAGGAACAAGTCGTTCAGAGAGCTCCCTGTGTCTACCAAGGACCTCTTTACTTCCCATTTCGTTATGAGGACCAGATGACTAGGCGTCATTGTGAGGAGAATGAACGCGTTGGATGTCCTTATCAGCGATGGGATCGAGTTTTGAATACGTGCATATTGCACTTTTTGATTCTCGTAGGTGGGCTGAGTCCGCATGTCATGAAGCATCATTTTTTGGGATCTGTTGGATTGCTCACCTTCCGAGCTGACCCCATGAAGGACATATATGATGCCATGAGTTTTTTCATTTATCTCTTTGACAACCTCTTTTCTTTCATTTATCCGATCTTTTATTTTTTTTCAAGCTCAGGAACTCTTTGAGCTTTCCCTTTTTAATCCAGTACTCAATCTCGTTCTTAAGACTCTTGCAGTCCTCAGTGTCATGGCCGCTATCCTTGTGAAATGAGTAGTACTTTCCATTGTTCCGCCGAGAGGGATCTCCTCGCTATTTGGTGGGCCATTTTACTTCTCCCCAATTCTTATTGGTATTGAAGAGGTCGAACAGGCTGGAGTTGAAAGAAATAATGGATTTGGACCCGATGAAGTTGGAGGCTTTATCTTGTCTCGTGCGGCTAGGGTCTGGCTTGCTATCACTTCGCTTCCTTATACTTCTGTCACCGTCCTCTTGTTTTTTTCCCTCCTTTTTGTCTTTTGGACCAGTGGTATTTTTATCAGCTTATCCCTCCTTTTTGGCAGCCAATATCTCCTCAAGAGTGATGTATTTTTGGGCGCTTTTTAGCAAGTCCACCATGTCAGTCGGAGGCTCGAGGGTGAGAAAAATGTAGAATTGGCTTCTTCTCAGACCTGAGGTGAAGGCTGTGACCGAGGTGTTGTCGCTGCTCCCGTCGATCGGAGTCAACTCATCGTTGAAGCGGGTGACATACTTCCTCAGTGTTTCGCTTGGTTTCTGCTTGAGGATGAGCAAGTAATGCTGGTCTTTCCTGATCCGTTTGCTGCCGACAAAGCGGGTGATAAATGCTTTGGCCAACGTTTGAAATGAGTCGATAGACTTCAAAAGGAGACTGTGGAACCAGGTCAACAATGATTTTTTAGGTTGGTGGGGAATGATCGGCACATTACTGCTTTAGATCCTTGTTTTAGCTCCATCACACGGTGGTAATGGCATAAGTGGTCAGATAGGTTCGTTGTCCTGTCATAAAACTCCAGCTTTGGCGGGTTGAGCTTCTTTGGCAGTGGCTCATTCATGATTTGATTCATGAACGGGGTGACAGTGAGGTTGTACAACACGTTCGGATTGGTAGCCCTACGTTAGAGGGTGTTTTGTGAAGTTGGTTTGTCGAATTTAGACATCGGGTCTCCATAAGCTGCTCATCCACCCTTGGTTTACTGAGAGCTAACAAGGACTCAAAGACTCTCCTGAACCCCTTCTCCATTGTTACCTGGGGACACAGCTTTTTCCTCCTACCTGTCTCCTTTCGAAGGCGATGGATTTTGTTGAGTGAGCATCTCCATCGCTTGCGCGATTTGTTGCACTTGGGCTGTCATTCGATCCACCCTAGAGTCTGTCATGGTTGGTGCCAGCGTGGGGTTGTTCTCCCTGAGGGGCCAGTATCGCCGGAGTTGGCAGCACTGCGCCGGTTCGAACGTTTGAAGGCTCGGCGATTTCTTCATTATTATGAGATCTCGTGGTTACCATCTTTCTGGACTATTATGAAGGGGTGTTATCGTTGTTTTCTTAAAAAATTTGTCGTTCCCAACGGATGGCACCAAACTGATGGTGTCAATTCCTGTTCTCCTTGATCTTGACCTACACAAGGAACATACATGCGCCAAAGACCACCGTTGTGGCCGCCGATGCTTAAGTCAGACAAGGCTTGAGAAATGTGCAATGTTGTAAATTGGGTTCTATAGCGTACCTTTATTCCTCAACCTTGTGCCTTATTTATCATGTAAGAGTCCTTGTTCGGCTATGCCTTTGGTGGCGTAGTTTAGGGAAAGATATCTGTTGAGAGATGCTTTCCTTGTTGAGAGTCATCCATGTAGGAGAGTTTCCATACACGACTTCTACTTTGATATCTGTTGGGGATTCTTCCCTTTGCTAATTATTGTCCATGTAGAAGAATTTTTATACACGACTTATACTCTGATATTTGTTTCCTAGTAGGAGTCAATGTGTTATTGGCCTGTTTGTCTTAGGTCAAACGCCTAGATACTTGCCTTATTAGGTCATGCTGGTATTAGGCTTGACCATGTGACTTATGGGCTTCGTAGGGCACCACTAATTAGGTCCAACCTCCTGGTCCCTGCCTCAGTGGGCTTTGTGTTATCATAGCTTTCCAAATTGGGCGCTAATCCAGGCCCGCTTTACTCTGTTTACGAAATCATCATGACAAGTGTACAGTGAGGATTACTGGACGATTTGGTGTATCATTCGTGAAGATCGGTGTTCTTTTTTATTTCTTACAAAATTATAGAAAATAGTTTCTTAAGAAACTCTCAGACAATAAGTAATGTGAACTTTCAAAGGTAACTGCTAAATAACACCATCATTTCTACTGAAAGACACCACTAACCCCTTACTTTCGGAAGGACACCACCACCTTTCCTGTTCTTCCTCCCTTTTTCTTCTTCTTTTTCTTCTACAATCACTACCACTACCACGCCACCGCCACCTCTCCTCCTCTTCCTCATCCTCCCCACTTATTATTCTTCTTCTCCATCAATCACCACCACTACCGCCACCTCTCATCCCACCTCCTCCCATCTTAATCTTATTTTCTGTTTTTTTTTTCTCTTTTTCTCCTCCTCCTCATTTTTTCCTCCCTGTTTTTTTCTTCTTCACCCCTGCGGAGGTTCCTGCCTCAGAGATTTGGGTGAGTGTGGGTTCTCCACTTGCAGGAACCTCCACGAGGGTGAAGGAAAACAAAAAGAAAAAGGAAGAAAAAATAGATAGGAAGAAAAAGATGGGAAAATGTGTGATGAGAGGTGGCGGTGATGATTGATGGAGAAGAAGAAGGAAGAGAAGTGGCGGTGGCGTGGTAGTGGTGGTGATTGAAGAAGATGAAGAAGAAGAAGAAGAAGAAGAAGAAGAAGAAGAAGAAGAAGAAGAAGAAGAAGAAGAAGAAGAAGAAGAAGAATAAGAAGGGGAGAAGGAGGAGGAGAGGTGCCAGTGGCGAGGTGCTGATGGTGAAGGGGAGGAAGAGGAGGAAAGGTGGCGGTGGTGATTGATAGAGAAGAAAGGAAGAGAGGAGATAAGGGGTTAGGGTTTTTTTGGTTTATATAGTGGTGGTGTCCTTCAGCAGATCCCAAAAAAAGGTGGGTGGTGGTGTCCTTCAGTGGAATTGTTGGAGTTATTTAGCAGGGGACATCAAATGACCTTTAAGGGCATCTTTAAAAACCCTAATTCATCAATATTGTATTATTTTTCTTTTAGTGTGTGGGCTCAATAGGTATATAAAGCAAAGAATGTGATTTCAAGAAATATTTAGAAATTTCACAAAATATTTACTATTTTGGAGTTACCGAAATATCTTTCAAAATTTGAAATTTTCTTTTCTCAGAAAAATGTTTCTGAGAAAAAATAAATATTTTAATCTCCATAAATTTTAATGTGCTATAACATTTTTTTATTATCAAAAGTTTTTCATTTCAGTGATTTTTATGTGTATGATAGTATGAGTCGTGTGAGGTATTTTATGTAGTATTTAATAATTTAAAATGTAGAACTTATATTGTTAATTAGAAAGTACAACCGAAATTTTTAAGTTTTCTATACAAAACGAAATATTTCTTAAAATTAGGGTACCAAATTTAACTAGAAAAACAAAATCATACTCCGTGTATAAAATTACAAAGCATTTATTATTTTGAGTAAATAGTGAAAGCCACATAGGTTTAAAATGATTCAATAGTTTTAAGGAGCTCTTTCACACATCTTTGAGCAAAAAAGTAACATATCCCCTTTAAAAATTGCCACATATATGATAAGGAATCTCTTGGAGATGTTCTTAGGGTGCTACGTCTCTTTTCTTCTTTGCGATCTCTGCATTTGCATCCATATCTTCGTTCCGCACTATAATCTCTACATCTCGACTCCATGTGCTGTCAAGGTTTGGTTTTCATACATTCTTTCCTGAGTCTCTGCGTTTGACTTTTCTTTTCCTTGTCTTCTATTTCACTCTCAAGGGTGTTCGATTTGTAAACACTCTTTTTAGGGTTTATAATATGACGAAATGCAGTTATGCAATGTGATTCTAATTTTTTTAGGGTTTGTAATCTGAAGAAATGCAATTATATGGTTATTGGTGTGATTGTACATTTTGTGTGTTAAATTCAAATTTGATAGAATGATTAATAACAATCGACTGCTATAACTTGATTTTGCTTAACAACTATATGCAAATTAAAACAATGTAGAGAACTTTAATATCTATGTATTCTTCCTTGTGGATTTACATAAATTTATCTATTGATTTTGGGTTAGGCAACGAGTACTCCACACCACCAAAAGTACTGTCTCACACCACCATGTACCTTTTTTTTTTACTAACCCACACCACCCAAAAAACTGTTTTCAAAATAAATAGTAGCATAAAAACATGGTAACTTTCGACCACTTTAAACCCTCAATTGAGACCGATTCTCAAGCTCATCAAACACAAAAAATGTAGTACTCTCAGTTATCTAATAAACACAACTTGAATCACTTGAAAATGCTTTGAAATGAGCAAGTTATGGTCATTTTACTAAAGTCGTGCAAATCTGTCTAGCAATGAAAACGGGATAGTGTCCAACTTATATGCTCGATTGAGACTGATTCTCAATCTCATCAAAACAAAAAAATAGCAGTACTCTGAGCTATCTATTAAACACAACTTGAATCACTTGAAAATGTTTTGAAATGAGCAAGTTATGGTCATTTTTCTAAAGTCGCGCAAATATGTACTGCAAGTTGTGTTCGATCGAGACTGATCTCAAGCTGATCAAAACACAGAACTTGTAGTACTCTGAGTTATCTAATAAACAAAATTTGAATCACTGGAAAATGTTTTGAATATGACCATTTTACTAAAGTCACGCAAATTTGTCCGAAAAAATTTGCTGTTCGCCAAGAACAATGCGAGATTTTTCAAAAACCTCGCATTGTTTAAAAATCTCACCTGGAACAATGCGAGGTTTTTGCAAAAACTTGCATTGTTTTGGGCGAACATGAAATTTTTAGCAAATTTTTTTACTCTTCGCTCAGATCAATACGAGATTTTGCAAAAACCTCGCATTGTCTCAGGCGAATAGTATTTTTTTTTTGTGATTTATGAAATTTTTTCTGAAGTTTACTTTGTTTTTTGATTGAAAATATTTCCAAAATATTTTTTGAAGTTTCCATGAGATTACTTTGTTTCTGAAAATTTTGTATTATCGCATTAAATGATTCTTTTTGAAAGCTTGTTAACAAATGGAATAATCAATAGTGAAGAGAACAAACAAATTCTACATCAGAAGAAGTTAAAAAAAAAATGTTAACAATGTTAACTTCATGAATTTTTTGCAAGAAATGAATAACTTGAAAGCTTTCAGAAGCGTATGAGTTGAAATCTGAGATGAAGTAAAGAATGGATCTGAGGGGTTGCAGAAGTAATCGAACCAAGATAAGGAAAGATGCGAGAAGGGAAGAAGCAATCAAACCAAGAGAAGGAGTCGAAATCGATTTTGAATGTGTTTCGATTTTAAATAGGGAGACATGTTGTTTCGATTTTCAGAGAGAAGAAAAAAATGTGTTTCGTTTTGAATAGGGAGACATGTTGTTTTCTTATTTATATAGGCGGTGTGGGAAATAAAGCAGGTGGTGTGAGAGAGTGAAATGGTGTGAGACAATACTTTTGGTGGTGTGAAGTAGTTGTTGCCTTTGGGTTAATATCTATGTAATCTTCCTTTTGGATCTACATAAATTTATCTATTGATTTATGGGAGGTTTGGGTTTGGTTAAACAAGTATGAGAGTAACCTCAATATCAGCAAGGTGTTTAAATGATAACATCCGTGTTGTATTCATATGTTTACATGTTACTTCCCATTTATGAAAACTCAACCTTTAACCCTAGGGATTGTGTTATGTTTGGTGGGTATTTAACCTTCAAGTATGAATTTAACCAATACCTTCAAGTTGTTCGAAAGTCTCCATAGTTAGTTGAAAATAAGAATCGGGCCTTTAACCTTTCAATGCACGAGAGAAAACAATACTCTTATTTTCAACTAACTATGGAGACTTTCGAACAACTTTGTTTACTAGTGGAGTCAACTCTTGTCTTCCTCATATACTGAGATCCAACCCTACTCCAAAACAAACTTAAAAAAATATCTTTGTGAAAATTTGTAGATGAGTTTAAAAATTGGTTTTTCAGAGTTTTGTTTTTTTGTTTAGCAATTTTGGTTGTTTTGATATATATATATTTGGGCATTCAATTTCTAGCAACCTAAAACCAGTTGTCTTATATCAAACATGCCCGTTTTAGGGACCCTACATACACATGACTAAACTGTATACTACTCTACTTTAGTTGAAAATTTGAGAAATTTTGTAAAGTATCATATGTCTTAAAGCTTTAGCTTGTTTTGATTGCACTTTTAAAGATATAGATTAAAACATGATATGGTTGTACATGAATTGTGCTAGTTGTTGATCCGTTTGAGGGGTTATTTACCTTTTTACTCCCATTAACTCATTAGTATTATAGTTTAGGTGCCATTTATTATTAAAATTTAGTCTAGCACCCAATTTAGACATTGACTCGAATGACCCAAACTCTCATTTTTACAAACAAAGTAGCTCCGCATTCAAAAGCAAGTGCAACACAAATGTTCCCACAACTTCCTCTCTTTTTCTCTCTCGTCCACAACCCCAACTGTCGCTAACACCATCACTACTGTTTCTCAATCAGATCACGACTCCACCAACACCACAAGTAGTAGCAACACCACAATTGATTGAAGTTCCATCACTGACACCACCAACTTTCCTCTACCAGTAAGATGGGGATCAAGATCTTGAGTTAGCCTTTTCTTCTTGTCAATCTTGAAAAAGGTACCTTTTTAAGCTCCCAAAGCTGACAAAAACCAACAGTGTAGTAGACATGCCTTCACCAAGAGTGGTTGGAGTAACCCTCCAGCAACTACTTAATACCCATCTCCAGACCCTTGAAGCTCATCAATCACATACAACATACACTACAAAAAAAAACAACCACAATTCAATCCATTTATCAAACCAAAGAAATGGGTATTTTTCCAAATGGAATTTATCACCTTTGCCTGGTACTTCCTGATGATACATAAAAACATTCACACCACTGAGCCGTACACGTGTCAAGATGATCTCGAGGAGCTATGGGCCCCAACATCAGGCCAACACTGATTCGGCCCAAGCAGTTCTAAGCCAGCCCAATTCAGTCTGCTAGACGGACCCAAACTCTTACAACATGCTAGACCCACACGTCTCACAGCTATCCTCAATACCCATAAGTCCTACTAAGACAATTATCTCGAGGATCTGCTTCAGACTGGCAACTACAGTAGCTCTCCACTTCAAACTAGGAAGCAAATACCAGAGTACATTCCACACAGGGAAAATCCCTTCTACGGATTGGTCTTGTATTGGAAACTATCTCCTGCGTATCTAGGAGCACAGGGCTAACATGGAACTTCCCTCCTACAGCATGACTCCTAATTAGAGAAGAGGTTGGTAAGCTAAGGTACGCTACAAATTCCATGTTTTCAACATTACGCCTTCTTCGGATCCTTGTCTGACTTTAGCATCAGAGTGTCATCGGCCACCACAACTGTGGTCCATGGCTCACGTGCGTTACTTGTACAGGTTAGCAGGCCAGCGGGACTTGGTCAAAGTAGGGAGTAGAAAACGACTTCATCAGTTTGGCGCCTTCCGTGGGGACGACAAAGTTCTTAACTATTCATTAGCACCGTCTCCTTACAAAACCCAGAAAGATGGTGACCACTAGGTCACGCAACAACGGAGAACAGGGGGGATACGTCAAAAGCTCTAGCTGGAGCAACATTGTCGCTTTCATCGGATCCGGTCATACACGGGCTGCAAACTCACGCCTCCGTGCCGACGACAGTGACAACAAACCCTCAAATTGATAGGCTGTCATCTCAAATACAACAGATAGCCAAGGCGGTGGAGGCTCTCACGCGACAAAATCCATCACCTGCTAATGGAGACCAGGAGCATCACGAGCCTCCGTCTCCGAAGGATGGCAGGGAGCAAGCACATGAAAGCCAAGCCCCTGCCAGTTCTCATTGGACTAGGGGAGGCTACGCGACTAACGCTGAGCCCGCCGCCAGGATAAAGAGGCTCAGCCCTGGGAACCCCCTCCGCAAGGGGGCGCACGATCCAGAGTACTATACTGCCTTTTCGTCCCGCAATTTGTGGACTGGATCATGAATGAGGCCCTTCCGAAGAAGTTTATTCCTCCAAAGCTCGACTTCTACGACGGAACCACTGATCCTTTCGACCACCTATGCCATTACCAACACGTAATGGCTCTCAAATAAGGATCTAAGTCTGTCATGTGCAAAACCTTTCCCAATAGTCTAAAAAGCTCAACACTGACGTGGTTCCACAGCCTTCCGCCGAAGTCGATCGACTCCTTCAAGACACTGGCAGAGGAGTTCCTGACATGTTTTGTAGGGAGCCAACATTTTTGAAAAGGCCCACACCATATACTCTCTCTAAAGCAAAGGTCCTACGGGACTCTTAGAGAGTATGTCACACGCTTCAATAACGAATTGACTCTCATCGATTAATGTAGCGACAACATGGCCGTAACAGCCTTCACTGCAGGCCTTAAGGAAGTAAAACTCTACGAAGACCTTACCTTAGTGCCCCCTCTGAATATGACAAAGCTTCTCAAGAGTGCTCAGAAGCATATTCTCTTGGAGGAGCTGGGAACCGTGAAAATTGAAATCGAAGGCGATTAAAAGCCCTCATCTCCTAAGGACAATAAAGAGAGAAAGAGACGCGAGGATGAGGACGAAGCAAAAGGAAGCGCAGTAACAGCAGGCCAGAGAAAACATCCAACTATGTTGGATCCAGGGCTGTGACACCCCTCAATGCCCGCCTATCAGACGTACTAAACTCCATGAAGAACTGGAAGGATCTAAAGTGGCCCCCAAAGCAGCGCGAGGACCCCGCTAAGCGTGACAACGACAAGTACTGCGCGTACCACAAGGAGGGCGGCCACGATACCAACGATTACAAAAGTTTGAGGTATGAAGTTTAGTACTGGATCCGTAGAGGCAAACCAAAAAAGTTCTTGAATTCTGAAAAGCGGCCAGAACGAACCGTGGATAGTGAGAGTCAGTTAAAGAAATAGTGAAAGAGACTCCAGGGATAATATATGTCCTTCATGGAGTCGGACCGAATGAAGACCAGTCATACTGGTCTCGCAAGCAGACCTTATTGGAAATACTGACACAACCCGCGAATGAGGAATGGCGCATGTGCCACTCAAGGATTCAGAGCCCCATTCCCACCTTAACCTTTACAGACAAAGACCTCGAAGGAGTCTGAGCGCCACATAACAACGCCCTAGTCATCTCGATCTCCATAGCAAGGTGAGAGGTAAAGAGAGCTCTGGTGGAGACAGGAAGCTCACTCAACGTCCTGTTCTACAACGCATTCCACAGTATGGATCTCAAGAAGGAAAACTTGACGTACCCGCTGATTGGATTCAGCGAAGAGAAGTATTTCTCGATCGGAAAGATAAGGTTGGCGATAGTTGCAGTAGAGCTGCAACTAATAAAAGTCCTATTTTTGGACTTCACGATCGTAAACGCATCGTTAACCTACAACCTTATCTTGTAAATACTATGGCTCCACCAGATGGAGGCAGTAGTCTCCACCCTTCATCAGTGTGTTAAATATAGGGCTGAACAAAAACCGATCAAATCGTTTAAACCGATCGAACTGATCAAAACCGAACCAATTGGTTCAGTTTAGGTTCAGTTCGGTTTCAATTTAAAAAAATTCAAAACCAAAATGGTCGGTTTGGTTTTCGGTTTCTATGTGATTTTAACCAACAAAACCGAACCGATGGAATATATAATAAATAATATATATTGTATGTAAAAACATTATAATATGTTTAAAATAGTCGGTCGATTCGATTTTATTTCAGTTTCATTCCGGTCTAAGTTGATTCGGTTCGGTTTGAAATTTTTGAAATCGACCAAAGTCGGTTCGGTTCACGGTTTAGGTGAAAAACCGAACCGTCGGTTGGGTTTTCAACCCTAGTTAAATACATTGCTAACCACTCAGAATGGACGATACACGAAGACCAACCTACGACACAAGGCTACCATTACACCGCACTGAAACAAATAGAATGCTCTCAGATCTAGCTACATACTACGGGGTAGCCTAAACCAGTGCCATTCCAAGCAGCAGTGGGGGCATCACCTTCAAACAATGCAGGAGCTGTCTGCTCTTCCGCCCAGCAAAATGGAGAGGCCAATGCAAGCGGGAATACATCCCACCGATGTTCCGTTGGTACATAGATTGATCCCTCTACAAGGTTTACTCTTTAGTAACCTCTGAAGCGCCTCCACAGTCCGCTGAACGATCCACAAGGGCAATCCAAATTCACTTCAAGGCCAGGATCAACTCCTCCCGCTCAACAGTTAGTCTGCTTTCAGTTGTTCGTTTCCCTTTCCATAGTTGATGTAGAGTTTTAGTTCTTAAAAACTTATGTGATTTACTATCATTTAAGAAAATAAAGGAAGAATTACAGAAACAAACTCTATTGATTATTGGAAAGGTGTAACAACAAGTGCTCTGAAGTGGATACAAAAGACTACATACTACATAGTACAAGCATTTGAGTATAGTGCGACATGAAGTAAAAGACTCGCTTAGACGATCTAACAACGTAAAGGTGTGTGAAAAAGGACATGCAAGCTATTTCCAAGTGACAGCAAAGACATGCGAACAGACTTCGCTTGACCCCTTCCCAAGATTAGGAACAAAGTGCTAGAGAGGATTGAAAGGACTGAGTGGTCATTTGCTCCGTCAAATCACCCCAGAAAGCGACCATAAAAAAATGTTGTAGACCTTACAACAAGCTACTGATTCCCTTAAGAGACATTCCACCCTCTTACAGGCTTCCTCAAACAGTTTTTGGCCTCCAAAAGGGGGATGGAAGAAGGCAGATGAGGATGGCCACAAGCGGCCACATCGACAAAGTCTCCCTGTGTTGTCAAGCGAGGCCACCTTTCCAATGTGTGATACCAGGAGTGACCGAGAGCTACCTTACTCGGAAGCATTGCACATCGGCTAACAGTTCGATTGGCCATTGGTTAGCAGCGGGGTACACGAACACGGGGGCACAAGTGGCATAGAGTAACACCAAGGCATCTTCTTTGGTAGGAAACTCGTACTACTTCCCCGCAATATGAGAAAAAATTACGAGATCTCAGCAGACCAACTACGTGCCCACCCATAGTAGGTGACCACGCATAACAACAACTATTGTCGTGTATGATCAATACAAATGGCAGAACATTCGGAGATTCCATTGTTGGAAACCTCCCTTTAGCCATTGGAAAACCCAAAGAATTTTCTTCAACCTTTGGAAAAACCAAAACATTTTCTTCAAGCAAGAACATTACAGGAAATGAGCTCTGCGAAAGATAGTGCCTCCAATGATTGGAGAACACCAATATATAGGCGTAATGGCTCACGAAACGGGCCTTCTGCATTAACTGCTAAGCATAGAAGATCGTATGGGAAACGAAGAGGCAACGATTCCGGAGGAAATTGCTCAGACCACGTTCGCTGAATTAATGGTGCTGAACACAACCTCATCAATTCAGGGGGAGTAACCGATACTCAATCGTCATGCAGTTTACACCATACACGTGTTACCGCGTAATTTATGCCATACACGTAGCACAATCGAACAGGAAACCCTAACTCTTCCTTTGCGTGCCCAAAGGCTTGATCCATTTGGCCCACCATTCAAACAGTATTCTGCTACAAGTTAGGCACGAGCGCAAATTAAAAATAGCCTTGACGCACGGACCGTACCTATGGATCGCTGCTTGTTTTAAGGTAATGTTGTCCGCACAGTGTGTGAACTAGCGGACATGGGTTCTCACGCTCTCAAATGGGCGAAACCCCTCTCCAACCGGGCAAGCTTAGTCAGCCTCAGCTGATGACGATGACTTTTGGTATCACCCGACACCTAGTCCGCTTAGCACGAATCTCAATGGTCTAGGAAGTGGGAGTCTAATCTGTGCTATCACGCCTAGTGACGATGACTTTCCAGGGATCATTGCCTCCCTCTGCGGTCAATGATCGCTGAACCCAATCAGGTAAGCGTAGCTGGTGACGATTGGCAACAAAAGTTTCTGATCAAAACCCAGACCTGTAGTCCCCACTGCGCTGGCGTTGATGGTTTGGAAAGTGGACCCTAGTCAATCTCGAACTGATTTCGACAGCTCGCCACGGGACTACTGCTTTTCAGCGTGGCCACTAAATCACCAACCATGGACTTGTAGCCCCCATTGCAAGGGTGTAGATAGTTTAGAAGATGGGAGTCTAGTCAGTCCCAAACTGATTTCGTCGGCTCGCCATTGGACTACTGCTTTTCAGCGTGGTTGCCGAATCACCAACCTTGAACTTGTAGCCCCCATTGCGCGGGTGTAGATAGTCTAAAAGTTAGGAGCCTAGTCAGTCGTGAACTGATTCTGACGGCTCGCCATGGGACCACTACTTTTCAGCGTGGCCGCCGAATCACCATTCCTGGATTTGTAGCTCCCATTGCATGGGTGTAGATAGTTTAGAAGATGCGAGCCTAGTCAGTCCTGAATTGATGCCGATGGCTCGCCATGGGACCACTACTTTTTAGCGTGGCCGTCGAATCACAAACTCTGGACTTGTAGCCTCCATTGCGCGGGTGTAGATAGTCAGAAGGTGGGAGCCTAGTCAGCCGTGAACTGATTCCGACGGCTCGCCATGGGACCACTATTTTTCACCGTGGCCGCCGAATCACCAACCCTGAACTTGTAACTCCCATTGTGCAGGTTTTGATAGTTCAGAAGATGAGATCCTATTCAGTCATGAACTGATTCCGACGGCTCACCATGGGACCACTGCTTTTCAGCGTGGCCATCGAATCACCAACCCTGGACTTGTAGCCCATTGCATTGGTGTAGATAGTCTAGAAGGTGCGAGCCTAGTCAGTCGCGAACTGATTCCGACGGCTCGCCATGGGACCACTGCTTTTCAGCGTGGCCACCGAATCACCAACCCTGGACTTGTAGCCCCCATTGCGTGGGTGTAAATAGTCTAGAAGGTGGGAGCCTAGTCAGCCGCGAACTGATTTTGACGGTTCGCCATGGGACCACTGCTTTTCAGCGTCGCCATTGAATCTCCAACCCTGGACTTGTAGCCCCCATTGCGCAGGTGTAGATAGTTTAGAAGATGGGAGCCTAGTCAGTCCTGAATTGATTTCGTGGGCTCGCCATGGGACCACTATTTTCCAGCGTGGCCACCGAATCACCAACCCTGGACTTGTAGCCCCCATTGCGCGGGTGTAGATAGTCTAGAAGGTGGTAGCCTAGTCACCCGCGAACTGATTCCGATGGCTTGCCACGGGACGACTGCTTTTCTGCGTGACGGTCGAAAACTCCCAAATTTGTAGCTTGTTGCGCACAGGTGTAGGTGAATTGGAAGGTGGGAGCATAGTCAGTCTCGAACTGATCTCGACGGCTTGCCACGAGACCACTGCTTTTTAGCCTGGTTGCCGAACCCTTTTACTCGAACTTGTAGCCCCCACCGCACGGGGCTGGTGTAGATGGTTCGAAAGGTGGGAGACTAGTCAGTCCTTAATTGATGTCGACGACTCGCCACGGGACTACTGCTCTTCAGCGTAGTCACCAAACCTTCACTCCCCGAATCTGTAGCCCACATTGCTTGGGCATAGATTGTTCAAAAGGTTGGAGCCCCAAGCAGCTTGCCACGCGACCATTGCTCTCCTACAGGGACCACAAACATGAATATAGTTAAGTCAGTGTGTTCACGCTCAAACAAACTGACATTCTAATATTAGCAAAGGCCACTCACGCTGATACAAAGATTGTATTGTCACTGCCCAGATAAAAGCTACTTACGCTGCCAACTCGATCTTACGGTGCCTGATTCGACATGAACGCTCTGACTCATATGCTCGGCCATCGCAACTCGCCCATAGCAGCAGTCGCAACTGACCGACCCTTAGCTAACTATTCGCCCTCAAGCAGCTTACCTTGAGGACAAGACACAACTCGGGCAACTCAACCCTTAGCTAACTATTCGCAACATGCCAACCATCGAACATGACTACAAAGCGGTGACCCTGAGTCATTCAAAACGCAAAACAGTCAAGCTCTCTATCGTAGACAGACCAGTCAATGTCCTATTGATTCAACCAGCCTATGCCAAAGCAAGACGACAAGGCAAAATGAAAAACATGCAATAGAGACAACAAGCACGAAATGGGTAAAACTGTTTTCATTAATGGTGAAAACGGAAAGGGGTACAAACACACAAAGTAACTCCTTATCAGGAAAAGGTACAGAATTAGAAAAGCTAAGCCTAGTGGAAGAAGGAGCAGGAGTTGTGTCCACACGCGCCACGGC
Source organism: Berberis vulgaris (assembly GCA_963556465.1). Lineage (NCBI taxonomy): Eukaryota > Viridiplantae > Streptophyta > Magnoliopsida > Ranunculales > Berberidaceae > Berberis > Berberis vulgaris. Next base: position 58,500,133 of record OY747129.1, on the reverse strand, counting down.
CTAGACATCAGGGCCCAAATTGTCTTCCTTGTCCGATGATGAAGAGGTACCAGAAAAGTCTACATACGATATCTTCTTATAACGTCCGAGATCCCACTCCGGATGCTTCTCCTTCATCAGTGCCACGAGCTCCAACCTGCCATGTACAACTCAGCGGAACTCGCATTTGTCTTGTTCCTGAAGAAGCTCCTCCTCACGCACCTTTGCATCAACAAGTTCACGCTCTAATAGCTCCAACTTGCCAATCAGCTCGTCGACCTGAGACTGCTCTTCAAAACACTAAGCTCATGCCACTTCAATTCGAGCTAGTCCTCGGCCTTCCTCGCCTCTCGAGCATAGAATTCCACATCGGATTCTAATTGTTGCTTCTGGGTAGCCTAGTCGGTCTCTTTCGAAGCATTCTCTTCAGCAAGAGACCATAGTTCAGAACTCACCTTAGCCGTAGCTTCCTGTGCAACCTCTCCGTCTTGGCGAGTCCGATCCAACTTCTGTTTGAGTTTATCTTTCTCGAACACTGCCTTAAACAGATCACGCTCAAGGACCTTCAGACGAGCCCCTTGAGTCTCAGCGGCAACGGTTGACTGATCCAGCCTCTTCTCCTCAGCTTGCTTCTGTAGCTGATCAATTTCATAAAGCGCATCAGAATATAGCACTTGCATGTGCAAGAAGACACACTCCAAGGTGTATATCCTTTCACAAGCCACCTCGACTTCCGTCCCAGCAACGATCACGTGGCTCAAGTGAGACATACCCAGCATAAGGTGTTTCAAGGCCTTGTCCATACACCCTTCTAGAGTATCCTCATCGGGTTTTGGAGCGCAATCTATCAGCCAGCTGTGATGCCTGCTTATATGCTTCCTCGAAGCATACTCTACATCCACCTCTTGGTGCCATAACTGTGAACTCATCTTTACCAAGTCCGATGCAACCAAGCTTATCTGCGCATTTGGATGAAGCTTTCCCGGATCAGGAATTACGCCAGCGCCACCCTTCACAGTTGCCACTATCCTCAGGCTTTTCTCCATGGCTTTTCCCTTGTAGAAAACATCCGACTCTTTATTGCGAGACGACTCGACGGGATCCGGAGGGAGAGAAGGAAGTGAATTATTCAAAAGACCCTCCAACACTTCTAGCTGTGGCCTGGAATGAAACGGTGAGCAACGCGAACTACATGAAACTTGGCCTGTGCCACCACGACCACTTTCAGATTGCACGCTAGCGAGACGATCATATTCTACAACCTTAGGCGAATCCTCACAGGAGCCTTCTATCGGAAGAGTCCCATGTGAATCAACACTGGCAAAAGTCGCCATCGCGACCTGCAGCAGACGATCATTCAAAGCTTTGATCTGCGTGTCGCTAAGGTTCTACCTGTCTACAACTCCTGTGAACCCTAGGTAATCTTTCTCCAAACTGGACACATCAGTTTCTGCCCCAAAAGGCATAACAGACTCACGCTATTCTCTCACTATAGCGGGTCGTGCTGAAGGCAACCCAGTTCTGACACAAGACCTCTCCTCACAAAAGAGGCAAGCATTTTAGACGGCTCTTCCATGTCAGACAAAACAAGAACTTTGGCCCCAGCAGCCTTGCTCTTCCATGAAGGGGCCCCATCTTCCAGCTTAAATTGTGATACTCGGTATGGAGTGGGGGGCAACATGTCAGTTGCCCCACAGCCCACTACGAATGAAGTTGGAAACTCTTATGACATCGACTAGGTTTCTCTTTGGCAAGCCGCAGAACGTTTCCATGGTGTTTTGCTCCTTTACGGTAAGAAAAGTAGCGGAAAACATTCCTGCGAAGAAACACAAGCAATGATTAGTCAGCCCGCGATCAAACATATCAAAGTCACGTGAAAGGGTTGAACTTACGAAGCGGCCTGAACTCTCGCTCAAGTGGACGACCCTTGCATCAAAAATACATCGAATCCGTAGGGGTCAAGAAGCAATACTTCTGCTAGAACTTGAAATCATCGGGCAGATTCACAAAGCAAGCCGACGTCGTCATCTTACAGACAACGTTACCCTTCAGTCGAGGAGAAGTCAGCAACTGAATTACTTGCGGAGTCACGCTGATGCCAACCTCCTTAGCACTGATCAGAATCAGGAAGATGATCCTACATCCATTAGGCCCCAAATGGGCCGGAGGAATCCCTAGGAGACCCAAGAATTCCCAGATTACATCCAGAACGGGAAAACGCACTCCATTTTGAAGCATCCTGCGATGCAAACAAATGAACACCGCCGGTGGTGACATTGGCGTTTGGACACCCGTCAGGACATACGCAGGTCCTCAGGGATCCCAAACTTCGTACAAATTTCGTCAAGGCCTGTCTCATACAACAACCTGTCTTCAAAAAACTCCAGGCCTTTGGCTAAGGTTGAGACATTAAGAAGGTTTTGTTGAGCCATGAAGAAGATGAACAATCTTTTTTAATCTGAGCGGTATCTTCAGCAACAGAGAAAGTAGAAGAATCAGACTCTACACTGCGGATGACCTAAATAAATATTGGGTTTCGGCCTATTTTTTGCTGGATCAACCCACGTTCAATTAGTGCAGCACGTGGCTCAAGCAACGATTCAGACTTAATCATCATGAGCGGTGCATCCCTTCAAGATATGACTTAGCAAAACGATGTGACAGCCCACTAACTCAGGGGAAGTAGCTGATGATACATAAAAATGGTCACACCTCTGAGCCGTACACATGTCAAGATGATCTCGAGGAACTATAAGCCCTAGCATCAGCCTAACACTGATCCGGCCCAAGTGGTTCTAAGCCCACCCAATTCAGTTCGCCAGACGGACCCGAACTCTTACAGCATGCTAGGCCCACACGTCTCACAACTATCCTCAATACCCATAAGTCATACTAAGGCAAGTATCTCGAGGATCAGTTTCGGATGGACAACTACAACAGCTCTCTGCTTCCAACTACAAGAGTACATTCCACACAGGGAAACTCCCTTATACGGATTGCTCTTGTATTGGAAACTATCTCCTGTGTATCTAGGAGCACAAGGCTAACATGGAACTTCCCTTTTACAACACGACTCCTAATTAAAGAAGGATCTCCACGAAGATCTCCTTCCTAAACTACGCCCTTGATGGCCTGGTAGAACCAAGACTCCTTGCAATATAAATAAGACATGAGGTTAGTAAGCTAAGGTACGCTACAAATTCCCTGTTTACAACATTATGCCTTCCTCAAATCCTTGTCTGACTTTAGCATCGGAGTACCATCGGCCACCACAATGGTGGTCCGTGGCTCACGTACATTACTTGTGCAGGTCAGCAGGACTAGGTCAAAGCAGGGAGTGGAGAACGACTGCATCACTTCCCATAAATCATAGTGCTTCGAATATAGGTTTAGCTCCTTGGCAATCTTTGCAACATGAAAGGTGATGAGATATCGAACAATCATCCAATCGTAGCTCGATGCCTGGCATGAAACAACCCTAATGGAAGATGGCCTAGACAAACTAGGCCTAAGTCAAGCCCAATTCAGCCTATGAGTCAGGAGATCAAGCCAAATTATACATGCCCAATATGGCAAGAATTTATGAGCTTTACCAAGGGCAGAAAGGCCAGAATTTATACCCTTAGGTTAGAATCAGCCCAATGCCCATTTAGATCATTCATAGTCCAACTAGGAGAAGAACATTGAGCCCTAAAGGGAAACAAATACCTAAAAAGATCAAGTCATGGAAGGGTAAGGACTCTACAAGGACATAACCGGATAGAGAGTGAATTTGAGTAAGATCTAAAGGGAAACAAATACAAAAATAGTACAGTTAGAAATTAACATCTACTTATATTATATAGCAGAACTTGTGAAACATGATTAAGATGAGTTGGTAGCCTTCTCAGTAGCCTAGTCCGATTTAGGACTAAGATTTCTTAAAGTGACTAGGTGTAGTCAGAGCGTATGAAACCTAATTAAGAGGACTTGTCACCCTTCTCAATAGCCTAGTCCGATTAAGAATTAAGATGACTTAAAGTGACTAAGTCTATTAAAAGAGTATGAAGCCTGATTAGATGACTTGTCGCCCTTATCAGTAGTTTAGTCCGATTAAGGATTAAGATGACCTAAAGTGACTAAGTCTAGCAGAGCTTATGTCACGCCTTGATTTCTAAGACACCTAAATGCCTCAAAATTCGAGACGCGACTTCAAAATCCTAAACAAAATTCATAAAGAAAAACATAAAATCCATGCAGACAATTCAATAAAATGGGCTAACTCACCATCCTAAAATACAAGCATCCTCAACTCAACTCTAGTTGCAGCATCACCTGCACCTAGGTAGGGGTACATCTTTTTGGCACAAAACTAGCAAACATGTAAGCACTAGCTGGTATGAGCATACCACAAATATAATAACAGTACTACACAACGATAGGATGCCATGACGATGCTATAAAATATAGTGTATATATCAGTGGTAAACCTACATGCAACTAATGCAAAAGATGCAAGATAAAATGGGAGAAATTCACATCAAGTAAAGATTTTTAATCAACACTCATAATCTAAGTCATCAAACTATTCGTCAATTTGTGAAAATAATCACCTTCATGACTATATACACAGGTTTCTATACTAACATATATCCAACACTCGGAAATAACTCATATCATACTCTAAACCAATGTCATTGGGAACAACTCGTTGTGTTAGGCTAAACCACCCTAAAGCAATTGCTTAGTTTTCCCATCTAAGTGAGCACACCAAATCTCAAAGCATTTATCCCCAAAGAAAATCCATAACATCGACTGTGACATTTCAAAGGAATCATACAACTTGACAATGTGCAACCATTCTTCATCCCGAATGCTCAATTATGATGTAAATATGTATGTGAAATGCGACACTCCAATGTGCTTAACCATTACTCCTTTTACCAACATAAAAATGTCTCGTTTCTCAAGGCTAAGTGCTAATCCCTTTACAAGTTTGGCGTGATTCCTTCTTTTGAAACGGGTATATATGCAAGTGTTCAACAACATTAATATCATCATATCAATATCACAACAATATTGTTTCCTTGGTAGCTTGTCGACCATGTCCATCCGTTGCCCGCCCACCCAAGGTGTTACAATATTAAACAAGTGCTCAACAACACCAACAATACTCTTCCCTTGGTAGCTTGCTGGCCATATCTCCCCCGCTGCTTGTCCACCCAAGGTGTCACAATACTCTCTCCCTTGGTAGCTTGCAGGCTATATCTCCCCCGCTACCCGCCATCCCAAGGTGTCACAATACTCTTCCATTGATAGTTTGTTGGCCATATCTCCCATGCTGCCCGCCCACCCAAGGGTGTTACATCAACATACAATAGGAAAATCGTTGCCATAACTATTCTCAAATACATGCCATGAATGCTTAATTATGCAATCACTCATGTGCTATTTTACATGTGTTATTGTACAACTCAACTAAAAATTTCATGGAATATTATGCAATCTCAGTAAATGCAACAACACAAGAACTAGGCTATTCCAAAATCCTTTATAAAAACTCCAAAGAACCCACAAATTGAAAACCCAAAACAACCCATTTCAAAACAGTTCTACTAAAAATTTAAGAAAACTCCATAACAATTCATTCAAAATTAACCAAATTCAACCACAAATGGAAAGTTCATGAAGATTTCAACATGGAAACTGTAAAACTATCAAAACCAGCAACAATAACATATTGGATCAGTTCACAAACAACTCAAAATTTGTACTAGAACCTGTGGCATTCATAGATCAACACCCAATTCCCTTAATAAACAACATGCAAACAAAATTAAGGGAAGAAGATACAAAATAAGAAATTTTTAAGGCCATACTCACCTGAATCATGCTCCCCCAACACCTCATAACCGCGGATCAAAGCTCACCAGCAAATCACAACTCAAAACCTTCACTGGAGAGCGTTAATCTCCATGTTTTACTCTGATTTGAGCAGGAAATAGAAGGAGGAGGAAGAGGGAATGAAAATAAAGAAAAATGGAGAAGAAATGGAGAGATTTGGTGAAGGAACGGGGGCGAACAACCTGAAATTGTGTCGGAGATGAAGGAGAGCAGCTATGCTGCTCGTGAGGAAGAAGAAGAAAATAAAATCTGTTTTTATAGGTGGGTGGCTATTTGCTCCCACCGGATTTCTAAGGGCACCTGTAAAAAAAACAGAAAAGTTGAAAAAATTCAAAAAATTTTCTAAAAATATTTAAATTCCAAGAAATTTTAAAAATATTGTTTAAATCCAAAAATTATAAAGTTCAGCATATTAAACAAGCGAACAACTACATGTGTTACATCATACACACCTTAAAAGAAATCTCGTCCACTAGATTAAACTCGACATAGACTACTGCAACACAATAAATCTATCTACGAATGTCATACACACCTCAAAATGATGGATGCTATAAACCAACATTTTCTAAAATCTCAAGCAAATAGTCAAAAATAGAACTAAACCACACAATGGAAACATCACACTACCATGACCATCCTATACAACACGCCAAAACTCAAAACATAAATAGGGTGACATCTAAAAACATTAGAATACCATGTGTTTCTAAAAATGCATTACCTCCTAGTAGACTGCAAATGCATATACAAACATGATAATTTATGGTGTAAATTTCACACTATCATGAATATCCTACCAGAGATGCAATATACTGGTACCACAAACCTACACACATAAACTATATCACATCCATCACTAATCTCACACTAACAAGAGTAGCCTAAGCATATCACAACTTATAAGCATCTCAACTACTCATAGACAGAGTAACATGCATGAAACAAACTCAAATCTTATCAGCAATGCCCTAGGCGAGATGCAACATCAAATAAGGTATAACTATGTAGACATCCGAAATATTCCAATATAACCTAAGAAAGTATACACCGAGCTCTAAAACTCATCTACACAACACCTCCAATCTAAGGAAAATAGATCAAACAAAATATCCGTTCACACAACAAAGATAGTCCTTAACTCCACAACCCATTCCACATCCGAGGAAATATTGAACATCCAGCCTCAACGCTAACCAAGGCTTTGATACCAAACTGTCATGGCCCGATTTCTAAGACACGTAAATGCCTCGAAAGCCGATACGTGACTCCAAAACCCCAAAACAATTTTATAAAGAAAAACATAACATCCATGCAGACAATTTAATAAAATGGGCTAACACACCATCCTAAAAGACCAACATCCACAACTCAGCTTCAATTGCAGCACGACCACCAACAACATCACTTGCACCCAGGGAGGGGTACACCCATTTGCCACAAAACAAGTAAACGAGTCAGAACTAGCTGGTATGAGCATACAACAAATACATAACAATACTAAACAACGATAGGATGCCATGATGATGCTATAAAATATAGTGTATATATCAGTGGTAAACCTACATGTAGCTAGTGCATAAGATGTAAGATGAAATGGGAGAAATTCACATCAGGTTGACATTTTCAATCAACACGCCATAATCTAAGTCATCAAATTATTCGTCAATTTGTGAAAATAATCACCTTCATGACTATATACACATGCTTCTGCACTGACATATATACAACACTCGAAAAGAACTCATATCGTACTCTAAACCAATGTCCTTAGGAACAACCAGTTGTGTTAGGCTAAACCACCCTAAGTGAACACACCAAATCTCAAAGCATATATCCCCAAAGAAAATGCATAACATCAACTGAGACATTTCAAATGAAACATACAACTTAACAATGCACCACCATTATTCATCCCGAATGCGCAATTATAATGTAAATATGTATGTGAAATTCAACACTCCAATGTGCTTAACCATTATTCCTTTTACCTACATAGAAATGTCTCATTTTTCAAGGCTAAGTGCTACTCCCTTTACATGTTTTGCGTGATTCCTTATTTTGAAACGAGTATTTATGCAAAGTGTTCAACAACATTAATATCATAATTTCAATATCACAATAATAATGTTTTGTTGGTAGCTTACTGGCCATATCCTCCTCGCCGCCTGCCCACCCAAAACGTTACAATATCAAACAAGTGCTCAATAACACCAACAACACTCTTCCTTTGGTAGCTCATCGGCCATATCTCCCCCGCTGCCCTCCCACCCAAGGCGTCATAATACTCTCTAATTGATAGCTTGCTGGCCATATCTCCCTTGCTGCCCACCCACCCAATGTGTCACAATACTCTCTCATTGGTAGTTTGCCGGCCATATCTCCCCCGCTTCTTGCCTTCCCAAGGGAGTTACATCAACATACAACAAGAAAATCATTGCCATAATTATTCTCAAATACATGCCATGAATGCTTAATTATGAAGTCACTCATGTGCTATTTTACATGTGTTATTATACAGCTCAGCACAAAAATTCATGGAATATTATGTAATCTCATCAAACATGCAACATCTCAAGAACTAGGCTATTCCAAAATCCATAATAAATACTCCAAAGAACCCACAAAATTGAAACCCAAAACAATCCAATTCAAAACAATTCTACTAAAAATTTAAAAAACTTCATCACAGTTCATTCAAAATGAACCAAATTCAACCACAAATGGAAAGTTCATGAAGATTTCAACATGGAAACTCTAAAACACTCAAAGCCAACAACAAAAACACATTGAATCACTGATTAATTCACAAAAAAATTAGATTTTGTACTAGAACATGTTGCATGTCATAGATCAACACCCAATACACTTAATTAACAACATGCAAACAAAAGTAAGGGAAGAGATACAAAATCAAAACTTTATAATGCAATACTATCCTGATCAAGCTCCTGCAACACCACGGAACCGCTGATCAAAGATCACTCGCAAATCACAACTCAAAACCGTCAATGGTGAGCCTCAATATCCATGTTTTACTCTAATTTTGAGTAAGAAATCGAAGGAGGAGGAGGAGGGAATGAAAATGAAGAAAAAATGGGGAGATTTGGTGGAGGAACGATGGCGAATGGCCTGAAATTTGGTCAGAGGTGAAGGAGAGCAGCTCTGCTGCTCGTGAGAAAGAAGAAAAAGAAAACTTGTTTTTATAGGTTGGTGGCTATTTGCCCCTACTGGATTTCAAAGGGCACTCGCCCAAAAAATCCAGACAAAATTTAAAAAAATTCTTAAAATCATTTAAATTCCAAGAACTTTTAAAATATTGTTTTAATCCAAAAAATCTAAAATTAAGCAATTCAAACAACCGAAAAACTACGGGTTACAACTTATGAAGCCCGATTAAGATGACTTGTCACCTTTCTCAGTAGCCTAGTTTGATTAAGGATTTAGATGGCTGAAATTGACTAAGTCTAGTCAAAACTTATGACTTCTTATCAAGATGACTTCGAACGTCCTAGTCCTAATGAGGATCAAGATGGCCTAAACTGTTTAAGTCTAGTTAGAAATTATGAGTTCTGATCAAGATGGCTTCCATGCAGCCTAGTCCGAATAAGGATCAGTATGGCCTAAATTGTCTAAGTCTAGTCAGAACTTTTGAGTTCTAATCAAGATGTCTTCCATGCAGCTAGTTCGATTAAGGATTAAAATGGCCTAAATTGTCTAAGTCTAGTCAGAACTTAATAGTTTTGATTAAAATGATTTATCAACCTACACAACCTAGTCAGAATAGAAACAAAGATTTACTTAAATTTGGCGTTTTAAGATTCAAGCAAGTACACAGATATAAACGCAAGTATAAGAAAGGAAACACAAGTTTTATTGATAAAACAAGGGCTTATACATAGTAAGCTCTGTTCAAGGAGCAGGACCGAACTCAACTGGGGCAGTGGGTACAAGTTCAAAAGGAGACGAAGCAGCCCGGGAAGAGTCTGGAGAGAGCCTTGAACCAACAAAAATAGACTTTGAGACACCTAAAGCAACATTAGGACCATCCAAAAAATGGAAAAAAATGAGGGGTTCATTCGCCTCCTTGAAATACACATAGGTGCCATGTAAGCAAAGATGTCCCAGTCTTCTTGCTCCTGCTCTATCATATCAAGTAGCTCATGTATCCCTTCAACAACTTAGTTGAATTGGACAGTCTTCGTAGCCTCAAGGAGTTCATTCTCTTGGGCTTCCCATTGTGCCTTTTAGATGGTCAACTCCTCTTTGGCCCGAGCCAATCCTTTTTTGCAATCTGCCTGCCTATGGGCAACATTGTTACCTAATCCGCTCGAACTCCGGCTATTCTATCAAGACACCCAACTCCTAGTTGGAGAAGAACAAATGCACCTCAACCTTCTCACGAAGATCGGTTTGATAAGCAGCTTTGGCTTATGCCTCTCCCACAACCTTCTGAGTGTCAACAATGGTCTCCTAAGCAGAATCCAACTCACCAGCCATTGCAATTTTCTTAGCAATTGTCTTGTCTAAGCTTTCCTATGCCTCTTTCACCTGAGCCTCCTGACTAGACTGGGCAGCCAACTGCCTTTTTCAGATCATCTACCTCAAAGAGAGCATATGATAACTTTAATTGCTACTCAGCGAACACCCCCTCTAAGGCGTAAACTTCATTTCAAGCAGCCTCCACCTCAGTCCCCACTATCCGGCATAGTTCAGGTGGGTCATTCCATAGTAAAAAAATGCAAGCAAGAGTTATTAACACAAAGAAGAACAACAATCAGAACATAAGTCAAAACTGAAAGGCATGTTGCTGACTTACCAACATCAAGTACTTCTCTATCTGATCTAGGTGATCCCTCAACTGTTCTTTCCTGCAATGGTGCATGATTGGCCAGCTAATGGATCAGTCCTTAATATGCTGACGGGAGCCCTTTTCTATAGTCCACCTCATGATGCCAAACATGCTTACATCAGTACCAATGTGAAGAGCTCCTGGAACAATAAGACTAGCCCAAGCGTCAGAGCACAAAACGTTGGGTAAGGAATCAAAGTTGCCTCTCTTCCTACAATGTCAGAAGAAGGAGAAAACTCAACAACTCCCTTCCTCTTGTCCGCAGCAGCATGAAGAGGATTTAGGAAAGGCAGGTTCTACATATAAGGGAGGAAAGAAGGATTTAGGTAGCCAATCAGTCCACTGATCGACCGCCCTTGAAAGTGGGGCCCTCGAACTCTGCCCTCATTCACCAGCCTCAATAGTAGGATCCACTGATGGATCATATGTGATGTCCTCTAAATCAGGATGCTCTGCTACAGGCTTGGCAGATAACTTCAATGAAAGCTGGATGAGCCTATTTAACTCAATCACAACCTCCTCCTCACTAATTTTACTGGGTCATCAATCCCTGCAATTTGTGAAAACTTCTCTTCTAGGGAGATCAGCGGAGAACGAGGAACAAGGTTGGCAAAGGACCTTAATGCCAGCTAGAGAAGCCTGTTTGACTCGGTCGTAGCCTTTCATTTACTTGTTCTACTGGGGTCATCAATCTCAGCGAACTTCAAATGCGCTTTTTATAGGGAGGTTAGCGAAATCCGGAGAAACTAGCCTCTCTAAAGCCTTCATTTTCTAAGGGTCTTGAACCCTGAAGACAAGCCTCCAAAAGTAGTTAGAGTCTGCTCCAAACCATCGGCCTTGGCAGGCCATTCTGCCTGATGTCTTCCTAATGGGGACATCCAGAACAACCCTCACTGGCAACTTGAGGAACTGAGCCTTCGTCTGCTCCTTTCCAGGGGTGAAAGTAAGAGGAGGCAAGTATTTGATTACAAACAAACGATAAGTCAATCAATAGTTCAAGGTATATTATAAGATTAAAAGGAAGAAAAAGAATTAAACTTACTCGGTTTCCTAAAGGTGCGAAAGACGGTCCGGTTTTCAAACGAGAAGTACCCAAAACTCGTAGAAGCAAAGAAGTAGTATTTTTGCCAGTTCTTGAAGTCGTTTGGGTGTTCCTTAAAGCAAGCAGGTTTCCTCAAGGCGAAAATCCCATTGGGATTCATCCTAATGGAAGTCAACAAGTGGAACACTTTCGTTGACAAATAGAGCCCAAACTACTTCACCTTGACTAGAGTCGCAATCATGGTCCTCCACACATTTAGTTCCAATTGAGCTGAAGGGATGCCATGGTATCGAAAATGAAGATGGCGTCAGGAATCAGAAATTGAGGCTAACCTTGAGCATGACCTTGTATAGGCAGACAAAACCTTTCCTCGACTGAGTAGGAAAATAGCCTGGTCCCAAAATTACGAGTTCCAGATCCGTAGGGATTTGTTTCTTTTGATGGAGTTCAACTAAGTCCATTTCAGTTATCAACGACTCTTTGAATAACTCAAGGCAGGAGGCCAATTGATCATCGGGAAAAAAATCCCTTAACATATATGATTAGAAAGAGATGGAAATTGTTCTGGATTCAAGTTGAAAGTTTGAAGACATTATACAACAGAGAGCTCAGGAAATTTTGGGGATGTGAAGAGACCAAATTCCACGAAATAAACTTATATAGGCTTGGTGTGTGGAAGAAGAAACCACCCAACGCTCGTGCTATCACTAAATGTTGCACATAACCCTAAGAATTGTCAAAGAAAGCCATCATGGTGTAGCACAGACCCTCCACATATGGCAAGTTAGTGGGCTTGTAGGTATATTTACTAACTAGGGGGAGTAACTGATGAGACATCAAACAATCATCCAATCACAACTAGACACATGTGGCATGAACCAACCGATGGCTCGAATGGACCAGTCCTCAGTCAGGCCCATACCAGGTCCCAGTCAAGCCCAACTAATTCTATGAGTCAGAAGATCAAACCCAGATTATATAAGCACAATATGGCAGGAATCTAAAAGCTTGACCCAGAACAGAAGGTAAGAACGCAGACCCTTGAGATAAAATAAGCCAAGGCCCATTTAGACCATTCCTAGTTCAACTAGGACAAGGACATTGATTCCTAAAAGGAAACATATACCAAAGAAGATAAAGTCATGGAACCCTACAAGGAACTTGATAGAGGGAGAACCTGAATAAGATTTTCTCCTTTTATTGTGCAATCGAAGGTAAAGTCAATGAAGGAGATAAATTTTCTCATTATATAAGGTGAACAATAGGAAAAACGAAGGTATCCAACTCTAATTTTAACAAGCCAAATTCCACTTTCTTGTTCAGAGCCTGACATTTTTTTTTTTTTTTTTTTATCATTGGAATGCCTTTGGCCACCCACACGTTGGTCCTTGGTTCATCGCTATTCATTTTGTAGGTCAAAGCCAAGGGGGACAAATTTGAGCGCATCAAAAGGGTTGAACCGAGTTTGTAATGGCGATATCAGGTGGAACAAGGGAGACAACTTCAACTTTCCTCAATGTGTTCGTTGATGGTGAACTCATTGACGCCTTGATCACAAAGGGCTTGTGATGATTTGGATTGATATTGTCGCTGCAATGAAACTAAAAAGAAGAAGATAGAGATGAAGCTGGAGATGAAATGATTTGGGTCCATCGTCAAATGGATACTCTGCAAATAGAGCATTCCCCTTGGATTTGGTCTTTCTATGTAAGGTTTTGGTCATTAGCTCTCCATAATATTGGTAAGAGGGAAATATTATTCTGAATTATTAAATGACATGACAGTGTTATTGAAGTTCTATTATGTAGTCGAGCCTTTTTAACACTACCCACAAAATTAATTTTAACCATGGAATTTGTTGAACTTGTGGTGAAATTGTTGTTATATTAATTTTTGGGGTAGCGTTAAAAAGGGAAGCTATGGGATGCCAAAAATTTATTACTTGTCACACAATTTTATTTACATCGGGGATACATCACAACTTTAGCCGAAAATGAACAAGAAAAACTACCCCTATCTAAAACGCCTAATATAAGCACTATGGGTCTAATCCAGCCATAACAAGGCTTTTGGATACCTTGGAAGTGAAGTTTAATCGAAGAGCCTGTTTTGTTTTTCTATTTGTGCACTATTGGTTTATATATGCATCACCTACAGTGTTGGCTTCACGGTATACATGAACTACCACACATTGTAGTTTTTTTTACTGATACTTGTGATATTCAACCAAATGGATATTAAATTTCATGAGATCTTATAAGATTCAAAAAACCATTGCCTTACAAACAATGAATCTGTTTGCATCACCACCTTTCCAAGCCGAGCTTCAACACAAATAATCAAACCTTTTAAAAAAGCCAAAGATTCAACTCTATTGTTCAACCCATTGCTAAAATAGACTTGCATGGCCATAATGCAACACCCTTCATCATTTCAAATCACTACCCCTCCAGTCGAGATATTATCTTTAGAAATTCATTTGTGTTCACAGTTAATAAGCACCAAAACATCGATTTTTACACCCTTAAATATACAATTGTTAAGTCCAATTATCCAATAAAATTATCTCATTACGTGTATTTTGTGCATTTTGTGGGAATTCAAGTACAAATCTCAAATAATGCATAAAATGACACAATAAGGCTAAATTCAACAACTAGAAGGCCCAGTAGGAGTTCAAATGCATTCATAAGGATTAAAAATTTTCAATCCCAAGACCCATGAAGTAAAGCCCACAAAGCATCACCAACTATGAATCTCGAGAAAATCAACATGAAGATTTTGACATCCAAATGACCGACTTTATCATAAAAAGAATCTCTACATGACATGTTTCCTTATTCAACTCCAACACAATTCCTTGTTTCAGTCAACCATGTTTTCATGTTTTATTCAACCATGTTTCCATGTTTTATTCAACCATGTTTCCATGTTTATTGTTTAACTCAAACCATGTTTCCTTGTTTCACTCAACCATGTTTCCTTATTTCACTCAAAACCTTTTTACTTATAAAAACCCCATACATGGAGTTCATAAAGAATAGTTTTTCTTAGATATTTTTTTTTTATTGTAGTTCTTGGCTTTAGATTTTTGCTTGGTAGAGAAGTGCATGTACTAGTTTCCAACAATTTAATTTTTCCATTGAAGAAGTAAGTTTTATCTTTGTTTCTCTTTCTCAATTGTTTATCTTTCTCATTTAACTTTTAGTTTATTCTCATTATTCATGGAGAGCTAATCTCCCCTCTCAAGGGGAAGAGATTGAGCCCCATGAAGATATAATGATAGTTAGATTATGTTTCATTTAGGAAGTAAAGTAGAACAATGAATAGTAAGAAGTACTTTGAAAGAATGCTTCATTTGTTAAATGGATAATGATTTGATTCCAAAGAATAAATTATTTCCATGTCTTTTAGGATTTTTATGATGAAAAACATAATCGAAATCCAATGATGTTTTAGAAATAAAACAATGGATTCGGTTAAAATTTGAGGAAAATGAAAAGACTTTTACTTCTTTAATCCCACAACTCAAGTCATTTATGAGAAATTGAAATTACATTGTACAATCATTATGTTTGAATGAGGTGATTCTCATACCCTTGAGATTTCTCTATATTCATTTTTGTTACAAGTTAGTATTTTGTTTTAGAATCATATCATCTCTCAACATCTCACCATACATTATTTTGCTTTTCTCTTTATTTTTTAAATTAAAATTCAAATATTATCTTCTAATCCAAGTGAAGTAGTCGATGACCCCTAATTCCACTATGCATTGTTGAAGTGTATTGTAAGTTGAAGGAAAAAATAAACAAAAAAATATATATTTCTTTGATTAATGTCGAAAATCATGCAACCACATTAATGTCGAATTTTGGCATCAATCAAATGGCGCCGCTGCACATCACTTGGTGAAGGAAGACATTCTTGACGATACAACTTTGGAGGCAACAGAGAATATTTATAATTTCTTTATTTTTCTTCCTTTTCTATAGTTTTTCTCATCTTTATGCATTTTTTTTGGTAATTTTCAGCATATAACGGAAACAACACAACGGCAGACGGCTCAAACAATGTTCGTTTAACGTGAAAATTTTACAACGAATTCCATGACACTCTCCTGAATTGTTGATTTTTTTGAGGTTTTGTTCTTGTTGAACAAATTCGTTTGGAAAAGTGGGTGATTAAGTTGCGAAATTGCTTAAGACTTGCTTGAAGACCTTTTTTTTGTTGCTTCTATTGAGGAAGAAAGATTATTCTTTAATGTAATTTTTTTATATGCCTCGAATGGTCGAGTGCAACTTGTAATAGTTAGGAATTATTTTAGCATTAAATTGATTGTTAGTTTTAGGTTAGAATTAATTCACTTTAAAAAAACAAAAACAAAAACAAAACAAAAATAAATTATGACTTTTTGACCAAGACCATTAAACACCTTTCCATCTGTCTATAATTGATTAATTGTGTGTTTATTTATTTAGATAGCAATCGAAGTCAGAAATAAAAAATAAAAAAATAATTTGTTCTTTGAAAAGGGCAATTTTTTTTTTGTAGTGGACAACCAGTGGTATTGTGAGTGAGATGGCAATTGCATGAAGCTAGGAGGAGTAACTCTCAAATAACACTTTTCTCTACTCCCACGGTGGAGACCTTGTGCCCGAGCTCACAAGTTAGTATCTCTTTCAAACACATTGTTTTAGTGGCTTGGGTGCTGAGTGAAAAACGATTAAACATTGCTTGGTGTTTGTTTATGTTTCTGCATCTTAACGAACTGCATGGTTGACTACGTTTATAAACTACCATAAACAAAGAGGGTAGACCTAGCTTTGTATTTGAAACTGGTGGGATTTCATCACCCACCTCATCACTCCAGCTGTGTGAAACCAAGGCACATAATAAAATAAACTAAGATTACAGTTAACTAGAATAGTGTTCATAGGACAACTAAGACAAAGGTTATTCTGCTGAATTTTGTGTTGACTAAATCTAAATGTGATGATAGGTTTAATCATTCAATGAACTCCGGGATGCCGCTGTCACATGGGTAACTCACCCGGTACGCCGAGTCACTAGTAAGCTATAGAGCGCAGAAAGACGTGGTGTAACTAACAGTTTTGGCTAGGAACACACACCCTAAGTACGTATTTGATACGCATCGTTCTCATATCAATCGGTCTACAGAGCGGTAGCACAGGTACAATTCTTAATTAGACCATGTGATCTCCTGTCACTTGTGCAATAATCTGGATTCTTGCAAGTGTAACTCTGACATCTTGATTTTGGACTTTGTACTATTGGATACAAACTTTTAGGATTATCTGTTAGCACCCTATCTAATCAGGCAATAATAGATAACAGCGTAACGCCCGCTGGTTTCAATCAATCTTGTCCCTTACAATTAACAAGATAAAATCCCATTAAAACGTTGTTTGCTTAGATTTAGCATTTGTTTGGTTTAGAAGTGATTGTTGTTTGTGTATGTCTTCTTAGAAATTTTTTATGGATACTTGATATTGTGTTTTGTCACTGTCATCTTTTCATCTCATTTTTTTTCCTTTTATGAAAGTTTGGGAATGACCCAATAAACGCTTGGTTCGTACCCAAAATTTTTCTAGCCACCCTAATCCACTCTTTGCCTCTTCACCACCGCCAACTCTTGGTTCGTACCCAATCCGTTTATACATTCATTCATTCATAAAAATAAAAATAAAAAATTAATAATACCGCCATTGCCTGTTTGGGGGTGATGTATTTTTAAGAATACATCACCCTCACCAACTCACTCTTTTTCATTGTAGGGATGTACAGATGTTCAACAAATCACTTGTGGTAATAAGTTGAAAATTTTATTTCTTACTTTTCATTTCATTTGTTTAACACTGGGGACAGTGTTCTATTTGTTTGGTGGTGGGGAGATTCATCAAAATTCATACATCTTTTGAAAATATTTTTCTAAATAAATTAATAAATAAATAAATAAAAACAAAAAAGGTGTGGTATCCTAGCTATGATGAGATTGGATTGTTTGATTCATTATATTTAGGCAAAGAGATGTTGGGAGTTTATTACTAGAGTAAACATTGTATTTGAGCATTCAGGAACAAATATTTTTTTGCACAAGGACCACAGATGTAGTTTGGAATACAGAACTAAGTAAATTCAAAGAATCTAGAGGAATAATAGTGGAGACTTTAACCTTGTGAGCTATCAGACTTTTCATTTTATTCAGAGAGTTTTTACACAACTCCGAGTCATATCATCATCATCATCAAAGCCCATTCTCGATATTTACGAGGTCGGCTACATGGATTTTGGTTCTCCAAGCAATGCGGTCTTCCCACATATCCTCGCCTAATCCAAGCTCAATGATATCTTCATTCACCGCCTTCATCCAAGTTTCAATGGTCCTCCCCTCCGTCTACACCCTCCATTAACTTGCCAATCTAGACATTTTCTAATTGGCGCCGTGCTTGGTCTCCTTCCCACATGACCAAAACAAGTTAAACGTCTTTATCTAATTTTGTCCTCTATGGGCGCTACACCTAAGTATCTCCTAATTCTTTCATTTCTAATTTTATTGGACATTAACTCCGAGTCATATGATGACTTAAAATTTTATTGGACATTAACTTGTTGTGAAGTCTCATTATTCTTCTTTTTGGTTGATCACTGGTGATGACATCTTTTTCGAGTTAAGATAAACGTAGGTCTTGTTGTCTATTTGAGACTTATAACCATTACCAAACCATAGAAGGTAAATTAGGCATCTCTTGTCCATCCGAACCTTCTCAAAACCATCTTGCTAAACATTTCATCCAATACCAACGTGAGCCTTTGTCTTGGGTTATTATATATATATATATATATATATATATATAACCCCATTTTCCCATTTTTGTTTATGAAAAATGTTAGGAAGTTGTATGAAGAAAAAGGGGAGTGCAAAGTGAAAATCCAAAGTCCAAGGTATTTCAGAGAAGAAAAAAGAAGTTGTGAAAAAAAAGGTTTTGAAAAAGGAAACAAATAAAAAAGAGGGTTGTGAAAAAAAGAAAAATAAAAGGTAGTGATTGATGCGTTCCTTATTAAGCTATTTGAAGACCCCACCTTTTTAGAAACATCTCTTTACTTACCATCTACCCCACTCTTCCTCATAAAAAAATCAAGCCAAAATCATTTTTATTTTAGAGAAGTCCTAATTAACCCTATGGTAAGGTATGGTAAGAAGTGGATAGTAGATGAGAAAAAGTTATGGTGGGTAACTCAACATTCTTGCTAGTGAGCAACATTTCTTCCATCAGACTATTATTCTCTTTCATGTCCTTTTATTCTTATGAGCATGTGAGAAGTTTGAATTTTTGCATTTCCTTTTTTCCTCACATGCAAGAGAGAAAATAATTTACCCAAACTCAGAGTGATCATTTAAGAAAGATTAACAGCTGAGTTTTGAAATCAAAACGGCTATTCCAAAGGTGGATTAGGATGTACGTTACATTAACACAAAAAGTTGCATTTGTTGGTTATTCACACACACACCTTGTTCCAAAGATGTTCACTTGTAATGTGCATTTTAGTAACTACTTACATATGTCTCTTGTCTTCTACGTGGTTGAATAACAAGGATATTCTCTGAGAAAAATAGGGCACACATCAATTTTGTTTCAAATAAAAGAAAATAAAAATGTTTGTGTGTGTCATCCTGGATAACCCTTAGCAGGCTAAAACTCCTCATTTAGTGTCATGTTAGAGGTTCAAGGCGTTATTGCATATTATAAATACAATCGAGTGATACTAGCGAAAATGGCATCAATTTCTTTGAGAAGTTGAGGACGAATAAAAATATTTTGTGTTGTGTTCTTATCTTTCTTTTCGCTGTTCTTTGCTAGATGACTAGCAAAAGGTTGTTTAGGGGCGGTGTGATAAGCACCCAAAACATTCATTTTTACACCCCTAAATATACAATTGTTAAGTCCAATTACCCGATAAAAATATCTCATTACGTGTATTTTGTGCCTTTTGTAGAAATTCAAACACAAATCTCAAATCATGCATAAAGTGGCACAATAAGGCTAAATTCAACAACTAGAAGGCCCAGTAGGAGTTCAAATGCATTCATAAGGATTAAAGAATTTCAATCCCAAGACCCATGAAGTCAAACCCAAAAAGCATCAACAACTACTGATTTTGAGAAAATCAACATGAAGATTTAGACATCCATATGGCAACCTTTATCATAAAAAATTTCTACAAGTCATGTTTCCTTATTCAACTCCAACACCATTCTTTGTTTCACTCAACCATGTTTTCATGTTTCTTTGTTTAAATCAAACCATGTTTCCTTGTTTCACTCAACCATGTTTCCTTGTTTCACTCAACCATGTTTCCTTATTTCATTCCAAACCTTTTTACCTATAAAAACCCCATACATGGAGTTCATAAAGGATAGTTTTTCTTAGAGAGTTTTTTTTATTGTAGTTCTTGACTTAGATTTTTGCTTGGTAGAGAAGTGCATGTACTACTTTCCAACATTTTAATTTTTTCATTGAAGAAGTAAGTTCTATCTTTGTTTCTCTTTCTCAATTGTTTATCTTTCTCCTTTAACTTTTAGTTTATTCTCATTATTTATGGAGAGTTAATATCCCCTCTCAAGGGTAAGAGATTGAGCCCCATGAAAATATAATGATAGTTAGATTATGTTTCATTTAGAAAATAAAGTAGAACAATGAATTGTAAGAAGTACTTCGAAAAAAGGCTTCATTTGTTAATGGATAATAATTTTGGTTTGAAAGAATAAATTATTTCCATGTCTTTTAAGATTTTTCCGATGAAAAACATATTTGAAATCCAATGACGTTTTAGAAATAAAACAATGGATTTGGTTAAAGTTTGATGAAAATGAAAAGTGTTTTACTTCTTTAATCCCACAACTCAAGTCATGTATGTTGAGAAATCATGTGATTTGAGTATTTTGGGAGAAATTGGAATTACATTGTACAATCATTATGTTTGAGTGGGGTGATTCTCATACCCTTGAGATTTCTCTATATTCATTTTTGTTACAAGTTATTATTTTGTTTTAGAATCATATCATCTCTCAACATCTCCCCATCCATTATTTTGGTCTTCTCTTTATTCTTTAAATTAAAATTCAAATATTATCTTCTAATCCATGTGAAGTAGTCGATAACCCCTACTTCCACTATGCATTTATGAAGTGTATTGTAGGTTGAAGAAAGAAATAAAAAAAAGATAAATATTTCTTTAATTGATGTCGAAAATCATGCAATGACATTAATGTCAGTTTTTTGCATCAATCAACCACCACCCACTCTACTAGTGGGGATTTCAATACACAACCAAATTCAATTTCAATTTGAAGGAAAAAAACCTTGAGACTTAGTGAGCCAATCACTCCATCTTGATCAATGGAAATCGCTTTAGGCACAAAGATATTCAAATTGAGTTTTAGCCAATATTTGACTTTAATGATAATGAAATTAGAACTCCACATTCTCTGTTCGTACAGTCGATTATATCTTTGAAGCCAAATTTCCCACAAGACGAACATGGGAGTCAGGTTATAAGGAACTCCAAGATGAGTTCCAGCTGCATCTTATTTGAACCATACCTGCTACAAGGTGTATACTTTGGTTGGGTAACGCAAATGAAGTCCAAACAATAAATCAAAATGATGTCATACCCTCTACGCCAAATCACTCTCAATGAATAGAAGTTTAGCAGATTCAAAGTATGGGATCTCACAACATCTACACTTTAAAGCTAACTTAAAACCAATGCAAACCATATTTTCTTCTATTAGAAACATCCTTCTAACCAATTTCCATACGCGGACAAAGATTTATAAAGGTAATAGCGGATGGCAAATGCTATCAAAATTTTTTCAGACTCTTTGGGGTGACATAGCAGCTCTTTAGCGACCTTAACAGTAAAACAACCATCCAAACACACATTTCTCCACCGTTTGAACTGTACCTAAAACAACGGTTGAAGTCCGCAATTGCTTATTCACTTGTGCCATCCTCCAACTATTCAAAATTATTGATGGTCATGGCTGCATGAGTTGGCCAATTACCACTAATCTATTCTTTGTATGTACATATCGTATCCAATCCAATTTTCAAAGAAGAAATTAATATTCGAATCATTAGCGACCATCTATGTGGAATTATTAAGGAAAAGAATACGCAAACTTTGTTGAGGTCCAGCCCATTAGGGTGGATCCAATTTTGGTAATTAATCAAACATAATTTCAAGTTTGGTTGAATAAGGAAAAAAGTTTTCAATAAGAAACGAAAACAGAGTTTTTTTTTAAATATGGAATGAGTTGGCAGTTGGTTAATTAAATAGAAACAAAGTTCTATTTGAAGCGGTGTTGGGCGGCTGCAAACAAGTATAAATAGGTGCATAAAAGAGAGTTTTATTCATAGTGTTTTCAGTGAAGCTGCTGCGTGAATAAGCAATAGAGAACATAGTATTCTCTTTGGTGTTTGGTGCGGCTGTGTGCGCGTGGACGGTGACTTTGTGTCTGATTCTTTGGGCGCGATTTTGTGCTACAAAGTGTGACATGTGGCTGCGATATCGACTTAGTTTTGTCGATTGATTTGGTAGAAGAAGTTGAAGGAGCTTTTGGGTTAATTTGTTGTGAGGTAACCCGTGTTATTTAGTCCTTGTATTACTCAAGCTTTGGGCAAAAAAGCTTGAGAAGTTATTGTACTTCTTCTTATTTGATTAGTGAATTCTCTTGAATTTGCCCCATGGTCTTTCCCTTCACATTGAAGGGTTTTCCACATAAATCTTGTTGTCTCGTTTATTATTGATTTAGATTATTTCTTTGGTATTTGTTTTATTGGTATTTGTCCCAACAAAGTGGTATCAGAGCAATTGTTGGGAGATTGTCAATTAAGAGAGTTGACATGGAGAATAACAACAATACAAGGATATTACCCTTAATGGCTCAAACTATGTTATTTGAAAAGCCAAGATGGAAGAAATATTATACTGTAAGGATTTGTACCCTTCAATTGAGGGAGATGCAGCTAAACCCAAGGATATGTAAGAAGAAGAGTGGAAGAAATTAAACAGAAAGGCTATTGGTCACATCAGGCAATGGTTAGACGATTCGGTATTTCATTATGTGTCAGCTGAGACGTCTGCACATGCTCTTTGGACCAAACTCTAGAATTTATATGAAAGAAAAATCGCAACAAACAAAGCCTTCTTGATCAGGAAGTTAGTGAACTTGAAATTCAAGGAAGGTAGTTCTATTGTTGAGCACTTGAATGAGGTGCAAAGTGTGGTGAATCAGTTGTCCAACATGAAGATAGTGTTAGATGATGAAATGTAAGCACTATTACTTCTTAGCACATTACCAGATAGTTGGGAAACATTGGTGGTATCGGTTAGTAATTCGGCACCGAATGGACAACTTACCATGGAGTTGGTTACCAGTAGTTTATTTAATGAAGAGACTAGAAGGAAGTCTGTCGGTATTGATCATTTCCAAGCACTTGTGACTGAAAACAGGGGGAGAGAAAAATATAAGAAATATCATGGTTATGATAAGAACCGTGATAAGTCAAGAGGGAGATCAAAGTCAAGAGATAGAAGTTTTAAGTGTCATTATTGCGGTAAACCAGGCCATTTCAGAAAACAATGTTATAGTTACAAAAGAGATTTGAAATAGAGAAAAGTGAAGAATGGTGATAGTAAAGAAGCTACAACTGCCGTTACTGATGAACCCGTGGCTCTTTTGTATGGCGAAGGTGAATGTTTACATTTTGCAAATGAAGGAAGCGAATGGATTATTGACACTGATGCATCTTATCATGCAACCCCAAGGAAAGACTATTTCACTACTTATAGAGCAGGAGATTTTGGTAGTGTGAAGATAGGAAACACTAACAACTCTAAAATAGTGGGAATAGGTGATGTGTGTGTCCAGACTAATACGGGGTGCACGTTGACTTTGAAAGATGTACGTCATGTTCCTGATCTTCGTTTGAACCTGGTTTCTGGATTTGTTTTGGATAAACAAGGGTATATTAATTATTTTGGTAATGGTGCATGGAAGCTTACCAAAGGTTTACTTGTTGTGGCAAAGGGTAAGGCGTGTTGCACACTATACAAGACTTAGGTAAAATTGTGCAAGACTGATTTGAATGCAACTGAAGATGGTTCTTCTACAAACTTGTGGCATAGGCGACTTGCACACATCAGTGAGAAAGGTATGCAACTCTTAGAAAAGAAGAAATTAATTCCCTCCTTGAAAGGTACTCCTCTTAACCCCTGTGATTATTGTTTATTTGGTAAACATCATAGAGTTGCATTTCGTAGATCATAAAAAAAAATATGGCTTGTTAGATTCGGTTTACACTGATGTTTGTGATCCCATTGAAGTAGATTCTCTTAGTGGTAGAAGATATTTCTTGACATTTATTGATGATGCATCAAGAAAGGTGTGGATATATTTCTCAGATCTAAGGACCAGGTTTTTCAGCTATTCCAGCATTTTCATGCCAAGGTTGAAAGAGAAACAGATAGAGTTTTGAAGTGTCTCCACAGTGATAATGGTGGCGAGTACACATCAAAAGAATTTAAAGCTTATTGTAGTAAGCTTGGTATACGGCATGAAAAGACAGTTCCTGGCATTCCACAGCATAATGGGGTAGCAGAAAGAATGAACCAGACTATTGTAGAAAAGGTGAGATGCATGCTTCATATGGCTAAATTGCCAAAAGAGTTCTGGTTTGAAGCGGCTAGTACAACTTGTTATCTCATCAATAGGTCTCCTTCATTTCCTTTAGATGGTGACATTCCAGAAAAAGTGTGGAAAGGGAAAAATAGTTCATACTCTCATCTGAAGGTATTTGGTTGTAAAACATTTGTTCATGTACCGAATGAGAAGAGATTAAAGCTTGATGAGAAGGCATCTCCATGTATTTTCATTGGTTATGGAGATGAGCAGTTTGGCTATGGATTATGGGATCCTGAGAATAAGAAAATTATTAGAAGCAGAGATGTGGTATTTTATGAAGATCATACCATTGCAGATTTTGAGAAAATTGAAATGCCCAAGCAGATAAATAATGAGGTAGCATATCTTACACCACTTCCTCCTCCTTTGTCGCATGTTGAAAATGGGGGAGAGATGCCAGATGATATAGTTGGTGACCATATGCCAGAAAATGAAGTTGTTAATGATGATCATGTAGAAACAGATGAAACTGCGCATGAAGAGCAAACACTTCAGCAAGAAATAATAGAGCCTCAATTAAGAAGGTCTACCAGAGAGCGCCAACCTTCAAAGAGGTATCCCAATGATGAGTATGTTTTCCTTATAGAAGAAGGTGAACCAGAAAATTTTCAAGAAGTACTAGATCATAAAGATAAAGATAGTTGGATGAAAGTTATGCAAGAAAAGATGAGTTCATTGCATAAGAATGGTACTTATGATTTAGTTGAGATTCCAAAAGGTAGAAAACCTTTGAAGAATAAATGGGTGTACAAATTGAAAAAGGATGGTGATGGAAAGAATGTGAAGCACAAAGCTCGGTTAGTGGTAAAAGGCTTTGCACAAAAGAAGGGGATAGATTTTGATGAGATATTCTCACTCGTGGTGAAGATGACATCCATTAGAGTGGTGTTAAGTCTTGCAGCTATCCTGGATCTTGAGATTGAGAAGTTAGATGTTAAAATTGCATTTCTTAATGGGGAGTTGCATGAAAAAATTTACATGGCACAACCAGAGGGTTTTGAAGTGAAAGGGAAATAACATATGGTTTGTAGATTGAAGAAAAGTCTTTATGGATTGAAACAGGCTTCGAGACAGTGGTATAAGAAGTTTGACTTCCTTATGGTAGGACATGGATACAAGAGAACACTTCTAGACCATTGTGTTTATGTCAGATATTTTTCGCCTGATAGCTTCATTATTCTCTTGATTTATATTGATGATATGGTAATTGTTGGAAAAGATGTTGATATGATTGGCAGGTTGAAAAAAGATTTGTTTAGCTCTTTTGATATGAAAGACTTGGGGCCAGCTCAACACATCCTAGGGATGAAGATTACACGTGACAGAAAAATTAAGAAGTTGTGGTTGTCACAAGAAAAGTATGTTGAAAAGTACTTGAAATGTTCAACATGAATGATGCTAAGCCCGTGAGTACTCCACTTGCTAATCTCTTCAAGTTAAGTGCCAAGTTATCTCCTCGTACTGATGAAGAAAAGAAGCATATGTCAGGTATTCCATACTCCTCTGCTGTAGGGTGTTTGATGTATGCTATGATTTGTACAAGACCAGATATTGCTCAAGCAGTCGATGTTGTGAGTAGGTATTAAGAAAATCCAGGAAAAGAACATTGGCCTGCAATTAAATGGATTATGAGATATTTGAAAGGTACTTCAAAGCTTTGTTTAAGCTTTGGTAATTCAGGAGTTGTGTTAGAAGGGTACACAGATGCAGATATTACAGGTGATTTAGACAATGAGAGGTCGACTTCAAGTTATGTTTTCACTTTTGCAGGGGGAGCTGTAGCTTGACAGTCTAGATTGCAAAAGTGTGTTGCTTTGTCAACTACTGAAGCCGAGTATATTGCCATTAATGAAGCAAGGAAGGGAGTGTTATGGTTGAAAATACTGCTCAAGGAGCTGGGTGTGAATCAGAATAAGTATGTAGTGCATTGTGATAGTCAGAGTGCTATTGAGTTGAGTAAGAATGCCACATACCATGGACTTACCAAGTATATTGATACACGTTACCACTGGATACGTGATGTGTTTGAGAAAAATTGTTTCCAGGTTGCAAAGATTCATACTAGTGAAAATCCTTCCGACATGATGATAAAAGTAGTTCCAAAAGGAAAACATGAGTTCTGTAGAGAACTCATTGGAATGGCCTATGATGATTAGGGTGGATCCAACTTTGGTAATTAATCAAACATAATTTCAAGTTTGGTTGAATAAGGAAAAAGGTTTTCAATAAGAAACAAAAACAGAGTTTTTGTTTTGAATAAGGAATGAGTTGGCAGCTGGTTAATTAAATAGAAACAAAATCCTATTTGAGGCGGTGTTGGGCGGCTGCAAACAAGTATAAATAGGTGCATAAAACAAAGTTTTATTCATAGTGTTTTCAGATAAGCGGTTGCGTGAATAAGCAACAAAGAACATAGTATTCTCTTTGGTGTTTGGTGCGGCTGTGTGCGCGTGGACGGTTACTTTGTGTCTGATTCTTTGGGCACGATTTTGTGTGAGAAAGTGTGACGCGTGGCTGCGATATCGACTTAGTTTTGTCGATTGATTTGGTAGAAGAAATTGAAGGAGCTCTTGGGGGGGTTAATTTGCTGTGAGGTAACCAGTGTTATTTTACTCCTTGTATTGCTCAAGCTTTGGGAAAAAAAGCTTGAGAAGTTATTGAACTTCTTCTTATTTGACTAGTGGATTCTCTTGAAATTGCCCCGTGGTTTTTTCCTTCACATTGAAGGGTTTTCCACGTAAATCTTGGTGTCTCGTTTATTATTGCTTTAGATTATTTCCTTGGTATTGTTTTGTTGGTATTTGTCCCAACAGACTTATCATCTCCTTGGCAATCTTAGAAGCATCATTTTTCAGCTTCATCTCAAACAAAGGTATCAACTCATCCAAGTACATTTGACGCATAAAAACAACCTATAAACGATCTAGAATTCAACACGTTCCAAAGAGTTTCTTAATGGAATGCATGCATCACTACAAGGAGATCTCATACTCCCAAAACACGTTCTATATTAGGAAAACTTGGCCGCGACCAACCCACCCATTTCCTTTTGCATCTCCCTGTATCCTTTCAATAACTTTAAATGGAACACAAGTAGTGGCTAGTATATAGATCGAACTATAGAAGTCAAAACATGTTGAATAAGCACAATTCACCCTCCTGGCATAAGCAAATGTGTTTTCCAGCTACAAATGCATTTATGAATTTTATCTAATAGTTCATCAAAGAGTGCCAAGATAAGCATGTAATGAGACATTTTATCCCCTTAAACATACAATTGCTAAGTCCAATTATCTAATAAATATCTCATTATGCGTAATTTGTAGAAATTCAAGTATTAATCTCAAATCATACACAAAATGGCACAATAAGGCTAAGTTCATCAACTAGAAAGCCCATTGGAAGTTCACACATGCATTGCTAAAGACCAAAGACTTTCAAGCGCAAGACCCATTATGTCAAGCCCACAAAGCAACACCATCTACGGATCTCGAGGAAATCGACATGAAGATTTAGACATCCACATTGATGGGTCCAAAACTCGTCCTCCTGTGAGTTTGATCTGCAAAACAGATGTTAGACTGCCAATGACCATCTTTTTGGTGGCCGAAGGCACTCTGAGGCTTAAGTTAGCAACTCTATTTAAAGAAGGAAGTAAAATTTGGACAAAACTCAGTTAAAGTTGCATACATGTGTTGAATGTTTCCTTTACTTTTTATAATGGTCGTGATTACTTTCCTGCATGACTTATGCATGTGAGACGCAATGAAAGGAAATGTTTCTCGTAACAGTCTCCTCCTTGATGGAGATGCGTTTGTGGAGGCGTAACTCCCTCCACGACTTTTTTTGGTGCAACGTTCCTCATCTTTATGAGAACTCGTGTAGGGCCTGGATTTGGGCTTTGATTCGTTTGGGTCTAGATTCAGACTTTGATTATATCTTCTTAGAATAGGCTTTGTCTGGACCTCTATGGTTGGCTTTATTCTTCTTGGGTTTTACGAGCTGGCTTAGTGATGGGACGTCATATCCTCGCGATGGATGTTTTCTGCCACGTGTATGGCTGTGGTGATCGGTCTATTTTGATGTATCATTAGGTATTCCCCCCTTTAATTAGTGGGTGTGCTGATGTGGTTACTAACTTCGTGATGGTTT
Organism: Berberis vulgaris; assembly: GCA_963556465.1. Taxonomy (NCBI): domain Eukaryota; kingdom Viridiplantae; phylum Streptophyta; class Magnoliopsida; order Ranunculales; family Berberidaceae; genus Berberis; species Berberis vulgaris. Next base: position 58,471,453 of record OY747129.1, on the reverse strand, counting down.
ATTTTTCAATTTCATCATTGCCATGTATTTAATGCTGTAAGTATCTTTTTGCGGGTTGGTGTCTCAATTATTTGCTTGTATGTTCATTTTTGCACACATTTTTGGGATTTCATGTAGCCATCATATTTTGCACGTTGTCCCATGAACAGTCTCTTCATTGGTCGTATCTGTAAAAGGGGACGTGACAAATTTGTTTTCTTATTTTACGATATCTTTGAAATTAGGGTTCGTTTCTTCTTTCGCCTTCTTCGTTTTCTTTGTTCTTCTGTTCCTTAACAATGTCTATTGGTAATAAATTAAGCGGTAAGTTGCTAGCTATTTGTGAGGCTCATTTTTCTCCTAAGAAAGCTTCTCAGGCGACGTTGGACAGTCTTCGTTCTGACTACAATCTGTCGTTCAACCTTGAGATTATCTTTCCTAGACAGAATGACAGTCCTTGTAATCCAAGGTCTGGGTACATCGCGTTGTATGCGTGCATGTTTTCTTCTGGCTTTCAGTTTCTAGTTTTAGAGCTATTTTTGGAGTATCTAGACTTCTTGGGCATTCCTCCAGCTCAAATGGGTCCTAATGGTTGGAGAGTAATGGTTTCTTCTTACGCGAGGGCTATTATATCCGGCATTATTTGACTGTGAGGGTTTTGCATTCGGTGGTTGGTCTGTTGGTGAGCAAGGATATCAACTTCTTCCGTTCTTCAATTTGCTTCGAGAAACATAACAATGACATCCGTGATTGGTCAAGGTCTTAATTTTATGCTTCTGTTAACTCTGGTTACTTCCAATTGCGAGATCGTATGATTTTTTCGATCATTCCGAGTTCCCAATAGACGAAAGAATCTTCAGTTAACTATGGAGGAGTAAAGGATCAGTGATCGATTCTTGAAGCTTCCCCAATTTTTTGTGGAGGCATCTCTTTCCGAGGACATCCTGGAGCTTAGTAGTTTGTACAATATGAACGAAGTGAAACGGGTCTTGCTTACTGAGTCTCGTGCTGAGGATATTGCTGTTCGTGCTACTTGTGCTGGTGTTAGTGGTGCTAACATTGATTGGGTAGTGAGTTCAGAAAGGCGTGTTACGGATCTCGATGTTCTTGTTAATGTTGTAGTTTTGGCTTCTAGAAAAAATAAGCTTGTGAGGACCACTAGTCCATCGAGACGATTGCCGGTACATCTTTGTCAGGTTCTAAAGAAGAAACGACTTTCTACTCATGGTTCCGCTCGGACTGCATCCCGTCCGAGTCCTGGTCAGGATGTTACAGAGGCTACCTCTTGTCCAAGTTCTTCCTGAGAAGATGTCGTAAAAAAGGATCTCGAATCTCTCGAAGAGGCTGCTATTGGAGAGGAACAAGAAAGAGATTGCTCGTCCGTTGGAAGATAATAAAAATAGGCCTCTTTCTGTTGATGGTGTTTCGAACGTTATTTAGTTGTCTAATGATGATCCTCAGGCTATTGATGATAAATGCTTCAGTTAGCGGTGGAGCGGTCAGATGTTGTTGTTGGTGGTGGTCAGAGTTTTGAGGTTCACTCTCCTTCTATTAATGTCAGCTATGTGGCCCGATTCTTAGTTTCTTCTCCTGTCCGTCAGGATTCTCCTGTTCCCGCCATCACTGCTAGTCCCACTCCTGCTATGGTTGCTCTTCGACTGGAGGGTAAAAGCGGTTTTTCCATTGTCACTGTTGTTCCTTCCGCCCTTCCGGCTATTGGGAGTGGTTCTTCAGTGCTTTTGGATCCTCGTGTTCTTCATCCACGGGTTGGCTGGACTAAGTTTGGCCCAAAAGATATTTGTATCAAGTCGGATGGCAAGTTTTGTTGGTTCACTCAGCTTGATGTGCAAGATGGCGCACACAGTTTGATAAATGAATGGCACAGGTGATAAGTGGAAAGACCTTCGATGCCCGTATTGGATCCATGTGATCACCTTGATCATGGTCTTGAGTAGATAATGGACAGGATGTATCATCTCCCCGATGTAGGAGTGATGTGCTCAGACTATCGAGCCGGTCGTGATCAAGTGGTTTCTTTGGAGAGGAGGTTGGCAACACTGTTGCTGGTGTTTTCTCACATTCTTTCCCAATTCAATGTGTTGAGAGCACAATGCGCAGAGTTAGATAAAAGCTCCAAAGTTGTTCAGACTTCGTTGATTGAGGTGGAAAGTATGCGAGAGAAATATGTTGCTGAGTTTGAGTCATTGAAAGGCAAGTTGGATGGGGTTCATGTCCATGTACGTGATGTGGAGAAGGAGTTATCCGTTGAGAAGGTAGCTTATGATGAGGCATCTTGTGCTGAGATTGAACAATCTATTATTCGCGATATCGCTGATAGGCGGGTGGAACAGTTGACGGCTGCGCTCGACGAGGTCAAGGTGGATACTTTCATTATGCTTACCACCACTGAGGGACAGCTTGCTGCGGTCAAAAATTAACTCGCTACTGCCAAGGACACGCTCTACATTGTCGAAGCCGAAGATTGGAAGCGATTTTTTGATGGACGAGTTGAGCTTCTTGACTGTATCAAGGGGCTCGACATGGATTTATCCAGGTACCGCCACTTGGTTGATCAAGCTTTCGAAGATGATGATGGTAAAGAAGTTGCCCCAGTGGTTGAATAACCATTGCTTCCTCTCCCTTCGAGCACCCTAGTGGTTGAATAGTCATTGTTTTCTCCCCTTTCTGAAGGGAGACCTTCACCTTCTCCCGTAAGTGAAATAACATATGATCCATGGGTTGTCTCTATTTATTCTCCCACTCCTTCATCTTCTTCTCTGGATGTAATAGAGTAGTATTGTTAAGGAAAAGAACTTTGTTTTTTCTTTTTGCATGTTTCTGTAGTTTATCTTGTCGACTTGTTGTGTGTTGCTTCCTCCTTTTAAGTCCAGTTGTAGTCATCTTGGGTTTTACTTCAAAAATGTTGACTTTTGGTCTTGACCTTTGCCTTGCTGGTTTGATCGATCCGTAGTTCCTTGAATCATGTCGATTCGTTCCTTCAATTTTAGTTTCGTTGATTCGACGTATCAGTGGATTTGAAGCTTTTTATATTGATTTGACTCGTTCGTTCAACTTATACTTCGTTAACTTGACGTCTCAATAGATTTGAAGTTTACTGCGTTGAGTTGACTTGTTTGTCCAATTTTTACTTCGTTGGCTCGACGTCTCAGTCGATTCGAAGTTTTTTGTGTTAAGTTGACTCGTTTGTACAACTTTCACTTCGTTGGCTCGACGTCTCAACCGACTCAAAGTTTTCTATGTTAAGTTGACTCGCTTGTCCAACTTTTACTTTGTTGGCTCGACGTATCAGTCGACTCAAAGTTTTTTTTGTTCAGTTGACTCGTTTATCCAACTTTTACTTCATTGGCTTGATGTCTCAGTCGACTCGAAGTTTACTGTGTAAAGTTTACTTGTTTGCCCATCTTTTACTTCGTTGGCTTGACATCTCATTTGACTCGAAGTTTAATGTGTTAAGTTGACTTGTTCGTCCAACTTTTATTTCGTGGTTGATCAGACCATAATTTTTTATTATGCATATCCAACTTTTTTCCTGATTTTTATTGCTAGGTATGCTGATTTCTTTGTATGGCCAATTTTGGACGCATTTATTTTGTCATCCACGCAAAAAATGGGGATTTCAAATTTGTAATCTTATTGATATTCCCTTTCGGATGCTCTGACTAGCCCTAATTGTTAAAACTTGCTAGTTTGAAAAGTGATTTGTTTTGTCTTCCTCTGCTTGATGTCGATCCTCGTATTAAATATTGATGTTTTTGTTGCTTCGTCTTTTTTTGCTTAGTTGATGTCGATCCTCGTATTAAAGATTGATGTTTTCGTTGCTTCGTCTTTATATCTTTTGTTGATGTCGATACTTGTATTAGATTGATGTTTTTGTTGCTTTGTCCCATACGCTTTTATTCGCCGTATTTGCTATGGGTTGTGTGTTACTCGTTCGTCGTATATGTTGTCGCAACTAATTGACTCAGGGTGTTTTTTGATCCGGTAGTTGAGTAGTGTTGATTTGTTTGATCATGTTCATATCGGCGCAAAACTGTCCAAGCATGCTCACGTCAACACCAAACTGTCTGATCATGCTTACATTAGCACCAAATTGTCCAATCATGCTCACATCAGCACCAAATTGTCCAATTGCTTATGTTAGCTCCGTGTTTGGTGTCAGCAATCGAGGTTCGGTAGAGCCTGTTGCTGTCAATTTTGTCGTCGGTGATTCAGGTCGAGCTTGCATCCGTTGGTAGGGTCCTTGAATCACGTTAGTTGATTTGGTGCAAACTTCTCCATGCTCTATGCGTTTGTAAAATGGATTATTTGGTTTCGTTAGTACTCCAGTTCTGATATAAATCAGCACGAATGGGAGGTATTCCCGGCTGCTTCTTATGTTAGGTTGACTGTTTTGCTTCTTCCGAGCACACAGTGTAGGGCGTATATTAGTTCTTTGGGTTGTTCTTTTGATCCCGTAGTGGTATCTTCTTTTTCATTCCATTTGAGCTATTTGTTTGGCATTCCGGTGAACTCATCTAGTCATCCTTTCGAACCCAATGCTCGATTTCGTCTTTTAGATTGTAGCAGTCTTCAGTATCGTGCCCATGATCCTTATAAAAGGAACTATATTTGCTTTTGTCTCTTCCTTCGGGGTCTCCTCTCATCCTAAGTGGCAGTTGATGTTATTCCATTTTGCTATGTGCTTCAATATATTGGCTCTACTTGTTTTCAAGGTTGTATATGGCTTGTCTGTTTTCTTCATCACGGTTGTTACTCGCTCGTGTTGAGGCCATGCTGATTGTAGCTTCACGGACTCATGTTGGTGTTAATTGGTTCTTCCGCCATTCTGATGCCTCTTAAAATGAATGTTATCCTCCCGTGATCCGTCATCCCACATTCTTTCTTCATTTCTTTTCCGTTTCCTTGAATGACTCTCTTTCTTGATCATTTTCCTCCTGGCTGTTTTCATCTCCTCGAGAGAAATGTGTTTTTGGATCGTTTTCAATAAGACTGTCATGCCTTTTGGAGTTCCAGGTTAAGAGCTGAAAAAACAGGCATCTCTTCAGTCCAGCGATGAAGGTTGCAGCTGCTGTGTCGTCACTGCATCCATCGATCATCGTCAGTTCGTTGGTGAAACGAGTGACGTATTCCCGTATTGTTTCTTTGGGCTTTTGCTTAATATGGAGGATGTAGTATGGTCCTTTCCTCTTCAACTGGCTCCTGATGAATCTGGTGATAAAAACAATGGATAACGCTTGGAAAGAGTCTATTGACCTTGGTGGTAGGTTGTTGAACCAATTCATCATTGTGGAAGTGAGGCTGGTCGGAAATGTTCATCATAAGATCGACTATGTGGTTTCCTTTAGGGCCATCATGTGGTGAAAGTATCTCAGGTGATCTGTTGGGTTGGTAGTATCATCATATACTTCGAACTTTGGTGGAGTGAACTTTTTGGCATGGGCATTTTTATGAGGGCGTCGGAGAATGGCGGCTTGGCTAATTCATACAATACGTTGGGATCCGTGACTCTGATTCTGAACGGGATCTCAGCAAGCGTTATATCACACTGTGGAGTCTTGCCTTAGAAGAGTTCATTGCTCTCAAAGTTCCTCTGTTAGGGTTTTGCTACTTCCTTGAGTTCGGTTGGCAGAGTTTTGTTGGGGTCATTCTTGGATGGGATTAGCTGGCTGGATGCGCTCCTGGATGATTTTCTCTAGCATCTTCGTCATGTGATTCATCTTGACCATAAGCAGGTTTACCCGAGGATCCATGACAGCGTCACCAGATGTCTGGGTTGTCTGGGCTATTGCATGTTGTGGGTCTTGATTCTAAAGTGTCATTGGCCCGATGATTTGGGTTGCATCTTGTTCGTGAGTTGCTTGTGATACATTGTCGCCAATAGGAGAGTTGTTGTTATCGTCTCCATGTTGAGGATCTGTAGGGTGTCATTTGTTCTGACAGCTTGTAGATTGTTTATCAGATTTTGGTGAACTTCGTCATTGTCGATCTTATTTTTAGAAAGGAAACTTGTCATTCCCCACCGACGGCGCCAAACTGATGCATCCAAAACTCGTTCGCTTGTGAGGTTGACCTGCAAAACAAATGTTAAACTGCTAAGGACCACCTTTTTGGTGGCCGAAGGCACTACGATGCTTAAGTCAGCAACATTGTTTGAAGAAGGAACTAAAATCTATACAAATTTTAATTGAAGTTGCATACCTGTGTCAAATGTTCCCTTTACCTTTTATAATGGTCGCGGTTACTTCTCTGCGTGACTTAATCATGTGAGGCACAACGGAAGGAGATGTTTCTAGTAACAGTCTCCTCCTTGATAGAGATGCGTCCGTGGAAGCGTAACTCCCTCCACAACTTTTTTGGTGCAACATTCCTTTTTTATGAGATAACTCGTGTCGAGCCTGGATTTGGGCTTTGATTCATTCGGGTCTAGATTCGGGCTTTGATTATATCTTCTTATAGTTGATCTTGTCTGGTCCTTTGTGGTTGGTTTTATTCTTCTTGAGTTTTAGCTGGCCCAGTAGATGGGACGCCATATCCTCGCGATGGATGTTCACTGTCACGTGTATGGTCGTGATGATCGATATATTTCTTTGTATCATCACACATAGCCAACTTTATCATAGCCAAAATATCTCTACAAACTCCAAAAGTGTTAAGTCAAACTCCATTATCCATTCTCACATTTCCCTTACTTTCATAATTCACATCCAAGTCACTTTTACTTATTTCACTCCATCACTTTTACACTTTCCTTATTTCACTCTAACACTCTTCCTTATTTTTACTCCTACACTTTTCCTTATTTCACTCCACCTTCCACTCATTATCCCTACACATATTCACATTATCCATGTAATAGTTTCACCCTTCTTCACCTATAAATAGCTTCATATTTGGAGATACTTAAATACTTTGGAGAGAGAAGTAGTTGTAGTGTTTAGAGAGAAATAAGTGAAGTTTGGCCTAGAGCTTAGCATGTTTGGCTAACATCCCACCTTGGGGGGGGGGGGGGGGGTGTGAGCCCATGGGAGGATAGCTCCAAGAAGCTTCTTTTAGATTAGTTTCTTTTCATTTTCATGTATTAGGGAAACATGTTAGTTAGATTAGTCTTGTAGTTTAGTTATGTCATGAACCTATGAGGTAAGTTAGATGTTTTGTATTTCATTATATAAATTCAACTCATGCTTTCTTCTTCTACTTCTTAAGCTCAAGATTAGACAAGTTTCTATACTTGCAAATTCTCTAACAAGCCCTTAAGTACAATGCTTACATATTGTTAGTTTAAGTTTTATTATGATTTGTTAGATATTTGGGGTTTCACCTTGGTGGATTCCTTTTATGCTTTTAAATCCATATTTGATTCTTAGGTTACTAATATAACTTAGGCTTGAAATTAATTTGCTTATAATGCCATATTTTCCATCATAAGGGGAGATGGGAGTCTACCTTAGAATGTGTTAATGACTTTGGAAAAGATTAACCTAAGAATGGCCTAATGGTGTCATCTCCTCATGATGATAAACCCAATGCCCTAACACTCACATTTAGATTTACTTTGCATTTATTAGTTCATGCAGTTCCATTTATTTCATATTTTCATCAACGACTCTTTATTTTAGGTTAAGTATTTCAAGTTTGATTTTAGAATAAGTTTTCCAACTTCTGCTAAGCCCTAATTGTAGGATTCAACCCGTGCTTACCGGTTTCTAACTCAATAGACAACCGTGCACTTGCGGTAAGATTTGAAATCAATCAAGTTTTTGGCACCATTACCGAGGAGGGCAATGGAAACAAGTTTTTCAAAATAGACTTTTAATGCTTATCACTAGTGTAATTTAGATGCAAGTTCATCATTTATGTGCATTTTTAATCATTTAAGTCAGAAAATTCATAAACATAAGCATTCATGCATTTTTGTTTGGTAAGTTATTTTTACTTTTATATTTTTAATTATTTTTTGGTAAATATTGATGGAGTCTTTTTTCGCTCCAGGCTTTGACCTAGTCCCGCTGACCTGCACAAGTAACGCACGTGAGCCACAGACCACCATGAGGTGGTCGATGGCACTCCGATGCTAAAGTCAAACAAGGCTCTGAGGAAGGTGTAATGTTGTAACAGGGGATTTGTCGTGTACCTTAGATTACAAACCTCATGTCTTATTTATAGTGCAAGGAGTCCTGGTTCTGCCAAGCCATCATAGGCGTAGTTTAGGAAGGAGATCTTCGTGGGGATCCCTCCATAGTTAGGAGTTGTGTTGTAGGAAGGAAGTTCCTTGTTAGCTCTGTGCTCCTAGATACGTGAGAAATGGTTCCCAATCCAAGAGCAATCCGTAGAAGGGAGTTTCCATGTGTGGAAGATACTATGGTGTTTGCTTCTTAGTTGGAAGCAAGGAGCAGCTGTTGGTGCTCGTCCGAAGCCGATCATCGAGATACTTGCTTGAAGAGGGCTTAGGGTATTGAGGATAGTTGTGAGCAGTGTTCTAAAAATCTGCCTAAGCGCTAGAAGGTAGAAAACTGCCCAGATTAATGGCTGGGCGGGTTCTGGGCAGTCTGGGCGGGGTCTAGGCGGTCTGGGTGATTTTTTTTTTTAATAAGGTTGATTGTGTTCTTATTTTATTTTTCTTTCCTCTTTTTAAGAAATAAACTATTTTATTGTTTTTTATTCAGTATATGTCTAATTGTAGCAAATGATGATTACTTAATGAAATTCTCAAAGGATCTACCGGTACCAATTTTACTAATGTAGATTTTATCAAACATGACTGAGGTTTATTCATGCAATTTGAAGAAAAATAAAAGAGTAGGTTTGGATATTTGTCCAAAAATTCAATTTTATATAAAGTACCCATCATGACCAACTTCAATCATTTGAGTTTTAATAAATTTTGTTTATGATTGTTAATTTTTCATATTTTTAAATTTTGCATATGTATCTTGGCATTAAATTGGATGTAATTGATAATATATTATGCTTAACTTTTGTAAATTATTAAAGTTATAATACAAAACCTTAGACCGCCTAGGTGCCGCCTAGGCCTCTGGCTCTAGGCACCTGCTCGCCGCCCGCCCAGCACCTAGCGCTTTTTAGAACATTGGCTGTGAGATGTGTGGGCCTAGCATGCTTGAGAGTTTGGGTCCACTTGGCGTACTGTAATTGGGCGGGCTTAGAACCGCTTAGGCCGAATCGGTGTTTGGCTAGCGTTTGAGGCCGTAATTCTTTGAGATCATCATGACACGTGTACGGCTCCGGGGTGTGACCATTTTTATATATCATCAACTACTCCCCCAGAGTTAATGGGGTGTTAAGCCGGTCCACTGTCTCTTTGAAAATACAATTGTATCGTCGTGATGATTGGACTCGTAGCGTTGGTTTCAAAAGGCGCATAACATTTAATGGGTATGTGACTGCTCAAGGAGGAAAGTTCGGTTTGCCTCCCTTATAAATATTTACTGCTCTGAGTAAGATTTCCCCATTGTTATCTGCGCTATCGTTTAGAACCATAGTACTTGTTTTGCTTTCCAATGGTTGACAACGTTGAACTTTCTTCCAAGGATCCGTTATCCCATGCCTGCATGAATTCCTTTGATGGTAGCTTGGTTGAAGAAACTGAGTTGATCAAGCTCCGTAGTCTGTATTGTATCCCTGAAGATTTGCAAATTGTTCCCGCATTTGGAGTTTTAGGTTCGACTGTGCCTACTCATGGGTTTATAGGCTTGCACTGAGGTATGCTCGAGTCCGGGCTCCGATTTTCGGTGTCGGATGGCGTCTGGCGCTTCTTTACCCATTTTTGCACGCCTCTCGCTCAAATGGTGTTGAATGTGTTTAAGATACTGCTCGCAATTTTTCTGAGGGCTCATGACGCTGGCCTTCACTTGACTTCACCAGTGATTCATCACTTGACCGATGCTCGGCTAGATTCCAGAAGTATTTGTATCTTGACCTGTCCTTCTTGCCTGCGAGTGACGGCGAACATTGCCGAATCTTGGGGGAAGCAATGGTTATTGGCTTCGGCGGATTTTTGTTACTTCAGGCTCAGGAGTCGCAGAGTGTCTCAATAGTTTTAGTTTGACCTCGGTGAGTCCCTTTGTCGTTGGTGCATGCATATCTTCGTGTGCTCCTTCTGTGACACGGGTTTTGCCGTTGTTTCTTTGTTTCAAGAAAGTTCATTATTTCGTCTCTTAGCAAGGAAGAGATGCGGATAGAGAAAGAGTTTCTCGAGCTCCCTTTGATTTTTGTTGAGGAGGTTGTAATGCCAAGTAATGTCGTGCGCAGCGGGTTGTTGCGGTGCTCTTATGGTGCTCACCTTGTATCAAGTTCACCAACTGAGGGGGTTGTTGCTCGCCATATGAGGAAGAGAAGCCTAGCCACGCTCAGCCCTTCCAGGCTTGTTGAATTAGATACGAGTGTACCTTAGGTTGTAGTCCCGAGGAAGAGGCAAACTTCTGTCAGGGCGATTTCTCCCCTTAGTACTCGCACCCCAAAGTCGTACGGTCCTGTCTTGCTTCACTCTGAAGCCTGTGGGAGGGTTCTTGCTTTGGAGAAGGCCTTCGCTGATCTACAAATGTCGTATTCGGACGCCCCTATCGGGCAGAAGGTTATGGCACTGTCACGAACCGTGAGGGCGAGGAGGCCATGGCCCTTGTTATCGATGCAGCATTTGCTACTGTGAGGGCTCAAATTAGGGCTACCAAGTTCGATTTGAAGTCAACTCGTGTTGAACTGAGGCGGACTAGGGTTTAACTAGAGCGTCTGGATGCGGCTGTGGATAGGTGGTCTTTTGAACGAAAGGCTCAAAAAGCCGAGAGGAAGCTGGCAGAGCTAGAATGGGCCATTGAAAGGCAACAACTTGAGGCTGCGGTTGACGAGGGGCTTCGCCGTGCTCTAGATGTGGAGCGGTTGCTGGCGGAGGAACGCTTACACTATGAGGCCTTGTTGGGCGCGGTGGACTTTGACATGTCCGGTAGGAGGCCGCTGATCTCGTCTAAGGTCATTCGGGGTAGACTGAAGCTCCTGGAACTGATTAGAAGAGAGCACTCCGATATCGATCTTGACTTTGGCTGTTATTGGAGGGCTTCTTTTGGACAGATCAATCAAGGGGAGGGCTCTAGTACTGCGAGGCTAACAGATGAGGAGGATGCTTCTCCTGAGATTGATTGTAATGTCCTTTCCTGAGCGGATATTATATAGACATGTTTTTTTAATGAAAGTGTTGTATTTTGCCCTGTATTATCGTATTTGCTTTGGTTGCTTTGTAGACCGTAGAGTTTGTACTGCTAGGCGGAATGCCTATCTTTTTTGGTCAAACTATATTGCTATTGTGAAAGATTAGAGGTTAACCAGTGGAAGTCGTTGTTGGCCAGGGGTTGACCAAATACCCTCAGTCATTTTTGTAATGACTCTTTCAGTGTTGGGCCACTAGAGCTGACTTCTACTAACATTTGTTTGGCCCTCGTGACCCGTGCGGAGCGAAGTAGGCTTGGTGTACCAGAAGCTGTTGTCATCAATCACGAACTGACTAAGCTTACCTGATAAGTTCGACATCATCAGCGGACTAACGCTGACTAAACTCCCACTTCCTTAGCCATTGTGACCCGCTCGGAGCAGATTGGGCTTTGGGCACTAGAAGCAATCGACATCAGTGGCAAACTGACTAAGCTTACCTGGTAAGTTCGGCGATCAATGTCTGTATTGATAGCAATGACCCCTTGGCGAGTCGTCGTCATCAGCGGACAAACGCTTACTAGATTCCCATATCCTCAATCATCGCGACCCGCGTGGAGTGGATTAGGCTTTGGGCACCAGAAGTCGTCATCATCAGTCGCGAACTAACTAAGCTTACCTGGTAAGTTTGGCGATTATTGTCTGTATTGAAAACAATGATCCCTTGGCGAGTCATCATCATTAGCGGAGAAACGCTGACTAGACGCCCACTTCCTCAGCCGTCGTGACCCGAATGGAGCAGATTAGGCTTTGGGCACCAGAAGTCATCGTCATCAGTCACGAACTGACTAAGCTTACTTGGTAAGTTCGGCGATCATTGTCTGTATTGAAAGCAATGATCATTTGGCGAGTCGTCGTCATCAGCGGACAAGCACTGACTAGACTCCCACTTCCTCAGCCGTCGTGATCCGCACAGAGCGGATTAGGCTTTGGGCATCAAAAGCCATCGTCGTCAGTCATGAATTGACTAAGCTTACCTGGTAAGTTCGGCGATCATTGTTGGTATTGAGAGCAATGATCCCTTGGCTAGTCATCGTCATCAGCGGACAAGCGCTGACTAGACTCTCACTTCCTCAACCGTCGCGACCCACGCGGAACGGAGGCTTCGAGGAAATAATCAAGTTTGGTCACAATCGGGTTGGTCGAGAATTGTAACAGACGACGGTGGAAGTTTCAGTAAAAGAATAATATTTTATTGATAATATTTTTTTAGGTGTTCTACATTCCATGGTCGTTTAAGCTCGTCGTTATCTGGGTATTTCAGCCAGTACATTTTTGGCCTATTGACTTTGGCAACCCTGTAAGGTCCTTCCCAATTCGGATTTAGCTTTCCCGCTCTGGCTTCTTTGGTGTTCTGCTAGGTCTTTTTGAGTACCCAATCCCTTACCATGAATTTGCGTGGCTTGACCTTCTTGTTATATTACTCCGCCATCCGTTGTTGGTAGGCGGCTGTCTTGGTGGATGCTAGATCCCCTTTTTCATCGAGGAGGTCTAGTCCCACGCATAAGGCCTCATTGTTACCTTCTAGTCTGAACTCTTCCGTTCGGAAGGTTGGCACTTCTAGTTCTACCGAAACCATAGCTTCCAACCTGAATGCTAGGGCGAACAGTGTATCTTCGGTAGGGATTCTTTTAGTCTTTCGATACGCTCAGAGTATTCCTGATAGCGTTGGAACCCATTTTCCTTTTGCCACATCGAGTTTTCTCTTGATGGCCTCTAGGATCGTCCAGTTGGTATCTTCGGCTTGGCCGTTGGCCTGGGGGTGTCCTGGTGAGGAGAAGTGGTGCTTGACTCCCAGACTTTTGCACAGTTCTTTGACCTTGCTACCTTCGAACTGAGTTCCGTTTTCACTGTATAACTTGTCGTTTAGGAGAGTGTACCTTTTTTCTCTATTTTTAAGTCTTCGTGCTTCGACCTTCTCAGTCGGTAGCGCTCCAGACACTATATATTCTAGTATCGAAGTCATCCAATTCGATTGTGTTTTCGCGGCGCAGATATCTCTGTGCTCATCCTCGTCGAGGCTTGACTTCTCTTGATACTCGATGAAGCCACTGGAGACTTCGTTGGAGGCCGAGGTTTCTTTTGCTAGCTCGTCAGCTCTTTGTTTATCGTCTCGGGGGCAATGTGTGAGCTGGCAGCTTTTGAATTTGCCCATTATGCCAAGTACCTTGTTGAGGTAGGCTATCATGCGAGGATCTTTGCTATTGAAATCTATTTTGACCAGGTTTACCACTAGTCTTGAGTCGCTATATGTTGTTAAATGATCTATGCCGGTCGTAAAAGCTAGCTTCAGGTCAGACAGGAGTGCTTCGTATTCGGCCTCGTTATCTGAAGCGGAGAAGCCGAATCTAACGACCTTTTCGAGGGTGTAGCCACTGGGGAGCGGAGTGTGATCCCTGCTCCGCTTGCCCTATATGTTGAATATCATTCGCAGCGCAGGATCCATGCTTGGACATCTGATTCCGAGGGTTGAAAGTCTACCCTTGGCTCTTCTCCGCCGGTAAATTCAGCGATGAAATCAGCAAACGCCTGGGCTTTGATGGCGGTTCTTGGAGCGTAGCTTATGTCAAAATGCCTAAGCTCTATCGCCCATTTCACCATCCTGCCAGACAGCTAGTGTTTATGCAATACTGAGCGGAATGGATGTTTGGTCAGGAACGCTATGGAGTGGGCCTGAAAATAGGGCCTTAGTTTCCTAGAGGGTGCGACCAATGCCAAACCCATTTTTCCAGGTCTGGATAGTGCGTTTCTGCTTCTACAAAGGTTTTGCTAGTGTAGTATACAGGCCTATAGGTTCCTTGGTCATCTCATACGAGGGTTGAACTGACAGTTTGGAAACAGACATGTACAGGTATAGTGTTTCACTTATCGTGGGCTTCAAGAGTAGCTCCGGACTCCCTATGTATGCTTTCAGGTTCTGAAAGGCTTGTTCATATTCCTCATTCCACGATAATCCTTTGTTCCCTCTTAGTATCTTGAAGAATGGGAGGCATTTGTCGGACAACTTTGATATAAATCTATTGAGTGCTGCTACCATCCCAGTCAGGTTTTGAACGTCTCTGATATTGGTTGGGGATTTCATGTCGAGAAGAGCCTGAATCTGTTTTGGATCGGCTTCGATCCCTCTTTTGTTCACTATGTAGCCTAGGAATTTCCCTAACTCGACTTCGAACGTGCATTTTTGTGGGTTGAGTTTCATTCGATATTTCGTGAGTTGGTCGAATGCTTCGGCAAGATCTTGTATGTGGTCAGGGCTATGAAGGCTCTTGACCAGCATGTCATTGATTTTTACTTCCATATTTCTATCGATCTGCTCTTTGAACATTCTGTTGACCAATCGTTGGTAAGTAGCCCCTGCATTCTTCAAGCCGAATGGCATTACCCTATAGCAGTATATTCCTCTTTCCGTTACGAAAGAGGTTTTTTCTTGATCTAGGGGGTGCATCAATATTTGATTGTAGCCTGAATAGGCGTCCATAAAGTTGAGTAGGTTGTGTTCCGAAGTGGGGTCTACGATCTAATCGATGCTGGGGAGTGGGAAGTTGTCATTTGGACAGGCTTTGTTTAGGTCAGTGTTGTCTATGCACACTTTCCATTTCCCATTTTTCTTTTTTACGAGAACGGTGTTTGCCAGCCAATTGGGGTATCATGCTTCCTTGATCATGTCTGCATCAAGTAAACGCTATACCTATTTGTTTATGATCATGTTCCTTTCGGGCGCCACAGGTCACTTCTTCTACTTGACGATTTTCTTCGAGGGGTCGACCTCGAGGCAATGAGTGATTATCAACGGATTGATCCCCACCATATCCCGCAAGGTCCAAGCAAAAATGTTCCGATTACGCTGCAACAACTCCGTGAGTGATTATCGACGGATTGATCCCCACCAGGGCGTCGTCGTGCGGGAGTTGTATGCCTTGGACATCCTTTTACATAAATGCCAGTGGCGCGAATGAACCGTGCCTCTGATCGCATTGCGGCAGCTGCTCGCCACGTATCGCTTGAATCCTCATAACTCATAGAGCCCTCTTTCTTGACCTGTTGGATAGTTTTGACTCGGAATGTGTTCCATGAAGCACATGTACTCTGTTGACCAATGGCTCCCCGGATTCGGTTCCCCTCTGTCTTTCTCCCAGAACGATGAAGTTTTGTGCTTCCTTTGT
Organism: Berberis vulgaris; assembly: GCA_963556465.1. Lineage (NCBI taxonomy): Eukaryota > Viridiplantae > Streptophyta > Magnoliopsida > Ranunculales > Berberidaceae > Berberis > Berberis vulgaris. The sequence goes on along the minus strand of OY747129.1, from coordinate 58,456,073 downwards.
CAGGTCCGCCATGCTTGTTGGAGGGTCCAATGTCGGACGGCTGTAAAACTTTCCTTTTTGCAACCCGTTGATGAAGGCTGAGACGACCGTTGTGCCGCTGCATACGCGGGCTGTGGTCAACCAGCTGTTAAATACGTCTTTAGCATCTCGTCAGGGCTCTACTTTATTGATTCAAGAGTCTTAACCATCGACAAAGCCTGGTGTAAAGAGGTCGTACATCCAACTCGGGGTTCAACGGTGCTGTCGTTGGCACGGGAGCGTGAGTTGGCTACCCATGCATGACAAAATCCGTTGAGGGAGGCGGTACAGGGACGGTCTGAGCTTCGGATGTGTCGCCTACTTTTTTGTTGTTGCGTGACCTGGTGGTCACCATTTCTCTAGGTTTTGAAAGGAGACGACGCTTAGTGTAAAGCTAAGAATTATGTCGTCCCCATGGACAGTGCCTAACTAATGCAATTTTTCTGCTCCCTGTTTTCACCTAGTCTTGCTGACCTGCACAAGTAACGCACGTGAGCCATAGACCACTATGGGGTGGCCGATGGCACTCCGATGCTAAAGTCAAACAGGGCTCTGAGGAAGGTGTAATGCTGTAACAGAGGATTTGTTGTGTACCTTAGCTTACAAACCTCATGTCTTATTTATAGTGCAAGGAGTTCTGGTTCTGCCAAGCCATCATAGGCGTAGTTTAGGAAGGAGATCTTCGTGGGGATCCATCCATAATTGAGAGTCGTGTTGTAGGAGGGAAGTTCCATGTTAGCTCTGTGCTCCTAGATGCGCGAGAAATGGTTCCCAATCCAAGAGCAATCCGTAGAAGGGAGTTTCCCTGTGTGGAAGATACTATGGTGTTTGCTTCTTAGTTGGAAGCAGGGAACAACTGTTGTTGCTCGTCCGAAGCCGATCATCGAGATACTTGCTTGAAGAGGGCTTAGGGTATTTTGGATAGCTGTGAGATGTGTGGGCCTAGCATGCTGTGAGAGTTTGGGTCCGCTTGGCGGATTGTAGTTGGGCGGGCTTTGAACTGCTTGGGTCGGATCAGAGTTGGGCTGACGCTTGAGGTCGTAATTCCTTGAGATCATCATGACACATGTACGGCTCCAGGGTGTGACCGTTTTTAATCATCAAATATATAAGGTCTAGGCCTTACATAACATCTTTCTAGTTATTAATTGCAATAGTAATTGGGGAAATATAATTTTTTTTATTAATTGCAATAGTACTTGGGGAGATATGAATTTTTTTAAGTTGGGTTACTTGTCTTGGAATTTTAATTGTTGCAGGTGAGTAATGTTTGAACGCATTTTTCTACTAATTCAGAAGTCTTTTTTTAGCGTTTCCAAATGTTACCATGTATCTCATTGAATCTAGTTTCTGAATTATTTTTTTGTTTCTCATTTGGATAATGGGTTAATTCAAAATTTTGACATCTACACATCCTGGAATCTGCACTGTTTTTCTAGATTCACCTCAAGTTTTCTCAATTCTATAAATGTTGAATTATTTTGAATATATATTTTTTTTTTAGAAAACTTGACTCTGTTGGAAAGCTATAACAATTTTTAGATGTGATTTTCAAAGACTTGAGGTAATTGAAGTAATTGAGATCTAGATGATTTTTCAAAGACAATGCATCATTTCTGGAAAAACTTTCTGGATTCATTGGTTTATCTAAACTTGTATGAACTTGAGTTTTTGAATAGTTGTTTTGTTTCAAAGGCTAATAATCATTCTTTAAAATGAAATTTTCAGGTTATACACAAGGGAACAATTGAAAAAGAGCATTGGTTAATTTATTGAACAATGGAGGACACTTGGACAATAACTTAGGACATTTCTTTTGATTGCTTGTGAGGACTTTAATTTGTAATAATTAAGACAAGGCCCAAGATAAAACTGGAAGTCAAGGGTAGTCAAGGCTTATTTGTGAAGGCAGTAATCAAACCCCTTGATTGCCGCATTGGGTACTCATAGGGATGACTGAAGTGTATGATGCACTTTCCCTGGGTCGACTCAACTTATTCATCCCCCATCTCTGAGTTGAAGGTACATCTCACAACTCACTTTGAATCTCTTACCAGAAGTGTTTCTGGAATTTTTTTAGTGTTTAAGTTTATGCAAGATATTAAAATGTGTTAAACTGCATAATAGCGGACCTAACTAATTGCAACTGAGTCAGACTTTATTACCCATGTCATCAATCAAATTCATGTTCAAATTTGGCCAAACTAATTAAAATGAACTCAGATAATTAGAACCAATTAGAACTTCGTTCAGAGAACCTCACAAAAAGAATAAACCATCACTACATCAATTAAGGCAATTTTCAATAAAAAAAATTTCCTTGACAAAAAAAAAATTTGTTGGGAAAAACTTTGAACAAGGAAAAAATTTGTTATTGGGTTCCTAGAGGCATCCCCGTAGCTAAAGGTTTTTACCAAGGAATTAAATTTTTTGTTGGTAAAATGAATGATAAGTTAAGGAAATATAGTGATGGTAATACTGACGACTGCCAAGGAAATTCGTTGGTAAAAATCAAATATTTTTACCAATAAATTGTTTTGTTGCAAAAAACTTTATTTACCTATGAATTTTTTTCTCGAAAAAGCTTAGAATCTTCAAGAAAATTGTCGTGCGAAAATGTAACTACCTTTACCATAGAAGTTTTTCGTTGGTGAAATGTATATATACCAACTAAAGTTGTCATAGGTACTGTTAATAATTACCAAGGAAATGATTTTCAATTAAAAAAATTATATACCAAAACGATCATTCTCGGCTCTTTTACGAGCCAAGCTACCTCCCAAATTCTTAGGACACCACCACCCACAACCTTCCAAACTCTAAGGACACCACTCTTGGTGGTAAGACCCCACTATGAAAATTCGTATATGATTTAATTTATTTTTATGCTCAACGGGAATCGAACTTCTGACCTACAATAAAATCTATTGCAATTTTTACAAGTTGAGCTATTTGAATAATTGTGTTTTGTAAAACAACTTTATAGCTTGCTAAATCAAATTACTCTTCTTTTGCAATAAAAATCATTACTACGTATATAATATGGACAGATAAATAATATTTCGTCACTATAAATTATGACTAAATATTTTCACGACTATAAGTTTCTTATGAAATATTTACCACTTTTAGCAATGAAAAAAAATCATAATAACACCATTATAATTAGCAATAAAATAGTAATAGCATTTCATTGTTAGATATGTTATTGAAATTGGTTATTTCCCCATTAAAATAAAATAAAATTGTTGTAAATAAGAAAACGAGCCTTAATAAGAAAAAAAAAGTTCATGGAAATGTTATCAATCTTTAGCAACAAAATAAATTGTTACCTATAATATTATAATTAATAATAAAATCATATTTTATTGTTAAAGAATTTTATTTGATTTTTCAGATGACATAATATCATTACTAATAATAAAAAATTTCAACGAACTAATATTTTTCCACTGTAAAGAAGTTAGGAGCTATAAACATAAATAAATTTCATGAAAAAAAATCATTATAAGTAACCAAATAAATCGCTATAATAACGTGATAATTAATTAGATAAAATTTAGTTTCATTGTTGAAGAGACATGAACAAGTGTTATAATGCATTTACCAAGAAAATGTTTGTCAATAATATTAATCTTTATTAGAAATGAAACAATTTATTGTAAATGGCGACATAATTACTAACAAACTAAAATTTTGTTGACATAGAATTATTTTGTTGCTAAATAATGTTGGTGAAAAATTGGTTTTGGAAGGAATATTTTCCGCCAACTCTTTAACAAAGAAAAATTGCCAACAAAATAAATTTTGTCACAAAAAGTGACAACTTTATGACTTTTCCAATGAAATTTATTTCTGTTAGAAATAGTAACATATTAACCAGGAAAATAAAATTTGTTAGTGTATAACACATTTCTTGTAGTGAGTATACCAATTTCCAACAAAATATTGATTTATCGCTATAAAATAGTTAGCGAGCTTTAACGAGAAACAAAGTAATTATCACTTTTTACCTAGAAAACAATTTGCTACCAACAAGGCTATAATTACCTACAAAATCTTATTTTCTTGCAACAAAGATTTCATTAAAAAAATATATTGTTTCCGACAAAATAAAAAACGTTGCCAATAGTGTAACAATTTTCAACGAAATATTACTTTGTTACTATAAATTAATAAACGAGCTTTAACAAGAAAAAAACTAATGAAATTATTATTAACGAACCGAATTATTACCAATAATGTGATTATTGTCTAAGAAAACATATTTCTTTACTAAAAAGAGATGAATAAGTGTTAATATTTCGTTAATAAAAAAAAGTAATTTGTTGTTAAAATTATTCTTCTTTAGTAACAAAATATTTCATTCCAGATGATGTCATAATTACTAAGGAACTAGTATTTTGTGGCCATAATTTTTTTTTGTTGTTTAATCAATTCAACGAGAAATTAGGTTTGGATGGAATGCTTCCTCCCACCTATTTAACAAGGAAAGTTTTTCACAAAACATATTTTGTTGAAAAAAAGTAACAAGTTTATAGCTTTTTCAATGAAATTTTTTTCGCTGACAATGATACCATATTAACAAGGAAATTGAATTCGTAGAATTTTTTTTTTTTTTGGTAAATGATAGAATTCTTGTAGTGCATGTCGAACTCTTTCGAAACAAGGTTGCTCGACTAACAGTTGGTACAAGCCGGTAAAGACCAGTGTGACTGCACCGCCATTTCTTACCTTTTCGCCTAAAGACTAGTGTTTCGATGAAGTTTTACACAAGTCTAATCTTATTGTGATTAGGAACACATGGGCTCTTGAAAGTTTTTAAATGTTAACTAATTTTGTGATAACTCTTTGTCTCTTGAAGACGCCCTTCAAAGGCTTGGCTAGTTCTAGCATACAAAATATGGTTAAACCTAGCTAGAGTAATCTTTGCCTAGTGTGGTGGTTTAAGAAGTATTTTTTACGTAATAAGCTACCCCTTACTTACAAAACATATGGGAAATTTTAACTAGGGTGAAAATTGACTTTTGAAGTGCTCAAAATCATTCTCTACTTCAATTAGATTGGGTTTTTAAAATCAATTGTCCCTAGCACTTAATTGAAGATAATCAACTCGTTGCTTGCTAGATGGATGAATAGAAATCGATTGCCCTTAGCTTGTGTGTCATGGTTAATTCCCTCTTTAGGGTGAATTTGCATACTGCATTTAGTTTAGGTCATATCATCTAAAGTTGAATTAGATTTAGTTATTTTTCCAAAACAAACAAGGTTGATTCAAGTTCATTGTCAAGGAGGTTCTCTTGTGTTTGGAGCTATAGAGTTGTGGAATTTCATTGGGAAGATCACGTCAATGCCAAAGCAAATTACTTTGCCTTAGTAAACCAAGGTCAACCCTTAGAATTAGTTTTGCTTATACCAATCCTTTTTTTCTCAAAATGGATATGAAAACCAACACCAATCCAATTGGGGTTATGAACCTTTTAGGCTCACACCATCATTTGATCCGCAATATGTGCATATCAATGAGCCTTACTTTAGTTGGCCTACAATGCTTTTGGTAGAAACCAATCCATGCCAGTTCATGCAAAATATGTAGTCCACGTCATCTTTATATCCACATAGGTTATAAGAGAAAACTAACATTTCTCCTTCATTCCAAGAGAGTCTAGATCACTATATGCATTCCTTAAGCCAGTCAATACGAGATATAGAACAACATTAGCTGACCACTAACAAACTTTTGGCTGAGATTTGAGATTTAAGGTTTCAAAATGATGCATTGTTGAGTGTTAGGAAGGAATGTGAATAAGGTCTAATAAAAGAGAGTGAGGGATATGATGAATTGTGTCACATTGATATGCTTATATCAACCCCTCAGACTCCCCAAAAAGAACAAGATGAGTCCATGAAATTTGTGAGACAATGTGATGGAGAAGGATTGTTGATGAATCATGAGTTTTGTGTTCAAAATGAGAACATTGATAAGTATGGTGAGCTTGTAGAATTCCATAATCATTCCTTACTTGACTCTTTGTTTACTGATGTTATCGTGTCACCCATTATTGATCATACCATTTTAGAGGTTGACACAAAGAAAAATCCAACTAAACCACCATGTGATCATATTCTGACCATTGTTGAAACATTCATGTCCAATACAAAAGTGAAACCTGATAAAGTTGTTAACATTCTCCCTAGTATTAGAAAGTTTTCCTAGTTTAAACTTGAATTGCATGTTTCAAAAATCTTGGAGGATTATTTTGGGAAATGTAAAGCAAATTGGGAAGAATTTAAAGACGTCGATCACCCATCCATGCCTAACCCATGGCCTCTCCTAGACCAACAACTTGATTTTTCTCTTTTTGACAAGTTGAACTTACTATTCTTTTGAGAAAACATTTTATGAGCTAAAATTAGAATTTCATCTTAAGAGGTTTCCTTGGATTCAGTTGTGGGGCATATCAAATCAATTGCATCTTATTGTCTCATATACATATGTATGGCATGACCCACAAATTTTTAGGTTGTTATTGTATAATTCACTGTAAACTATTTTAAATTCCTGAGCCAATCCTATATTCTCATAAATGACTCTACCTTTCACAAAAGCTCCATGTTCATCTGAGATAATATCTAGAAAATCGTTGCCAGCCTATCACATATAGTTTTACTAAGACCTTGTAAACCACATTACATAGACTGATGGGATGAAACTCACTAAACGACTTTGGAACATTTACTTGTGGAATCAGAGCTATGAAGTCTGCTATGAAGGCCCCTGAAAGAGACCGACATGAGAAAAAATCTTTAGTCGCTTCCCAAACATCCAATCTAACTATATCCCAAACAACCAATATAACTCTATAAGAAACTCAAGGTAAACCGTTCGGTCCAGGAACATTGTCTAGGGGAATACTAAGCAATACTTCCTTCACCTCTTCCAGAGCGAGAGATTTAGATAAAGAGTTGCACATATCATCATTTATAAGAGTAGGAATATAATCCATAATACCATCATTCTAGCTCCCTAGTTGCGAAGTGAACATGTCCTGAAAAAAGAAATTTGCTTCTCTAAGTATGACTGCTTGATCCGAAATAACTATCCCATTTGGAGTAGTGATTTCCATAACTGTTCTTCTCTTATGTTTGATTTTCACTCAGGCAAAGAAATATTTTATACATGCTTCTCATTCTTTAATTTATTTTTCCCATGATTTCTGATTACAATCACTACAAGAAAAATGTTGATTCATAGCGTTTCAAAAACGCTATGGTAGGATACCATAGCGTTTTAGTAAACGCTATGACAGCCGGCGCTATAATAGACCCAGGGGCTATTATAGCGGTTTTAAAACGCTATGGTAAGTTTGGCTTTTATAGCGGTTTAAAAACGCTATGGTAGAGGATACTATAGCGGTTTAAAAACGCTATGGAAATCTACCATAGCGGTTTAAAAACGCTATGGTAAGTATACATAGCAATTTTTTTTTTTTTTTTTTTTTTTTTTTTAAACTATCAAATGACTTTTTATTACATCTCATAAGTTTTATGTCTAGAAAATAAAAATTTTAATGTGCCAAAGTTAAACATTTCCATGAATTAATGTAATTAATTAATAAACTGTATTACATCAAGTCAGGACTCTGTGTTTAAAAAATACAGTTTCAGTTCTGCCAATGGACAACCGCTCAAACAATGTCCCAGTATGAGATCTATGAGACAGCTGATCACAGCTTAACTGACCACAGTTTCATTTCTGGACAGCTGCAGTTAAATCAACCCCACTGCTTCCTCGGTTTGTAACCATCCGCACGGTAATTCCAGCTGATCTACAGACTGCAACGGATTCCTTGACGCCCGGACGAAGAGGATCCTTGATACCCACATGGAGCTGTTTTAAGAGATGAACATGATGTAGTCATAACAGCATGTGCAGGATCATCGCCTGGACACTCTGTAATTATGCACGAACTGCATGGTATCGAAACTGCCCTTAATCTGATGGAAAAACACTGTATTAATAAGGCTATTTTTAGCACTGACTCAGCATATGCCTTGTCCATTCTCACAAAGAATGAAGCTACTCCATGGGAGGCTATTGCTTTTGCAATATATTTGACATTGCAAAGTAATATGACATGTACATAAACATAGATACCAAGGGAGAGAAAAAAAGAGGGAGCAACTAATCTACATTAATGCCGTACCAGAACATAAAAGAAGAGAACACCAATGCAGCATTGATCATCCAATGTTTTAGTCTCTCAGAGTGACCCTGGAATTGAGCAAAAACAATAATCAAAAGACATCTATCAGCTTTTCTACCACATCTTGTTCTTGTGTATACTCGATAAAAATAAGAACGTAATTGCACGGACGTGTATGCCCAACTTTACGTTACTAATAATGTTAAGTACCTAACAAATGCCCATGACATTGCAACTAAATGTGGACCAATTAAGTGCACAGCAGCCATTAGGACTATCCAAATAGGTGCTTACTCATGGCACAAAACTTCAATTGGTGACACAACACAAATCCTTGAAACACATTGAAGTTAAATGTTTTGTAAGACAAATTGGGTTCACCATCTCAGAAACACTGTAATAGACCATCTAGGTTCAGAATATTATACTTCATGACGTTGAGTTTGTAGATTATAAAGAATGGAGATAAGCTTGAATGAAATCTTGAGCAATGAAAGATTCAAAACTCAATAAGATACTCTCCTTTTCTTTTTTGTTTTTGGTATACTTACCAAAGGTTGAGATTGGTAAAGTGCCCGCAGAAGCTAACCAATAGTTGCATCTCTTTCGGTCTATTACCATTTAGTACTCACAGTTTCAATTATGAACAATAAATGAAAACTATATAAACTGTTTGATTAAAAAAAACAAGGCACCTGCAAGGCTGCAACCTAAGCTTGTTAAAGGGGGTAAAATGACTACAAAAGAGAAAACTACCTTATTGGAGCTAGGAACCAGTTCCTGCAAAGCTTTCATGCGTTCTGCTATTCTTTCTCACTCAAGTACTGAGTTCCTACAGAAGAGTAAATGCTTGTTAGTATTAGGCCCACATTTGTATGTCATAGAAACTCTTTATTATCCAATCTGGCCACTTAAACTAACAAGTGGTCAATCGTTTTCTTAGACAAAATGTACATTATGCATTTGCAAATTGAAGTCTGGTGCACATCACCAAACACCACATCCAAAATGATATTTCGTTACTTGCAAATAAACTGAATAAAAGTAGGTTGAATTTTAGTTGAGGAGATCTAGGTAACAGTGAAATTCGATATGTTTTCTAGGACTGTTTGGACTGTCCATTTACTGTCCAAAATATTTGTACTCAGTTTTACATTTTTGCAGGGTCTGATACAAAGTAAACAAAGCATCGCTTCCATGTTTTTTGCAGTGTCATACACTTTGTCTGCAGATTTTGTTACTCAAGGTTGCTGCAGTTTTGGGTGCTAGAACAAAGAACGTTTCATGCTCTTGATGCGTGACGGTTTCATGGTGGTGTTGGCCCTAGTTCTTGATGGCAAGTGGCATAGAATTTGCAAGATATTCCCACGTTGTCTCTATTTCAGAGCACTCTGTTTTGGACAGAGTTGTGTGGATACACTCATGAATCAAACCTAACCACGTCCTTTACTTATGTGAATGACGGGAGAACACATCACGATCATAGGTCTTCAACATCACACCCTTTTAATTACCCTAATCATTAAACCTTACTTCCCAACTAGCCCCACATAGGATCATGGTCCCTATTAGATTGAGGATGTCGTTCCAAGAAGAAAATAAAGGAAAACAAAAATCACAGTAATTCCAAACAGCGCATGCTAAAATCAAGACAACTAAAAATGCAAGAGAAGAAATGATGAATGTGGGTATGACCTAAGTGTTTCCATCATAGGCATGTCTTTGTCTGACTTCCGACACGTGTCAGACACAGTGAGTTTTTCTAAAGTACCAGTGCTACCTTGAAGAAATGGTTGCAACAATCAAAGATGAATGTATGTCTTTTGGAAGAAATTGATAAAATGATCATATGATCACTGTTAATAACACGAATCATATAAAGTACCACAAGACAATGTCAGCAACTGAGTAATAAGAGAATCAAGTGGGTGCTAAACAAAACAAAACATAAAAAAAAAAAAAAAAAACTTATTGATACTATGGTGGGATGCATATGAATGATCTTAAACCAAGTCTAATTTGTTCCATGGATAAAACTACTGGGAAGCTTGGTCTGTTATAGCTTGAATTTGAGTCTACTTGTAACAAAATCTGGAAATAGTTAGAGTTGAGAGTTGTACCTATGATAGAATCAAGATAGTTCTGCAAGAGAAGAAACTCATAATGTGACCCGAAGTACCATGAAGAAATGCTATTTGAAGCCTGCTCTATACTGTCGAAATGCTATTTTCATACTCGTATCCTACTCATAATGCTATTTGAAGCCTGCTCATAATGCTATTTTCATACTCGTATCCTGCTCATAATGCTATTTGAAGCCTGCTCTATACTGTCGAAATGCTATACCATGAAGAAATGTTATTTGAAGCCTGCTCATAATGTGACACGGAGAACCATGAAGAAATGCTATTTTCATACTCGTATCCTTTAATTCACATCTCTTTTTCCCCCGCCGTGCTTTATTGTTCGCGAATGGGGACAACTTGGACTGCATACGAACACAAATCAATTTTTTTAAGTTGAAAACATTTGCCTTCTAAACAAAAGTAAATATGACATCAAAGTGGTTTCATTTGCAACCTTGGTAACTATCAATTGCCACAGGTGTGCTGCCCGTGAATCTAAGTCTGTCAATAATGGCTGATTATCCACCAAAAACAAAGTACTTTCAGTGCCTAAAATATGCTAAGAGATGATCCATAAGACTGCAAATCCCTGCATAACACAACAAAATAGCACCAAATGTAAATAACCATCTATCCACCAACCAAAATTCAGTATAAAAACACAATTTGAAACCCTACAAAAATTTTGGTCAAACATTCATCATGCTAAATGTAATCACCACCAATGGACTATACCAAAACCCAGCTTTCGCCATTCAGTTCAATTCGTAATACAAAACCATATATCTACACACTATCATTTAAATGCGGTAGAAACAATATTGTTCTAAACCAACAGACTATCAAGATTTGTCTTTCGTGCATGCAATTCAATGCATAAATTCCAACAAAATAAATCAGGACTAAACAATGGCCAACAAGTACTAAACAATGGCGAACACATGTAAGAATTTGAATATCCGGACTCGCCATTCTTAAGTATTGAATTATAACAATAATAATTGAAATTTTCACTTCGAGGAGCTTTATGCAACATAGTTGCATCTCCTTAGCAAAAATCATTCATAAACTATTCAAAAAGAACAATGAACAAAATGCTAAATAGCTTAGCCAAAACAAATAACTTTTTTATCGAAATGTATACCATGATAACAACATAATGTCAAAAGGACTAAATAACATGACATGTAGTCGCAACACTATGCAAAATTGTATCCTAGTCATAAAAGAACAATCAACTTGCCAGATTTACAATGACCGCAGGATTCCTAAGATCGTCTTCGGGTATTCCCTGCTCTACTTTTCCAACAAGATCGGCTCCAACATCAGCTGCCTTAGTGTAAATTCCACCACCCAACTGGGCAAAGAGGGCAACAAAGGAAGCTCCAAAACCGTAACCCACCAAGAGAAGAGACACTACATGAGTACGTAATGTTTTGTCAATAAGTTGTAAACTTACCTATTATTAAAAGGTTCAACAACTAATTTTTCACACGTGCTGCAAAAGGATCACAAACACAAATCGATGAATGGTACGCACATGCATATATGTGTGTCTATATGCATATATGCAGCGCCGGAGACGTGAACATTGGCACGTATAGACATCCACATACCAACATAGCCAGCAACACCTGAGCATATAGCTTCGAGAAGAAAAGTAGCAACTGTAATATAAGCGATGCTGACCTGCAACAACATATTAAGATATGTGTGAACAAAAACATTTTTGAACATTGAGATTGGAATAGTATATCTAACTTCCCAAGACCAGAGGATTCTTGTTGAGAAGTTGTACTACGGAACAAATAGATGCAAAAAATCACTAGTGATAACAATAATGCCATTTTGGAAATAGTTCCTGAAGAAACCTTCTGCACCGTCCCGTAGGGCATCTGATATCTAAAAAGTACGCAAGCATAGTGGGAATGGAAGAAAGGAATCAATATTTCAATTGTTATTAATACCTCTCATAGAAACTATACAGAAATTTAGGAAAGTGAAAATTTACAATAAATACAACAACAGGGTGATGATGCAAATACGACTTATAAAGGGCAAGAGTGCAAGACAACCAATTCAAGAACATTCATGGCGTCATCATTATAAACAAAATTAGTTGCTATTAGACTCTATTTTAGAAAGGCACCAATAAGAAATCAAAATTATATTGAAACAAAAGAAAGCCAAAACAGACATTTTATCACCTTAGCATTGCGAAAATCAAGTTTTAAAATAAAAACAGAAAATAGCATAATTACCTACTGAAAAGGTAAAAATTGATTCATTTAAAAGACGAGATAAGAGGCTAATAAATAACCGATTGCTACTAATACAACTACAACAAAGCACTAGAAGAAATTCCAAATGAACTCCCTTCGGCGCTTCACTGCACCCCAATGACATGATACACACTGAAAATGAAGTTGCACTTGGTTCCAATCTTTTTTTAATGGAACAAAACATATAGATTGCATCAAAAGATTAAGTAGGTAGAGAAAAACTTGTGGACTAATATAAGAAAGAGTCACATTAACCTAACAAGAAATAAACAAAAAAGGAACTTTACTAGCAATGTATTGCTTACAAGGAAAGACCCTTTCATCATATTTCCTTAACATGTGCTACTTGTATACCATCGAAATGGCATGACTTGTTTAGCCATTTAGGCACCAAAAGAATAGTTAATAATATCTCATATAAAGCAATGAACAAACTAAATAAACAATAAACAATTAAAGAAAACCTCCTTATTCCTTTCCAAAAGAACATACAGTTATAGTTGCAGTTATTCGTGAACAAATAGGAGTTCTCCATGGCATTGACTATTGATTATAGGCAAACTTTAACAAATAGGAGTTCACTATTAGTTCTTTCAAGATTTGTCTACACCAATGCTTCACTGCTCTAATGTTTACCCTCTTGTGCTTCTGCCTATATCTAATCAAAAGAGAATCAAAATTACAAAAAACATTACAACCCTAAATTCCAAATCTCAAGTACCATACTCATAAACACTGAAAATGGAAATCAATGAAATCCCATGAAAACTTACTGTCTCAGAGTCTCAGAGTCCCAGAAGTGAACATCTCAGTTACAAAATAGATGTTCCTATTGGCCGTATCAACCCAAGAGGTGTAAAATTTCATGATGTTTTTGTGCTTCAAGGTCTTGAGAAGATGGATTTCACAGTAAAGCCTCTCAAGATCCTCAGGGCTCTGAAGGAAATCATACAGCTTGACTTGGTTCCAAGCCACTTCAATCCCTTCGAACTTATCAAAAGCTCTGTAACTGCAACACCCAAAACCAAAAAGGAAGAAAACCCACCAACATAGAACTAAATCAACATATACCCATCTCATAAAACTGCAAAAGTTCTCATAAAAAACTGAAATTTCTTCAAAATCTCAAAAAGGGATGAAAAAATAACAAATGGGGTTTTAAGTTTCTTACACTGTCTTTGAAGCTCCTTTCCCAAGGATCTCATTGTACTGAAAAACCAACAAAATTAGAACCAAATATCAGAAATGAAGAACATAAATATCGAAAGAGGGAGGGCGACGGAGAGATGGAGATGAAGATATGGAGAGAGCAGTGAGGGCGATGGAGAGATCGAGGGAGCAGTGAGGGAGATGGCGAGATGGAGGGAGCAGTGAGGGAGATGGAGATATGGAGAGAGCAGGGAGGGAGATGGCGAGATGAGGGAGCAATCAGTGAGGGAGACGACGAGATTGAGGGGAGGGTGGAGTTTCATCGAGCTCTATCTAACTCGAGCGCCCAGTAAAACGAGGGAGGACAGAAGCGAACGCCAAAAATCCCGCCTTTTTTTTGTAGCGTTTTCATTTTTGTTTACGCCAAAAATTTGATCTTTGATAGCGTATTTTGTAAAACCGCTATTAACAAATGCTATTATTGGGCATTTGTGTTGTAGTGAATAAATTTCTTTTTGGAGAAATTTTTTATTTTTTATTTTTTTATTTTTTTATTTTTATTCTGCCTCACATTTGTTTAAATAGTTAACAACTTGAACATCCCACGAAGATTGAGTTATGACTTCCCACATTCGGATTTCATCCTTTAACCAGCGGTTATTGCTAAAAACATTTCCAAAAGCTTCTTCATTCCATCTCTTTAAGCCATACTTCAATTGTTTTAATTCGAGATCTAGCTTAAGAACATCACGATACTGAAAATCTACTCACCACCTATTAGCAACAAAATTATGAAAATCTGAATGTAATGACATACGCTGAAATCTAAAAGGTGAAGTATTTGAGAGAGCTATGGACGGGAGAGATGCTAAGATCGACGCATGATCCGAACAAATTCGCAAAAAGTGTTCAACATTTACTATCGGAAAAATGTCCGGCCAAGTTGAGTTAACAAGACTCTGTCTAGTCTGCCCGGATCATGTCTCTACCACTTCTATTATTACACCGTGTAAATTTAAGACCCAAAAATCCATAGTAAAAAACTTCCACTAGTACCCAAGCACAAAGTGAACTCATCCATCGTGATATAGTCAGATTCATTATCTCCCATCTTTTCTTCCGGAGCCGCATTAACATTAAAGTCATTGAAAACAATTCAAGGCACATAACAAAACAATGCAATATCGTCTATATTAAGCCATAAAGGTCTTCATAAACCAAATTTATAACAAGATCAGTAACCCTACAGTGCATCAATTGATCTGAAGATCAAACCACTATTTCTTCCATGTCATTACCCCAGAATTACAACAATTTAACACCTTCAGCTTCATTCGAGACAAAATTATATGGATACGTCTTACGACTGATTCCCAGCGTCTATCCGCCTCAATCATAGGTTCCGCCAACATCAAAATCTTAACTTTATGATAAAAAAAAACTCACTTTTTAGTTTGACTAACCGTAGCTTTGTCGACCCTCTTGTATTTCAAAATAGATTGTTATTCGTGATCATTGGGTTTTTAGGCATTAGTTTTCCTAATCTAGGGGTTATCGGCACTTGCTCTTTCCTTTTCTTTTTCTTTCCCTTGGTCTTTTTTCTCCTTGTTCGAATCCTCATCTTCATCCGAGTGGCTACTGTCTAGCCACTCCATATTGTAACCAAAGAGGTCAACCTGCACTTTTACGCCTTCCAGATCATGTGCATCTTTGTTCTACTCTAGCTTAGCATCCTCTTCTGAAACTCCTATCTGTTCATTAAATTCGAGTCATCATTCATCAATAGTTGACTATTCAAATCACCTCGATTATGTGCCTGCGACAATGACCCCTCTGCCGCCTTAGCATCATCCTGCATGCTCTGATCTTCAATCCCAACATGGCTTGATCCAACTGTTTTTGGCATTGCAGCACCATCTGAAATTGTGGAGGACTCGACCGTTGCCTTGTTCTCAATGACCAACACAAAATTAACCTGTTTAGGAGCGGGTTCGATAAATTTTGAACTCTTAACAATGTTCAGATTACTACCCGAATCCAGTTCATCTTTGAGGGCCTTTTACCGCTGCTTTTATACCTTACCTCCTTGCAGTATTTTTTAAAAAGATCTCTATCCAATTACTGCTGCTGATTCATCTCTAACTCTATATTAACATCAACTGGTTCATCTCGAGGCTTCTTCTTCTTCTTCCGTAGTCTCCTCAACTAAGCATGGAAAGGATTCCATTTGATTAAATTGGCAGTGGAAGTCTCAGTCTTGTTTATCTACATTCTGCTGTTTCTTATTAGAGTTGCTCGCATTCACAGATGGAATCTCTACACCTTTTCCGTTTGTTGTTCCACTTGGTCCAATCTCCTCCTTATGCTCAAGTCCATTGGCTCCTTTAATCCGGACATCTTCGAGAGGTCTCCAAACCACTTTTTGTTTGATATTTTTACCACTATTCTCCCTTTCGTCTGCTTCCTTCATTTTCTGCTACATATCCCTCTTCTTCCTACAGTTTCTGAGATCATGCTCGAGCAATGCACAATGCTCGCAATATTTAAAACTAGGGAAGACAATTTTCTACCATTATCCTCCTAGTCTTTGATTTTCAATCCAAAATTTCGTTGGTAACGCCTCGTCTCTAGGCACATGCTCGCTAGCTTTGGCCTTGTAAAACACCTAATGCTATTATAAATATGCAGGAAGACCCCGAATAAATCTCCAATAGCTCTAAGAATCATTGGGTGAAAATATTCCAAAGGAAGACCCGATAACTAAACCCATAAAGGAGTTTTCGCTGATCCATGCGTAAACTAAAACCATGATGCCAATGGAATGCTTTGAATCTCACAACACAAATGGTAAAAAGTCCCTGCAAAGCGCTATTTCAATTGCAATCTAACAAAAATATGTCTCGGATCTAGCAGACCCATCGAAAACTCCCCCAAGCTCGATGAATCGAATTTCGAATATCCTTCTACGAGGGCAGGAAGCTAGAAATCCTAAGGACAATGACGTGAGCTTCTATATATTTCTCTCCTCTTGAAACATCAGAACTGAAAGAGAAAGTAAGCGCATGACTTCCCTCCTTGTGAAAATTGGTATGCTAGCTTGGTCGGACAATCATCAAAACTTACTTCTTCATCTCTCCCAAAGCTTACGCAAAGGAGAGAGGATGTTTAGGCGCTTCGATGCCTATTGGGACAAATACCAATAAAACAATCCCAAGGAAATAACCTAAAGCAATAATAAACGAAACACCAAAATTTACGTGGAAAACCCTTCAATGTGAAGGAAAAACCACGGTGCAAATTCGAGAGAATCCACTAATCAAATAAATAGAAGTACAATAATTTCTCAAGCTTTTTGCCCAAAGCTTGAGTAATACAATGAGTAAATAACACGGGTTACTTCACAATAAATTAACCTAAAAGCTCCTTCAACTTCTTCTACCAAATCAATCGACAAAACTAAGTCGATATCGCAACCACGCGTCACACTTTTGTCGCACAAAATCGCGCCCAAATAATCAGACACAAAGTCACCGTCCACACGTACACAACCGCACCAAACACCAAAGAGAATATTATGTTCTTTGTTGCTTATTCACGCAGCAGCGTCTCTGAAAACACTATGAATAAAACTCTCTTATATGTACCTATCTATACTATGAATATAACTTTGTTTCTATTTAATTAACCAGCTGTCAACTCAATCCTTATTCAAAACAAAAATGTTTTTTATTGAAAACTTTTTTCCTTATTCAACCAAACTTGAAATTATATTTGATTAATTACCAAAGTTGGATTCACCCTAATGGGCTGGACCTCAACAGTGCCCTCCATGCCCAACCAAGGGGAGAGCTCCAATGACAGTCGGGTCGGGGCTGCTGCTATATATGGAAAAGATACAAATCTAGCCTAGGCGGCCAGGATCTAACTACAACCCGATCACATGCCTATCGAGGCAACAGAGACTCGTTAGGCGAGAGCCCCACCAAATCGCCTAGCTCTCACTCACACTTCCTTCACCTCTTCTGAAGTGGGAGATTTTGACATGAGATGATTCATGAAGTTCTTCTACATAGGATAATTTGGTATTTGATAAAGTGACTGTAGAGTTCACTCAAGACAAGACAAGAGATTAGCCTATAATTACTACAATGCCGATGAGCTTCCAGCTTTTCCAATCTCAGATTATTTATCATCCAAGAAGTTGGTATCTTCAAGAGAGAATCTTGGGCATCTTTGTGTCTTCTTCTGGTAACTGGTGTTTCTCATTGTAAGGCTTGCAATTTTTCTGACCATAGCCAAGCCAACAATGAAAGGGGAGGAGTTGGACATAAAGTAACGAATCCAACAGACGAAGGACAAATTGATTTGACAGGTGACGCAGCCTATAGAGATTTGATTATGCGAAATAAACTTCCATTAACCACAATCAACAAGCACAAAATCCTTCATTGTTGCTAGATATGTGTCTGTTATTTACAGCCAATTGATTGAAAGGAGAAAAGAGGGAATGGGTTGCTTGGAAATGCGTAGGACATTCAATTTTGATTGTAGATGGTACCAAGGATTGTGATTTCGTTTTTCAAGTTGACTTCGGTCTCTCGATTTTAAGAAATATTTTGTTTTATATAAAAAAAACTAAAAATTTTCGATTATTATTTTAAATTTAACAATATAAGTTATGCATTTTAAACTCTTAAATACTACATAAAAAGTCTTACACGACGCGTAGTGTCATACAAACTACATATTACATAAGAATCACTCGCATAACAAACTTTCGATACTGAAATAATATTATAACATGTTAAAATATACAGAGATTTAAATATTTATTTCTTTTTCTCAAGAAAATTTTGACATAATTCAGATTTCGAAAGAAATTTCAAAAACTTTAAAATAGGAAATATTTCGTGACATTTCGACATATTTCGAGAAATCACATTGTTTGGATGGTATAATTATAAAATTTCAGCAAGTTTTCATATTCGTGTGTATAACACGTGACTTTAAATATTGGGTATTTTGTCATTACAAAGTTTATAGATGATTTGATAGGGTCAATGTTTTTCACTTAAAATTAATGTCTAAATTGGGTGTTAGACTGGATTTCGAAAATTAATGGCAATGAAATAATGGAGGCCATAAGGTAAATAACCTTCCGTTTGAGCATAATATTATAGAGAACGTGTACATATGGGTTAACTTAAAACATAATATGCTAAAGTTTTAATTTTAGTATGCACAGAACCAAGGATTATGATTTTGTTTTTGAGTTAATTGCAGTCTCCTAATTTTAAAAAAAAAAAATTTGAGAAATATTTCGATGTGTAATGAAAAAATGTAAAAAAATCGAGATACATGAAACATATATAATAAATTTTAACAGTATATGAAATATGTGAAAATTTAAGATGCAACTAACTAAACCTATTAAACACATTATAATATAGTAAAAATCACATATTTCATGACATACCACCTTATAAGATGCAACTAAATAAACCTATTAAACACATTAAATGAAGCCCCTAAATACCAAGTATCTCTTATAATCATAATATAGTAAAACAAATCACATATTTCACACACATTTTCATAAATTTCAAGTTAATAATCATTGAGTTCCTTACATATAATATGATGATACATCAAAATAGACCGAGCATCATGGCTATACAGGTGGCATAAAACCTCATCACAAGAATACAACACTCGGCCCATTGGGCCAGCTCATAAAGCCTAGAAGGATTGAGGCCGATTATAGAGTCCCAAACTAGGCCCACCTCTAGGAAGGCGTAAATAGGATCTGAATCAAGGCCCAGACAAATCAAAGCCCAAATCCAAGCATGTCACACGTTCTCTCATTAAGAAGAAGAACGTTGCACCAAAAAAGAGCCGTGGAGGGACCTATGCCTCCACGAATGCATCTCCATTAAGGAGGAGACTGTTACAGAAACATCTCATTCCGTTGCGCCTCACATGCTTAAGTCACACAAACAGTTAACTACGACCATTATAAAAGGTAAAGGGAACATTCGACAAAGGTATGCAACTTTAACTGTGTTTTGTCCAGATTTACTTCCTTCTTCCAACAGAGTTACTGACTTAAGCATCGGAGTGCCTTTGGCCACCAAAAAACCAGTATTTGGCAATCTAACAGTGGTTTTCAGGTTAAACTCACAGGAGGACGATTTTTGGACCCATCAGTTTGGCGCCGTCCATGGGGAACGATGAGTTTCATTTTTTCTAAAAATAAGATTCAGTGACAAAGCTCACACAACCTGACAGTAGATCAATGGAGTACTCCACAAATCTTCGGTCTGACAAAGACAGATATGACATGTTGTCCAATACTGATCCAAAGACAACCATCGAGACAATTATATCTACCGACAGAGAACTTTAGCAGGTAACAGTTCAGACGTCTCTAACGTCATGGGGAATCCCCGAGTGGAGACGCTTATGGCTCAAATGGATAGCGTGATCGAAATGATAGATATGATTATCCAAAACTTATAAGACAACAACTTTCAAGAAGAAATCGTCCAGCTTAAGAAACATCGGGCTAACAATAGCTCCAAATGCAATCAGGGAACGACCAAATATGAAAGAACATTCTCGACTTTGACATCAAGTCGAAGCGAGATCCTCGAGGTGATGGAAAGAAGAGAAGATGTCAAATGGCCGCCAAAGATGAGAGGAAATCCGGAGAAGCGGAACAAGGGCAAAAATTGTCTCTTCCACAATGACTACGGCCACAATATCGAAGATTGTCGCGGCGTAAGAGACACAATTGAACGCCATATTAGACAGGGACGACTCAAAGAGTTCTCCAAACTCAAGAATGAAGCGACCGTTTCAAAGGAGCAAGCGAAGGAAACAATCTACGTCTTGCATGGCACAGGAGGAGAAAATGAGCAATCCAATCGATCCAAAAAGCACATAGTCAGGGACTTACGCACAAAGATCAGATTCTAGGAAACATCTGCACAGCTCACAAAGACAATGCAAAGGACTCTAACCTTCTCAAACGAGGATGCTGATGGAGTTAATTTCCCACACAACGATGCTTTAGTGATTTCGGTCATGATAGCAAAATGGGAAATCAAAAGAGTATTGATCGATATCGGCAACTCAACAAACCTATTATACCTAATAGCTTTCAGAAGGATGTAGTTCACCACTGAGATGCTCTTACCAAGCGATCAATCTATGGTAGGATTCAGTGGGGAACAATGTAATCCACTAGGAATGATCCGATTACCAGTCGATGCCAGAGAACCAGGTGAGCAACGAGTGTTAATGATAGATTTTCTCGTCGTTGACGCTCCCGTTGCATACAACATGCTACTCAGGAGACCATGGATACACAAAATGGGTGCAGTATCCTCCACAATGCATCAATGCGTGAAGTGCCACACCAAAAACAGCGTTGGAAGAATAAAAGGGGACAAACCAACAGCCCGCTAGTGTAATTTTGCTGCTATAAAGACTCCTCACAAATAGCAATTACCGCAATGACTAGAAGAGTCGTATCAGTGATTGGATGAAACAAGTTTGGATTCTCCAAACGACGACATGGATCCAACCAGTCCGCGAGATCGACCCAACACCGGTCAACCAGAAGAAGAAACGATCGAGGTCTATTTAGACAATGAATCTAAAATGACAGTCCGAATTGACAGAAAAATCCAACCTAAACTCGCCATGAAGATGATCCATTTGCTAAAAGATAACCAAGATGTTTTCGCATGGACAATGAAAGATATGGTGGGAATAAATCCATCCATCATTTCCCCCAAATTACAAGTTAATCCAGACAAGAAACCGGTTAGGCAAAAAAGAATAGTGGTGGCCCCGAAGCGCAATCAGGTGATAGACGAAGAAAATACATTGACTGCTCAGCACGGGAATGATAAGGGAAACTCACTATCTGAATTGGATAGAAAACACATATTTTGTTGTAGTGCTCAAGGATTTCTTCCTTCTTATCCAAGTTTCCAACAGTCATCCTCTCCGTCTACACCCTCAATTAGCTTGCCAATCTAAACATTTTCTAATTGACGTCGTGTTTAGTCTCCTTCGCACTTGACCAAACCACGTTAAACATTTTTCTATAATGTTGTCCTCTATGAGCGCTACATCTAAGTTCTCATAATTATTTCATTCATAATTTTATCTTTACGGGTTTTACCACACATCCATCTTAATATACGCATTTCTGTTACCGCTATCTTATGCTTATGTTGTCCCGTAGTAGCCCAACATTTTGAACTGCATAGCATGGCTGGTCAAACAATTGTCTTATAGCATTTCCATTTTAACCTAGCAGACATCATTCTATCGCATAATACTCCTGACGTAATTCTCCATTTCGTCCAACCAGTTTTAATCCTATGGTCTACATCTTCTCCAACAGCCCCATTCTTTTGAATTATAGATCCTAGATATCGAAAAAGCTTCACACTTTGGGACCTCCACACCTTCTATCTCAATTGCATTATTTTTCCCTCGTGATTCACAACCAAAGTTGCACACTAGATATTCTGTCTTCGAACGACTAATTCTAAAATCCTTACTCTCTAAAGGCTCCCACTACCTATCTAATTTCCAACCTAAAGCTTCCCTAGTCTCATCAATTAAGACGATATCATCTACAAATAACATGCACCAAGGTACATCTTCTTACAGATGTCTCATCAACTCATCCATGACCAAAGCAAAGAGGTATGGACTTAAGGCCGACCCTTGATGTAGTCCTACTGAACTGGGAATTCGCTGGGCATCCTGCCTACTGAGTGAACACTTTTTATAGCCCCTTCATGCATATCCTTAATGAAGTCAATGACCAAATTAAAAAATATAAATAACAAAAAAATTTCCTCCCCACCAAAGTCAGGAACCTTCTTCACCAGTGTAATCAAAGCGAGCCGAAGCAACCGCTTAAAGCGAAAAGTGAAGCGAAGTGGTCGCTTCGGCAGAAGTGAAGCTACAACCTTAAAGCGAAGAAAAGTGACCGTTTTTGCCATTTTTTTGTGGAAGCGTGAAGCGACCGAAACGTTCGCGATTAACCAAAAGCGAATCCAAAGCTCTCACAAAATTTTAAGATTTTTTTCTTATTCTCTTCACTATTACACACTAATTTTGTGCGGAAAAGCGAAATAGAAGAAAGTGGGAAGGAAGAGGAAGATAAATGAAAAATAGTTTAGGAGAATTTAGGCAAAGAAAGTGTTGGCGAAGCTCGAATATAGCTGAAGTAGAACAAAGCAGAACACACAAGGGAGAAATGAGGAAGAAAAAGGAAGAAATGGAGAGATTTTGTTTTAAAACATGGGTGGCTATTCGCACCACTACAGTTCTGAGGGCACCCCATCTAAAAAATTTCAGAAAATAATCTTACAAAAAATGAAATTTAAAATCAAATAAATTTAATACATTGCAGTTAACCCAAAAATTCCAAAATTAAGTAAACTGATCATATGAAAAATATTTGCATATCTTATATAATATTTAAATTATTTTTTTAGGGTAGCTTTACTTGCGTAAAGCAATCTCTTTTCGCTTAAAGCGAAACCATGGCAAATCGTTTCACCTCACTTCACCGCTTTGACTACCTTGTTCTTCACAATGCTAACTCCAACGATTCTGACGAAGATGAAGAACCACAGAAAAGGAATTTCGTCAAACACCCTCCGTTCAAGCGATTCAAACCCTAAAACCCCAATTTTTTTCAACAAACTAAACTTTCCCCACAAACGGATAATCATCATCACCCCAACTATCACTCTCAAAACCCCACACCACCAATACTAAGACCCAAAGAACCCATGATTCCAGGGCAATACATTTCGAAGAGAGAGCGAGCAGGCTGAGATCGATGGAGTTTTGATATGAAGAAGGAGGAGGAGTAGGCTGTGAACTATTTAGCTTTGATCTGAAGGAGGAGAAGCAGGCTGAGACTCTGAATAAGAACGACTTTGTGAAATTTCGTGAATTTATCGAAATATTTTGTGAATTTATCACGAGATTTGACGAAAATCTGCAGATGTGAAACTCATAACTTTCTTTTGCAAAAAGCACAATCGATGCATAGAATAAAACAAAGAGTCGTTGGTGTAGGTCAAAACGAATTGAAACTTTGAATAATTATATTACTATTTCCATTGTTTGTTTCTTCCACCAATCACTACGTTACGTATGTGCTTAGTTGTATTTCATGGGCTAACTCATGTGGTTAAAAACATAAGTTTGGGATACATGGGGTGGGCATGGTTGTATGGGTGTCCTAAAAATTCACTAAATCACTAGTGGTGCACACAAATCTGGACTATGTAACTCATCTTCCCCAAATGAATAGTAAATAGTATGTGTTCAACTCTAATTTTACTTTTCCACTTTGCCCTCCTATATTCTTAATAATTACATGTACAACCAAAAACCAATGAATAGTTTCAGGGGTATTTGTGTCTTTTAATTGAAAAATACTATTACATTTTTTACACTTTTTCCCAAATTCAGATTATTTATAATCAAACCTATAATCAATATTCATTAATTACACCTAAGCCCCTAACATAATTTATTTGAAGCCCTCCAATTATCTATAAAATAAAAATAGGCCCTTACGAATGAAGAACACTATTACACATTTTTACCATTTTGCCCAAAATACCTTCCAAATTCTATTATATTTACAAGAAAACCCAATAGGTAGTTGAATAGTGACCAGATATAATTTTGTAATTTTAAATGAAAACTATTACAAATATAAACCATTTTGCGCTTCCAAATTTAGATTATTTACGATCAAACCCAACCCCCTCAAATATTGGTAATTATATGTAAGCCCCTAACATAATTTATTCAAAGCCTTTATTATTTGTGAACTATACATACGCCCTTAAACTATAAGTAATTATTTGTTTAGAATTTCAATAATAATTTTTGCTTATTATTGAAAGGTTACAATAAAATAAAATGTATTGAATATTCACGCACGTAGAGCGCGTCTACACCCTAGTGGCACTATAACATGCGCACGTGTTACCCATACCATCACTCACACCTCTTCATACAACCTGTCACTCTCTTCTTATCCTACATCCAACTCTCCAACCATCAAATCTTAATAATCAAACGAATTTGAAATACAACCAATAAATCCCAAACCAAACAAGTCAACAATCCAACATCAAAGAGTCTCCACCTCCCCATCAACACACCAAAGTCATTTTCATGCTACACAACAAAGCTCTTATTTTTATACTTTTTTTTTTGGCCTTTTAATACAAACAACAAATAACAAAATATCAAAATCCATGCCACAATCTATGAAAGTATCGAGTTCTTTTCATTTAAGAATCCAATTTGTGCCAAGCCAAAATCCGCTCCACCTATTTAAGAATCCAATTTGTGTCAAGCCCTATTTTCAATCAAATACTGATTACAGTGGCCTTACCAGCTCCGGGTCCATTCGCTAAAGTGTTAGGTAAATCGCTTGACCCTACTTCTTTCTTTAGAGTTCCAGCTTGATTGACTTTTTTTTAAAGCTCAACGGGGTTTTGAGGGCCCCCGAACCTTTATTGAAATAAATAAACTTAGGGCTTCGGCGCTATTACAGCGCTTCACTAACTCGAAGCGCCTCGCTATGAGAATCTAGTTCCTCTAATGCGTTGCGTTGTTAGCTTTGCTACCGACGCTTCGCTAATGCTCGGCTAAGTCTTGAACCTTCGCACTCAACTGTCCCTTGGAGACACGGTCGAGAAGTGCCATGCATGGTCGCCCCTCCCCCCCCCCCCCCCCCCTCCATTCTTTCTCTCGGTCCTAGCATAGAAAACTTCAGTGCGCTACCGCGCCCCTAACAGAACAAGTCTTTGGTTGCTTCTATTTTTTTAGATTCTTTTAACACTTCATAATTCATATCTGTGCTGTTTTTCTTCCCTGATTCCATGGTGTCTAGATGTATCTTGATTGCAATATTCTTCCTCCGATTTTTTTAGGGGTTTTCGCTGTGTCTCCCTGAGCTATCTTTTGAACAAACTTATTTTCTCCGGAATGAATTGATTCAATCCACTTCTCATTGTTCTGCCTTTGACCGTTGAATAAGCAAACAAATCCGCTTTATCAGAATTAGTGAAATTAGAAGAATTCATATATTTCTCAAGAAAAGTGGGCGTCATCGCCATTTGAAGCGTCCAAAGGAGAATTGACTATCTAATCAGCATAACACGGCTTAAAACAATGATTTAATGGCATTTCGAACGTTTCTCATTTTGGAGACTTAGATTGAGGTATCCCCTGCGGGAATGGTACCTTTTCCATTAACTACTCGACTACTTCATCAGAGGAAGAATCTAGTTTTGTTGGTGAATCACCTTTTCCCCTTGGCTTCTCCGCAAAGTTGGACCTTAAGCCTACATATTGAAATCTTGCTTGCTTGGAACATAACTATTAAAGCTAACAGCCGCCGCCTTGGAATCAGTTCTCCTAACGGCAGGCTCGAAACTAAGGGAACTAGGCGTGGTTGTAAATCCTTGACTCCTTGACTCATGGGTTGAAATAAAATCAATGTCCTAGGTTGGAACTCTTGTGGATTTGTTTAAGCATATATGAACGAGTACCTTTGCTCTGGCGACATATGAAGAGCATCATAGATACTGAGCAAGGTAGGAATTTGGATAGATCTATCTTTTTAAAAATTTATATTACTAAAAATAGAAAAAATAAAATAAAAACATAAAGGGACAATACATCATATCTGACTTGCCCAAAACTCGCTTGATTCGGCCGGTCTGGCTGTCGTAGTCAGGACCGGACCGTTACTAGCCCTTACTTGGAAGGGGTGGACCTTGGCGGGAGATTGCGACTGGACCTTAGGTTCATCTGGTGAACTTCAACAATAGCCTTGTGATCGTCATCCTGACTTCCTTCTGCTTTAGGGATCCCGAGCTTAACTCTTTGAATTCTATTTCGTCAGGGTCTTCCTCAATTCAGACCATGTTTATAGCGATTTCTGAAACACTAGAGCACTGATTCCTCTTCTTTTGCTTGCCACCAGAAACTCCCACTTCCACATCTGTCGTATTCAGGAGAGCTAGCTTCATGGCAGAGCATTAAGCAATGCCAGCCCGTGAGGGCTGGCTGTCTGGGGACAGGTTAAGGCAAGGCTTGTTGGGCTTGTTTCTCATGAGATTGGGTGGGGGAATAAGAAAGGGGCTCAACCACCGAGAGGGCGGGCTTTTGGGCACAGGAAAAAGGGGAAGTGGATGGAGGGTGCTTCTCAGCTAGAGTTGGGGGTGGGGTCACTATAGTGGCTAGGGTGAGTCTTCCTACATGGAAGATAGAGTATTTTCCAAGAGCAGGGATTCACCTTTTTGTTCATCTCTGGGCCTTTCCACAAGAATTTGTTGCAAGCATTGGCAATAGTGTTCAGGATATAGGTGGGAAGCATGAAGATTCTACTCAAATAAACCTGCATAGCAAAAAGGACAGCTTGGACCAAGGTAAATATGCCTGCTTGAGATAGATATCTTGTTTTCCAGTCTTTCATTTTGGAAGTGATTCTTTCAACAAGGGGAAGGCAGTCCGCTTCTTCATTCTAGTGCCACTATTTGCTTTCTCCGTTTCTCAACAGTTGTTAACCCCAGAGCGTTCTCCAGCCTTTCGAGGAAAAATATGCTAGAAAGAAAGTCCCCCAACTAGCACATAACATACAGATCCACCCCCTATCCTATTGTGTATGGTCGTCCGGTCAATCCATTTTCTCTTTCAAAGCCTTTCCTACCGGGTCGAGAGATGGGTATTCCTGTCTTATAGGGAACAAAGAAATTATAAGCCAAGAAATAGAAGCCTATAAAACCTTTTTTTCTGTCATTCCTAACCCGCCTTTATAGATCGATTGATTGGGGAGAAAGGGCAAATAGAAAGACATTGTGGGGAGATAGAGAAGAATTTCTACCCTTGATGGAACGGAACCGGAAGAGGGGGAAGTCGAGTCGATGAGTAGAGATCTATGAATGCACCTACTTAGAAGTTCGAAGAGCTAAGTCACAAATGTCGTGGTGAAGGTTATACCACATAAAGTCAGTGAAGCTAAGGTTTCGTATGTGTTATATCCTTTTGATCGAGCGACAACTTCTAAGGAAGGCCTTCATTCTCAAAAAAAAAAAAAATGCAAGGGAAAAAATGGACAAAGATAAGGTCCATTTTCGTGAAACTATTCCTCAAGCAAGGCAGGCAATAAGTCATCGAAGGGTTTGTGTGAATAATGGAATGGTAATCATTACTCATTTGAAAGTGTCCCACGGTGATCTAATATTTTTTCAAGAAAATGACGCGATAACCCGCGGTGAAGAAATAAGGAGATCTTTCTATATCAACATATCCTGAAAGTCCCTGCCTCTTGGCCAAGAAGGTTCGCATGCAAACAGACTAAGGGAAAAGAATAATCTATAGCCTCAAATCTCTGTCCTAACCCCCTTGAGTTAAGGAAGTGCGCCTCTGGACCTTTTGGAAATCCCCATTGCTAATTCCTTTTTTGCGGTTGTTTTCTTGCTTCTTCCTTCCCTAGTAGCAAGATATCTTCCCTGTGGCCCTTCCATTTGATGTGAGTCCATCCGAGTCTATTGTAGTTTACTTCTAGGCAGGCGTAGTACTTCTTTTCGAAAAAAATAACGTAATCAACAGACCAACAAGTGACGCGGGCAAGAGAAAAGGCGAAGTTAGCCTCAATGATTACCTCCTCTGACTCCCTTTCCTATAAGATCATCTTCTTAAATAAAGTCAGCTAACTGGTATTGATGTTTTAGCAGTTTCTTATCTTAGAAGCTCCCCTTAAGTTCAGTAGAATGACAGACTGTGTTTCGAGCTTCCCCTTTGGTGAAAACCTCTATTATTTGGTAGCACATCTTTCTATATTATTTATACTTATACAACTTTCCTTGAGTAAAGGACTTCCAACAGCTACCGGGGAGCCTAGCCTTGGATTCACACCGTCCTTTCATCATAGCGAAGAGATCAATCGAAGTTCATATCTGCCTACTTATGTTATTTCTTTTATTTGGTATTAGAGCTGAATGCAAGACTTCATTCGGTCGATTCAGTTAAGTGTCATAGACCACTGTTTAGGGAAGAAATTTTTTGTAAAGGATTTTTTGTAGAAGGGGTACTTACAGAAGGAGTTCCACACTATGCTCATTGCTCTTCTTCCAAAGTCCCTTGGAGCTAATCGGTTGAAAGATTTCAAGACTCTCCACAAAGCTTGTGTAACATTGTCTACAAGCGTCTCTAAAAAAATCCTAGCAACAATAGGCTTAAGTCGATCCTCCCAGAGCTGGCCTAATTAGGAAGCTATAGTGAAAGGCATAGCCACCCATCCTAGTCAATAAAATATTCTTTCATCGAGAAGCTAACTTCTAATAGAGTTGGCTGGTTTATTAGAAGGATACATGGACCGAAGGATCTGATTTAGCAGGTTTTCACCTAATAATCATCTGGATTACATAAACAAAAACAACAATTGGGGCAGAGAATGTGATTGCATTATAAGGTCGCAATTGAACAGATCAAG
Organism: Berberis vulgaris; assembly: GCA_963556465.1. NCBI lineage: Eukaryota > Viridiplantae > Streptophyta > Magnoliopsida > Ranunculales > Berberidaceae > Berberis > Berberis vulgaris. The sequence continues at coordinate 58,426,723 of OY747129.1, read as the reverse complement.
CAAGTTCAAATTTATATAACATTAAACCTATTAATCCAAAACCACCATGGAGAACAACAAAAGTCCACAAACCACCTAATTAACACCAAAGAGTCAAATATCCTTGTGTTTCAGGACCCCATAGTAGTAACAAAGAGTACGCTAAACTATTAGCATGAGTAGAAACCAAACGATATGCACACCTGCTCTCTTATTTAGAACCAGAAAGGTGTTTTGCTCAGTCTAAAATAGAAGGCTACTCTCCTGCCCTGAGAGGAGGTATCAGACTTTTCATTTAAGGCATATTTATTTTCCAATAGATTATTGACTATGAATGCCCACATGATTTTGAAATATGTGATTCGAGAGCTCGTAAAGGAAAGTTGAATGAACGAGATTTGACGATAGCTCGAACGAAAATAAATATTGAATGAAAAAGAAATGAATGACTTGTTCATTGAGGCGTTGAAGTTGTTCAGAGTTGTATCCACCTTTGGAATATGTTTGCTGCTCTAAAATAGCTTGTTCGCCAACATGCTTCCCTTATTCGTTCTCAGCATCAACATGTTTCTCTTTATTATCCACATAAGGTTGCACTGTTTTACTATTCACCTATTCTTAAGCTCCTACTTCTTCCTTCTCTAACACCCCATATTTATTTTGATCTTCCATGTAGCGTTCAACTCCCAATTCATTCTTCGCCTCAAAGAAAAAAAAACCCTACTTTATCTTTCTTTCTACTGGGTTATGAACCAACCTAGGTAAATCCATGAGCCTGATTCGATTATTCCTTGCTATTCTTTATTCTGAATAACCATCTTAATCCTGACTTGTCTCATGACTCATCAATCAGATGATTTTTTTAAAGAACTTAAAAAGCTCACCAAAGGCATCAAATAGCTATTCTGGCTAAAAAAAGGGTAACATTGTATTATATTCCTCACATGAGCTCAGAGTTTCTGAGATTGTGAGTTAAAACTTAGCGAATTTATGTAGGTTCACCAGGGCTTTCACAAAGTTCATTATAAATTAAATAATTTTTCTTCTATCTTTGCGCCAGCATTCTGCTTTATTTTTTTGCATTTCACTATACTCCTCTTCTCTCTCTACATGTGTGTTTATGACATCTAGCAATATTGCCATATAAAAAATTAACCCCTCAATTTTTTGGAGGACCCTCTATTTAATGTCATTGAAAGCCAATCTTTTAAAACGATTGATGAAGATGGGAAGTCCCAAATGGGAGTTTTGATTAAAGGAGTTATGGATGTTTAAAGTGGTACATGCCTCATCACGAGCCAACCCCCAAAAATTCCTACTAAAATGGATTGGCAATTTTGCTTCATTAATAGGTTGTTTCGACCAAGCAGAGAATTTCTGTAAACAAGATCGAATTGTAGTAGCCTCAAACTTATTTGCCCTATTGAAGATTATCATATCATCTGCGAAAAACAAGTGAGAAATCGGGGGAGCATTTCTGCTAATTTTAACTCCATGAATGGAAACCCTATTTTATTCCCTTATTATTTTGTGTGTTAGCACCTCCATGCCAATATGAACAGGAAGGGTGACAACGGGTCACCATATCTTAGTCCTCTTGATGAAACGAAGAACCCATAGGGACTTCCATTCAACATAATGGAATAGGATACTGTCAACATGCACCGAGATATCCATTGGATCCATAGAGGACGAAAACCAAAACATTCCATCACTCGGTTTAAGGATCAAAACTCTTCCTTTGGGCGAGGTTAGATCTAGAGAGGAAAAGACTCAAAGCTTCGCAAGGTAGGCGACAGCTGTCACTATTCCAGGGCGAGGAGAGCCAGCCGAGCAAAGAAATCAGCCCCAGGTTTTTTTTACCTCTAGCTAAGCAAAAATAAACGGATGGAAGGTAGCATGCAATTTTAGTTTCAGGCAATTAGGTAAGCGAACATGCTTAACGGTAGCAATAGCATTGGTGTAGCAATCAGTGAATCGATTTCAGTTTCAGTAGTGAAACGATTTCTGTATGAAAATTGTATCATTGATCTTATTAGCAGTGAATCTCTATTCAGTTTAGCAAATCTGAATCAGAACTATTTAAAGGAATTCAAGTAGCAATCGGTCACTTTCAATGTGTTTTGCGTGTCTCGTACTGTATCGGTTTCAACTGTCTCAGTCGCTAGCTATCAGCTGTCTGTCCAACTGGATTGGTCATCGGTCGTAAGCAAGATTCTGCTAATAGGCACAAGAAGGCAAATCATCGGTAATAGAATAGGCACGAGATAGACCCGACAAGAAAGATAAAGATAGATCGACCGACCACAGGGAGGGAAGGCAACAAAGAGAAATTCACCAATACAAGAGTGAGAGCACGCCACACATCACTCACCGATAAGAGCCGCTATCGCCCCTACTCTTTCTTAAGTTTTCCCCCGTTTTGAAAAGCTGTATCACGCGAGTACGCATGTCTATCATGTTTTTCAGCTTGACTTACACTTTCTGAATCAGCCAGGTTTGTTCATTGTTCTCAGTGTTGTAAGGCGGAGTAAGAAAGACCGATTGAAGTTGACCCCGCATACTGATTTATTCACAACTATATAATCCTGCATCCTTGCCCGTCCCTACTTCTCTGTCGATGCAGGTTCCATCTGCTACATTGAAGTCTATTGGCCCTTGTGTTTCTGATTTTCTTAACATTAAACTTCAAATGCTATCAAATTTACTGAACATATTTATGGAGAACTTGATCTCTATTTATTGTCCTATTCTTGAATCTTTTACCATTCCTATCCTCCCATATCAGATACATGCAGCATTGTAGATCCCTTTGAACCGTATTGTGTTGAAGTTGTAGGCAATGTCAATTGTTTCCTGCGCCCGATTGCTTCGAGGAAGGGGTGAAGACGGTCATCGAAAAGTTAAGCATCCTGCTTTTTGGGAAAGGATTAAATTGCGTAGAATGGGACCTAACATTAGCTCAGCCTTTGGAAAAGTTAGCTCCGCTTCCTGAACTTATTCTTATATTCCCTAAGGGTCTATTAAGAAGCTATAAGGGATACATTTTACTTCACACGCCCTGAACGAGCGTGGCTAGTTCTCACTTAACAACCTTTGAAAATATTGAATAGCATCCCCCTTAATGGCATTGGGGTCTTCTATTCTAGAGCCATCCTCTTTTGTAATCGATACGATCTTACTTCTTGCATGATGGCTCTTAACTGCTGTAAAAAAAAACTTAATAAGAGAGCAACTCTCAAAGAACTTGCTCATGAGAGTTGAATTAACAAGGTTGTTACGAACCCAGGTGCATATGCAGTTGTTGCTGCTGAACCTAATGAATCTTCAGTTGAATGTACTAAGAAGACTCAAAATGTTGGGAACAACAAAGTGGACGAAGAGGTTGAGGATACAGATCAAAGTAGTAGTGATGAAGAAATTGAAATATCAGAGAAGATTTAGCATTCTCCATCGACCTCTGTGGGAAAGCTAAGTGTCCTTATTTAGTAAGGCGCCCCCTTTACTTCGAATTGGGCATTACCGTCTGATGGCTAAGAATTCCTTACAACAAAGGGTAGGTGCTTGAGATCAGAACTTGTTACAGTTGCGTTCATGGCGCGTGAGACTCTTTCGCATGGAATGAATTCGGTAAGGAAGGGTAAAGCCCCATGGTAAATTTTAGAATACTTAACTAAAAATATAGGTTTATTTAGCTCCAAATGTAGTCTTCCTTAAGCCAACTATCCCTACCCAATAAGGATCGGTGGAGAGCCTATCCTTTCTTACAATCCTATCTCAACTTTACCCTCCCACCTTCCCTTTTTGTTTCGTACACTCCACTCCTACCCTTTGATTTTGGCTGACTCGCAGAGCCGTCTTTGCACGGGCGAGTGCCACAACCTTCTAAGGTGCATCCCTTTCTTGCTTATAAAGAAAAAAAAATGTTTTTGGCACATTTAGACACTTGTACTCGAGCCATCTGACCCCCACAACTCGCATTTTGCTTTAGAAAAGTTGGCCTCTACGGATGCTGAGAAATCAAAGAAAACGCGTGTACCCTCCCTTAAAGAAAAAAGAAAGGGGAACAAACTATTGGAAATAAATAACAAGGAGGCGGTTAAATTATTTGAACAGGCTTTATCCTCTCAAGGTAGTGTGATAGGCATGGAGCTACTATCTATTATTCCGGATTTGATTGAAAATTCGGAGAAAAAAGCTTTCACTTCAGAACCGACAAAGGAAAAGGTTAAAATGGCAGTTTTCCTTATTCCTTACGATAGTGCCCCGGGTCCGTATGGGATATATCCTTCATTCTATCAGGTACGTTGGGATGTGGTGAAGGAGGACTTGGTACTCACAACAAAGGAATTTTTTAGGGAGTTCCTCTTCTAGGAGCGCTCCTGGCCTTCCCCGACCACAAGGAAGCAAGCAACCTTCATTCAATATTGCCTGCTTATCTATCACTAAATCTGTGCCGGAGATCGGAGCACTACACTTCACTTATATGGGTCCAGAGGGAAGAGTAAGGTCACTCAGAAGTGAGTAACGGGACCATCTAAATCTAGACCAACGTCAGTGTAATTGGCTATTACGCTATTCCCACTTATGAATCGGCCTTAGGAGGAAGGTGCAAGCGACTCAGTGACTCATTGCTATACCATCATTTACTCTTCTGGTTAATATCATGGAGGCAGCCCCATCGGAAGATATTGATATAAATCTCTATCTCTATAGATCGGCCCCGCAAAGACATCGTTTGAATGTTAGTGATTGGGCGGAGTTGAAGAAGTTGCTCGATCGTACTAATCAAGTACCAGAAATTCCAAAAGTACGGATTCTGGAATTTCACACACTCTAATGGACTATGACGAGTTGAGTAGTGTAGTACTAAATCCCTAAGTGACTCTTGGCTGCCCTCAGTGATAGACACAATTACTTTGACTACTATATTCTTACGAAACGAGCCAATGAATAGTGGGGGAAGGGACGGATTTGAGACTACCGATGTCTGATGTGCTGATACATAGAGCAGTCGGGTAGTGGATTTTTTTATACTAGAGACTACTTGGTTGAGGGTGGAGCCTTTTGTGTCAACCCGGAGACCAACATAATTGTAACTAAGGGTGCAAGCAGCCCTATGAGACGCGGTCGGACCCAAAAAGTAATTATTGTTGATAGCCTTGAATGGACCAGACTGCCTGGATCAAAACGAGGTTGGCTTGAGCTTGAAATAAGGGTTCCATAGTCGTCCATAAGAGAATAAGCAAGCATTGAAGAAAGATTGGATCTTGTCCTACTTCTTTCGCTTTACGTTTTAGGTCTTATTTTTATGTCTAATCTTCAAACTCTCATATGCACTCGCTTACTATCTCAAAGGAATAAAAGTATGGCTTGCCATAACTAATTCATACTCAATTTCATTGATTAAAAAAAAAATCCTTATGAGTAGCTTGGTAACGTGCACAGATACATACACTAAAAGCAAAATCTGGTCGACTAGCTGTTAAATACTACGATAAAGCTTCGTATTGACTTCTTTGCCTTGTGTATCTTTTCCTAACTTAGTTGTTGTACTCATGGGAGTGCGAGGATGCCGTGATGAGTCCAAACCGAACTTTTTAATAATTTCTCAAGCATACTTTGCTTGGGAAATGAAAATTCCATTATATTTCTGAGAAATCTGTAAGCCAATAACCACGACCGCTGAAAAGAAACATTAAATTGAAAACCCACAAAAAATGAGCACCAAGGAAAAAAAGGCCATATGCAGATAATGACGAACCATAAGACTGAATTACCTGGGATGCCTGTGCCCATAAAAAATCAAGGAGCCATTCATTAATAGTAATGGAACTTTGCACATGCCTCGATAGAGTAGACAACACACGTAACCAACCTATCTTCCTGGAGCAAAGTAAAAAGCTCATTCTTTAGTGAGAAGCGGTCAAACCAATAGCAAAGGCACCAGGACGAACGGTTGGTTGAACCGGGCGATAGCTTCACGATCGATAGCGATATGGTGACGGTATGGAATAGAATCTAAAGCTGGCTATAGCCCAGGAAGCTGTTTTTTGATTTCACAAGGTCGACACTGTACTGGCTTACATAATGTCATTTAGAGCTTACCTGCGGCCCTGGCTTTCTCTTTTAGAGCGTACTAACTGGAAAATAAAATCTCTATCTCCAACGAAGAGGGAAGGGAACTACATACCCGCTAGAGCCGATACCAAAAGAAAGAGAGAAGGTTGCCCATACCTAAAAAGTCTTCGTCGTCATCCTACAAAGTACTTGAAATTTGTTCCGTTACCTTATTCGAAAAGTAGAGGAATCGCTTTCTTTCTCTATGAGAAAAGTGGACTAGACTTTTCTACACACTGCCTATATGTTGCGTAGGCGGAAAACGAGAGTACTTACTTTTCTTTCTCTTGACTGTGTTATCAGTTCCGTTCTGTTTTATCTCTTTCTAGCTCTTATTTTTTTACCAGAAAAGAGGAGCGCGTTTGAGTTCTTTCTTTTAAATTTATCCTTGTAGTAGTCAGGGTAGGAATACAGAACTAGCATAACTCTTACAGTCCTAACTTCTAGCTTCTTTCTTCCCTTGATTTAGAGCGAGGAAGCCAACTCCCTAGGCAGGATAAGAGAGAAAGCCTTACCTTTATGACTCACCTTTCACTTCCTTCCTGTATCTATTCTAGTTTCATAAAGAAGAGTTTGATTCCTTTTTTCTATTCAAAAATTTTGCTTCAAATGAAGAGGTAGGAGGTACGTGGATTTGATTAAAAAAGCAAGCCTATGAGTGGAATACAAACAAAAAAATAGCTTACCTTATTATTAGAGACAAATTCGGTATAGAGAACTTGTAATAAACATTTTTGTCATTGGGACAGACCTAATCACAACTCTTCGATTCGTTTTGGTTGAAAAGCTGCGAACTTTACTGTTCAAACTCAAATACACCAAGAGAGAGAAAGATACTTCAAACTCCCAATTCAAAGGTACTACTTTTACCATCAAAGCCCACGACTTTTCTTTTTTCAGGCTTGTTTATATTTTCATCTAAAACCATTGATTTTGTTCATTCTTTCAATCAAGATAGGGTTATTTCTCAACTTCAAACAACCCCAATTGTTTGATTTTGATCTGGGGTGGTTTAGAATCATGAATTAAGGGATGGATTTGCGGGTTAGGGTTTAAAGTTTCAATATCTTTAACCAGATGATAAATGGAAATAGGAATTGGGGGAGTTTCTTAATCTGGGCTTGAGGAATTAGAGATAGTTTGGATCAAATGAGGTCTATGAGTTGACCTTGATCGAGGGACACGAGCCCTTCGAGTCAGTCGGGATCGAGGAACACTAGCCCTTTGAGTCGACCTGGGTCTAGGAACACCAACCCTTCAAGGTAGAAGGTGGCCAAGAGAAAACCTTGTGGGTTGGATGAGGATATTGTGTCAACATTTTGTAAATCTGTTCATTTGGAAGCAAATAGTGGACGCAATCGTCGGGCACGAGATGTTGAACTTCATGGATGCGTACTTCGAGTATAACCAAATACAAATGTGCCCCCCTCCCCGAACAAGAAAAAAATCTTTCATAACGGAAAGGGGGACGTACTGTTATCGAGTAATGTCGTTTGGATTGAAGAATGCAGGAGCGACGTATCAACGACTAGTAAACAGAATATTCAGATATCAGATCGACAAAACAATGGAGGTTTACATCGACGATATGTTCATCAAAAGCTCACGCAGAACAGACCATGTTGCGAACCTCGAACATGCTTTTGCACAGTTTCAGAAATACAAGATGAAGCTAAACCCAGATAAATGCACATTTGGAGTCGAATCAAGGAAGTTCCTCGGGTATATGGTCAACCAGCGAGGAATTGAAGCCGATCCAAAACAGATACAAGCGCTTCTCAACATGCAGTCGCCGACAAACATCAAAGGTGTTCAAAGTCTTAACAGGAGAATAACAGCTCTAAACTGATTCATTTCCAGGTCATCACACAAGTGTCTGCCTTTATTCAAGATCTTGAAGGGGAACAAGACATTTGAATGGAATGACGAATGCGAAAGAGCCTTTCAAAACCTTAAGACATACATTGAAAGTATGAAACTGCTAACAAAACCAAACACGGGAAAAACATTGTATCTGTACCTGTCTATGTCTAATCACCCAGTGAAAAAGAATACAAAAACCAGTGTAATACATCTGCAAAACACTCGCAGATGCAAAGATCAATTATCCGGCCCTTGAAAAATTGGTGCTCCCTCTGATCGTGTCATCAAGGAAATTGCGACCATACTGCTAGGCACACCCGATCATGGCCATGACCGAATAGCCGCTTCGGTTAGTATTACACAAGCCGGACTTATCGAGAAAAATGATAAAATGGCCAATAGAACTCGGACAGTTTCACGTTACTAATGCCCTTAGAACTGCTATCAAAGCTCAAACATTAATAGATTTCATTGCCGAGTTCACAAAAAGCAACAACCAACCCGAGGACAAGAAAAGCAAAACAGAACAGCCTGAACCGATCCCTGTACGATGGATCCTTTGTTGTGACGGGGCATCTAACGAATCAGGAAGCGGAACTAGAATAGTCTTATACAACTTGGATGGCATCACATTTGAAAAAGCGATAAAATTCAGTTTTGAAGCCTCCAATAATGAAGCCGAGTACAAAGCTATGATAGTAGGGTTACAGTTAGAAAAACACCAGGGAATAAAATACATTAACGTCTTTACGGACTCCAGGCTGGTGGTCAATCAACTAAGCGGCGAGTACCAAGTGAAAGATGCTCGAATGAAAGCCTACCCACCAGAGAACCACAGAACTAATAGAAGGCTTCCGAAACGCCACCATCCGACAATGTGCACGAGCAGAAAAAATAAGAGTAGACAAACTAGCTAAATAAGCCTCAACGACAAAGGATAATGGCAATCAACTCGTCATGACGCAAGGTAACTCCATACTGGAAAATCAGCCAAAAGAAGCATGCGCCGAAAACCAAGGTGTTAATTGGATGACTCCAATCCTGGGATACGATTAAACGGAGAACTCCCAACAGATAAAATGGAAGCCAAGCAGCCAGATATACAATGATAAAAGACAAATTGTACAGGAGGTCTGCCATGAACCCGTTGTTGAAATGCCTTACACCAGGAGATGTCGAATATGTCTTAGAGGAAATACACCATGGCATATGCGGGAATCACCCGGGGGAAGAACATTCACCCATAAAGCTGTAACATTAGGGTATTAATGGTAAATGATGTAAGCGTACGCTCAGAAGCTAGTTCGTAGATGCGATAAGTGCCAAAGATTCGCCCCATACATTCACATATCGGGACAAAATCTGACTCCGATGAGCAGCCCATGGCCGTTCACAAAATGGGGAATGGACATTGTAGGATCATTCCCAGCGTCCGACAATAAAAAATTCTCCTCGTAGAAGTAGATTATTTCACCAAATGGGTTCTAGTAGAACCCCTTACAAAAATAGAGGAAGTGCAAGTCGAGAAATTTCTCTAGAGAAACATCATTTGCAGATTCGAAATCCCAAGAGTAATCGTTACGGACAACGGGAAGCAGTTTGAAGGCAAAAGCATGAATATCCAACAACACTTCTCGACACCAGCTCACCCGCAAGCAAACAGGCAAGCCAAAGTCACTAACAGAACAATTTTGGAAGTTATCAAAAAAAAGACTCGAGACAGCGAAAAACTATGGACGTCTGAATTACCTGGTTTCCTTTGGGCATACAAGACAACAAAATGAACTCCAACAGGAGAAACACCTTTCACACTTTCTTACGGGTCAGAAGCAATGATACTCGTGGAGGTTGGGATGCCAACATTCTGAACTGAAAAATTTTGCGCCGAGGACAATGCCGAAACATTAGAGCCGGACTAGATCTCCTTGAAGAAAAATGAGAAGCAGCCTCAATTAAAACAACAACATACCAATAGCGCATGGCAGGGTACTATAACAAAAATGTACGAATCCGAAATTTCAACGTCGGAGACTGGGTGTTACAAAAGGTTCAACTAAATGCGAAAGAGCCCGGCGCTGGCAAACTTAACCCAAATTGGGAAGGACCCTATCGAGTGACAAAAATCAACAGACCAGGAACATATTGGTTGGAAGCAAAGAGGGTGAAACGATACCTCGACCACGGAATGTAGAGCACTTGAAAAGATATTATCAATAAAGTCTTTCGTTCTCAATTTTGAAACAAACAAATACAATCAGGACAAAAAGTAAGATAAAAAACAGACTCGAGAAAACACTCAACATGGATAGAGTATCGAGCAAACAAATATGTTGGACGAACAAGTCATACATAAAAACTTCTCGCCTGATCAACCACGAAGTAATAAAGTATCAGGACTTAAGAGCCGGACTTTTACGTCGACAGTAATGTACGACATCGTAATCCAAATGAGAAACAAGATTTGTAAACCAAAGCATACGTACGACTATAATGTCGATTATCGAATCCACCAAAATTCGGACAATAGAATTCGAAGATCTCTCATAAATGTCATAAATAAAAGCTAAACAAGCTAGACATATGGGACACAAAAATGAGAAATAAAAAATTTCCATTTATCTTCTAAAAAAGGAGATTACAAAAAGAGAAAAAATGAAAACTAAGATGAATCACTATCATGAACAACATCTTCAAGAAGCATAGGGTCAGCACGCTCCTCGACATCCGGATCACCCACCGAATCCGGAACAACTTCCTCAACATCATCGAATTCCTGCTCATCAAGGTTGTGGTAGGGCGACATATGCAAACTGTGCATTTCCAGAAAATCTAGAAAATCATTGCGACCCTCAACCACTCTCTAGAAAATTCACTGCCTTCAACTTCTCCCTAACTGTCGACAGCTCGACTTGAGTAGACGCTAACTATTTGTCGACATTGTCAAATTTAGTAGCGACTGTCAACTTGGCCTCAACAAACTCAAAATTCAGCTCAATAATACAGGCCATAGCAGCCTTCTGCTTGTCAGAACACTCATTGGTGGAGCGAACAACATCGTCGCGTTCGACCTTTTGGTTAGACAACTCTTTCTTAGCAACAACCAAACGAGAACGCAACTGACCCAATTCCACTTCGGATGTCTTGAGGTTGAAAGCAAATGCATTACGTGTAGCCTAGAGTTCCCTTAGCAGTTTCCGCACAGAATTCGCAACCATTTCATGTTTTGTGCACCGCGCCTTTAACAAATCCAATTGATGAAGAACATAAGAGGGAACCAAAATGTGTCCCAAAAACTTTCGTTCGACATGAGCAGCCTTATCACGAGACTGTCTGACCCCATAACGGTCACATTAGTAAGATGCATCATCCCCTCCATAAGATGTTGAAGGCCATCGTCAATATGACGACGTGGTTGATGAACAGGCATAGGAGCTTTATTAGCCAACCACTACCTATCTAATTTCTAACCTAAACCTTCCCTGTTAGCCTTGTGCTTCTAGATATATTTTCCAATGCGAGAGCAATCCTTAGAAGGAAGATTCCCTGTGTGGGATGTACTCTGGTATTTGCTTCCTAGTTGGAAGCAGAAAGCTGTTGTAGTTGCCCGTCCGAAGCTGATCTTCAAGATACTTGCCTTAGTATGACTTATGGGTATTGAGGATAGTTGTGAGACGTGTGGGCCTAGCATGTTGTGAGAGTTCGAGTACGTCTGGCAGACTAAATTGGGCGGGCTTAGAACCGCTTGGGCCGGATCAATGTTGGGATGATGCTGGGGCCCGTAATTCCTCGAGATCGTCATGACACGTGTATGGCTCAGGGGTGTGACAATTTTTAGGTATCATCAGCAACTCCCCCCGAGATAGTGGGTCATCACATCGGTTCACTAAGTCATCTCTTAAAGGGATGCACCGTTCATGATGATTGAGTCTGAATCGGTGCTTCAATCGTGCTACATTAATTGAACGTGCATCGGTCCAGCGAAAAATAGGCGGGAACCCAATATTTATTTAGGTCATCCGCAGTGTAAAGTCTGACTCTTCTATTTTCTTTTTTGTTGAAGATACCGCTCTGATTAGAAAAGATTGTTCATCTTCTTCATGGCTCAACAAAATCTTCTTGACGATGCAACCTTGGCCAAAGGCCTGGAGTTTTTCGAATACAGGTTGCTTCCGACCCTGGCCTTATCAAAATTCGTAAGAAGTTTGGGGTCCCTGATGACCTGCCGTTGTATGTCCTGACGGGTGACCAAACACCGATGTCACCTTTGACCGGTTTCATCTGCTTGCATCGTAGGATGCTTCAAATTGGAGTGCATTTTCTAGTTCTGGACGTGATTTGGGAGTTCTTGGATATAGGATCACCCTCCTGATTCTGATAAGTGCTAAGGAGGCCGGAGTCAGCGTGACTCTGCAAGTAATTCAGTTGTTGACTTCTCCCCAACTGAAGGGTAACGTTGTCTGTAAGATGACGTAACCGGCTTGCTTTGTAAATCTGCCCGATCATTTCAAGTTCTGGCAGAAGTATTGCTTCTTGGCCTCTGCGGATTTGAAGTATTTTCGATGCAAGGGTCGCTTGTTCGAAAGAGAATTAAGACCGTTTGGTAGGTTCAACCCTTTCTTGTGACTTTGATATGCTTGATCGCGGGCTAGTTAATCATTGCTTGTGTTTCTTCACAGGGAGGTTTCCCACTACTCTTCTAACCTTAGAGGGGCAAAACACCATGGGGACGGTTTAGGGCTTGCCAAAGAGGAACGTGGTCAGTGTCATAAGAGTTTCCAACTTCATCCGTAGTGGGCTGTGGGACAATTGGCACGTTGCGCCCACTTTGTACTGAGTATGGAGAATTAAGTTAGAAGATGGAGCCCCTTCAAGGAAGAGGAAGGCTGCAGGGGCCAAAGCTCTAGTTCTGTCTGACGTGGAGGAGCCGTTCGAAACGCTTAACTCTTTTGTGAGGAACAGGTCACATGTTAGAACTAGGTTGCCTTTAGCATGACCTGCTCCAATTAGAGAGGAGCGCGAGTTTGCTAAGCCAGTCGGGGCGGAGACTGATGTGTCTGGCTTGGAGAAAGATTACCTACGGTTTGCAGGGGTTGTAGACAGGTCGAATCTCAGTGATGCGTAGGCCGTAGCTTTGAATGATCGTCTGGTGTGGGTTGCAATGGAAACTTATGTTGTTGCTGGGGTTGTTTCGACAAAAGGCTTCTGTGAAGACCCGCCTGAGGTTGTGGAGTCTGATCGTCCCACTGGTGCATTTTCTAATAGTAGTCGTGGTATCGTGGGTCAGGTTTTCCATAGCCTCATTGTTCACCTTCCCATTCTAGGCCACATCTAGAAGTGTTGGAGGGTCCTTTGGATAATTCACTCCCTCATTTCCCTTCAGATCTCATCAAGCCGTCTTGCACCAAAGGGTCAGCTGTTCGTGATAAAGGAAACACCACGGAGGAGAGCGTAAGGACAATGGCAACCGTGAAGGGTGGTGTTGGCATAATTTCTGATCCAAGAAAGCTTCATCCAGATGCGTGGATAAGCCTGTTTGCATCGGACTTGGTAAAATTGAGTTCACAAGTCTGGCACCAAGAGGTGGACGTAGAATACGCTTCGATGAAGCATATAAGCAGGCGTCATAGCTGGCTAATGGATTGCGCTCCAAAACCTGATGAGGATACACTAAAAGGGTGTATGGACAACGACTTGAAGTACCTTATGATGGGTATGTCTCAGTTGAGCCATGTGGCCATTGCTGGGAAGGAAGTTGAGGCAGCTCGTGAGAGGGTATACACCTTGGAGCTTGTCTTCTCGCACATGCAGACACTGTATTCTGATGCGCTTAATGAAATTGATCGGCTACAGAAGCAAGCTGAGGAGAAAATGCTGGATCAGTCAACCATGGCCGCTCAGACTCAAGGGGCTCGTATGGAGGTCCTTTAGCGAGATCTGTCAGAGGCGATGTCCGAGACAGATAGACTCAAACTAGAGCTGGACCGAGCCCGCCGAGACGTAGTGGTTGCGCACTAAGCGGCGGCTAAAGCGCGTTCTGAACTGCAGTGTCTTGCTGAAGAGGATGTTTCAAAGAGGTCGACTAGGCTGCTCAGAAGCAACAGTTAGAATCTGATGTGGAGTTCTATGCTCGAGAGACGAGGAAGGCCGAGGACCAGCTCGAATTGGAGTGGCATGAGCTTAGTGTTGTGAAGAGAAACCTGGCCACAGAGCAGTCTCAGGTCGACGCGCTAACTGGCAAGTTGGAGCTATTGGAGCATGAACTTGTTGATGCGAATATGCGAGAGGAAAAACTTGTTCAGGAACAAGGCAAATTCGAGTTCCGCTGGGTTGTACATGGCAGGCTGAAGCTGCTGACGCTGATGAAGGATGAGCATCCGGAGTGGGATCTCGACCGTTATAAGAATATTTCGTATGTAGACTTGTTTGTTACCTCTACGTCACCGAACGAGGAAGATAGTTTGGGCCCTAATGTCCAGGCCGTGGCATGTGTGGACGCAACTCCTGCTCCTTTTTCCACTAGGCTTAGCTATTCTATTTTTGTACCTTCTCCTGATAAGGAGTAAACTTTGTGTGTTTGTACCCCTTTTTGTTTTGACAATTAATGAAATCCGTTTCGTGCTTATTGTCTTTATTGCATGTTTTTCGTTTCGCCTTGTCGTCTTACTTTGGCATAGGCTGGTTGAATCAATAAGACGTCGATTGGTCTGTTTGAGATAGAGAGCTTGATCGTTTTGCGTTGTGAATGACTCTGGGTCATCGTTGTGTAATCATGTCTGATAGTGGGCATGTTGCGGATAGTTTAGCTGGGGGTTGAGTTGCTCGAGCTGTGTCTTCTCCCCAAGGTAAGCTGCTTGAGGCTTACCACACTTGTCTGATCAGTCGGCTGCGACTGCTGCTATGGCGAGTTACGATGGCTGAGAGTATGTGTTAGAGCGTTCGTGCCGAGTCAGGCATCGTAAGCTCGGGTTGGCATCCTAAGTAGCTTTTATCTGGGCTCCGGCCGTACAACCTTTGTTTCGGTGTGAGTGGCCTTTGCTAATATTAGAATGTTAGTCCGTTTGATCGTGAAGACGCTGACTCAACTAAATTCATGTTTGCGACCGATGTTTCGAAGGAGAGCGGTGGTCGCGTGGCGAGCTGCTTGGGGCTCCCACCTTCCGAACCATCTATGTCTGAGCAATGTGGGCTACAGATTCGAGGAGTGAACGTTTGGTGACTATGATGAAGAGTAGTAGCCCCGTGGTGAGTCGCTGACATTAGTTAAGGACTGACTAGTATCCCACCTTTCGAACCATCTACACCCGCCCCACGTGGTGGAGGCTACAAGTTCGAGTAAAAATGGTTTGGCGACCAAGTTGAAAAGCAGTGGTCCCGTGGCAAGCCGTCGAGATCGGTTCGGGACTGACTAGGCTCTCACCTTCGAAATCATCTACACCTGTGCGCATCAAGCTACAAATTTGGGAGTTTTCGGCGGCCACGCTAAAAAGCAGTGGTTCCGTGGCAAGCCATCGAAATCAGTTCGCGGCAAACTAGGCTCCCACCTTCTAGACTATCTACACTCGCACAATGAGGGCAACAAGTCCAGGGTTGGTAATTTAGCGGCCATGCTAAAAAGCAGTGGTCCCATGCGAGCCGTCGGAATCAGTTCGAGACTGATTAGGCTCCCATCTTCGAAGCTATTTACACCTGCGCAGTAGGGGCTACAAGTCCAGGGTTGGTAATTTGGCAGCCACGTTGAAAAGTGGTAGTCCCGTGATGAGCCGTCGGAATCAGTTCAGGACTGACTAAGCTCCCACCTTCCAAACCATCTACACCCGTGCATTGGGGGCTATAGATCTGGGCTTTGATCAGAAGCTTTAATTGTCAATCGTCACTAGCTAGGCTTACCTGATTAGGTTCGGTGATCATTGACCCCGAATGAAAGCAATGATCTCTGGCAAGTCATCCTCACCAGGCGTGATAGTGTTTATTAGACTCCACTTCATAGACCATCGAGATTCGTGCTGAGTGGACTAGGTGTCGAGAGATATCGGTAGCCGTCGTCATCAGCTTTGGCTGACTAAGCTTACCTGGTTGGAGAGAGGTTCCACCCGTTTGAGGGCCTCCGAACCCATGTCCACTAGTGTCGCGCACTGTGTGGACGACATTGCCTTAAAATAAACAACGATCTGTAGGTACGGTTCGTACGTCAAGGCTGCTTTGGATTTCCGCTCGTGCCTAGCATGTAGTAGAATACTGTTTGAATGACGGATCGAGTTGATTGAGCCTTTGGGCCCGCAAAGGAAGAGTTAGGGTTTCCAGTATGGTTGCACTACGTGTACATCATAGATCGCACGGTGACACATGTACGACGTAGGCTGCGGGATGGTTGAATACCGGTTACAACCCCTGAATTAATGGGGTTGTGTGCAGCGCCATTAATTGAGCGAACGTGGTCAGCACACTTTCCTTGGGAACCACCATTTCTTCATTTCCCACACGATATTCTATGCTTAACAGTTAATGCAGAAGACCCATTTGGTGAACCATTACACCTATATAATGGTGTTTTCCAATCATTGTAAGCACTATCTTTCGCAGAGCTTATCTCATGAATGTTCTTATTTGAAGAAAATGCTTTGGATTTTCCAAAAACTGAAGGAAGATCTCTAGTATTTTCATTGATTAGGCACGACAATAGTTGTTGTTATGCATGGTCAACTGTTCTGGGTGGGCACATAATTGATCTGCTGATGTCTCGTAATTTTTTCTCATTTTGCGGAGAAGTAGTATGGATTTGTTGCCAAGGGAGATGCCTTGGTGTTACTTTGTGTCGCTTGCATCAGTATGTGCATGAATCTCGTTGCTAACCAATGGTCGATCGAAGTGTTAGCCGATGTGCGATGCTACCAGGTGTTGTATCTCTTAGTCACTCCTGGCGTCGTCTATGGGAAAAGTGGCTTCGTTTGGCATCATTATGAGACCTCATTTGCTTCGCCGCTTGTGTCCATCCTCATCTGCCTTCTTCCATCCTTTTGTATGCCAACAATGGTTTGAAGAAGTCTGTAAGGGGGGGGGGGATGTCTCTTGAGGAAATTAGCAATCTATTGTAAGGTATACAACGTCGTTGTACGAGCACTTTTCTAGGGTGATTCGATGGAGCAATTTGGCCGCTCAGTCCTCTCAATTCCCTCTGACTCCTTGTCTTTATCTTGGGAAGGGGTTGAGCGAAGTCCGTTCGCATATCTTTGTTGTCACTTGTAAATAACTTGCATGTCCTCCTTCAGACTCCTTTACGTGGTCAGATTGTCTAAGCGGGTATTTTACTTTGTGTTGCACTGTATTAAGATGCTTGTAGTATGTAGTCTTTTGTATCCACCTCAAGGTGCTTGTTGCTACATCTTTCCAATAATCAATAGTTTATTTATTTCTTAAATGATTGCAAATCACATAAGTTTTTAAGAACTAAAACTCTACCTTGACTATGGAAAAGGAAACAAACGACTGAAAGTAGACTAACTGTTGACGGAGAGAAATTGATCCTGGCCTTGAAGTGAATTCGGTTTGCTCTTGTGAATTATTCAGTGGACTGTCGAGATGCTTCAGAGGTTACTGAAGAGTAAACCTTGTAGAGAGGTCAATCTATATACCAACGAAACGTCGGGGTGTGTATTCCCGCTTGCCTTGGCCTCTCCGTTTCGCTGGGTAGAACAACTTATTGCTCCTGCATTATTTGAAGGAGATGCCTCCGCTGTCATTTGGCCCGACACTGGTTCAGGCTGCCCTGCAGTATGTAGTTAGATCTGGGAGCATTTTATTTGTTTCAGTGCGGCGTAATGGCAACCTCGTACCGTAGGTTGGTCTCCGCATATTATCTCTTTTGAGTGGTTAACAGTGTACTTGACACACTGGTGAAGGGTGGAGACTACTGCCTCCATCTGGTGGAGCCATGGTCTTCCCAAGATAAGGTTGTAGGTCGACGGTGCGTGTACGACTATGAAGTCCAAAAACATGACCTTTCTTAGATACGGCTCTCCTGCCACTATTGCCAACCTTATCTTCCCAATCGGGAAGCACTTCTCTCCCCTGAATCTAATCAGCGGATAGTCTGAGGATGTCAAGTTTTCCTCATTGAAGTCCATACTGCGGAACGCGTTGTAGAACAAGACGTTGAGTGAGCTTCCTGTGTCCACCAGAGCTCTCTTTATCTCTTGCATTGCGATGGAGACCAAGATGACTAGGGTGTCGTTGTGCGGCGCTCGGACTCCTTCGAGGTCTTTGCCCATAAAGGTCAAGGTGAGAATGGGGCTATGTACTTGTGAGTAGCATATGTGTTTGTCCTCGTCCGCAGGTTGCGTCCGCAACTCCAATAGAGTCCACTTGCAGGACCTATACGACTGGTCTTCATTCGGTCTGACTCCATGAAGGACATATATTATCCCTGGAGTCTCCTTCGCTATTTCTTTAACCAACTCCCTTTGTGCCTGATTTGTTATAGTCGCTTCTTAGAATTCAAGAATTCTTTCAGTTTACCTTTGTGAATCCAGTATTCAACCTCATACCTCAGACTCTTGCAGTCATTGGTATCGTGGCCACCCTCTTTGTGGTACGCGCGGTACTAGCCGTTGTCATGCTTGGAAGGGTCTCCACACTGCTTCGGGTGCCACTTCAGATCCTCCTAGTTTTTCATGGAGTTTAGCACGTCTAATAGGTTAGCATTTAGGGGTGTTACAGCTAGATCCAACGTAGTTGGATGATTTCTTTGGCCTGGACCGACTAGGGTCTGACCTGTTGTCATTGCACTTCTTCTTGCTCTATTCCTCCTCCTCGCATTTTTTCCCTCCTTTTTGTCCTTAAGAGTGGAGGGCTTATTCTTGCCTTCAGTTTCCCTCTTCACGATTCTCAGCTCCTCCAAGTTAATATGCTTCTGAGCACTCTTAAGGTGTTTTGTCATGTCCAGAGGGAGTTCTAAGGTGAGGCCTTCGTAGAACTTTCTTTCCTTGAGGCCCGCAGTGAAGGCTGTCACGGCTATGTCGTCGCTGCATCCATCAATGAGAGTCAGCTCATTGTTGAAGCACGTGACATACTCTCCGAGAGTCTCGTGGGACCCCTGCTTTAGAGAGAGTATGTAATATGGGCATTTTTGAAAACGCAGGCTCCCTACGAAATGTGTCAGAAACTCCTTTGCCAGTGTTTTGAATGAGTCGATCGACCTCGGCGGAAAGCTGTGGAACCATGTTAGTGCTGAGCTTTTCAGACTAGTGGGAAAATTTATGCACATGACAGACTCGGATCCTTCTTTGAGGGTCATTACGTGCGGGTAATGGGCAGATGGTCGAAAAGATCGGTGGTTCCATTGTAAGAGTCAAGCTACGAGGGAGTGAACTTTCTCGAAAGGGCCTCATTCATGATCCGGTCCACAAATGGTGGGACATAGAGGCGGTATAGTACATCTGGGTCGTGCGCCCCTCTGCGAAGGGGGTTCTTAGGGCTGAGTCTCTCTACCTTGGCGGCGGGCTCATCGTTTGCCGCACAGCTTCCCCTAGTCCAGTGAGAACTAGCGGGGACTTGGCTTTCCTGTGCTTGCTCCCTGCCATTATCCGGATACGGAGGCCCGTGATGCTCTTGGTCTCCATTGGCAGGTGGTGGTAGGGCAGAACAAAAAACCGATCAAATCGATTAAATCGACCGAACCGATCTAAACCGAACCGATTGGTTCGGTTTAAATTCGGTTCGGATCAGTTTCGATTTTAAAAAATTCAAAACCGAAGTGGTCGGTTCGATTTTCGATTTCTATGTGATTTTAACCGACCAAACCGAACCGAATGAATATATATAATAAATAATATATATTTTATATATAAATAATACAATATGTTTAAAATAGTCGGTCGGTTCGGTTTTATTTCAATTTTAGTCAATTCGGTTCGGTTACGGTTTGCATAAATTAGAATCGGTTCGGTTTTGTTAATGGTCGGTTCAGTTTCGGTTTGAAAATTTTAAAACCGACCTAAATCAGTTCGGTTTTCAGCCCTAGGTGGTGGTTTTTGTCTCGTGAAAGCTTCCACCGCCTTGGCTATCTGTTGTATTTGAGATGACAGCTTATTGATTCGGGGGTCCGTTGTTGCTGTCGTCGGCGCGGGGGCGTGAGTCTACAACCCGTGTATGACCGGAGCTGCTGAAGGCGGCAGTGTTGTGCCAAATAGAGCGTTTGATGTGTTCCCTTGTTCTCCGTTGTTGCGTGACCTAGTGGTCACCATCTCTCTGGGGTTTCAAAGGAGACGACGCTAATGAGAAGTTAATAACTCCGTCGTTCGCCAAGGATGGCGCTAACCTGATGCAAACCATTTTTGCTCCCTATTTTGACCTAATCTCGCTGACCTACACAAGTAACGGACGTGAGCCACAGACCATCGTTGTGGTGGCTGATGGCACTCCGATACTAAAGTCAGACAGGGATCCAAGGAAGGTGTAATATTGTAATAGAGAATTTGTAGCGTACCTTAGCTCACCAACCTCATGTCTTATTTTTAGTGCAAGGAATCTTGGTTCTATTAGGCCATCGAGGGCGTAGTTTAAGAAGGCGATCTTCGTGGAGATCATTCTCTAATTAGGAGTCGTGCTGTAGGAGGTAAGTTCCATATTAGCCTTGTGCTCCTAGATACGAGAGAGATAGTTCCCAATGCGAGAGCAATCCGTAGAAGGAAGATTCTCTGTGTGGGATGTACTCTGGTATTTGCTTCCTAGTTGGAAGTAGAGAGCTATTGTAGTTGCTCGTTCGAAGTTGATCATCGAGATACTTGCCTTAGTAGGAATTACGTTTATTGAGAATATGTGTGAGACATGTGGACTTAGCATGCTGTGAGAGTTCAAGTCTGTTTGACAGACGAAATTGGGGGGCCTTAGAACCGCTTGGGCCGGATCAGTGTTGGGTTGATGTTGGGACCTATAATTCCTCGAGATAATCATGACACATGTATGGCTAAAGGGTGTGACCATTTTTATGTATCATCATAACTCATCATCCCCAAATGAATAGTACAAAGTATGTCTTCAACTCTAATTTTACTTTTCAACTTTGCCCTCCTATATTCTTAATAATTAAATGTAAAACCAAAGACCAATGAATAGTTTTAGGGGTATTTGTTTTTTTTAATTGAAAAATACTATTACATTTTTTCCCTCCCAAATTCAAATTATTTATAATCAAACCTAACCCCTCTCAATATACATTAATTACACCTAAGCCCCTAACATAATTTATTTGAAGCCCTCCAATTATCTATAAAATAAAAATAGGCCCTTACGAATGAAAAATACTATTACACATTTTTACTATTTTTCCAAAATACCCTCTAAATTATATTATATTTACAAGAAAACCCAATAGGTAGATGAATGGTGACCAAATGTAATTTTATAATTTTAAATGAAAACTATTACACATATGTAACATTTTACCCTTCCAAATTCAAATTATTTACGATCAAACCCGGCCCCCTCAAATATTGTTAATTATACGTAAGCACCTAACATAATTTATTCAAAGCTTTTATTATTTGTGAGCTACACATACGCTCTTAAACTATAAGTAATTATTTTGTTTAGAATTTCAATAATAATTTTTACTTATTATTGAAAAATTATAATAAAATATACTAAATATTCACACACGTAGAGTGCGTCTACACATTAGTGGCACTATAACATGTGCACATGTTACTCATACCATCACTCACACCTCTTCATAGAGCCTGCCACTCTCTTCTCATCCTACATCCAACTCTCCAACCATCAAATCTTAATAATCAAGCGAATTTGAAGTACAACCCAAAAGGCCCAAACCAAACAAGTCAACAATCCAACATCAAAGAGTCTCCACCTCCCCATCAACACACCAAAGTTATTTTCATGTTAGACAATAAAGCTCTTATTTTTTAAAAATTTTAGAGAGCCAGACCCCTAGCGCCATATCAGCGCCTGGGGGCTGTGTGTGTTTGTGTTCCATTGATGGATTATGAGGATCTCTACGATGATGGAGGGTATTGAGGCTCCAGGCCTGACTCTCTAGACACACTGCTTATTTTTATAATTTTTTTTTTGGTTTTTGTTTTTTGTTTTTTTTACCTTTAATACAAACATCAAATACAAATTCGGTACAGAACTTGTAATAAACAGTTTCGTCGTTGGGACAGACCAGACCTGACCACAACTCTTCTATTCGTTTTGGTCGAAAAGCTGCGAACTTTACTGTTCAAGCTCAAATACACCAAGAGAGAGATACTTCGAATTCCCAATTCAAAGGTACTACTTTTACCATCAAAGACCGCGACCTTTCTTTTTTCAGGCTTGTTTTGATTTTCATCTAAAACCATTGATTTTGTTCATTCTTTCAATCAAGATAGTGTTTTTTCTCAACTTCAGACAACCCCAATTGTTTGATTTTGATCTGGGGTGGCTTAGAAACATGAATTAAGGGTTGGATTTGCGGGTCAGGGTTTAAAGTTTCAATCTCTACAACCAGATGATAAATGGAAATAGGAATGGGGGAGTTTCTGAATCTGGGCTTGCGGAATTAGAGCTAGTTTTGGATCAAGTGAGGTCTATGAGTCGACCTGGATCGAGGAACACGAGCCCTTCGAGTCGGCCGGGGTCGAGGAACACTAGCCCTTCGAGTCGGCCTGGGTCTAGGAACACCAGCCCTTCGAGGCAGAAGGTGGCCAAGAGAAAGCCTCGTGGGTTGGATGAGGAGACTGTGTCAACATTTTGTAAATCTGTTCATTTGGATGTACAGATGGAGGATAATATATGGGCAATGTTGCCAGAGGATTTGTTGAATGAAATTTTAGCTAGGGTTCCTCCTTTTATGATTTTTCGGCTCCGCTGTGTGTGTAAGAGGTGGAATTCAATACTGCAGGATACTAATTTTCTTAAATTTCACTCACAAGTGCCATCCCACGGGCAGTGTTTACTCACATTTTCGAAGAATTTGCAGACTCTACAGTGTTCGGTTTTTAGCTTCCCATTGAAAGCTTGGTATAAGATTCCGTTTACGTTCTTGCCCCAGTGGGCGTATTGGTTAGTTGGTTCTTCGGGAGGGTTTGTTTGCTTCTCAGGGTTAGATGGTCTGACGTTTAAAACCTTGGTGTGTAATCCCCTGACCCAGGCCTGGAGAACATTGCCCAGTATGCACCATAACCAGCAAAGACAAAAGATCATGGTTGTTGATCAGAGGGAAAGATCTTTCAAAGTGATAGCTACTAGTGATATATATGGTGATAACACATTACCCACTGAGGTCTATGATTCAAAGCGGAATTCTTGGTCTCTTCATCAGATAATGCCAGCTGTTAATCTTTGCTCTTCCAAGATGGCATTTTGTGATTTAAGGCTGTATTTGGAGACTCTTTCGCCCCTTGGGTTAATGATGTACAAGTTGGATACGGGTTATTGGGAACACATCCCAGCTAAATTTCCTAGGTCTTTGTTGGATGGTTATTTGATTGCTGGTACTCAAAAGCGTTTGTTTCTAGTTGGACGGATTGGTCTTTATAGTACCATCCAGAGTATGAGAATTTGGGAGTTGGATCATATCAAGGTTACGTGGGTTGAGATAAGTAGGATGCCACCAAAATATTTCAGAGCGCTATTGAGGTTATCAGCAGAGAGGTTTGAGTGCTTTGGGCAGGATAACTTGATTTGCTTTACATCATGGAATCAAGGGAAGGGCCTTCTTTATGATGTGGAAAAGAAAGTGTGGTCTTGGATTGCTGGCTGTGCTCTACAGTCTTACAGTAGCCAGGTCTGTTTTTATGAGCCACGGTTTGATGTTTCAATCTACTGAGAGGGTTCTAATCTGTGGTTGCTGGAGATTTTGTCAAGGTTTGTCATGGGTCCTTATACTTGACACTATTCTTCTTCATGTTACTGGAGTGAGGGCCGGTAGTTCTCTGTCTTCCATGTTAACAGTATCATATTCGGTATCCATGTGGATCTCCTTGTGTGTGTGTGCGTGTGCGTGTGTTTTTATTTATTTATTTATTTTTTTTGGAGAGGGGGGCGGTCTAGTTTAGCAAAGATGTATTACGACCAAGGTGAGTATTTTTCTAATAGGAGGTTCTTCTTCTTAACTGGTGCACATTGTTTGCTGTAAATCCTGGACATGATGGTTTTGCTACAGTGATCAGAATCTTCAAGGAATATGCCGCTGAAATGATCTATGACACATGTGGGGATGTCTTGTGAAAATGATAAGAAAACTTGGAGTCTCGATCAGGCTGTAGTTTGCTAAATGTGCAACACCATGTAAGTTACGTAAATTGATCATCACAAACTTCCTGTCATTTTGTTTTTTAATTTCTGTGTTCAGAATTCTTATAAATTTCCATTTACTAGTTCCAACTTACCTTTCATGTTGTACTTGATAATCCTTTCCTTCTTTGTTTAGTTCCATGGAAAATAAAATATTCCAGGAAAAAAAATCTGCAAATAAAATTTTAAAAAATTTATTTTTCCCAAAACGTTTCATGTTGTTTGGCTATGTCATGGAAATAAATTTCAAATGATCAAATATTTGTCTCGTGCTATAGCTGTAGTGGCAGTGGGGGAGGTGTTGATTGATTTTGTAGTTGATATGGTTGTAGCAATTGTTAGTGGTGTCGGTGGGGAGTAAGTTGTAGTGTGATGGTGGTTAGTTGTGTTATGGTGCAAAGCGAGGGCCGGTAGTTCTCTGTCTTCCTTGTTAACAGTATCATATTCGGTATCCTTCGTTTGGGGGGGGGTGGGGCTTAACAAAGATGTATTACTTGACACTCTTCTTCTTCATGTTACTGGAGTGAGGGCTGGTAGTTCTCTGTCTTCCTTGTCAACAATATCATATTCGGTATCCATGTGGATCTCCTTTTGTGTGTGTGTAAACAAGATTATATTTAAGTGACTAACAATTTAATAAATAATTTCCTCTATTAGTGTATTTGGTAGCTAATTAGCAAGTATACTTTGGCTTTTGAAAACAACTATTAAAAAAATGAAGATTTTTGTTTGGACCTTTTGGGTTATTTGAAAATTGGAACCAAACTCCATTGTAAAATTATAATCCTAGTAATAAATCTCATAGCCAAAATCTATGTTTAAAAGATAAAACAAATTTTTTGTTGAAGCATTCGCTTTGACTACTTTACGCTTTAACAAAGCGAACTTTTTTCCCGCTTTTGGTTTTGCTTTTCGCTTTGCTTCTCGTTTTGGCTAGCTTTGACCACACTGGGTTGTAGCATGGTGGTGTTAGTAGTAGTTTGGTGGTTGTGATATAGTGGTGGTGGTTGTGACATAACTTGTGTTGTGACGGTGGTGGTTGTGCCACATTGGTGGTGGTAGCGTGGTGGTATTTGTGGTGGTATTAGTGGTTGTGGGTGGTTATGATATGGTGGTAGTGGTGATGGTGCCATAGTGGTGTTAGTTGTAGTTTGGTGGTTATGATATGGGGGTGATGGTCGTCGTGACATAACTTGTGATGAGATGGTGGTGGTAGTTGTTGAACTACAGTAATGGCAGTGGCGATTGCAAAATGGTGGTGGTTGTGTTACAATTTTCGTATTTATGGTGTTATGATGGTGGTGGTGGTTGTATTGAGCATGGTGGTGTTGGTCCATCATGGTATGTATTGGTTGTGCTATGGTGGTGGTGGTAGCATATTGTTGTGGTTTAGGAGTTGAAATGGTGAGATTAAAAAACTAAGGAAAATCATGAAAAATTAACATCCCACTAAAATTGGTACGTTGATTTTCCACCCACAAGGCTCTTTTGGAATAGATTTTTTTCAAGGATTTATAATATTCCGTGAAAAAACACTAAAGAATTTGAATTTTGAAAATTAAACATTTCGAAAAATAAATTTTCATAAACAAATGCAGCCTTATATTCAAATTTGAATTCTCAAGTGGATTTCAAGTCATATAATGACGTTGTCCATTAGGTGTATATAATATATATATATATTAAAAAAAAAAAAAGTTGACTGACATTGACCACAGAAGCGACATTTATTGAAACATATCCTTTCCAGTTGATTCCCGTTCTTGGTGGACTGTTCTTAGATGTTCACCAGAATAAGGGGAATGATTAATAAAGTATAACTTATATCTTAAAGAGTATTTTATATCCTCGTCCATCCAGGTTTCTTACTTGGGTTGAAATCGCATACTAAAGGATGAAATTCTTCCAATATAACTTGCAGTCTTGCTCTATTTGTCTTTTCACTTGTCCAACTTTCGGTGTATCATACCAAACATCTCAAACAGATTGTGCTATATGGTGCCAAGTCTAAGAAAGTCTCTTGTTTTTCCATCTAGATTTGCAGGTTCTTTAGTGAAACCATACCAAAGGCAAAAGTCTATGTAGAAGCAATATTTATTTGAAAAAGTTTCTTTCGTAGGTGATTCCTTTGATATCCGCTAGAACAATCTTAAGGATGATAGAAATTCTTCGTGGAAGAAGAAGAAATAAATTTCTGTTATAAATGAATCAACAATAGGGTGTTTAAAATATTTGATATCTATTCATAAAACTTGGAATTACAATTAGGTTTCAAGCCTTATTTGTAATAGTTGCTAACTTAGAACTCAAAAAGATTTTAAGGTAAATATCAAGCAAAATAATAATATAGGGATATTATGGGTAAAACTGTACACACCCTTTTACTAACTTATTGAAGTCACCGGGTGCTAGCTCAGTTAGCAAAACTTGTGGCGAATGGTGTCATAAGTCCTTAGCTTGAACCCTAGCAAAGATCAACAAAACCCTACTCGCCCTTCTAAAAAAGGTCTTTATTGAAGAATAATTAGTTTGTGGTTAGTTGTCATGGTAAAGTGGAATATTGGAAGTTCAATTGCCTCAGCTGCAAGCATTTGACACCTGACTTCTAGAAAAAAAGTTGTTCCATGTGGTATGTCTAAGATAAATGTCTTGTTTTTATGCTATAGGTTTCAAACTATTGCAATTTTTTAAGTCCCTAAAATTGGATTGATGGATTATGTAATGTTGAAAAAATTGAAAAGGATCATAATTTGTAACACCTCCAACTTTTATGCACCTTTAGTAGAAGTAAACAAGAGAAGAGTTTGGCAACCCACCTAAGAAGAAGAACAGGAATTCACATTTAGAATCTTAAATGGCTCAATTGACGGGTTAATCCCCTGATAAAAGGCACGTGACATGACTGAGAGAGTGAACTTTCTTGTAATTCCTGTCCTAAACGACATGAGGATTGCCTCATCTCATGCATAACCTTTCTATTTAAATTGAGAAAAAATATCTGTCTTATGATGATCCTTAGTCATTTTTCTGCTCTGATACAGGGTGAGAATTAAATTTCTGACAGTGGAGCACCTGGTCAATAGAGGGATTTACATGCTTAGTCTTTATGTTCTCTATGAGTTCGCATAAAAAAACAACTCTTCATCTGATCTTCAAGTGCTTCTTTGTGGCTGAGATCTGGGAACGCCTCGAGCGAATTTTGAAGGATTATGCCTCCCTAGAGAAAGCCTATGATAGGGTTTTTAGGGAGTTAATTTGGTGGATGTTTGAAAGGAGGAAAATATCTCAATGTTATGTTGATATCATTAAGGATGTGTATGAAAGAGCTGTAACAAGCGTTCGCTCAGAATTCAGTGTCAGTAGGACTACATCAAAAGTCGGCCTTAAGTCCATACCTCTTTGCTTTGGTCATGGATGAGTTGACCAAGCATCTGCAAGATGTACCTTTGTGCATGTTATTTGCAGATGATATTGTCTTAATTGACGAGACTAGTGAATGATTAAGTATGATTTTAGATAGGTGGTGGAAGACTTTAGAGAGTAACGGTTTTAATGCAATTAAGATCAAAGGTGTGGAGGTATCAGAGTGTGAGGCTTTTCAATATCTAGGATCAATAATTCAAATGAATGAGGCTATTGGAGAAGATGTAGACCATAGGATTAAAGCTGGTTGGACGAAATGCAGAATGACGTCAGGAGTATTATGCGATAGAAGGATTCCTGCAAGGTTAAAAGAAAATGCTATAATACAATTGTTCGACCAACCATGTTATACGGTTCAAAATGTTGGGCTACCACGAGACAACATACGCATAGGAAGACAGTAGCATAAATGTGTATGGTAAGATGGATGTGTGGTAAAACCTGTAAGGATAAAATTAGGAATGAAATAATTAGGAGATACTTAGGTGTAGTGCCTATAGAGGACAAAATTAGATAAAGGCGTTTAACGTAGTTTGCTCACGTGCGGAGGAGACCGAGCACGACGCCAATTAGAAAATGTTTAGATTAGCAAGTTAATGAAGGGTGTAGACGGCAGGGACGATCGTTGAAACCTTGGATGAAGACAGTGAAGAAAGACATCCTTTAACTTGGATTAGGCGAGGATATGTGGGAAGACCGCGTTGCTTGGAGAACCAAAATCCGTATAGCCAATCCCAAAAGTATTGGTAATGGCTTTGATGATGATGATATGACATCCACCATTCGACTTATTATTTCGGGTGGGAAAGTGTCACAACTACCGCAGATTGGGTTCTATGAAAGGAGAGGAATCGGCGTACTTTCTATACGTCCAAAAATATTGTTCTCCTCGTTGCAGAGATCAGGGTTAGAATTTGGCTTTAGGGGTTCACTTGGAGAACTATTTGAAATGTACCTTTTGTGTCTTGCATGTTCAATGGTCTGTTAGACCTGTAACCTTGTCGAGTTTGTATCTCTTCCCCTTTTGGCTCGCCAGTTTCTCACTCGTGTGTCCAATTTCTAAAATACATTATTGCTTCTGCGTTGCTCAGAAAAAAATGATGACCCTTAGTCATTGAGAGCATTGATATTTGAAGATTTTCCAGATATTTCCATTGCCTTTGTTCCTTTTTATGACACTGGGAAGATGAAACCAAACTATGATACATTCATAACAAATAGAACAACATGATGTCATTAGTTAATGGAACACTTACATGGACCTCTTAGTAAAGGTAAACAAGAGAAGAGTTTGGTAACACACAGAGGAAGCAAAAACATGTGGGAAATGCACACATGGAATGTCTTAAAAAAGCACAGGACATAAGTTAGTCAGCGAGTTCTGATATGTCGTGATCCCATGTAAATCCTCTTATTATTCTTAGTCGCTGATGTATTACCTGTTTAATTGGCATCAACACATTTTTTTCATTTATATTTCGTAATTTTTTTAGTGGAGGTGATGTTACTTGTAGGAATTACTGGAGGATCTTAGGGTGTGTTTGGTTGCATCCATTCCATGGGAATAAGAATCCTATTCCCACTTGGAATAGCATTTTGGGTGTTTGTTTGAGATTTTACTTATGGGTGAGGGATGCCAGCACGTGCCACAGATTCCCACCAAATACTTCTCATCTCCTCATCTCTCTCGAGCATCAGAGCTCCATTGAAGACCTCTCATCTCCTCCAGCAGCATCAGAGCTCCATTGAAGACCTCTTATCTCCTCGTCTCTCTCCAGCATCAGAGATCCATTGAAGACCACCTCTCATCTCCGCGAAGACTCCATCGCATCAGAGACTCAATCGAAGATCTCTTCTCGTCTCTGTGAAGGGCTGATCGAAGATCTCTTCTCATCTTTGTGAAGATCTCCATCGCATCAGCATCTCTTTCGAATATCTCTCATCTCCGCAATTTCCTTTCCTCCTCTGTGATCTCATCTCCCTGCTCGTGGTTTGTCTAACCCCTCTTCCTCCCTCTCTTCTTCTCTTCTACTGTACCGAAACTCAGATTTGTGTTTTCTAATGTTTTCGAGTTCTACTCATTTTATAAATTGGCACCTCATTCTTCAAATATGTTAATTTATCGATTGGTCATCATTGTACCATACTCAAATCATCTAAGACCAAATGGTTTTGAAAGATTGTTCACAAAATTGCTCTTTATGTGATGCAAAAATGAAATGCTTGGCCTTCACAATGGTGAGAATGGAATGTTCAATTGAAATGACGGAAACCCATTTCTTAATCCTCGCTTCTATCATTGTGCTTGAGTGAGTTGTAGTACTTTAGAACACTCATAAATTTTTGATTCTTAAGATTTGGTGACTTGGTTTGCTAACTCATCTTAAGCATGGTTTGCTAATGTGTTACACATTGGTACATTAGGTAGGGTGGAAACCTGCCCTGCCACTTAATCAGTTGACAGGTAGTTAAGGTCATTAAGTAGGGTGGAAACCTGCCCTGCACATGGTTTGCTAAAAGTTTCAATTTTGGTTCAATTTGGGGATTTTGAAGATCAGTTAGGATCTGTGTAGTTAAAACGGCGTTATAACGTCGATATAACTCTTAACGGGTGTGAGCCGTTACGTTATGACATTATCCGTTATGGTATCGCAGCTCCTATATAACGGCGTTATATGACCGTTATTGAGATAACGTTTTTTTCAATAACTCCGTTTTAATGTTTTGTTCTAATACATTAAAAAAAAAATCATCTATTTCATTCTCGATCGAACAAAAACCCTAAACTCATAGGAAATGACTTGAGCTAGCCGTCACCAATCGATAGAGAACCAGACTTCGCCGTTTGACAGAGAACGAGAGTAGAAGAAGGGAAGTCGATCACACTCTCTGTTGCGATCTCACTCTCATATGAAGGGAAGGTGTTTTTATTAATGTTTTTTTGTTTTTAAATTTAATGTTATGGACAAGATTTATTTTATTAACTCTATAATACATTAATACTTTGTGAGAGTATTAAAAATATATTTAAAAATTACTCCGTTATATACCGTTATATCCCGATATATCCTGTTATAACCTATAACGTTCTTGGACCGTTGTGGGTCCGTTATCCGTTTTAACTGCATAGGTTAGGTTAGTGGTGTTTGAATTGAATGGGTTAGTGAATCAGATCATTTGAAGTAAAGGGTATGTTGTAGATGTAGTATTTGTTTGGTTATTTGTTCGGATTTGGTTTGATCTTTTGTTCTTTTACGAGTTATTGGAGAAGAAAAAGTAATGTAAATGCCAACATGTTTTGAACATTGCTTTGAACTTGTTGTAGTAATTGGTATTGTTTGTATGTTTTGAAAAAACTATGGATGATGTATTATTCAAAGTGGTAATTGTATGTTTACATCTTAGTCACAGATTGCAAGTTTTTTTTGTGTTTATCTTGCTAAAATTGCTCAAATACTGATTTGATGTTTTGTGCAAAGTAGCATTTCCATGTTCTACGTCTTAGTCCAATCTTTTTCAAGTGTATATGTTTTTCATTTTATGGATGCTGTAGGTGCAATAGATGGCACTCATGTCAAAGCCACTGTCGCCGAAAAAAATGCTCAGAGCCAAAGTTCTCAAGACTCAAAAGTTCTTGTTGGAATGGACCAACCTGATGTTTCTCAAGAGGTACTTGTTCTCTTTGATAAACCAGGCTTGTTCTCGGTTTAAATTCCAGTTTTGGTAGAAGAAATGCAAATTTTTCTCTAAGAATGAACGGGCTTTTAGATGAAGTGCTCATGACAATCAGTGGATTTATTTATGTTAAAAAAAAAAAAAAAGCAATGTAGAATTAAAGTCATGCCAAAGTTCAACTCTGATTGTTATGTATTGACACTTGATTTGGCCCCATGCTCGTCAACAACCGGAATCACTCTCAGCAGCTCCTTTTTAAATCATTAGAATTGGATTATATCTGTTCTGAAACTATAGATTACTTTATTTTCGTTGCGTTTCAGAGGGAGAAGGTTACAGAATTGCAACTTGAACCCATTGCAAATTATCCCATCATCAGTGATGACATGAAAAAGATTTATCCAGGGAAAGATGGAAACCCACCAAAATTTGCAGTTAAAGGGTTATCTCTTGTTTTGCCTCCTGGGGAATGCTTCGGTATGCTCGGTCCAAATGATGTTGGCCAAACGTCTTTTATCAGTATGGTAAATTAAAAAAATTACTGATTGTATTCTTTCAAAGTTTAGAGCTTTCATAGTCATTCAACTGATCATTTGAGAAAATGCGTTTATTAAGAAGCTGATGCTGTTATTACAATAATATAATCTAGTTCTTTACTCGAACTTAAGGGACTGTTATCTTTGCTCACAGATGATTGGGTTTTTACCACCAACCTCCGGGATAGCATACGTACATGGCACGGACGTAAGAACTGATATGGACAAAATATACACAAGCATTGGAGTCTGTCCGCAGCATGAATAAGCGACAAATGTTCTTTCATCTTGACTATGGAATCTAATATGATTATCTCTGAGTCGTCCGTTTATATTTTTCGATGATGCAGCCTGCTTTGGGAAACACCGACAGGGAGGGAACACCTACTGTTTTATGGCAGATTAAAGAACCTCAAGGGTTCTGCTTTGACACAAGTAAGTGCATTTTGCTGAATCCCAATTCAGTTTTGTAAGTTGTATTTTCAATCATCAATCCAACGTAAAAGCTCTCTCGCATTTTTTTCCCTAGCTTGCATAGTCTAGGATTTTCAAACTATGCTAAATATCTTTTTAGGATTGTCTTCCAATGCAGTTTCAATCTTCAGAACTCTCAGCCGTTCCATCAACTTTGAGCCTTGTCTTAGTTATTCTTTTATTTTCTTGCTTTGTTGGAATTGTGCCTCCTCCAAAGAGTTGTACGGAGAAGCTGTAGACAGATGGTGGAACTCCTATTGAGATATGTCCCAAGTAAGGTTTCATTAATAGCGGGCTCTGAACCAAAGGAACAAGTCATTGGAAGCTCTGGTAACTACTTTTTCAGACCCGATGCTATTGGTCCGGCAGGTTTGACGCTACTTCACATTGCAGCAAGTAGAGATGGTTCAGAAGATTTGGTGGATGCATTAACTTATGATCCTGGATTGGTAAGTGTCTCCTATAATATAACATGGCTATTATAACTCTGCATGTGTTTCTCTTTGTAACTGTAATAGTCTTTCTTCAGGTTGGTGTTGAAGCCTGAAAAACCATTCGCGACAGCACTGGTTCGACACCTGAGGATTAAACACGTCTTAGAGTCCATTATTCTTACATACATGTAGTCCATAAGAAAATGAAGAAGAAATCAGAAACTGAGCATGTGGTTCTTGACATCCCCAATGGTCTCACAGTTTATAGCAGCAACCAGCAAAATGACAAGCAGAAGTCAGCCAAGGTTGGCAGCAGTTTCCAGTTTAGTAAGACTGAAACAAGACCTATCCAGATACAATGTTCTTGCAGAATATGTGATCATCAGCAATGGACTTATGGCACTAGCAGAAGATTTTTGGCCTACAGACCAGCAATGCTGTCGATGGTGGCTATTGCTGCAGTGTGTGTGTGTCGCCCTGCTATTTAAAAGCTCACCGGAAGTTATGTTTGTAAATTCTTTTAGGTGGAATTTATTGGCCTTTCTCTCTTGTAAGTGAAGTTTTGGTAAATATTTGTTTTCACATGGACATGGTTGTGTTCCAATTTTAGTAGTATTAATCCACATTGAGCTAATATTTTTGGATGCAGTATGCTTACACAAGTCCAACCTGGTTTTTTGGAGCCAGAGTGTGGATACTTATTTGACCTGAAGCTATGTGGGAAGGTTTTTAGTAGTATTAAGCACATGATGGGGTTCTGTTTCTACTATGTTTGTGCAGTTTTAAGCTTTCATACATTGTACAAAATATGGATCAGATGATATTTTTCAAATGTGTTACTTTTGTTGTTATATTGAAAACATTTCTTTATTATATTGTGTCATGTTAACATTTGGTGCCTCATTATTTTGGTAGGATATTTTTTTTTCCGTTTGCTCTTTTAATCAGCACAATGCATGACAATTGTGTTTAGTTGAACTGTTTCCGTACACTTCAAACTCCCTCAAACACTTGTTTTTTGTTTAATTTGTGTTTGGGAGCATGTGGTTTAGTAATTGGTCTTTGTCTTTAACCCTTTTTTATTGTTTAATTGACAAAAGAAGTTTGATTTTTTCTGTTTATGCAGTAAACATGCTTTCATTTTGAAAATTTTAGTCAAAATTTATATTGCTAATTTTTTTTTTACTAGAATTCTGAAAACCAGTATTGAACTTTGCTTTCTCATTGAAAGATTTAAGCAGACGTCGGGTTTTAAATTATACTGTTAGGATGTTTTGCGGGAAGCAAAATCAAAACCATATTCTAGTTTATATATAAAAGTTGAATTGTGGGATCTTCAAAATAAAATAAAATAAAATAAAATAAAAGGATTCCCATGATTAGTTTTGGACAACCAAACACTCACATTAGGAATTGGAATCCAATTCCCATGGACAACAAAACATCAAAGTTGGTCAAGTTCATGGGATGTCATGACATGGGATGCCATGCAATAAGATTCTAATTCCCACCTTAAAATTCCATGCAACCAAACACACCCTTAGGTGTGTTCATAGTTTTGTTCTTTCTGCAATGGCAATGACATCAAGAATCGGTTTGACAGGTGTGATGTGAGACTGATCCATGTAGTTGTTTCCATTCGTCTAAGATCACTGAGTTGGTTTGCATGTTTATGCTGTTGTAGTGCAGAAATACTACCCCCTTATATGGATGTCCAGTTGAGCATTGATAAGATATTGATTAACAAGTGTACTTGTTTTTTTGTTGTTTTATCTAGACTTGGGAAGTTATTCTGCGTCATAAAATAATTAGGGTATTTTCCGTGTCATTGACACGAATTTTTTTTTCATTTTTCGTATTTACATGCTTAATCACCACAATCAACAATTAAAAATATATATATATATCAAAATGTTGGGTATAGGAATTAAATCCATACACTCTTGATGATTTAAATTCTACTATATGATTCGTTAGATTCTTATAGTCGGGTAAATCTCAGTCGTCTTTTATCTCTAACCTTAAACACCATCTTGATTCCTGATTTGTATAATAGAAAATACATGAATAACTTACCAAAATGTAGTCATCCTTTTCGGTCGTTGCATATTATTTTCTTAAAAATTTGATGGGTCTAATTATCACTTGGTATTTGTGTTTAAATAGCCAGTATAGTTTAGTTGGTAATTTTGGTGGTCATTTCGAGTTGCCCTCTATTTAAATTGTTGCATGGTGTGAGTGGGTCGAGTAATGCAGTAGTCTTGGGTCGTTAAGGCTTGGGATAGCCACACAATAAAAATGCATTAAAAAAATAGTAACAAGCACGGTTTGTTAGAAACTTGAGATTCTTAACAATAGAATGGATTAGTCTGTTCACATGAAGTGTTGATACTTGCCTAGACCAGTCGGTCATGTTTCCTGAGAGACAATTATTTAATCTGTTATAATTGTTTAATTAATTTTTTTTTCTTATTTACCTTGGATCTATCGCATGACAACATGTTGGTTTTTGCTGTGTACTATGCAACTGTTAAACAATGAATTCAGTGTATGGGCACAAAAGTTTGGTTCTTTATCCTCAGTGGGAAAGAATTACTGGGGCATGGGACAACTGGGGGAATGAATTGGCACGACCTTTCCTATTCTAGGGTTGAAGAATTTGGGCAAGAAAATATTTGATAGACCTCTTATTGCTACCCAACTTTTCTATTGAGCCAGGCCTGGTCCAATACTGTTCTATAGATACACATCTCGAGGATGATGGACGGTATTAGGCCAGGCCCGGCTCTCTAGAAAATTTCTATGCTACCATCTCATGCTCCTAGCATGTTCTATGATGCTTCTATTAACAATGCTAACTTCAGAAGTCCTTTCAATAGTACTTGCTCCGTCTAACCAAGTGCATTCAAGGTCCTGGTTAATGTTAATTATTTGCAACTGCAGATGTTCCATTATGGTGTTTGCAATTTCAAAACATTTGCAAATGCATTGTGTTTTATGAATTTGAACATGCAACAAGAAACAGAGCAAGCCCTTTATTTTACCCCCCTTGTTCAGCCTTTTGTATGCTTGCACGTGCAGTGTGCAAGTATGTGTACATGTGCAAATTGTAATTGTGTTGCGTCATAGGCAGAGTTTATAATCTTTTTCTTTTTTAAGGAAAAATAATATATCAGAGCAAACAAACAAAACTAAGTGGAGTTTGAATATGGCAACGACTATTTCACAATACCATTTTGGTTTTTTCATATCATTCTACTCTCTCACACCACCATACTTTCTCACACCATCTATATAGACAAAAACCCAATTTTTTTTCCCTCACCATTTAAATCATTTAAATTGATGAACGGTTCCTCCCTCCCCCATTCGAAATTCCTCCATCTCACAAATTCAAATCTCTTCCCACATTCAAAGCTCTTGCAAATCTCCTCTCACTTCCTTGAAAATCTCTCAAAATCGAAACTCTTACATATCAAAACCTTCAAACTCTCCAAAATGCAACAACTAAAATATGCCACCTCTGAAGCGCAAAACGCAACAACTCTTCTTGCAACTCCAACTCTTATGTAAGTGAGTCATCCATTCTATCTTTGCGTTTAAAATTTTTGTTTGGATTGTAAGTAAGTCATCCATTGTTTGCTTTTGTGCATTTGTGTATTTGTTTCCATCTTTAAAGTAGAATTGTTTATTTTTTTGTGCATTAATCGTTTAGTTCGTCCCTTAGTAATGAAAGTAATTGCGAAAGAGGATTTGGTGGTCACTAGGGCTCCAAATTGATATTTTTCTTATTAGAATGTAGGGAAATGTGATATAATGTTGTTTTACATTCAAAGTGGCTAAAGTATTGCTTAAAAATTAGTAGAATTTATTGTACAAAAAAATTGTCGTGAAATATTTGTTTCATTTTATTTGAAGGTTTACTATGTCTTCTGTTGGTTGTGATGTTGGTGGGGATGATCGAGGTGAAGGTCAAAGATGACCCATGACAGTTTCTGCCCGAAAACAGATAGTAGAAAAGGGCAAAGAACAGGTAGAAGAACAAAAAAAAGAATGAAAAAATAGGGACAAAAAAGCGAGGAGGAAGATGAGAAAATGAGGATGAATCCTCAAGAAGCATATAGACAAGTAGTTGTATCGCAAAGTCAACCCCAATCAGAAGGGCAAGGAGGTTCGAGTGGTGCTGGTGTTGGACATGACGATGAGGAGTTAGAAGAGCTTGAGAACGTGCATGTGGATGAGAATAAATCAGGGGATGAGGAGGAAGTAGGGGATGAAGACGAAGCAGGGGAGAATGGTAAAGAAAAATAATACGCTAGACAATATTCTTATCCTGGTGGTCCTGTGGATTGTTCCACATTAGACGATTACCATAAAGATATTTCTCGTGCCATTTGGGATGGTGAGCAGGTAAGTTAATATAGTTGGTTAAGTTATATAAGCGTGTTATTTATATATATTTGGATATTGAATTACTTAATGTATATGTTTCTTGTATTTAGGAACGATGCACATTGCGGTCTTGGCATCAATATAGGAACTTATAAATTGGGATTTGAAACATGAGCAGAAAGAAGTAAAGAGAATGATCTAAAATAGTAGTCTGTATCTTTTGATTAAATATTGTAAGGAACGTCTTAATTAGGTGACCATTTGTGCTTTCGTGGAGCGTTGGCAACCTGAGACCAACACATTTCACCTACCTTTTGGAGAAATGAGCATCACCCTGGACGACCTCTACCGTATAACTCATTTGCCAATTCTTGGTCAGCCGGTTAGAACAACGATGAAGATGACGGTAGATGAATGTGTTACATTATTGGTGGATGGTTTGGGGATTGAAAATAAAGAAGCAAAAGTCCATGTTAAGAAGAATGAGAGATCTGTGAAAATGAAGTTTATTTAGGACCACTATTGTAAATAGGCTACGAAAGTTTATTCTCTTGAAAGGAAATAACAAGTGTGTTGAGGTTATTTAGTGTTTCTTCTGGGTATGACTATATATGCTGATAAAAGTGGAACAAAGGTTTATATTGAATATTTGAAGATGTTGATGATGGTGGATGATGTTAACAACTATGCATGGGGTGTAGCAGCTTTGACACTCTTGTTTATTTTGTTAATTACCCTCATAATATATAAGAATTTCAAAATATTTATTATGTTGTTTTCATTTATAGGCATAGGTATATGATCACTTCAGACTCTGGGTAATGCAAAACTGACGCGGGATGCTAGACTCCTTACCATGGCTAAGTGGGAACCCCCACAAATTGTAGGGGTTTTGGACGAACAAATCATCACTCTTAAGGAACATCTCGATGACATGTCTCTTGAAGAGGTAAAAATGCATCTTTAAGTTCAATAAATTTTTTTGTATGTGTCATATATTAATAAGTTTTCATTATTATAATTCGCAAGTACTTTGGGAACCTTACGTGGAGTCCAAGGGAAACACTCCCCTACCTGACATCACATGGTTTACAAGATGTTTGTTATGCCTTGACACAGAAAAACCCTATCACCATGATAGAGTTATGAGACAAATGGAAAAGGTACAAGTCATCCAAATTCTTCCAATCTAAGCCAAACTGAAGAATAGAACTCGATCTGGCAAGCACTATTCTGTGAAGTATGAGGTGTTGTCTTCGTTCGCTCAAAGGTGGCATTATCATGTTGTGCCAACTAACCACAAGGTGCCCCCGTGAAGCTTTCATGGGACTGTACGATGGATTACTTGGACTAGTTTCACTGCATTAGCCATCCCTTCGTACAACCACCGAACAAGAGGAGAAATCATCCCCTAAGAAGACATTCGTCTTTTTCAAATAAGAGGGTAAGTACAAACATTTTACACTTATGTAATTTCAAAAATTTACATGGTTAGCACTAACATCTAATGTTTCCCTACAGGAGATTGTCAATGTTCAGGCTCGTAACTTGATCAAAACCTCTATTGAAAAAGGGGGGAATGTCGACAGAGTTATTTTCCTCGCCCGACAAAATAGAATACAAGATTTGCTAGATCAAATGTCTACGCTCGTTACCTTGGAACAAGAGGAAGAGCCTGACGTACACCCCAGTGTTGACAGTTGTGAAGTTGGTAGTGGAGGAAGTGAGAGTAGAAGCAAATCGAGGCATGAACAAAGACACTATGTTCGGAGGCGACAAAGATAGTGTCTTTATTTTGTGAACTTCTGAAAAAAAAAATATTTGGGAAATATTTGTTTAGAAGCTATACATTTTGTAAACTTCAGAAATTTTTTTTAACGAGCTTTAAGTTTTTATTTATGTTCGATAATGATTGTTCCATTTGTTAAGAAGCCTTTATATTTTAAGCTTGTTACAATGAATTGAATGTGAGGCTATTGTTGTAACAAAGTAACAAACAATGTGACAAAGACATAATTTGCAAAATTCTTTTTTAGAAATAATTGCAATGGATTAGTTTAGTTCCAAAAATAATGCGACATCATGTCAAAATAATGTCTGAAAACAAAGCGACAAAGTGTAGGTTCGATGCGACAATGTGAATAAAGTCATAAAACAAAGATTGAGAAAAAACAATTATCAGAAAACTTAGTTTCAACAAATATGTGCAGGTTTTGGTTTCTTCGCATGTAACAATGTGGAGTTTTGAAAAAGCCCACAAGGTTCCAAATGGGGTTTTTGAAAAAGCTCGCCTGAAACAATACGAGATTTTAAAAAACCTTGTAGGGTTCCAGGCGAACAGAAAGCAATGCGGGCTTTTTAAAAAATTTCGCAAAGTTCCAAGCAGGGTTTTTGAAAAAGCTCGCTTGGAACAATGCGGGTTTTTTCAAAAAACCCGCAGGGTTCCAGACGAACATAATTTTTTTTTCAAAATTTTTTTCTGTTCCCCTTGGGCAATGCAGGCTTTTGCAAAAAAAACCCGCCTTGCTCCAGACAAGTTTTTTCAAAAAGTCCGCAGAAGCCCCGCTTGGAACTCTGTGGACTTTTTGAAAATGTCTGCATTATTCTAGGTGAATAGTAATTTTTTTTGAACCCTATGGAACCCTAGGCGAACAGTAAATTTATCTGTTCGGCTGGAACCCTATGGGCTTTTTGATGCATTGTTTCATATGAATAGACCAAAAATTGTACATTTTTGCTAAAACTCAGAAAAAATTTCAGTTTCTCAATTTTTTTTTTTTAAAACCTAGTTTTCTGAAGTTTATGCACATTGTCGCTTCAAACCTAAACTTGAATCATACAAGTCTTCTGAACTAATCCTTTATGTGAATTCCATACAAGTCGCATTGTCGCATCAAACTAGATTTGTCTAATTTTTTCTGATATTATTTCTGATTTCGCATTGTTGCATTGTCACATCAAACATAAACAAAAACTCAAATTAAATAGTGTCAAATTCCATATATTATATTAACAAAAACTCGAACCATACAAGTCTTTCGTAAATAAAAAAAAACGGTGACTTTTCTGACAAAACGATGGTTCCTATGTCACAAAAAATTTACATTTGCCAAATAAAAATTTTTCATCACAATAATGGTTTGCAAAATACAATATGTGCATCACTCCAATATGGTCACCACTTCGTTCGAGTTCTTTTCACCATTGTCGCACCAATATCAAGCTGGATATCGAAACTACTCTTCAACGAGATTGCCAAAGGAAACATGCGGCACGGCCAAGTGGGTATTATAGGAGGCAATGGTGGGTTTGATTGCATATGAAGGAAGATATAGTGAGTGCTCTAAGCAAAGTGTGCCATGAAACAAACACGTCCTTCGTCAAACTGTGGCACCGGGTAGACATGGGGAAAACATGTCATGCTTTGGTTCTCATAACAAACAAAGACGCATTGGTAACGGTTTGCTGCAAGATCTAACATATCGGGGTCCATAAACCAACTTTTCATGTCTATCCGCACCTGGCCTTCTGGAATTAGCGAAGCATCCTTCACAACCTTTACCCC
The DNA here is from genome assembly GCA_963556465.1 of Berberis vulgaris. Lineage (NCBI taxonomy): Eukaryota > Viridiplantae > Streptophyta > Magnoliopsida > Ranunculales > Berberidaceae > Berberis > Berberis vulgaris. The sequence goes on along the minus strand of OY747129.1, from coordinate 58,385,972 downwards.
TGACTCGTGCCACATTGCAAGCCACAAATCTTCATTACTCTCAAACTCCATCAGTAGGTCTTTCCGTACCTGTTTCCAACCGCTTTCGTCGTCATAATGAACAAATTTGGCTTTGCATCGAAAGCCACAGTTTTCGTCGCCTGGAACGTTGTTAATGTCGTAAATATAATCCCGTATCCAAGACGGAATATGCCTCATCAATCTATTGTTATGAATTTTTGGCTTCTCCTTTTTGATTGACAACTTCTTACTTTTGCCTTTCATTTCTTTTTGTGTCATGGCGTATTCGTGTCCTGATGGATCCCTTTTGTGGACCTCTCGTGCTTAGCCAACTTCTTCTTTTTAGGCCTTCCCTTTACACCCACAAGTGCTAATGGTTCAATCATTACATTGTCACCTGGGGAACTCAACTCTATAAGCTTCCTCTTCATAACCAACTTCTGATCATGAGTTGACTCATTGAACCTATTCATAAGGGCGTCGACCACTGGGTCTATAATCACATTCTCACTTTCACGAATAGGTGTTGTGCCAAGTTGAAGCCAAAAATTTTCTTTGGTGCGTACTGGAATTTGTCCTATGGGAGTTAGATAACCTGTAAGTTCATGAATGCAAGGTAATTCATGAGTCGTTCGAAGCACACAACCACACTTGACAGAGTCAACCCTCACACTTTCACACCTCCGAATTTCTGAATTGATCAAATCAATATCCCTGTATGCCACCGACCCATGAAGTAAGCCAAATAAAGTGAAGTTATGGTCAGTCTTCACCTTCGTCAGACTTTGTTGAAATGATGACTCTATCTCGACCAGTTAAATTTCGATCATATCATGCATCTTTCTCCATACATTAAGGAATGTACCTTGTGAATTTTCTAACGAGTGCTTCAATTTCAAGTGTGCACCTTCAACTCGACCCATTGTTCGTTGGTTAAAATGCATAAATTTATCGGTCCATGCATTGACAAAATACTCCTTATGGGGATACCAAATTGTCTTGAGATAATCCAAACACTTTGGGTATTTTGCCCATCTTCTATGAAACTCAATTGTGGCCTTGTTCCATTTCTCTTCTGTACTTGATCTATACAAATCTGAAAATGAATCTATAAACTTGGCCCACTAGTCATTGTCCTCAAAGTGTTTTTTGCAATTTTTCTCAACATTTGTGTTGATGTGCCATGTGCACAATAATCTCTTTGCCTTTGGAAAAACTCACTCAATAGCCTTGATCAAACCCAGTTCTCTATCAGTTATAAACACGCTTGGCAAGTTGTCTGTATCGAAAATTCCTGCAAACTTTTCCAATCCCAAGCGTAGGACTCTTCCTTCTCTAAACACATAAAACAAAATGCAACATTGAAGGTCTTTCCGGTCGACGTCACACCAATATTCTTAAACAACGACATCCTATAGCGATTCGTTTTATACGTGTAATCCATAAACATTACTTGAGGAAAACACTTTGCCAACTGAATAGATTTAGGATGCGTCCAAAACAGGTTGGTGACTCTATTCCCTTGATCAACAGAATGTCACTCTATGTACTTGTGCTCCCTCAACAACTCTAGAGTATGTTGCAAAGTTGTCTTGCCTCTTTGTTCGAGTACTTTTAGTTGACACAATACATTGTAAATATGCTTCAAATTCAAGATATTATTCGGATACCTCTCATTCAGCAGAGACTAGGTGTGGCGATGGTTCACACTGGGCTTCACCATGTTTTGCGCATAAATCATATCCTCTACAGTCAAATTTTTAGCAAACGAATGAACAACAAGTGACTTTGATCGAGGATGATTGTGGGTTCCACATGTCACTTGCAACCTCCAATGGTCATTCTCCAGTGGGATCCCTCTCAACTGAAATTTGCAGCCACACTTCTTTGTACTGCTTGATCGAACAAAATTTTTTAAGATTTTATCGGGCTTCCCTCCCTTTTCACAACCAAAGTGGATCATTCCCTTCCGTCTTTGATTAGCGATTCTGATTTAGTGATAATAACAACTATGTTATTATCCCTACCGATGCCTTGAACCCAAGCTATCCACGTAGACCTTGATGAGGATACCTAAAAAAAATTTAAAAACTTGTTAATAACAACATATTTATAACAATGAAAAATGGTGAAAACGAAAAACAAGTAAAAAATTACATACCTCATTCGTAACAAATAACTAACTATCATCGACTACCAGTATCAATGATCTTTTTTCATTGTTATTGTCACCACTTCCATCAACATTATCAACAACATTCTGCATAATGATTCAATTTATAATTAGTTTCATATATTAATTAAAATTTTAATTTACTTAACAACAAAATGGCGGTTACATCTAAATGGTTCGTCTCTGGGTTCTCAACATCGTTAAAAGGCATCTCCATATCCATTACATCCATTAGATGCATATCCACCAATGCATTATACAATAATCAATCAATTATTTTGAAAAAAAAAATTACAAGCAAATTAGATGTCAAAAATTATTTATGCAAATTACCTCCATTGAAATGGATTGTCCTTGCTCTTTAAATTGATCATCTTCTTCACCCTCATGTTCACCCTTAAAATCTTCATTTTTAACATCATCAACTTCACTGAACCCTTTCATTTTCATCTAATGAAATCAAAAAAGTTCTTCCAAGTGAAATGTAGTGGAATGCAACCGAGGAGGGAGAGATAGGGAAGCGGAGGAAGACGAGGATGAGGAGACGACGGGTTTTTGCTATTTTCCTTTGCGATTTTGGGGTTTTGCGAAGAGGAAAAGATAGAAAAGAGGAGGAGGACGAGGATGACTAACCTTGCGAGGAAGTGAAGTTTGGTCGCTGTGTTTGGGACGATGCGCAGCAAGAAGTGTGAGAGATCGAGGGAGGGGAGAAGAACGTTTTTTTTTTTTGGGGGGGGGGGGGGGGGGTTTGAGATTTTTTCGATTTCCTTTTGGGTTTGTTTTTAAGTTTAGCATATTTATTGGTGGTGTGAGTAAATAAGAAAAAAATGCAATGGTGGTGTGAGAAAGTGGGTATGGTGATGTGGAGTAGTCGCTGCCTTTGATTATTACCTCTTAGGTAGAGTTACACCTGGAACCATTGGACTTGTTTCATCAATTTTATCGTTATTAAGGGTGTGTTTGGTTGCATGGAATCTTATGCCATGTGAATCCATAAGAGGACCTCTACATTTTAGGCTAAATTGATGTATCACTCCACATCCACCATTTGATTTTGTGATCAATGGTGGGAATGGAAGTCCCATGAACATGAGAATCACACTCATTGGTCCCCTAAGGCATGTGATTCTCATGTTCATGGGAATTCCACTCCCACCATTGATCACAAAATCAAATGGTGGATGTGGAGTGATACATCAAATTAGCCTAAAATATAGGGGTCCTCTCATGGATTTCCATGGCATAAGATTTCATGCAACCAAACACACCCTAAATGTGTTATTGTCTTTCTTGTTGTTGGATCTTGAGGTTACACGAAGACATACCTCGAATACTGTGGAACAACTCTATCATAGGATGACAAAGAAGAAGACAACTTGTGATGGATGCCATCAAACGAAATAAAATTTATTTTTAAGGCAACACTTCCTAAAGTAAGGTAAAACGGGCATGCATAGCAATGGAGATGAGTGAGCGATACTCAAGACCCAGGTTATATATTATGGTGGAGTAACATTCTCCACCTTTACATTCAATGAAGATATTTGATAAGCAACGAATGTGGATTCATATTAAATATATTGTAGAAAGTACTTGAGCATTAATATGGTATTAGAGATAATGGACTAAAAAAACCTCTTATTCTCTGCAGAGCTTGAAATCATAGGTCGTCTGAGGCCCCTCGGTAGTTCACCTATTCAAATTTTATATGGCATCTTAGGCAATGTTAAAGATGCGATTTAAGTCACACATGATGATGTGAGTGGAATAATGCTATGGCGTTCATTACAAGTTACAACCACCTGGTATGTACAGATGCAGTTAAAACAGAATGAACTTCGATGAATATATGTAAAGTGATATGGACATCAGGGCACAACCCATTGACAAACTGCTAGTCCCGGAGAATCCAAACATTACTTAGGATTGAATGAACACAAATTTTACATTAATTGTTTCATATAAATCCGTAACCCTACGGTAATGCACAATCTAGGACAGCAAAATCAGGTTATATTGATTTGGTTTCTGTTGATCTTGAGAATGTTTTAGTTTTGTAATACAAGGTAGTTCTTTTGGTAATATAAGGGTGTGTTTGGTTGCATGGAATCTTATGCCATGGGAATTCATGAGGGAACCCCTACATTTTAGGCTAAATTGATGTATCACTCCACATCCACCATTTGATTTTGTGATCAATGGTGGGAATGGAAGTCCCATGAACATAGGAATCATATGCCTTGGGGGACCACGGAGTGGAATTCCCATGTCCATGGGACTTCCATTCCCACCATTGATCACAAAATCAAATGGTGGATGTGGAGTTTAGCCTAAAATGTAGGGGTTCCCTCATGGATTCCCATGGCATATGATTCTATGCAACCAAACACACCCTAAGATAGTTCTTAGGTGATGAAGAAGAAACTGATTATAATTTTTCCTGTAGCAGTTCACTGTAGTTGTTTTTTATTTTACCAGACAGTCCAAAGTTTCGTGAAACTTGGCTCCTACGTTCTTTCTAATATACAAGTTGATGAGACATCAAATAATCACCTGATCACGGCTATACACGTGGCACATGTTAACCCTAATACGGAAAGGCCTCAGCATAGTCTCAAGCAGACCCAAGCATGGTCCAGCCCAGACTTAGCAAAATCACTGTTCAGCCCATAGGTCAGACACTCAAAGCTCAAATTATGCCAACCCAACGTGGCGCGAATGGAGCTTGGCCCAGTATAATAAGGCCCGAACACAAATCTTTGGGCTGTCACAAAACCAAGATCTATCATACACAACTCTTGGCCCAATCACGTATTGGGTCCAAATAGAGCCAAGTATCGAAGGAAACTCAACTATGGACGGGTAAAATCTTTAGCGAGATCGCCTCCCTCCATCACGCCTCAACGTTAGAGCCAATGAAGGAGTGGAATACTCGCTATATGAGGTGAACAAATGGGATAAGAAAGGTACACACTGACAATCCAATTTATAGTCTACATCCATCCTTACTCAGTCACTTGACTTTAGCATCGGAGTGTCTTCCGCCACCACAACGGTGGTCCTTGGCTCGCTGCTGTTAATTTTGTAGGTCAAGAATTGACAGGGACAGATTTGGAAGCTTCAATTTGGCGCCTTCAATGGGAAAAATGACAAGTTTTTCTTAAAACAAAGACACAAGCTATTTTGAATTAGCGATGTCTCAAGACATGATCACTGACACCAGATCCCGAGCTAACAATAACAATGTTGAGCGGAAAAACGATCCGACCATGGAACGCCCCCCCCCCCCCCGCCAGGCTGGGTCGATCCACCGAGATAGCCGTGGTTGACCCCCGCATAAGTCATATTTTGCTTCATATGAATCACTTTACGTGGGTGGTGGAAAGGCTTACCTAGGATCGATAGCCAACATCAAAGAAAAAACAAAAATCGAGGAGGTCCCTGGCCCATAAAAATGTCAGGGAGCATGTCCATGAAAGCAACAACTTACCTGGCGAGGACCAAAGGGCTACCCAGGAAGAAAACCTGATGAACAAAAAAATAGCGGCAACCACGCCTCAAAGGTAGACATGACCATAGTCGAGAACCCACTTCGGTTTGGAGCGATCAATCCATACGTCCTGTATGATCTTACCATCCCTCAATTTTTGGAGGAGATCATGAACGTGCCTTTCCCAAAGAAGTTCTTCCTCCCAAAGCTCGAGTTCTACGAAGGGACATCTGATCCATTAGACCACTTATGCCATTAGCACCATGTGATGGCACTTAAGGAGAGTTCAAAAGCCATTCTGTGTCGGACTTTTTTTACCAGCCTGAAGAAGTCTTCACTAACTTGGTTCCACAACCTTCAGCCAAGATCCATTGATTCATTCCTGGTCTTGGCAAATGCGTAACTCACCCGATTCGTAGGGAGCCAGCGAATCAGGAATGGACCTTACCATTTGCTCAGCTTCAATCAGAAGCACTGTGAGACCCTCAGGGAGCATGTCACTCACTTCAACGACGAGCTGACTCTTATCGACGGTTGCAGGGATGACACGTCTATTACCACCTTCACTTTCGGCCTCTGAGGATGTCAGTTTTACAGGTTTTTCACTTTGGAGCCTACGAAGAATATGACATACTTACTAAAGAGTGTCCAAAAATACATCACTCTTAAGGAGATGCTAGTGGCGAAGAAAGGAGGTGAGAATGAGGCTAAGCAATCCCTCTAGATCCGGAACAAGGGAGAAGAAAAAAAAGCTTGAAGAGGATGATAGATCCAAAAGGAGGTGAAACTACAGCAGGGCCGGATCTGACAAGGTAAAACCTGACAAGGTCACCAAATACGTCAATATAAGGTACCCCAACTAAACCCTGGTCAACATCAGTCTATCCAAGATCCTTTCCGCCATGAAGAGCTGGGAGGACCTAAAATGGCCCTCGAAGCTCAAGAATGACCCGTCAAGGAGCGATAAGAACCAATACTGCTTTTGTCACAAGGACCACAATCACGTTACTCAAGACTGCCAAAGTCTCAAGAATGAGATTGAGTACTGGGTACAAAAGGAGAGGCTTCAAGAATCCGTAAATCTGACGAAAAACAACCCTGAGGAAAGGAAAAAGAAGAGCCTGCACCAAAGGTAGAGAAGAAAACTGCGGACATTATCTACGTCCTACACAGTGCATACGATGAACCAGAATAGTCAAACCGGACGCAGAAAAGAGCAACCCGGGAACTGGGGACATGTTTCTACTAGATTTCCCTATCCATCATGCCCGAATAGAGCATCCAACCCCAAATTTTACATTCATAGAGCAAGACATGCAAGGGGTCCACTCACCGCAAAATGATGCCTTGGTCATCACGATTGGGATAGCAAAGTAAGTGTGAAGACGTTACTAGTGGATTTGGGAAGTTCAACCAATGTCTTGTTCTTGGAGGCGTTCCGTAGGATGCAGTTAAGGGAAAAAGAGTTGAAGCCACATAAAAAGGCCATGGTCGACTTCAGTGGCATGCAGATTTACCTAGTCGAGAGCATTAGGCTGCCCATAGTAGCAGGGGAGCCAAACCTAATAAGGATTCTAATGATAGAATTCATTTTCGTAGACGCCTCTTCTGCATACAACTTGATTCTGGGTAAGCTTGGCTCCACCAGATGGGATCGGTGGTCTCTACTCAGCATCAATGCTTCAAGTACCTCGCGACAATAAGGAATGGGCTATCAAGGGATATCAGTCAACTGCAAGAGAGTTCTACTATGTGGCGATGAAGCAATCAAACAAATAATTGTTTCATCCTAAAAAGCCCCTTGAAGAAAGACCAATGGGCCAGGAGCCCATTGGTCAGAGAATCTGAGTGGAGAGAATATCATGTAGAACGTTTAAAGAAAAATTATCAATGAAGGTACTCTCTTTGAAAATGATGTCATTTCACACTCAACTCTGTATACAGAGGCAAACGTGGTCGGACCAAGGGAACCACGATGGCGCACAACGGCCAAGCCTAGTCCTATTAGGGACGTCGACAACTCGTCGTATCTAAGTGACCTAGTTCGCCTAAGGAACCACGATGCCGCAAAGAGGACTTGGCCTAGTCATGACTCACTGCACATGAATAAATTGGTCCGACCAAAGGGGACCACGATGGTGCACAAAGGCCGAGTCTAGTCCTATTAAGGATGTCGACAACTTGCCGCGTCTAAGTGACCTAGTCTGCTTAAAGAACCACGATATCTCAAAGTGGACTGAGCTCAAGCTCACGATGACTCACTGCGCATGATGATTTCCCGATAGCTCAACTCCTCTTCAGGATTGAACCCATATAATACAGAAGTCTAGTCTGTTCGGATAAAGACGACTTATCCATAACCTGTTTAGGATTAGGGTTCATCATAAAAGTCAAGTCTATTCGAGCAGAGACGACTTACCGACAACTCAAAATTCCTCTTCAGGATTGAACCCATATACTACAAAAGTCTAGTCCATTCGAAAAATAACGACTTCTCCATAACCTAACTCTTGTTCAGGATCAGGGTTCGTCGTAGCAGTGACGACCTCTCTACAACTCAACTTCTCTTCAAAATTGAGCCTGTATACTGCAAAAATCCAGTCCGTTCGGACAAGATATGATTCTTCAAATGCTCTAACTTCTACAGTTTTACACAGGGTTGAGATTCATTTGGAAGTCTCGTCGTCTAGACCCATACAATGTCTACCAAATTTGACTCCCCTTCGAGATAAGACCTATGACACCACAAAAACCTGATCCGCTCGGGTACAGATGACTACTCCGCAACTTAAGCCTTCTTACAACTTAAGTTAGCGTTATTATCAAGTGACATCCCATTTGAGCTAAGAAGGGGCTCCAATCCAGATTAAGCACTACTACAGACGGAAAGGGACTTGACTACCTAAATCTAGTCTTAAAGTAATTGCAACACATTAGTATGTTCAGCCTAATCTAAACACAGATTAAAATTGGCAAGTACAACAATTATAGCACAAGTGAAAAAACAAGGCAAAAACTTTGTATTAATAACTTCTTTTATACAAAACACCACTCAAGTGGCGGGATCAGGCAGAGTAGAGTGAAGGAAAACTTCCTGAACGGTAGGGTCAGAGGCAGGCTCTGGAACATTAAAGATGGCGGTTGTTTCCATTGCAATTGGGTCAGTGTTAGGGCCACCCTATGAAAAGTGGAAGAGTTGCCTGCCTCCTCAAAATGAACTAATCGCCTGTAAGCGGAGAGGTCCCAGACCCTGTGATCTTGTTTAATAAAATCAAGCAGCTCCAACCTATTGACAACAATCTTACTAAGTTGAGCAAATTTGGTAGCCTTGATTAGCTCCTTCTCCCTAGCCTCCCACTGAGCTTTAATGACGGATAACTCCTCAACTACTCTGGCTAAGACTACCTTCAGAATCGGATAGCTTGTAGCCAGCCTTAGTTATAATCCAACTATTGATTGAGCTTGGAGAGCCACGAAGGGCCTCATAAAGATCTCGCTGATGAACCTCCTACCACCTAATCTCAGTAGCAGATCTCATGGCATGCGGCAATCGGTCAGCAAACAATGTCTGCTCAGCCACCACCTTTTCCCTACTCTCCTAGGCATCTTTCAGTTCCACTCACAAAAAAGCATGGGCAACATGGGCCTCGTCCAGAATCTCTTGAGCCATTTTTAACTGAGACTCCAAGGCCGATCAAGTAGCTATTGCACTATTCAGGTCCTTCTGGGCCTCACCTAGTTGAATCCCAAATCGGGTCAGGTGTCTAACTGTTCTTCTAACGAACTTGCCTTATTACGGGCGGCTGAGAGTTGCTCTTGCTACTCAGCTTATGTCTTCTCTAAGGCACACAACCTATCCTGCACGAACTCCACTTTAGTGCCCACCATGCCAGTGTGGGTCAAGTGAGTCATCCCTAATCGGAAACATACACAGGGTTATGAGCAATAAAGTGTGATGGAAGGTCCAGCGACAATCGAATAATTGTTAACTTACTAGCAGCAAATGGTTTTTGCCCCTGATTGAGATGATCCCCGATGAATGCCTCTTCCAACGACATTTATCAGCCATCCTAGAAAATTATTTTTTCAAAGCTGAATGGTATCAGTCATGTAATCCACTTCCTGGTACCACACGTGTTGCCCACCAGAGTTGGCTCCGACGTCCAAACAGAAAGCCTCTGGACTAGGAACCAATCTCACTCCCTCTCCAGCGACTTCTGAAGGAGGAGACTTAACTACTTGCTTGCCCTTGTCAGTAGCAAAGGGTGGGAGCTTGGACGCTAGTCCATTCTGTAGACCGACACTACGCGTGAGAGATAACTGGCTCGTCCCCTCCCCACGTACCTCCGGGTCCATAGACGGACCATGGGAAATGACTTCTAGAATTGGTTGTTGCACTTCGACAGCCAAACCCGTCGATGAGTCAAGGGAAGTACTTTAAAAAATGAGTTGCTCCACACCTGGATTGGCAGCAATAGAGGCCGTCGAGGACTTCTCTTCACCAGTAGTCAGGTCCGCAATGTCCCTCTCCATAGTATTCAGAGGGACAACAGGAGCATCTGGAGCAGTTCCCACCCTTAATCCTCTTTGACCGATCAAGGGGGAGAAAACAATCCATCAAGAGTTTTCCTTTTTGACAGACTAGGCATCATCGACACTTTCTTTTCTTAAGATCCATATGGTTGTACATTAGCACCAAAAGAAGAACCAACGAGAGCGGCCAGAGTCCGCCCCACATTACAAAATTCATGGGAAAACAGACCACTTTGACTGATATTCCCTGGTTAGAGAACATCTTAAATAGGTATTGGTGGCAGTGCAAGAAATTCGACCTTCATTTTTTCCTCCTCAAGAGAGAGAACAACAGGGTCGTGCCCCCTAGTTGAAAACATCATACAACCACAAATGTTATATTTAAAACAAAAAGTGAGGGGAGTCCACGAAACTTATTAAGATCCCTAAAGCTTCGAAAAATCGTCTGGCCTTCATGGGTGGGCGAATTATTCAAACTTCACAGAAGCATAAAAAACAATACCGCTCCTAGTCTTTGGTGTCATCCAATTTGCCATTCAGAGAAGAGGGCTTCACCACGTGGCACATGTCAATCCTAATATAGAAAGGCCTCAACACGGTCTCAAGCAAGCCCAAGCATGATTCAGCCCAAACTCAACAAAGACACCGTTCAACCCATAAGTCAGTCACTCAAAGCCCAAATTATGCCAGCCCAAAGTGGCAAAAATCTTGGAGCTTGACCCAGGACAATAAGGCCTGAACACAGATCTCTGGGATGTCACAAACCCTAGATCTATCATACACAGCTCTTGGTCCAATCACATATTGGGTCCCAAACAGAGCCAAGTACCGTAGGGAACTCATTCATGGACGGGTAAGATATTTAGCAAGGTCTTCTCCCTCCATCACACCTCAACGATAGAGTCAAAGGAGTGAAATAATCACTATATAAGGTAAACAAATGGGTTGAAAAATGTACGCACTTACAATCCAATTTATAGTTTATATCCATCCTTACTTAGTCACCTGATTTTAGCATAGGAGTGCCTTCGACAACCACAAAAGTGAGAATAAAAAATTGACAACGACGGATTTGAACGCATCACAAGTGATACAACTGATGTAGTGTCTAGAAAATAAAAATTATCGGTTGAAACGCCTTGGCTACAAGTGGCACAAGTAGGCGGTGTAACGTGCAAATGACAAGTTGTATTTCATATAACAATGATATTATTACCATGGAATTTTCGCCGACGTAGTACAATTCTCACTGTTATCAAGGGCAACACACACAGCACATCACACCCCAATGTGAAACTGGTGGAAAAACACGCTTTCATGTTGCAAATGCAAAGCTCTTTCTATCCTTTGCTTCACATCTCTTATTTTATATGGTATTGGTAATTGTAGTTTGGAGGTGAATCAGTTGTACTAATATCACTTGCTTATGTTCCCTTTAGCACTTAGTTCCATGCTCATGCCTGATTCCTCTCCCCCTTTCCTGTACCTAGCAGCTTGAGCCTTCGATACTCTACTCTGGATTGAATCAAATCCAAATCTGATCTTGAAGATTTGATTGTAAAATCAGGTTTTGGATTCACAATAATTCTACTCTAACATTCAAAACGAACATTTAGAAACAACGTATTTGGCACTGATGTGATGCCCCCATTATTTTTTTGAAACTTACACGCTCATTTTGAAAAATCAATGGGTGAAAGCCAATCAATACCACACAAAAATGTTGTTTTGAATGTCACGGTAGAAGGTCTTGCTAGCTAATATATTCTTCTGCAATTTGCCTTTTCATTTTTCAATCTTGTTTTCTCAGTGATGTAAAGATCACAACTTCCACATGATCAGCTGAATTTTACAAGAAAATGCTTAAAAAACCTGTGAAGTTTATAACAAAATGATTAACAAAACCTGTAAAATTGTCATAGACACATCCCTTTCCTCTCACTCTGATAGTCCGACCTCTAGGCTTCAGCTCCTCCAGTCTCAATTCCAAGCCATCAATTACCACAGACTTAACTCTTCCTTCAGCTGTCCTAATCCTACTCCCATTAGGTTAGCCCCTGACATGTTCATAGTTTCTTACAATGCAAGCTTTTATGCGTCTTCTCAAAAGGGTGCTTTTGGTATTTTGCGATGGATGCTCATGAGGAGATTCAGGAGCGGGTTGCTGATACTTTTCAAGGTAGATTATATGATAGTACTATGGCAGAGTGTCTGGCAGCAGAATCAACTCTTCTTGTATAAGAGAGACACAAATGGACTTTTGTAGGATTTGGTGTCCGATTATATGTAATATTAAATCTCTCATTCTTTTGAATTCAAAATGGGTATGTAAGTTTATTCCTAGAGACCTCAACCATGAGGCTCATGATTTAGCAACCATAACTGGACAACGTTTTTGTAATTAGGTTAATCAGGTTATCTAATGAATATGCAACATGCTTTATAAAAAAAAATAGACAAGTTTGAACGATATGTGTATTTTGGTTGAGCTGAGTAATGTGATAAAATGTAATCCGATTTTACTTTGAGGTCTACTTTTCTTTTACTATTTAGTTATGTTTATCTTCACTTCAATTTTGACTCTCTACTTGTGGTCCAAGAAGTTTGCAGAGCAGCTAATCTACATGAATAATACCGTGCATATTTTGCAATAATTAGGTAAAGTTTCAATAGATTTTGTTCCACAAGGTCAAAATGTTTCAACCAGACACAAAATAAATATGATAAAATGGTCAAAACACACGACAAATAATAAATAAGAACCAAAGTGAAAAGCTGATTTAGAGTTGTTGAATCTTCATCTTTGAACTTCTTGTTTGTCTTCCTGCTTCTTGGTAAGTGAAAATCTTTGTTACAATATTTGACTGAAATTTATCTTGTTTACTGTATCCCATATTGCCAGCTTGTTTAGTTTTCTAATCAAATGATTCTACTTGCTTTAAAAGGTTAAACTAACAAAAAGCCTGTTTTGATCAATTTCTTAATGGTCAGGCCATTGTGTTCAAACTGTTAGGTTGTGAACTTGACCGCATTTAATGCTAACCTGTTTTTAGTCTTTATAAATATGTATTATATTGTTCTAAAAGTAACAACTTTCGACTTGCAAACGAGCATGGTCAAACTCAGAATTCTCAGTTTTTAAGAAGAACATTTCCAACCCAAACTAAAACTTTAAAACCGATTACTCTTTAGATTCAGGTTTTGGTATTTCTATTCAATAAGTTATATTTAGGTTAGCACCAATCAGGAACATAATTGTTGTAGCATATTTTACTCTGTAATGAACGTAATACACAGAGGCAAGTGTACCCCATTTAACCATGCCATGTATTATTTACTCCATAAAATTTTTGATTGATTGCTTGGAAAAGGGATCCAAAAACTGGTAAGCTCCAGTTCAAAATTGGTATTGGTCATTTAGCAGAGTTAGCCCTTGAACAACCCTTCACTCTAATTTTGAGTTTGCTCCAAGAATTCTGAATTTTAAACAGGGGAGCCTCCAATGGCAATTTGAGCATTGAAATACATTGCAACCTCAACCTAAAGTGTCACAATATGTGTCACGATGAGAACTAAAATCTCCCATAGAAAACACTAATACGATTTTCTTAAAAATGGAACCCTAGCTAGATAGTTTGGTGGGCAGAAAATGCAAAGAAACACTCTCCTCGTTACATGCATGGCAGCAGACAGACACAAAACCCACACCTTAAAACTTCATGCCAACCCCAAAGAACACCCCCACTTTCAACTTTTTGGAAACTGATCTTTTTTTAGCTTCCCTAAGACCCCCAATCAATTGAATAATCAAAATATGTATTTGTTACAACCTTACTTTGACTTAGGTTTGGGACTTTGGATTCTCTATAAAACCCACATTGTTTGCTTCCATCTTTCTTCTCTTTAAACACATCAAATACAAACAACACTCAAATCAAACACAAAGATAACAAGTTATGATGACTATGAGGTTTACAAGCTTAGCAGTTCTGGGGTTTCTCTTCACTTTGTTTGCTCTAAGCGACTCCATTATGAATATGCAACAAGGTATATAGACAGACATACACTTGACTTTCATCTTTATGTTTTCGCTGCAAGCGTGCTTTGCCTCAAACTCTAACTTCTTGTTTGCTGTTTACATTTTTGTTACATAGCTGTGGCAACAATGATGGTAGCAAATGAAAACGGGCTAGGAGATACCATAACTATTGAACAGGTAAGATATATCTAAGCTTATGTTTGTTCACATACAATGTTCTATATAATGGGGACATCTAGTCTGATGAGAAAAATATTGTTTAATTACCAGGAGCTTTTTGATGCTTCGGCTAGTAGAAACCAGAAGCTAGGTGGAAGGAAAATGGTGGCGGGTTTTGAGCTAAAGAAGGAGATAGCCAAAGATGCTGGACCACATGGAGAGTCTTCCAAGATTTCAGGTGCAAACCATTCTATTGGAAAGTGTGTTGAAGAAGTGAATGGAGAGTTCAATGTAGAATCTAAACTGAAAAATACAAGTCTTCTCCCTCATATGAAGGCCAACATGGTTCGTTTTCTAGCTTTCAGTGCTGATTATCATCCGCCAAAACGCCACCCACCTAAGAATAACTGAGGAGAAGATGCTATTTAGTTTAGGTTAGCTTAGGGCTGTCTTTGTTTTACCTTTGATTTTGTCGGTTTCGGTTTGATAAAAAATGTAACCTATCCTATAAATATGTAATATGTAAGCGAAAAACTTTTAATAATATATTATATAAGAGGTCTTTGATTCTCAAGAGATTCTTTGTTCTTATTTTTCACCAATTGAATCTAAGCTATCTGTTAGTGTGTAATTATCCCTGGCAAATCATTTGGTTTTATCAGTTGATCATGTGCTATAATATTTTGAAATTTAATTCAATGGATCAGACTGTTCTTCTATTTGGAAGATAATTTTCATAGTGAGCAAAGTGTATAATAATCCTTCACCATTTTCCAAACTTTAGCTTTTCCTTCTACATTTTTCTGTTGATTCAAGCAAAAGTTTTCAAGAAATGATTCTTTTCAGCAATCTAATAAAAATTTGTGAGGTTATTCTAATTTTTCTTTTCTAACTTTCAATAATATAAGAGGGTTGGTCATTTTCTTCTCTTTATAGTGTCTAAGTAATCGTTTTGTACGCAGGAGAGGAAAAGCATTTTTCACGCAAATCAGTTGGAGGATCTGAAGGGACTATGAGTACTGATGAGGTATTTTCCCCCTCTATACCTATTGCAGCATCTAGTGTAGTTCAAAGACAACGTGTTACCATGTTTAGTTGAATTCATCCTGTTAACACTTGGTCTTTTTTCATCTTATATTAGAAGAGTAGTAACAAGTTGGAGACACAGAAGTTAAACTCAGCAAGCATGAGAGTTCCCTTGAATATGGTCAATGATCTCTCAGAAAAGTCGGCAGATCATCAGGATCAGCATGAGCTTTTTCAGAAGAATGAATCGGAAAAACTTCTTAGAGCTACTAAAGAAATCGTGAACCTGATGCACAAGGATTACAGGGGAATGGGAAAGCGAAAGCCTCCAATCAACAATCATCTACCCTTGAGTGGAGATGACATGAAACCATAGTTTGGTTATTTAGACTCAATTTTGCTCCACAGACAAGAAGTCACTTTACTTTCTTTAGATTTTGGTTTAAGCTTTATAGAAGGATAGTTAGTACTGTTTTGGTTCTCTTTTGTGATGAAAATAGTAGAAGAAACACTATAGTGTTGTACATCAAATAGGTGTTTTGTTTTCGAAGAAGTAAAAGTAGTTATTAAGAACATTGAATAATCCTTGGTTGCGCATCTATATTTCACTTTGAAATCAATAAACATGTATTTTAGATGAGTTACAAAATGCCTAACAAAAGAATCAACAATCGAGACAATGCATACTGTGAGGTAGCTTGCGATCAAATTCAAGATTTTCAAAGAAAGTTCAAGTAAAAAACTAAAAAAACTAAGGGTAACATAACTCATTTAACCGGGACAATTTTATGGATATGCAGGAGATGATGGGTGTCTCATAACCAATAGCTTTTCATCAGGATTTCTCATTCGCCCATCCCTACTCAACTAGCTCGCCTCAAGTGTCAAAAAAATGCTTTCCTCATAATAGCTCTTGTCACTGTTCCACAGACATGAATCTCTCAACCTGTGAGTGAAATTTTTTCCAGGATGCAATGTCCTTCTT
The DNA here is from genome assembly GCA_963556465.1 of Berberis vulgaris. NCBI lineage: Eukaryota > Viridiplantae > Streptophyta > Magnoliopsida > Ranunculales > Berberidaceae > Berberis > Berberis vulgaris. Next base: position 58,369,567 of record OY747129.1, on the reverse strand, counting down.
CGAGGCCATTTCTCTGGCATTGTTCATGAGTGACCAGTTTCTGTAACACTTTTTATTTTTTATTGGTCAAGACATTAACTGCGTGTTTTGATGCCTTTCATCAGTAATAGCCCCAGTTGCGATCTTACATTCGTCAGCCAGGACCTTAACGTTTCCTCCTTCAATCCCTTGTTTCTCTTTTATTACTTGATCCAAGTCGCATCCACATCGTACAAAATATGGCTTGTTCTCAGAAACTAGAACGCTTCAACAGCAAAATTAGATGTGCCCATTTTTCCTATCTTGCAAGCCATAGCTCTAGGGTCATCTCTGTATATCGTTATCAGCTTGGTTGATTTCATTATTCAGCTTTGGTTTTTCAGAACGAATCTTAACGAAGTAAAAGCTGTGAATTCAGATTCCCAGACCTCACAACCATGATTCCACCAGCTACTATAAATACAAGGCCAAACTAGGGAAAATCTCTGAACCAGAGACAAGCTGACTTGAGAGAGACACTTGAATAGCGAGTGAGTTTTTTTTTTTTTCCTAATTTATGTGAACTTCAAACGTACAATATTATAATACTATGTGAACTACAATGTATCGTGATGTTAGGGTAAAACTTAGTCAAAGCTTTTATTAGATGAAAAAAGTTCCAAATAGTGGAAGTGGGATTCGGGTTCTTTGTTTGGATATGCCTCAAGAATGTTTTCTAATTACTTTTAAAAACATTGAAAATACTCGCGACATGAAATGCATTATATATATATATATTGATGATACATAAAAACAACCACACCTCTAAGCCACACACATGTCATGATGATCTCGAGGAAATACAGGACCCCAGCATCAACCCAAGTGGTTCCAAGCCCGCTCAATTCAGTCCGCCAGGTGGACACGGACTCTCATAGCGCGCTAAGCCCACATGTCTCACATTTGTCTTCAATACCCGTAAGTCCTACTAAGGCAAGTATCTCGAGGATCGGCTTCGGACGAAAAATTACATCTGCTCTCTACTTCCAACTAGGAAGCAAATCCCATAGTACATTCCACATTGTGAATCCTCCTTATAAGGATTGTTCTCGCATTGGAAACTATTTCCTGCGTATCTAGGAGCACAAAGCTAACATGGAACTTCCCTCCTACAACTTGACTCCTAATTAGAGGAGGATATCCACGAAAATATTCTTCCAAAACTATGCCTACGATGGCCTGGTAGAACTAGGACTCCTTGCACTATAAAATAAGACATGAGGTTGGTAAGCTAAGGTACGCGACAAATCCCCTGTTACAACATTACACCTTCCTCAGATCCCTATCTGAATTTAGCATCGGAGTGTCATCGGCCACCACAACGGTGGTCCGTGGCTCACGTGTGCTACTTGTGTAGGTCAACAGGTCAGTAGGAACTTGGTCAAAACAGGGAGCGAAAAACGACTGCATCAGTTTGGCTCCGTCCGTGGGGACGACAAAGTTCTTAAATTTATATTAAGCGTCGTCTCCTTTCAAAACACAGAGAGATGGTGACCACTAGGTCACCCAACAATGAATAACCAGGGGACACGTCAAACGCTCAGGCTATCCTATACCACCTCCTTCAGCAACTCCTAACTTGCACGGGCAACTAACTCACTCATTTGTGCCAACGACAGCAACGACGAATCCAGAACCGATACGCTGACATCTCAAATACAGCGGATCGCCAAGGTGGTGAAGGCTTTCACGTAACATAATCCACCACCCGCTAATGGAGACTAGGAGCAGCACGGACCTCCGTCTCCAGAAGATGATAGGGAACAAGCGCAGGAAAGCCAAGCTCCCACTACTTTTTACGACGGGACAAGCGACATAATCCCACCATTTGTAGATCCGATCATGAATGAAGCCCTTCCAAGAAAGTTCACTCCCCTGAAGCTCGACTCTTACGACGGGACCACCGATTCTTTTGACCACCTGCGCCATTACCAACACGTAATGGCCCTTAAAGAAGAATCTGAATCCATCATGTGCAGGACCTTTTCCACTAGTCTGAAAAGCTCAGCACTGACATGGTTCCATAGCCTTCCGCCAAAGTCCATCGACTCCTTCAAAACGCTGGCAAAGGAATTCCTGACATGTTTCGTCAGAAGTTAACGTTTTCGAAAAGGCCTACACTACATACTCTCCCTGAAGCACAAGTCCGGCGAGACACTCTGAGAGTATGTCATGTGCTTCAACAACGAGCTGACCCTCATCATTAGGTGCAATGACGATACAGTCATGACGACAATCACTGCGAGCCTAAAAAAGGAAAGCTCTACGAAGACCTCACCCTGGAGCCCCCTTTGGACAAGGCGGAACACCTAAAGAGCGTCCAGAGACACATCACCCTGGAAGAGTCTAGGACCGTAAAGAGGGAAACCGAAGGGGAGAAACAACCATCCTCTCCCAGGGACAAAAAGGAGGGAAATAGACGCGATGATGAGGAACAAATCTAAAAGAAGCGCGGTGACAACAGGCCGGATCCTGGTCAGTTCAGGCTGGAGAAATCGTTCAACTATGTTGGATCCAGAGCGATGACACCCGTAAATGTTAACCTGGCAGACGTACTAAAATCAATGAAATGCTGGGAGGAACTTAAGTGGCCCCCGAAGACACGCCGAGACCCCGCTAAGCACGACAATGGCAAATACTGCGCGTATCACAAGGAAGGCGACCACGACACCAATGACTGCAAGAGTCCCAGGTATGAAGTGTAGTACTGGATCCGCAGAGGCAAACTGAAAGAGTTCCTAAAGTCTGAGAAGACAACGGAACAATCACAGTTAAAGAAATAGAGAATGAGACTCCAAGGATAATATACGTCCTCAATGGAGTTGGACCAAATGAAAACTAGTCATACAGGTCCCGCAAGCGGACACTACTGGATATGCGGACACAATCCGCGGGTGAGGACAGACACATCTACCACTAAAGGGTTCAGAGCCCCATTCCCACATTGACCAAAAAGACCTTGAAGGAATCCGAGCGCCACATAACGTCGCCTTAGTCATCTCGGTCTCCATAGCAAGGTAGGAAATAAAGAGAGCCCTAGTTGACACGCATTCCACAGCATGGACCTTAAAAAGGAAAACCTGACATCTTCATAACACTCGCTGATTGGATTCAGCAGGGATGAATGCTTCCCCATCGGAAAGATAAGGTTAGCTACGGTAGCAGGAGAGCTGCAACTCAGGAAGGTCCTATTTCTGAACTTCATGGTGGTAGACGCACCATAATCTTACAATCTCAACCTGGGAAGACCATGGCTCCACAAGATGGAAGCAATGCTCTCCACCCTTCACCAGTGTGTTAAGTATACTGCTAACCACTCCGAATGAACAATACGTGGTGATCAACCTATGGCACGAGGCTACCACTATGCCGCACTAAAATAGATAGAGTGCTCCCAAGTTCAGCTACATCATGCAGAACAGCCTGATCCAATGCAAGGACAAAAGAAGGCAGAGACATCCTTTTCGAGCATTACAGGAGCAATAAGCTTTTTCGCCCAGCGAGTCGAAAAGGCCATGGCAAGAGGGAACACATCCCCCCAACATTCCGATGGCACGGAGATCCGCTCCTATGCAAGGTTTACTCTTTAGTAACCTATGTAACGCCTCGATAGTCCGCTGAATGATCCGCGAGAGCAACCCAAGTTCACTCCAAGGCTAAGATCAATTTTTCTCCATCAACAGTTAGCTTGCTTTAAGTTATTTGTTTCCCTTTCCATAGTCAATATTGAGTTTTAATTCTTAAAATGCTTATGTGATTTGCAATCATTTAAGAAATAAAAGAAGAATTACGAAAAAAAACTCTATTGATTATTGGAAAGATGTAACAAAAAACACCTTGAGGCAGATACAAAAGGCTACATATCACGAACGCCTCGAGGCGGATACAAAAGATGAAATACTAAAGGCATCTGATCAACATGGAGTATGGACTTGCTTAAACTGTCCGATCACATAAGCAACATGAACAGTCTAAAACAAGCAACCCGCAAACAAAACCATGATCCAGCAAACGCGACCCTCAAATATAGTCTGTGGGGGTACAAAATCGACAACCGGGGGTCCCGTGATAAGCCACAACCAGATACGAACAACTCACGCACTCGATCCAGAAAAATGAGTGAACCTGGGACAAGTATCAGGTTGGCACAGGTGGAGTGCACCTTTCGACTGCAGGGATAAGAGGGGCGTCCAGAAGTCAATGACCCAATCCATGGACCATGTCCAACTTCTCTTCATCTCGAGATCCCAAATTTCAGTGCAAGGCAAGGCAACAGGGTTAATCGAGAAGTAGCAGAGGCAACCACCGCGGAGTTGCACATTGGTGCTATCTCTGAAATCAAACATTCAAGAACAACGATAAGGCACCGGCGCATAAACAACAAACTCTTCCCTTAGAGAGCATCTGTACTACTTCTCCGCAATATGAGAAGAAATTACGAGACCTCAGCGGATCAACTACATGCTCATTCATAACAGGTAACCAAACATAACAACAACTATCACTACGCCTGACCAGCGAAAATGTCAGAACGTCTGGAGACTCCATAGACAAAGACCCGCCTTCAACCTTTGGAAAACCCAAGCGTTCTCTTCAAGCAAGAACAATACAGGAGATAAGCTCTGTGAAACATAGTGCCTACAACGATTGGAAAACACCATTATATAAACATGATGGTTCACCAAGCAAGCACTCCAACATTAACTGCTAAGCATTGAATACGATATGGGAAACGAGAAGACGACGGTTCCCAAGGTAACTGCGCAGACCACGTCATTCAATGTGATGGCGCTTCACACAACCCCATCAATTGAGTGGGAGTTACCAATACTCAACCGTCACGTAGCCTGCGTCGTACACGCCGCGCGATTTACGTCGTACACACAATGCACCGTGTTTTAGCTATTTTTCTGCGGTCCCATGGGCTCAACCTATTACTCAAATAGTATTCTCTCAACATGCTTGGCACGAACACAAGAAATCCTAGTCAACCCTGACATACAGGTCGTATTTACAGATCACCAGCTGATTTAAAGTAAATTCGTCCACCCCATGCACTGGGCAGATGGACTAGGTTCGCATGCCCCCTAGAAGGTGGAACCACTTTTCAAACCAGGCAAGCCTAGTCGACCAAAGCTGATGACAACGATTTCTGGCTCAACCTGACACCTAGTCAACATTGACATACGAGTCGTACTTACAGATCACTAGCTGATTTAAGGTAACTTCGTCCACCCATGCACTGGGCATATGGACTAAGTTCACACGCCCCCCAGCAGGTGGAACCTCTTTTCAAACCAGGCAAGCCTAGTCGGCCAAAGCTGATGACAACGACTTTTGGTTCAACCCAACACCTAGTCCGCTTAGTGCAGACATCGACGGTTTAGAAAATGGGAGTCTAATCAACACTATAACGCCTGGTGACGACGACTCGCCAGGGATCATTGCCCCCTTCGTGGTCAATGATTGTCGAACCTAATCAGGTAAGCTTACCTGGTGCCAACTAGCAACGAAAGCTTCTAATCAAAACCTGGACTTGTAGCCCCCACTGTGAGGGTGTAGATAGCCTAGAAGGTGGGAGCCTAGTCAGTCCCGAACTGATTCCGATGGCTCACCACGAGACCACTTCTTTTCAGCGTGGCCGCCAAATCACCAAACTTGGACTTGTAGCCTGCGCTGGAAAGGTGTAGATAGTCGAGAAGGTGGGAGCCCAGTTAGCCATGACCTGATTCCGACGGCTTGCCACGAGACCACTGCTTTTCAGCATGGCCGCCTAACACTCCAAAATTTGTAGCCGGCTGCGCACATGTGTAGATAATTTGGAAGGTGGGAGCTTAGTCAGTTCCGAACTGATTCCGATGGCTTGCCAGGGGACCACTGCTTTTCAGCCTTGTCGCCAAACTCCCCTCTCGAATTCGTAGCCCCCACCATGCGGGGAGGGTGTAGATGGTTCTAAATGTGGGAGCCTAGTCAGTCTCGAACTGATTCTGACGACTTGCCACGGGACCACTGCTTTTCAGCCTGGTCACCAAACCTTTACTCCTCGAATCCGTAGCCTACTTTACTTGGTCATAAACGATTCGGAAGGTGGGAGCCTAGTCAGTCCTGAACTGATTTTGACGGCTTGCCACAAGACCACTGCTTTTTAGCCTGGTCGCCAAACATGAATCTAGCCGAGTCAATGTCTTCACGCTCAAATAGATTGACATACTAATATTAGCGAATGCCATTCGCATCGATACAGAGATCGTATGACCAATGGCCAAATAAAAGCTACTTAGGATGCCAACTCGAGCTTACGACGTTTGACTCGACACGAACACTCTGACACATACACTCGGCCGTCGCAACTCACTCATAGCAGCAGCTGCAGCCGATTAGTCATGCTAACAAGGTGAGACTCAAACAGATTACCTTAGGGACAAGACACAGCTCGGGCAAGTCCACCCCCAACTAGACTATCTACAACATGCCCACTATAGGATCTGGCTACGCAGCAACGACCTTGAGTTGTTCACAATACAAAGTGGTCAAACTCTCTATCGCAGACAGATAAGTCAATATCCTATTGATTCGACCAGCTTATGCCAAAACAAGACGACAAGGAAAAATGAAAAACATGCAATAGAGACAACAATCACGAAAATGATAAAATTGTTTTCATTAATGGTCAAAACAAAAAGGGATACAATCGCACCAAGGTTACTCCCTATCAGTAGAAGGTACAGAAACATAAGAGCTACTCCTAGCGGAAGATGGAGCAGGAATAACATCCATACGTGCCATGGCCTGGGCATTAGGGCCCACACTGTCTTCCTCATCCGATGATGCAGAGGTAAAAGACAAATCTACATTTGCCATCTTCTTATAACGGCCAACATCCCACTCCGGATGTTTCTCTTTCATCAGCGCCAACAATTCCAGCCGACCATGTACAACTCAACAAAACTCACACTTGCCTTGCTCCTGAAGAAGTTCTTCCTCTTGCTCTTTTGCGTCAACAAGTTCACGCTCCAGTAGCTCCAACTTGCCAGTCAGCGCGTCGACCTGAGACTGTTCTATGGTCAGACTGCTCTTCACAGCATAAGCTCATGCACCCCAATTCGAGCTGGTCCTCAGATTTTCTCACCTCGCGAGCATATAACTTCACATCAGATTCCAATTGTTGCTTCTTAGTAGCCCAATCGGCTTCCTTCAAAGCACTCTATTCAACAAGATGCCAAAGTTTAGAAAACGCCTTAGTCACAGTTTCCTGTGCAGCCTCGACTTCTTGACAGATCCGGATCATCTCCTTTTCAAGTTCGTTCCTCTCGGACACTGCCTCTGATAGGTTGCGTTCAAGGTCCTCCAAGCCAGCCCTCTGAGTCTCAATGGCCACAATTGACTGATCCAACCTCTTCTCCTTAGCCTGCTTCTTCAGCTGCTCAATTTCATAGTGCGCATAAAAATACGGCGCCTGCATGTGCGAGAAGACACGCTTCAAGGTGCATACCCTTTCATGAGCCGTCTTGACTTTCGACCCTGCAACGACCATGTGGATCAAATGAGACATAACCAACATAAGGTACTTCAAGCCTTTATCCATACACCCTTCCAACGTATCCTCCTCGGGTTTTGGAGCGTGGTCCATCAGTCAGTTGTGACACCTACTTATATGTTTTATCGAAACATATCCTATGTCCATCTCTTGGTGCCAGACCTGTGAACTCATCTTCACCAAGTCCGGTGCAAACATGCTTATCCGCGCACCTGGATGAAGCTTCCGCGAATAAGGGATTACGCCAGCGCCACCCTTCACGGTTGCCACCATCCTCAGGCTCTCTTCCGTGGCCTTCCCTTTGTCACTTACGGCCGACCCTTTGGTACAAGACGTCTCAATGGTATCCGGAGGGAGAGGAGGAAGTGAATTATCCAAAGGACCCTCCAACACTTCTAGTTGTGGCCTAGAGCGAGATGGTGAGCAATTCGGACTGCAGGAGACATCAGGCAAAACAACAATGGGATGATCAGATTCTACAACCTATGGCAAATCTTCACGAGAGCCTTCTACAGGAATGGTCCAATGTGAATCAGCACCAGCAGAAGCTGCCATTGCAACCCTCACCAAGACGTCATTCAGAGCTTCAACCAGCGCGTCACTAAGGTTTGACCTGTCTACAACTCCTACAAACCGTAGGTAATCTTTCTCCAAATCGAAAACATTAGCCTCCGCCCCAACAGGCCTAGCAAACTTGCGCTCTTTTCAATGGAGCGGGTTGTGCTGAAGACGACTTAGTCCTCACATGGGACTTTTTCCTAACAAATGAGGCAAGCATTTTAGATGGCTCCTTCGCATAAAATAGAACGAGAGTTTTGGCCCCAACAACCTTCTTCTTCCTTGAAAGGACCCCCTCATCCAACTTGACTCTCGAAGTTTGGTACAGAGTAGGGACAACGTGAAAGTTGTCCCACAACCTGCTACGGATGAAGTTGGAATCTCTTATGACATCGGCCGCGTTCCTCTTTGGCTAGTCATGGAACGTCTCTATGTTATTTTGCTCCTTTAAGGTTAGAAGAGTAGTAGGAAACCTTCCTGCAAAGAGACACAAGCAATAATCAATTAGCCTGCTATCAATCATATCAAAGTCAAAAGAAAAGGGTTTAACTTACGAAGCGACCTGAACTATCGCTCGAGCGGACAACCCTTGAACTGAAAATACTTCGAGTCCGCAGGAGCCAAGAAACAATACTTTTGCCAGAACTTAAAGTCATCAGGAAAATTAACAAAGCAAGCCGGCGATGTCATCTTACAAACAGTGTTACCCTTTAGCCGGGGAGAAGTCAGCAAGTGAATTACCCGTAGAGTCACGGTAACACCGACCTCCTTAGCACTGAGCAAAATCATGAGGATGTGATGCGCTATTTTAGTAGCACACAACTTAATACCCTGCTTTGTAATTTGTAGTATAGAATAAGTAGGGATCGTTCTAGACCGGGGATTAGAGGGCTTGTTAATTACACTAATAATAATTAAAATACAACTAACAACCTAATTAATTAAATAAAAGGGATTGGATTTTCTAAATTAAATTATGAAAATAACTACGAAAATTGATGTAAAGATAATAAACTAAAGATATGACAAAGATGAGAAATTAGCTAAGGATTTTATCTCCACACACCAAACATATGCTTATAAATTAATATTCAATAATCACTTGCTAACTCGTGAGAGACAATGCTCAAGACTAACCGTGACCGCACTGCATTAATCTTATTATTTTCCCAAGTTCGTTGAATTAAACTAAGCGTCGCTTTCAAACTATTCTTATCATGCTATCTAAACAGGAATCGCAAGTTAAATAGCAATCTAAGATCATTAAGTTTTGTGGAAAATATGAACACTGACTAGGCAATCACAAGTATGATCAGCATCTTGTTCTTGCCTAGGTTTTGACTTAACCTTACCAACGTTCCTTGGTATTTACTACTTGTGAGTATAAAATCATAACAATTAGGTGAAACTCTCCTATACTCTAGCCCCAAATCCTAGCATGCTTACTAAGTTGGCCACCTTAACAAACATAAAAGGAAAAGTTCTCTATAAAGCAGTTAAGCAAAACACAATTACTAATAACAAGGAAGATTAAATTCAATTAATTTATAAAGCACATGTTTGGGGCTTCGAATCCACCCCTAACTAAGAGGAGTTTAGCTAGACATATTAATTATGTTCAAACAGTAATCCATAATCAATAATCAAACTAAAATAAGTAAAAGAGTTGAGATGTTTAGAGATGAAAACAAAACACTGATCCGTGGTGGTACTGAGTAGAACTGGGGTGCAAATAGCGCGATATATCTTCCTTCCTTCCTCACGCGAATTGCTTGTTCGGTCTGTTCCTCAGCTCCCTTCGATCTCTGCTTCACTTCTTCTTTTCGTTCTGCTTCAGCTCCTTTCTCCAAAAGAAGATGCGAGTGAGGGGATGATGGTGTCGGGTTCTGATGGTGACGGCGATGAGGCGATGGGTGGATTGCGAGATGAACAAATAGATGAGGAGATGGACAGTTGAAGAAGAAGAAATTGAGGGCGATAGAGAGAGGGATTTTGAGTTGGTTTTCTGTGATGGGTTTTGGGTCTGTGTCGGTTAGCTGGTGTGAGGAAGATGGCCGGCAAAAGAAGGGTTGGACGGAGGTGTCTGTGTGAGATGGAAGATTGTGTTGGTGAAGGAGGTTTCTGGATGATGATGGCTTGCTGCGACGCTGGATGTGGATGGTGGGTGACGGCGGCTAGGGTTTGTGCGAGGGTGATCAGGGAGGAAAAGGGAGACGATGGAGGTGGTGGATCAATGCTATTGCTCGATGGTTCGTTCTCTCAAAGCCAGGTATGTCCCCTTTTTATTCTTGTTTTCTTCTTTCTGTGGTTTCCTTGTTGGTGTGGTTTCCTTGCTTGTGTGAAGTCCTTGTGCAATTAGTATTCCTAAATTGCCAATTTGCTTCTATTTTAAAGTATTGTAATTGGAAACCTACACAAACATGAAAATAGCAATTAGTACCATAATTAACAAATAATAGCTAATAATACATATAGAAATATGGTACTAAAAATAGCATAATTATGCCCCTATCAAATTCCCCCACACTTATCTTTTGCTAGTCCTCGAGCAAATCCAAGAAACAAAAATAAAAGACTCAAATGACTCAAATCTATACTTTCCAACATTTGTCTCAGAGATTTTCAACGGATCATGACATGTTAAGATTTTTTGTAAACACGAGATTAAATCCACATCATTCGAAAATTAATACACGTTCATAGCAATGATATAAAAATTTACAATTAAATCAATCCAAGTAACTGTGAAACTCAAGCGCGTGCCAAGAAGAATTAACCCAAAAATCTCACTAGATGCACTCTTTTCTTTTTTCACTGATTATTTGGTAAAATCACTCTTCCTATTCTAGCTATATGTGAGAGGATTGATGTGAAAAGGAAACAAGTAGCTCACATATGATATAACAAGAAAGAATGGCATTTTCTGACTCTTTTTTTTTTTTTTTTTTTTTTTTTTTTTATATATATATATATATATGATCTCATGGAAGGAATGTTACTACTTGAATGCAAGAACTAGTGACACCATATGCTCATACCTCATTCGAATCTCCACATTGTGACATTGCAAGACACACTCAATCAAAAGGTCTTAATTCAGGTTGTAATGGGGCCAGGGTTCAAGGGAAGAGAAAGAACGGATATGAAGTTTTCAAAGGGCTTGAAGAAATTGTGAAAGCATGCAATAAGATTAGAGACATTAGCAAAGAATCATATGGTTCAAGACATAAGTGGAAAAATGACGAGGTGGCCCATTGATAATGAAGAGCTTCAGCAATTATTTTGTATCTACTTAAAAAGAATTGAACTATCTGTATGGTACTGTAATACTGAATTGATAAAGATAAGGACTTGTATCTCTTTTGTAACTTCTTCTTTTTTTTCTTTTTTCAATTTTTTTTTTTTTTTTTTTTTTTTTTTTTTTGCAACTCTTTCTTTTTGAACTGTCTACCACAAGGGTCTTCCCCCACACTTGCTTTTCAAGATACCTTGAACCACAATAAAGTATCTGCAAATCGAATTATGCTCCACTCATTTTATTAGGATAGAGAATGAGGGTAATGAAATAAAATGCTTAATAATAGGTTCAATGGGGTTAACCTAAAGGAAAAATATTATGGATCAGGCTTATTTGGCAATGGTGGAAACTAGGTGCCTTTATCATGTCAAACATGTCATGCAATTCAATATGATGCTTTGAACGAAATTAATACAAGTTCTAGTGTTTCATTCTTAATTTTGAAAGCAATTCAAGTAGCAACCAAAGCAAACAAAATTGAGATCATGCAACGAATTATTATTGACAAAATAAATAAAAGATGACCTAACTAAAAACTCTCAAAATCAAAGGAACAATAGGCTCAAAACTCACATATGGGTTATAATGAGTTAAATTCAACTAAGCATGCTATGAGTACAAATTACTAAGTTGATTACATGTGAATCTGCATATGATAACCATAAATAAGCATTAACCAAAGAATAATATTAGATCTTGAATCATGTTTATAAATCATCTTAACGTCAAGCAATTAAAAACCAAATCTCATCATTGTGTTGGAAAGTATCCTAAGACTCAAAACAAATATAAATTTTTATTTTTATTTTTATTTATATATATATATTTGTTTTGTTTTTTTTTATTTTTTTATTTTTTTTTTATTTTTATTTTTATGACACTAATACCAACAAAGAAAATAAAAACCAACAATTTTTTTTTTTTTTTTTTCAAAATAATTCAAAATAAAACAATGTTTTGTTCCCCCACACTTAAACCTAACATTGTCCTCAATGTTAATAGATTATAGCACATGCAATGAAAGATTTAAACGCGGAAAAGCAAACTACTAACAAACAAAAACAAAAACAACGAAAATAAAATAAAATGATAAAGAAAGCAAATCTGATTGGGTTGCCTCCCAAGAAGCGCTTGTCTTAACGTCGTGCAGCCTGACGGTATCTCCAATTAATCCTCAGAATAAGTGGGAACATGGAGTGATACGTCCTCCACGTCATGCTCCACAAATGACTCATAATAGGGCTTAAGTCGATGATGTTTCACTTTAAACTCCTTCCCGGTTGTGACACTCTTAATCTGTATAGCACCATGGGGAAAAACATTAGTAATAATAAAAGGACCAACCCATTCAGAACGTAACTTACCAGTTCTAAGACATGATTGGAAAAGCAAGACTTTCATTCCAATGACAAAAATATTTTCATGGATCATCTGATCATGAAAAACTATGGTTTTCTCCTTATAATTGCTTTTACTACCATAAGCCTCATCCTGAATCTTTTCAAGCTCATTCAACTGAAATTTCTTCCACTTCTTTGTGTCATAGGGAACTCCATTGCTCTCATATCCAACGGCAGTAGTGATGTGGGTCTCAAGTTCATCCTCGTTTTTGAGGTTTGACAATTTCTGGGACAAATTGTCATTCACATTAATAGAAAAACAAGAATGATTTTTATCAGGATATCTCGTGGCTTCAAAGATGTTGAAGCCAATCACATCACCATCAAATTCCATGGTCAGTTTCCCCGCATGTACATCAATATTTGTCTTCGCAGTTTTCATGAAGGGGCGCCCTAAAAGAAGAGGCAAAGGTGCTGATAATTCCGAATCTTCCATCTCAAGAACATAGAAATCTGCTGGGAATATCAAATGGTTAACCTGCACTAACACATCTTCCAACAAACCTCGAGGATATGCATTAGAACGGTCAGCCAATTGAATAATAACACCATCATTTTTTAACTTCCCAAGATTCATAGATCGATAAATAGAATACGGCATAACATTAATTGAAACACCTAAGTCTAACATTGCATTTTCAATTTTAGTATTACCGATAACACAAGGGATAGTAAAACTACCTGGATCCTTACACTTCGGTGGCAATTTCCTTTGAAGAACTGCGGAGACATTCTCACTTACCTTAACTACCTCTCCATCTCGAAGACGTCTCTTTGTTGTGCAAAGCTCCTTCAAAAATTTTGCATACTTAGGCACTTGCTTAATAGCATCAAGAAGCGGAATATTGACTTGGACTTTTCGGAAGGTTTCCAAAATTTCCTTATCATGTTCATCTTTCCTAGATTTGGCAAACCTACCTGGAAAAGGCACAAAAGGTGGAACAAGATTAGCAGAAACTGAATTTGGAATACTCACCTTCTTACCTTGGAGTTCTGGTTTTTCAATGATGGATGGATAATCCTTCTGTAACTCAGCTTTCTTATTTTGACTCTGTTTAGGGACTATCGGCTCATTCTCAATCTGCCTACCACTCCTCAATGTAATTGCTTTTGCAGTTTCAAACCTGCCCTTCGGATTTGGAGTGGTAGAACTAGGAAGTTTTCCTTGCTCACGAATTTGTCCAATAAACTCAGCTATTTGTCCCATCTGTAGCTTCAAATCTGCTATATCTTTTGCTTGATTCTGCTGAGAAATAGTTAATGATTTCAGTATCTCATCATAATTAAGCGGCATACCTGAATTGTGCTGAGGTGGTTCAGGTGGTCCTTGAAAGAAACCAGGGGGTGGTCGATTCGAAGTCTGTTGTTGAGGTTGTTCTGAATTTCTCCATCCAAAACTGGGGTGATTTCTCCAACCTTCATTGTAGGTGTTTGAATAAGGATTATTCCTATAGTGATTTTGCCCTTGAAAACCTATTGCATTGACATTCTCCCAACCGCCATTCTCGATCAGTTGAGGACATTGATCAGATGGATGTCCTGGCTTTGTACACACGCCACAAACCTGTGCAACTCCTAGCATATTCGGCTTCCCTAGGGCCTGAGTCACAAGTGAGGTAAGATTAGCCATTTGAGCTTCCAAACTAGAATTAGTACTTACCTCATTGACTTGGCGTGAAGGTTCTCCAATTCCTTCATACTGCTGAGCATTTAAGGCTCGGTTTGCAATCAAAGTTTTTGCTGCTGCTGGAGTTTTATCAACCAAAGCTCCTCCTGCCGCTGCATCTAACATCTGTCGCTCAAGAGGAAGCAATCCCTCATAAAAGTATTGAATCAGGAGCTCCTCCTTCATCTGATGCTGCGGGCATGATGCTATGAGAGTTTTGAAGCGCTCATAGTAAGCCGGATATGATTCTCCTGGACCTTGCTGTATGCCACTGATTTTCTTCCTCAATAAGATAATTTTGGAAGTTGGGAAAAATTTCTCTAGAAACACCTTCTTCATGCTTTCCCAAGAATATACTGTTCCGGAAGGTAGTTCATAGAGCCAATCCTTAGCCCTATCAGTCAGAGAAAAAGGGAATGCTCTCAACTTTAGAATGTTTTCATCCACATTTATTGGCGTCATACTGGAGCATACAACTTCAAATTCCTTTAAATGTTTATTTGGATCCTCCATAGAAAGACCATGATACTTCGGAATATGATGAAGTAGGCTGGATTTCAGCTCGAATGACTCAGTCTTGCCCTGCGCGGCTAATGGGTACTGAATGCACAAGGGTGCGGCATTGTCCAAGGTGGATGCCGAAAGTTCTTTAATAGATCTATTATCTCCCATGTCAAACTCTTCAGATTCAGATTCAGATTCAAAGTTAGATGTTTGTAGTTCTTTTGTTTCTCTTCTTCGTCTTCTAAATGTTTTCTCAGGCTCTGAATCGTATTCTACTAAGTTTTCGCTGGATCTCCTATTGTGCATGAACTGGTACCTGAGATAAAGAAAGAAAGAAAAAAATCAATAAAAATAAATAAATAAATAAAAACTAATTAAGTAATCAACAACTTTTCTAATCCCCGGCAACGGCGCCAAAAATTGATGCGCTATTTTAGTAGCACACAACTTAATACCCTGCTTTGTAATTTGTAGTATAGAATAAGTAGGGATCGTTCTAGACCGGGGATTAGAGGGCTTGTTAATTTCACTAATAATAATTAAAATACAACTAACAACCTAATTAATTAAATAAAAGGGATTGGATTTTCTAAATTAAATTATGAAAATAACTACGAAAATTGATGTAAAGATAATAAACTAAAGATATGACAAAGATGAGAAATTAGCTAAGGGTTTTATCTCCACACACCAAACATATGCTTATAAATTAATATTCAATAATCACTTGCTAACTCGTGAGAGACAATGCTCAAGACTAACCGTGACCGCACTGCATTAATCTTATTATTTTTCCAAGTTCGTTGAATTAAACTAAGCGTCGCTTTCAAACTATTCTTATCATGCTATCTAAACAGGAATCGCAAGTTAAATAGCAATCTAAGATCATTAAGTTTTGTGGAAAATATGAACACTGACTAGGCAATCACAAGTATGATCAGCATCTTGTTCTTGCCTAGGTTTTGACTTAACCTTACCAACGTTCCTTGGTATTTACTACTTGTGAGTATAAAATCATAACAATTAGGTGAAACTCTCCTATACTCTAGCCCCAAATCCTAGCATGCTTACTAAGTTGGCCACCTTAACAAACATAAAAGGAAAAGTTCTCTATAAAGCAGTTAAGCAAAACACAATTACTAATAACAAGGAAGATTAAATTCAATTAATTTATAAAGCACATGTTTGGGGCTTCGAATCCACCCCTAACTAAGAGGAGTTTAGCTAGACATATTAATTATGTTCAAACAGTAATCCATAATCAATAATCAAACTAAAATAAGTAAAAGAGTTGAGATGTTTAGAGATGAAAACAAAACACTGATCCGTGGTGGTACTGAGTAGAACTGGGGTGCAAATAGCGCGATATATCTTCCTTCCTTCCTCACGCGAATTGCTTGTTCGGTCTGTTCCTCAGCTCCCTTCGATCTCTGCTTCACTTCTTCTTTTCGTTCTGCTTCAGCTCCTTTCTCCAGAAGAAGATGCGAGTGAGGGGATGACGGTGTCGGGTTCTGATGGTGACGGCGATGAGGCGATGGGTGGATTGCGAGATGAACAAATAGATGAGGAGATGGACAGTTGAAGAAGAAGAAATTGAGGGCGATAGAGAGAGGGATTTTGAGTTGGTTTTCTGTGATGGGTTTTGGGTCTGTGTCGATTAGCTGGTGTGAGGAAGATGGCCGGCAAAAGAAGGGTTGGACGGAGGTGTCTGTGTGAGATGGAAGATTGTGTTGGTGAAGGAGGTTTCTGGATGATGATGGCTTGCTGCGACGCTGGATGTGGATGGTGGGTGACGGCGGCTAGGGTTTGTGCGAGGGTGATCAGGGAGGAAAAGGGAGACGATGGAGGTGGTGGATCAATGCTATTGCTCGATGATTCGTTCTCTCAAAGCCAGGTATGTCCCCTTTTTATTCTTGTTTTCTTCTTTCTGTGGTTTCCTTGTTGGTGTGGTTTCCTTGCTTGTGTGAAGTCCTTGTGCAATTAGTATTCCTAAATTGCCAATTTGCTTCTATTTTAAAGTATTGTAATTGGAAACCTACACAAACATGAAAATAGCAATTAGTACCATAATTAACAAATAATAGCTAATAATACATATAGAAATATGGTACTAAAAATAGCATAATTATGCCCCTATCAGGATGATCCTATATACATTAGGCCCCAATTGAGCCGGAGGAATCCCTAAAAGATCCAGGAACTCCCAAATCACGTCGAGAACTGGAAAGCACACTTCGGTCTGAAGCATCGCATGATGCAAACAGATGAAACCGGCCGTAGGTGACATTGGCGTTTGGTCACCCTTCAAAACATACAACGGTATGTCCTTAGGAACTCCAAACTTCGCACAGGTCTTAGCGAGGACAGATTCAGACATCAACCTGTCTTAAAAAAAATCCAGACCCTTAGCCAAGATTGCGTCGTCAAAAAGGTTTTGTTCGACCATGAAAAAGATGAACAATCTTTCCAAATCAAGGCGATATCTTCGAAATCAAATAAAGTAGAAGAGTCAGACTCTACACTATGGATGACCTAAATAAAGGTTGGGTTCCCGCCGAACCAACGCATTCAATTAATGCGGCTTGCGGCTCAAGCAACGATTCAAACTTAATCATCATGAGCGGCGCATCCCTTCAAGTGATGACTTAGTGGACCGATGTGACGACCTACTAACTCAAGTGGAGTAGCTAATGATACATAAAAATGGTCACACCTCTAAGCCACACACATGTCATGATGATCTCAAGGAGATACAAGCCCAACATCAGCCCAGTAGTGAACAGGCCCAAGTGGTTCCAAGCCCGCTCAATTCAATCCGGCAGGCGGACCTGGACTCTCACAACTGTCCTCAATACCCGTAAGTCATACTAAGGAAAGTATCTCGAGGATCGGCTTATGACAAGCAACTACATCTGCTCTCTGCTTCCAACTAGGAAGCAAATGCAGAGTACATTCCACACATGGAATCCTCCTAATACGGATTTCTCTCGCATGTGGAACTATCTCCCACGTATCTATAAGCACAAAGCAAACATGGAACTTCCCTCCTACAGCACGACTCCTAGTTAGAGGAGGATCTCCGCGAAGATCTCCTTCCAAAACTATGCCTATGATGGTCTGGTAGAACCAGAACTCCTTGCACTATAAATAAGACATGAGGTTGATAAGCTATGTAACGCTACAAATTCCATGTTACAGCATAACACCTTCCTCATCTCCGTTTGACTTTAGCATTGGAGTGCCATCAGCCACCACAATGGTGGTCCGTGACTCACGTGTGCTACTTGTGCGGGTCAACAAGTTTGCAGGAACCAGGTCAAAGCAGGGAGCGAAAAATGACTGCATCATATATATATATATATATATATATATATATATATATATATATATATATATATATATTAAGTTTTATTAAAATGTATACGGTGTGAAATGTATATTTTAAAAACTTAAATGTTTGTTTTAATTATTGATTTTGTTAGAAATATCTTAACAATGCATTTCAACGATGCCAACTTACCAAAATTTGACAATTAAGTTGATAGTTATGACCATTTTCATTTCGAAAAAAGAAAACACAAACACTTTCTCGTTCCGAAACATGTACATTCCAATCATTTTAAGTTTTATTTCTAATCCTATCATTGTCATGTGATGAATTGTTCTAAAAGTAATTTGTAGACTAGGAAGGGAGAGGATAAAGTAAACTAAATAAATTGAAAAATAAACTAATACATAAAATAAAAACAATGGAAGTAAAAAGATCAAACTTTAACTGAATTTAAAAATGAAATCTTACAGGTAATAACGTTGGTTTGAATCAAAGACTTCAACAAATGAATGAAAAACAAGAACTAATCTAAGTTATGCTAAGAGATGAAAGATATATGAGATTTTACCTCTTTTATTTTAATAAATAGCCGAAGCCTGCTACTTCAGTGTCACATCAAGGTGACATGATTCAAACGTATGGCCCTCTGTACTAAATGGCCCTCTGTACTGAAAACAAATGCGATCTATCCCCAAAAATACTAAAGACATTCTTGGGAATTAGACTTAGACGACATGTAGCAAGGTAGAAAAATAACAAATAAATGAAATAAATAGTAGTTGATGTGTCGAAATATGTCGTTGTTGATCTTACTGCTTTTGATCCTACAAAAATGAACAACTGTTAGCCAAGGACCACCGTTGTGGTGGCCGAAGGCACCCCGACGCGTAAATCAGGTAACGGTGCAAGGAAGGGTGAAGACTAGATGTAAATTGTAAAGTGTGTGCATACCTTTCTTCTTCCCTTTTCTCACCTTAAGTAGCGAGTGTTCTCTCCACAATTGTCCCTGCTATTGAGGGCATGATGGAGGGAAGAGATCTCGTCCATGTTTTTACCTGTGCATGATCGAGTCTCTTCGGCACTTGGCTCTATTTAAGACCCAATGCTTGATTGGGCTAAGAATTGCTTATTGCGAGTAGATCTTGGACCTATGTGAGATGTACCTAGGTCTACAATAAATCCACAAGTGAAGGCACTAGTGGGCCCATGAGTAATTGAAATAGTCATGAGTCTTGTAGTTAGTTGTTCCTTTCTTTTCTTAGTTTGTCAGGTCCGAGTAAAAAATCACACATGTTACGATCATGAGATGATAGAGTCACAAGGAGTCGGTTAGGAGATCCTACTTTCGTGTAATTAGTTGCTTATTTTAGCTACTTGCTGTAAGTGGTTACCTACTATATGTAGGACAATAATTGGAATAAAGGCCAGGAATTGAGTAAAAACTTATCTTGGGAGGTTTTATCTATAGTTTACATATGTAAAATACCTACGATTTCATTCTTTGCTCTTGCAAATTAATTCCTATTAAGGCAAGATAGGTAAGATTAAGGTAAAGCAAGCTCTTTATAGGCCACTGCCAGGTCCAATTACCCACTCTGAAGATCAGGTACGCAACATAATGCATCTGAGCCAAGCTAAGAGCAACATCTGGATAAGCTAGAACGGGAAGTGGGGTTTTTATTGCACGACAAAACTAGATGGTGGAGAAGATGACGGAGTTGTTCGCTGCCATTCATGCAATCAGAGAAGACATGTTCGGGTGGGCTCAAGGCCGAGAGGAGGTTTTACATTCTCAAGTGCGCGGTCTTGGTGGACGTTTTGGAGTTTCGGGTACATTCATCCATTCTAGTGCGCCCAAGCTCGTGAAGCTGGATTTTCTGCGTTTTAATGGTAGTGAAGATCCTGCAAGTTGGTTGTGCCGAATAAAACTATTTTTTGAGTTTCAACACGCTCGAGGAGGATAAGGTGGTTCTAGCATCTTTCCATCTTGAAGGAGAGGCTCATCTCTGGTATCAATTGCTCAAGCAAGATACACCATGCCTAAC
Source organism: Berberis vulgaris (assembly GCA_963556465.1). NCBI lineage: Eukaryota > Viridiplantae > Streptophyta > Magnoliopsida > Ranunculales > Berberidaceae > Berberis > Berberis vulgaris. The sequence goes on along the minus strand of OY747129.1, from coordinate 58,349,210 downwards.
ATGGACCACTTTTACGGAAGGTGTACATGCAAGGTACGGGCCCACCCAATTTTAGGATTTGATTAAGCTTCGCCAAACTGAGTCGGTACGTGATTACCAAACCCAATTTGAACGTCTTCTGTCAAGAGCAGGAACTGTCTCCTTCCCAACATGTCAGCTGCTTCATTAGTGGACTAAAGGACAACATTCAGGTTGATGTATCGGCTGGTAATCCTACATCACTAGCAGCAGCCATTGGCTTGGCCCAATTCTACGAGGCTCGCAATCTCGCCTAGCGAAGGGGCCAACAATGGATCCTCAAAAAGTCTCCTCATCTACTGACTCTACCTTTCGCCACACAACTGCTACCAAAAGGATGACACACGAAAAGTTGAAGGCTGGAAGAGACAAGAACTTTGATGACATGCTTGATGAGCTTAGGGTGAGAATAAACCACAAGAGAATTCAATTGGAATAAGCTTGCTTTATTACTGACAATAAGGAGTTTAAATACAAAAGGAAACTAACAACTACTCCTAATCCTTAGATCACATCTCTAAGAAATAGGAGACTAATAGCTAATGACTCAGCAACTGAATAACTACTTGACCTATTCAAAATAATAACTGCTTAGACCTATTCTTAAGCAAGCAATGTTGTGGCATGTTGACACGACCAACAACAACTCTTAGTTAAAATACTTTGGGTTCTTCATGGGCACTCTTTGGGATCTTCTTGGCTTTTCAATACCACCTCCTTTATCTGGAACCTTGTCCTCAAGGTTCGTAGTTATGAACTTGTCTTTCATTTGTTGAGTGTTTTCCCACGTAGCATCATCTAATGGGAGCCCTTTCCATTTGATCAAGCTTTCTGCAACAATTTTGGACCCCTTTTTTACCCAACGGGTGTCTAATATTTCCTCCGGTTCCATAGTCAAATCACCATCGTCAGTTAATGGAGGTAACTCAGTACTAGCAGCAATTGTTTCACCCAATTTCTTCTTCAAAAGGGACACATGAAAGACCGGGTAAATGCGAGAACCTTGTGGGAGCTTGAGCTTGTAGGCCACCTTTCCAATTTTTTTCTTCAATCTGATATGGTCCATAAAACCTGCTGGCAAGTTTTTGATAGGCTCTTTTAAACACAGATTGCTGGCAGTAGGGATGAAGCTTTAAAAACACGAAGTCCCCCACTTGGTATTCAATGTCCCGGCGTTTGGAATCCGCTTGTTGTTTCAATCGATTGTTTGCTGCATGTAAATTTCCCTTAAGCTGACATAGCAAGGCATCGCGAGAAGCTAAGCTTTGGTCAACTTCATTTACTGGGCAAGAACCTTCATGGTAACGTGGAATTGTTGGTGGGGGTCTTCCATATAGAGCTTGGAAGGGAGTCATTCCTGTAGATGCATGATAGGTAGTATTGTACCAAAACTCAGCCCATGGAAGGAAAAAATGCCACTTACGGGGTTGTTGGTAAGCGAAGCACCGAAGATATTGTTCAATACAACGGTTTACCACTTCCGTTTGTCCATCTGTTTGTGGATGGTAGGCGGAGCTCATCTTCAAACTGGTGCCCGACATTTTGAAGAATTCTTGCCAAAAACGACTGATGAACACCGGGTCTCGATCACTTATGATGGACCTAGGCATGCCGTGAAGCTTCACAACCCCTTCAATGAATTTTTCAGCCACCAATTTTGCTGTATATGGATGGGAGAGAGCCAAAAAATGTGTTGATTTGCTTAACCTGTCCACCACTACAAATATTGAATTTTTACCATTTGAAGGTGGAAGGCCATCGATGAAGTCTATAGTGACATCATCACATACTTGACAAGGAATCGGAAGTGGCTGTAGAAGTCCGGCAGGTGACAAAGTCTCATTTTTAGTTCATTGGCACACTTCACAAGAGGAAACATAATTCTTCACTGTTTGGTACATGGATGGCCAATAAAATTGTTGTGCTAATCTCTTGTAGGTTCTCAGAACACCGGAATGCCCACCAGCTGGAGAGTCATGGAATTCTCGCAAAAGTTGTTGGATGATGCTGGAATGAGGAGGCACCACCACTCGATTTTTGTAACAAATCAGCCCGTTGCGCCAATTGTAAGGAACGCCTGGTTTTTTGGTTGCTTGTTTGCTGATTTTTTTCATGTAAGGATTGTTAGTAGCTTCGGCTTTGATTGTATCCCATAATTGGGTTTGAGACACAAACAAGGCATCAAGACAAGGACTCCCTGCCACCCGTGATAGTGCATCAGCCGCATTGTTTTCCCTGCCTGGTTTATATATGATCTCATAGTCATAGCCAAGCAGTTTAGTTACCCACTTTTGTTGCTCCGGTGTTGCTATGTGTTGCTCCAACAAGTACTTGAGGCTGCGTTGATTAGTTTGGATGTAGAATTTTCGGCCAAGTAAATATGGTCTCCATGTCTGAATTGCGTGGATAATTGCTAGCATCTCCTTTGCATAGACCGACCATGAGCGTTTGGTGGTGCCCAAGGCCCGACTCATGAATGCAATAGGCCTTCCTTGTTGATTCAAAATTGCCCCTATGTCATCCCCTGAAGCATCTGATTCAATGATAAATGGCTCATTGAAATTTGGCATTGCAAGTGTTGGTGTAGTAGTCATGGCCTGTTTGAGTTCTTGGAAAGCATTTTCTGCTTCATCTGACCATCCAAAATGTCCCTTCTTTAGGAGGTTGGTGAGGGGTCGCGCTATGATGCTATAATTGCGGACAAATTTCCTGGTGGTATCCCGCCCGTAAGTCAAGTTTGGTGAAATAAGTAGCTCCATGAAGCTCATCAAGCATGTCATCAACTGTATGGTCTTACATTAATGGGCTCGATTCCTTCCTTCAGATTGATGTGATGATCTATTTCTCTTGTAGGAGGGAGGTGCGTTGGCTCATGGAATAAGTCTTCAAATTTGTCCAATAACTGTTTCATTTCAGGAGTGACATCCTGTGATGGATGATCGGCTGCGGATTGAAGACAAATAGCAAACATGGAGCTCCCTTGCCGTATATTTTTGGAAATAGCTTTCACTGATGCAGGTTGAATTGATTGTGTATCAATCCCTTGCAATTTTTTAGTCTGGTTGCTCCATTGGAATTCCATTGTTAATTTCTTCCAATTACAAACCACTGTTCCCAATTGCTCCAACCAATGGACACCTAAGACCAGATCCAAACCAATTAAAGGTAAAGCATATAAAGTGAGAACAAAAGGAATACCTTGGAGTAGAACTTGGACATTTTCAAATCTTCCTTGGCATTTTAATGGCTTTCCATTTGCTACCTTGACATTGAAAAGTTCGGTTTGGATTACTGGTAATTGCAACATATTGGCCACCCTTTCACTAATAAAATTATGAGTAGACCCGCTATCAATTAGAACAACCACTTCATAAGGTCCAATCTTTGCCATCACCCGCATTGTTTTATAGGATGTCCATCCTGATAGTGCATGAAGTGATATCTCTGGTTGTGGCTCCATTGGGACTTCGGTTTCTTCATCATCATCTGAATATTCATTGTTGCCTTCTAACAGTAGGAGTTATGGCCCTTTACACCTATGACTAGATGTAAACTTCTCATCACAATAAAAGCATAGCCCTTGTGCCCTTTTCTTCTGCATCTCGTCCCAAGTGAGCCTTTTAATAGGCGAAGCTGTCTTGAATTTTGTTGAAGTAGAGGAGTCGGTAATGGATCTATTGAAAGGTCGTGTGACCTTCCTTTGGCGAATCAGCTGCTCGTCCTTCATCCATGCAAGACTAATAGCTTCTTTCAACGATTTCAGCTTGAACATTCTTATGCCATCAGCTATTTCAGATTTGAGGCCTCCCATGAATGTCCCTACTAAAGCCTTTTGGGTCCAACCTTGTACCCGGTTTCCCAGCCGTTCGAACTCCTTTTGATAATCACGTAAGGATCCCACCTGTTTAACCTTTGACAATGCTTCATCAAAGTCTTCACAATCAGTAGGACCAAATCTTGCCCAAAGTTCTTCTTGAAAAATTTTCCATGGCACCTCCTTGCCTTCTTCCTTGTAGGATCTTCTCAACCATTGCCACCATTGATTAGCCTCGCCTTCCAAATGGAAAGAGGCCAACCATACCTTTTGTGATTCAAGGGTGCCTTGGTACTCAAAAAATTGATCCACTCTTGTGAACCATTCTGTGGGGTCATCTCCAGAAAATCGAGGAAATTCCAATTTGGCTATTTTGGAAGAGAACATTTGCCTTCCTCCTTCAGAGTTGTCTCGAGATTCTTCTCTTATGTTGCGAGAACGCCCATTAAGATCAGAATTTGTTGATGCAGATGCAACTCGGTTGGAGAGTAGGGCTTCGGATAACTTGCTGATGGTGTCTTCTAATTGGTGCAACTTATCAGATACACCCACCTCCACTCTACTCAGGCTATTTTGGAGTTCTCCAAATCCAGCCTCTAGATTCTCGATCCTTTCCTTGTTTGTTGCCATAATAGAAAGCTCTGATACCAAGACTCAAAAATTGGGAACAGTGGTTTGTAATTGGAAGAAATTAACAATGGAATTCCAATGGAGCAACCAGACTAAAAAATTGCAAGGGATTGATACACAATCAATTCAACCTGCATCAGTGAAAGCTATTTCCAAAAATATACGGCAAGGGAGCTCCATGTTTGCTATTTGTCTTCAATCCGCAGCCGATCATCCATCACAGGATGTCACTCCTGAAATGAAACAGTTATTGGACAAATTTGAAGACTTATTCCATGAACCAACGCACCTCCCTCCTACAAGAGAAATAGATCATCACATCAATCTGAAGGAAGGAATCGAGCCCATTAATGTAAGACCATACAGGTATGCCTATTTTCAAAAAGCTGAAATTGAAAAACAAGTTCATGACATGTTAAAATTGGGGCTTATAAGATCTAGTACTAGTCTTTTTTCATCTCCTGTCTTATTGGTAAAAAAAAAGGATGGTTCATGGCGTTTTTGCACTGACTATAGAGCACTTAATGCTGTAACCATCAAAGATAGATTTCCAATTCCTACAGTTGATGACATGCTTGATGAGCTTCATGGAGCTACTTATTTCACCAAACTTGACTTATGGGCGGGATACCACCAGGTACGAGTACACCCTACAAACATCTATAAAACTGCCTTTCGTACTCATAATGGTCATTATGAGTACTTAGTTATGCCCTTTGGTCTTTGTAATGCCCCATCTACTTTTCAAGCGATTATGAATTCAATATTTCGCCCTTACCTACGCAAATTTATACTCGTTTTCTTTGATGACATATTGATTTATAGCCCCAATTGGAACATGCATCTTGAACATGTCCAAAAAGCTTTTGAAATATTAAGGCAACATCAATTCTCTGTCAAATACAACAAATGCGCCTTCGGTCTACAAGAATTGGAATACTTAGGGCATATTGTAACTCCGCAAGGAGTTAAGGTAGATAAAAAAAAAATTAAAAGTATGCTGAATTGGCCTAGGCCTACTAATGTCTCTGAGTTGCGTGGATTTTTAGGACTTACAGGTTATTATAGGAAATTTGTCCGCAATTATAGCATCATAGCGCGACCCCTCACCAACCTCCTAAAGAAGGGACATTTTGGATGGTCAGATGAAGCAGAAAATGCTTTCCAAGAACTCAAACAGGCCATGACTACTACACCAACACTTGCAATGCCAAATTTCAATGAGCCATTTATCATTGAATCAGATGCTTCAGGGGATGGCATAGGGGCAGTTCTGAATCAACAAGGAAGGCCTATTGCATTCATGAGTCGGGCCTTGGGCACCACCAAACGCTCATGGTCGGTCTATGTAAAGGAGATGCTAGCAATTATCCACGCAATTCAGACATGGATACCATATTTACTTGGCCGAAAATTCTACATCCAAACTGATCAACGCAGCCTCAAGTACTTGTTGGAGCAACACATAGCAACACCGGAACAACAAAAGTGGGTAACTAAACTGCTTGGCTATGACTATGAGATCATATATAAACCAGGCCGGGAAAACAATGCAGCTGATGCACTATCACGAGTGGCTGGGAGTCCTTGTCTTGATGCCTTGTTTGTGTCTCAAACCCAATTATGGGATACAATCAAAGCCGAAGCTACTGACAATCCTGACATGAAAAAAATCAGCAAACAAGCAAATAAAAAACCAGGTGTTCCTTGCAATTGGCGCAACGGGCTGATTTGTTACAAAAATCGAGTGGTGGTGCCTCCTCATTCCAGCATCATCCAACAACTTTTGCGAGAATTCCATGACTCTCCAGCTGGTGGGCATTCCGGTGTACTGAGAACCTACAAGAGATTAGCACAACAATTTTATTGGCCATCCATGTACCAAACAGTGAAGAATTATGTTTCCTTTTGTGAAGTGTGCCAACGAACTAAAAATGAGACTTTGTCACCTGCCAGACTTCTACAGCCACTTCCGATTCCTTGTCAAGTATGGGATGATGTCACTATAGACTTCATCGATGGCCTTCCACCTTCAAATGGTAAAAATTCAATATTTGTAGTGGTGGACAGGTTAAGCAAATCAACACATTTTTTGGCTCTCTCCCATCCATATACAGCAAAATTGGTGGCTGAAAAATTCATTGAAGGGGTTGTGAAGCTTCAGGGCATGCCTAGGTCCATCATAAGTGATCGAGACCCGGTGTTCATCAGTCGTTTTTGGCAAAAATTCTTCAAAATGTCGGGCACCTGTTTGAAGATGAGCTCCGCCTACCATCCACAAACAGATGGACAAACGGAAGTGGTAAACCGTTGTATTGAACAATATCTTCGGTGCTTCGCTTACCAACAACCCCGTAAGTGGCATTTTTTCCTTCCATGGGCTGAGTTTTGGTACAATACTACCTATCATGCATCTACAGGAATGACTCCCTTCCAAGCTCTATATGGAAGACCCCCACCAACAATTCCACGTTACCATGAAGGTTCTTGCCCAGTAAATGAAGTTGACCAAAGCTTAGCTTCTCGCGATGCCTTGCTACGTCAGCTTAAGGGAAATTTACATGCAGCAAACAATCGAATGAAACAACAAGCGGATTCCAAACGCCGGGACATTGAATACCAAGTGGGGGACTTCGTGTTTTTAAAGCTTCATCCCTACTGCCAGCAATCTGTGTTTAAAAGAGCCTATCGAAAACTTGCCAGCAGGTTCTATGGACCATATCAGATTGAAGAAAAAAATTGGAAAGGTGGCCTACAAGCTCAAGCTCCCACAAGGTTCTCGCATTTACCCGGTCGTTCATGTGTCCCTTTTGAAGAAGAAATTGGGTGAAACAATTGCTGCTAGTACTGAGTTACCTCCATTAACTGACGATGGTGATTTGACTATGGAACCGGAGGAAATATTAGACACCCATTAGATTGGGTAAAAAAGGGGTCCAAAATTGTTGTAGAAAGCTTGATCAAATGGAAAGGGCTCCCATTAGATGATGCTACGTGGGAAAACACTCAACAAATGAAAGACAAGTTCATAACTACGAACCTTGAGGACAAGGTTCCAGTCAAAGGAGGTGGTATTGATAAGCCAAGAAGATCCCAAAGAGTGCCCATGAAGAACCCAAAGTATTTTAACTAAGAGTTGTTGTTGGTCGTGTCTAAATGCCACAACATTGCTTGCTTAAGAATAGGTCCAAGCAGTTATTATTTTGAATAGGTCAAGTAGTTATTCAGTTGCCGAGTCATTAGCTATTAGTCTCCTATTTCTTAGAGATGTGATCTAAGGATTAGGAGTAGTTGTTAGTTTCCTTTTGTATTTAAACTCCTTATTGTCAGTAATAAAGCAAGCTTATTCCAATTGAATTCTCCTGTGGTTTATTCTCACCCTAAGTAGAATATTATCTTTTGTACAGCTTTGATTGGGACCTATCATTTTCGCTGTATGGTTTGACGAGGATGCAATTGCAGAGGAGCAAGACGGCCATGAAAGTGACGAAGTTGGAGATGAAGAAACACCTGCTATTTTCCTTCATGCAATTGCGGCCCTTCATACTTCTCGTACCATGCGCCTAAAAGGCTCATTAAAGCAGAATTCAATCATCATCTTGATCAACTCGGGTAGCACTCACAATTTCATGAACGAGTCTCTCATTTGCAAAGTTGGGCTTCAGCCTATTTGAGATAAGCAGATTGAAGTTGTGGTCGCTAATGGGGAACGACTTACAAGTCCGGACAAATGCAATGGCATCCATCTTACTATCCAGGGAGTACTATTTTCAATTGATTTTTACTTGTTACCTTTGGATGATTATGATCTGGTTCTTGGCACCCAATGGCTAAGTACTTTGGAGCCCAATATGTGGGACTTTTCTAAGATGCAAATACAGTTCAACCCAGACTCCAAGACTGTCTCCTTAAAGGATTATCAGCACCAACAAATCAAATCATTGGGGAGAAACAATTTGAGCAGGCACTCAACCAAAAGAAGCAAGGTGTCTTGTTATAAATGTATGTTTTGAGGATCCAGCCCGCTGCACCCAAAGATTCTGACCTGGTTGTCCTTCTACAAGAATTCAGTGATGTATTTGAAGAACTAGTTGGGTTACCTCCTCCACGAGCACAAGACCATCACATTCCTCTCATTCCTGGCCGAAGACCTGTAAGTGTTCGTCCTTATCGATATCCGCACATTCAGAAAATAGAGATAGAACAACTAGTGGCTAAGATGTTTAGGAATGGAATAATACGTCCTAGTCAAATCCCATATTCATCTCTAGTTCTCTTAGTAAAAAAAATATGACGGTCTTGGAGAATGTGTGGATTATTGCTCTCTCAATCAACAGACCGGGAAAATTAAAATTTCCCACTCCGGTTATCGATGAGCTATTGGATGAACTACACGTCGCTTCTTATTTCTCCAAGTTGGAACCCCGTTCAGGATATCATCAATCAGAGTTGCCACTCAAGACATCTCCAAAATTGCGTTCCGCACTCATCATGAACATTTTGAATTTTTGGTTATGTCCTTTGGACTAACCAATGCTCCTTCCTCATTCCAAGCCTTAATGACTGATGTCTTTATGGAATACCTTCGTAAGTTCATTCTTGTATTCTTTGATGATATTTTAATTAATTCCATATCTTGGAATTAGCATCTAAACCATTTGCGCATAACACTCTCCATCTTACGCACTCACAAGCTCTATGTAAAAGAACCAAAGTGTCAATTTGGACAACTGCAAGTGCATTATCTTAGTCACATTATTTCCAGCCAGGGAGTAACTGTTGATCCTAATAAGATTGAAGCAATCCAATGTTGGCCTAAACCCACAACTCCAAAAGCATTATGTTGATTTCTTGACTTAATGGGGTACTATAGAAAGTTCATCCAACACTATGGAAAAATTGCAGGGCCACTTACTTCCATATTAAAAAAGAATGCATTCTCGTTGTTTCCAACAGCTAAGGAGGCTTTCCACAAGCTGAAATATGTATTAATGACCAAATCTCATGTTTTCACATTGCCCGGCTTCTTTAAACTTTTTATTGTGGAGTGTGATGCCTCCGGATCTGGCATAGTGTGTGTTCTTTTGCAGGAAAGGCATCCCATAGCGTTCTTCAACCAAACACTTCATGGAAAGCACTTACTTATGTCCACGTATGAGAAATAAATGTTGGCTCTGGTGGTGGTTGTTTAGAAATGGAGATCATATTTATATGGGTCGACAATTTCTTGTGCGCACTAACCAAAGAAGACTCAAATTTTTGTGGGACCAGAAAATAACCATGCCAGCCCAACAACCTTGGTTGTACAAACTCATGGGATTTGATTTTAAAATCAAGTAAAAACGTGGTGGTGAAAACATAGTGGTTGATGCACTATCAAGAAGAGAAAAATCAGGTCACTTGGCTGCTATATCAAGGCAAATTCCAGATTGGTTGGACGTTATCAAAGGAGAAATTTCAAAAATCCAAACTCCAAAGAATAGTCAAACTTTTTGAATCGGGGAAGGCTATAGGATCATCACATTATCAAGAAGGAATATTATTTTTTAAGGACAAGATATACCTTGCTGAAGACTCTCACTTGCTACAAGATATTGTGGGGTAGTACCATAACAACATACATGAGGGATTTTATAAAACTCTCCAAAGGCTCCGAGCAATATTCTATTGGTTAGGTATGAAAAAGTTTGTTGCATCCTTTATTTTCGAGTGTGACATATGCCAAAGAAACAAAATGGAGAATATGCAACAAGCTGGACTATTTCACCCTTTACCAATTACTTAACAAATTTGGTCTGATATTGCTGACGACTTGCCCATATCTCAAGGAAAGTTAACAATCTTTGTCGTTATAGACAGGCCACCCAAGTATGCTTATTTTTTTGCAGTTGCACATCCACATACAATTGTTGGGATAGCTAAGGTGTTATTTGATAACATATTCAAGATTCACGGAATTCCAGAATCAATCGTATGTGATAGGGACTCAATTTTCACATGTTTTTTTTTGGAAAGAATTCTTAAACCTTAATGGCAAAAGATTTAACTTCAGCTTCTTTGACCATCCTCAAACGGATGGGCAAAGTGAAGTTACAAATTGTAAATTAGAAATGTATCTTTGCTGCTTTGTGGGATCACAACCAACAAATTGGACTCGCTGGCTTTTTTGGGCAGAATACTGCTACAATACAAGTTGGCACACAACCATTTGGACCACCCCATTCGAAATTGTTTATGGCCGGTCTCCTCTCACTTTAGTTTCTTATGTGCCTGGCACAACAAAGGTTACAGCTACTGAGGATGCTCTTGTCCATTGGGATAAGATAATGAAGGATTTCAAGTTACATTTCCATGAAGCACAAGCCCGCATGAAGCAAGCTTACAATGAAAAACATTATGAATGGGAATTTTAGGTTTGTAATTGAGTCTACCTTCACCTCCAACCATACAGGCAAGCATCTTTAGTTCTGAGAAGATACTTGAAATTATCTCCTCATTTTTATGGTCCTTAAAAAGTTCTACAGAAGATAAATTATGTTGCTTACAAATTAGAGTTTCCTCCTCATACAAAGCTTCACCTAATGTCTCATGTTTCCTTGCTTAAAAAGCATATTGGAAAACATGCCACTGTGCAACAACATTTTCCCACTATCCAAGATGTAGATCACATAAAGCCACGCCCTCAATCAATCTTGGAGCAACGTCGACGCAAGGGAAAACAAGAAATCCTAATTCACTAGCAGGGGTTATATCTCCTGTTGATGTCACATGGGAGAGCCTTTGACGATTTGAAGATGCAATTTCCTGAGTCGACCCTTGAGAACAAGTGCCATTTAAGTGGGGAGGAATGATACGTACCCAGGTCTACTAAATAAATCCACAAGTGTAGGCACTAGTGGGCCCATGAGTAATTGAAATTGTCATTGAGTTTTGTAGTTAGCTGTTCCTTGCTTTCTGAGTTTGTTAGGTCCGAGTCAAAGATTGCATATAGCGATCATGGGATGATAGAGTCAGAAGGAGTCCGTTAGGAGATCCTACTTTCGTGTAATTAGTTGCTTAATTTTAGCTACCTGTTGTAAGTGGTTACCTACTATAAGTAGGACGGTAATTGGAATAAAGGCTAGGAATTGAGTAAAAACTTATTGTGGGAGGTTTCATTAGTAGATTAGATTTGTAAAACACCTACGACTTCATTATTTGCTCTTGCAAATTACGACCTACTGAGGCAAGATAGGTAAGAGTAAGGGAAAACAAGTTGTTTATAGCCCACTGCCAGGTCCAATTACCCGGTCTCAAGATCAGGTACGCAACACTATGATAGCTCAAAGATTTGTGTTCGGTCCTTATTATTCCGGCCAAGCCCCAAGACGCATGCCTCTTAGGCTGTAGAGACTTGGGATTGGGCACCTGACTTACAAGTTGAACAACAATAGTTCATGAATGGGTTCGCTTGGGACCGTATTGAAACCTTTCCCGTATTAGTTTTGACTTGTGCCACGTGTATGGTTGTGATTGCCTGGCTAATTGATGTCTCATCAGTTACTCCCCCTAGTTAGTGGGTATGCATTTGGGCCATTAACTGTATGTGCATAATGGTCTACGTAAGGTCGTGATGATATATTTCGGCACCTTTCCACTTCTGCACTGCAGTAATTGCTTATGCAGAGGTTTGGTGATTGTTTCCCCTGCAAGTCAAGTCTAGATAAACCTTTTTTGAGGGAGTCTAACCTTTTTCCCTCCTAGAGTTCCTGTTTGTTCTTGCCAAGAATTCACTTCAGGCGGGTTAAGTGCAAACTTTCTTCCAATAATGACTACTCAAATCTCATCTGATCGTCTTGTGGCCTGTGTTAAGCTTTTGGGACATCTTTGATGTCGGAGGGGGATCTCGCTGACCTTTGTAGCCGGTATCGAATTCCTGATGATCTAAGGTTGATGAATTTAGATGAGCCCTTGGCTGCTTGGACCGATTTGATGACTGAGCTCAGAAGAGTTCGGGAAGATAGGGACAGATTGGTAGCTGAGCAGATGGAGGTCGTTGACCGTCTGACTTCCACCTAGAAGTGTACTACTGAAATCTAGAGTGCTCTGGATCATGAACGCATAGAGTTTTCTTGGCAAAAGAACTCCACGACGCTTTTCTGCTGCAAGTGTCCCAGCTCACTGAGGAACGGGACTCCGATCGCGCAAGTCGAGTTGTAGCTGAGTGCAGGTTGACGAACTGCACAAAGGGCATATCCGAAGTGTATGAAAAGCTAACTGGCTTGAAGGCACAGTGAAAGGCCAAGGAAAAATGAATTCCTTGAAGCCTCTGAGATTGCTGACTTCAGTAAGGTTGTTGTCGATAGACTAGAGTTACTGGACTATATTCAACAAGATCATGAGGACTATTACCTCTCCACCTACAGGCAGGTTGCCTTCGCCCACTTTGAGGAGGCGAACTACTCCTCATCTTCTCCGTAGGGCGGCCTTGACTTCGTTTTGTCTAATGCAAATATGACTTCTGATCTTGGTGTTTTATAGTTTGCAGACGAACCCGAGGCCATTCTAGATTCTGAAATGCAGGCGGATGTTCCTGGCTCTACTTCTTCTGCATGAGCGAGTTTTTTTGTAATGAACGAAAAATTCATTAATGAGAAAATTTTTCGTATTTTCTTTTATTTGTGTTTGTAGCTGTCGTACTTGTCATTTACAATTTTTGCTTAGATTACGTTGAGTAAACGAGTGTGTCCACCCCCACCTAAAGTAGGTCTTTAGTCTGAACTGGAGCCTTTTCTTGGTTGTCTGGGCTCATATTCTGCCGATAATAATAACTTAATCTCATGTGAGAGTTAAGTTGTGGGATAGTCACATTTGTGTGTCTGGGTCATGTTTCCTTAGTGACGAGATTATGTTCTACCTTAGTAATTGAGCTTGTGTTGAAGTTGTCTTTGCATTTAAAACTGGACTTCCTTGATTGTCTCTCATTCTGTGCAGTAGTTAAGTTGCTTGAGAAACCATCTTTTGCCAGACTGGAACTCAGTACCATATACCTACAGTTTTAAAGAGGTTTTTGAGTTGAAAGGGAATCACCTCTGCCTTTCTGGGTTGGGCTCCCATAATAAACCCCACTTTTGAACAAAAGTTAGGTTATCGAGGAAACATCTTTGCCTGAATAGGCTAGACTTTCATGTTCGTCTAGCTCGGTACTTGAAAGGATTTGAGTTTGAGAGAAATCATCTTTGGTCGTCTAGCCTAGACTTCGTAACAGACCCCAATCCTGAAAACGAGTTGGGTTGTTGAGGAACCATGCTTTCCCAAACGAGCTGGATTTATGTACTCATTTGGCTCAATCCTTGAGAAGACTTGAGCTGGGAAGAAGTCATCTCCGCCCGTTTAGGCTAGACTTCATAATAAACCCCAATCCTTAATAGAAGTTTGGTTGTTGAGGAAACATCGTTGCCCGAACGGGCTAATCTCCCGTGTTCATCTGGCTCAGTCCTTGAAAGGATTTGAGATTGGGAGAAGTCATCTCTGCCCGTCTGTGTTAGACTTCGTAACAAACCCCAATCTTGAACATGAGTTGGAATGTTGAGAAATCATATTTGTCCAAACGGGTTGGATTCCTGTACTCATCTGGCTCAATCCTTGAGAGGACTTGAGTTAGGAAGAAGACGTATCCGCCCATTTGGGTTAGACTTCGTAACAAACCCTGATCTTGAAGATGAGTGGGGTTGTGGAGGAACTGTCTTTGCCTGAACGGGCTAGATTCATGTTAAGCGAACTAGGTCACTTGTTGGGTGAGTCGCTGTTATCCTGAAAAGGTTAGATGTGGCCTCTCTTGATCCCTTAGTTTATATTATCCTGATGCAGTAGTCGTCGACAGATTGGACTCGATCCTCCTCGCGGTGTCATGGTTCCTTAGGTGGACTAGGTCACTTAGTGACAAGCTTTTGTCGTCCTCATCGTGAATATGCTTGGCCATTGTGTGCCATTTTAATCCCCTTGAACAGACCAGGCTTATTTTGATCGGTGTGTTATCCTTGGACTAGGCTTGGCCCACTATATCGTACCTCAATTCCTTAGGCGGACTAGGTCAATTATGCGGCAGGCTGCTACTTTCTTTAATAAGGTTATGCCCGATCGCTGTACGCCATTTTGGTCCCCATGAAAAGACTGGATTTTTAGTGTCGTGAGTTGTTCGTGGATTAAGCTTGGCTCGCTTGCAACAAACAATCAGTGGACCGGGTTCTGTCCACACGTGTCATTTTGTGGCTTTTATGCGGACCAGGTCACTTTCGCAACATGCTATTATCGCCCTTGATAGGGCTAGGCTAGGTCGCTACGCGCCATTTTGGCCCAAGTAATCAGACCAGGCTTTTTTGAGCAGTGAGTTGTCCTTAGACTGGGCTCGGTCCGATGTGTGGTACCTTGGTTCCTTAAGTCGATTAGGTCACTTTTGTGATGATCTGTCACCGCCCTTAATAGGGCTCGCCCCAGTCATTGTGCGCCATTTTGGTCTCCATAATCGAACTAGACCTTTTCGTGACTTTCAGCTATTCGTGAACTACGCTTGACCTACCATATGCTACCTTGGTTCCTTTAGGCAGACTAAGCCAAATTTGCTGCAAGTTGTCGTCGCCCTTAATAGGACTAGTCCTGACCGTTGTGTATCATTTTGGTCCCCATGGAAGGACCGAGTCTTCCCTTGTAGAAGGAGCCGAGTGTGAAACAAAATCAGTTTTAAAGAGATTATCTTTATTGATAGTTCTTCTTAAAAAATTCTACATGTTATTATCTCCACTCAAACTCTCTGACCTGTAAGCCCTTGGCATGTTGGTTCCATTTTAGGGGGAATCGAGCCGTCATTGAGTTTTTTTTTTTGGAAGGCGAGTTGGGTTTTCAAGGATCCCGTAACCTATGCCGCAGGTGAGACTCGAACCTAGGACATGGGGGACAAACTCACACAGCCCAAACCACTAGACTATAACACCAAAGGGGGCATCTACTGTGATGAATTCCATCATTAGGAGTGATGATACATCAAACCGTCCTCAGATTAGCACCATACACGTGTCATGATAATCTCGACAACAAAACAAAGTAGGCTCGATTGCACGCACAATCCAGCGAGGCCCAAACAGCAGCAAGCCCATCATTGGCAGAATCCAGACAGTTGGGTCCAAATTGCAATGAGTCAGTACTCGCAAGACTTCTAAGATAAGTATCAGAGAAATTTACCCAAGTCAGGCTGGCTAGCAATATATTGGATCCAACTAGGACACATATATTAGAGTATAAGCCGGGAAAGGAAAAAATTCCTTGCATGGACAACACTCAGAAAGGGAAACCTCTCTCGCAGATATAGGAGCACGAGTCGTGTAGGGAAACTATCCTATATGGACAGCTCCCAATCAGGAAAGAATCTTCACAACAAAATCACTTTACTTAAACTACGCCACCAAAGGCCTAGCCGAACGAGAACTCTTTCACTATAAAATGGAGATAAGGTCGATGAACTACAGGTACGCAATATAACCCAGTTTACAGTTTTAAGTCTCTCCTAAGCCTTATCTAACTTAAGCATTGGAGTGCCATCGACAACCACACGGTGGTCCTTGGCTCACATTTGCTACCTGTGCAGGTCTAGGTAAGCAGCACGGAAGGAGAGCAGAAATCGACTACATCAATTTGGCGCCGTCCGTAGGGAACGATAGAGTTCCCCGATAAGAAATGTAGTTCCACCTTTTCTGTAGAATCAACGAGATGGTGGCGACAAGGTCTCACAACAATGGAGATGCTGTTGAGCCTTCGAATGCTCAAACCAGTAGAGTGCCACCAGTTCCACCACCGCCACATACCCCACGCCAGTGGCGGCCACAGCAGACCTGAGGGTGAACCTACTCTCAACACAGATGCAACAGATCGCAGAGACACTGGAAGCTCTCAGATAGTGGAATTCTCCACCTCCAAAGGGAGACCATGAGTAGCGAAGGACTCGTTCCCCAGAAAGTTCTAGTAACATGTTCTGGAGAGTCGTGCGTTCCCAACAAATTCTTAATGGAAATAGGCGAAGGCACAACCAATAGAGACCCAGCGCCCAGAGTCGACAGGCACGTCTTGCACAACCTCCTCCGCAACAGGTCCACAAACCCTGATGTGTTGTTCAGCCTCACAGTCCCTCCGTTCATGGACCATATCATGGAGACACGGCTCCCATGAAATACACCCCACCGATCACCTGCACCACTTCCAGCATATGGCACTCAAAAAAGGGTCTGATGCAATAATGTGTTGATCATTCCCTGCAAGTCTGAAGAAGTCAGTACTGACGTGGTTCCATAGCCTTCCTCTAAAATCAATTTATTCATTTCTGTTGGCGTTCCTTACACGCTTCGTGGGTAGCCAAAGGCTCAGGAGGGGTCTGCATCATCTGCTTATCCTGAAGCAAAAAAAAAAGAGTCGTTAAAGGAGTGCGTCACTCAGTTTAATGATGAGTTGACCCTAATTGAAGAATGTAGTGATGACACTGTCGTTACGGCTTTCACTTTGGGTCTGAGGAGAGGCAAGCTCTATGACTTCCTCACCCTGAACCCCCCAGCCAATATGACGAACTTGCTTGGAGATACATCACTCTGGATGAAATGCTGGCTGGCAAGAGAGAGGCAGAGTCAGACAAGAAACCCTTTGTCTTGAAGGATAAGAAAGAGGGAAAGAAGAAAAAATATCATGACAGTAACAAGTGGAAGTGCAAAGATAACAAGACTGACTTAAGCCGCCCCAGGTAGAACAAGGCCTCGAATTACGTCGGGTCCAAGTCTATCACCCCTCTCAACACCAGCCTGTCTGACATCCTTGATTCCATCAAGGATTGGGAGGAGCTGAATTGGCCGCCTAAGCAGTGAGGAAACCCTGGTAGGAGCGACAACAACAAATATTGTGCCTACCACAAGGAAGGCGGACATGATACTGAGGATTCAGAGGAGAAGTCGAGTATTGGAAAAGGAAAAACAAACTCAAGGAGTTCCTATGCTCGTAACAGTAGGCAAGACCAAGCAAAGGAAGAATGGACACTATCAAGGAGATAAAAAAGGAGGCGTATGGTGTCATCTACGTCCTCCAGGCGGTCAGTCCTGAGGGAGAAAAGTCAAACAGGTCCCGCAAAAGGACATTGACTGAGATGCAGACACCGTCTCAGTATGAAGATCGACAAGTGCAACACGCACGAGTTTACAGCCCGATCCTGTCACTAATGTTTACTGAGAGGGATCTCTAGGGGGTACATTCTCCTCACAATGATGCCCTAGTCATCTCAGTCCTTATCGCTGAGTGGGAGGTAAAAAGAGTTTTGGTGGAAACTAGAAGTTCAATAAATGTCATGTTCCTCAGTGCATTCCGCAACGTGCAGCTACAAGAGAAGGACCTAATGCCCGCCAGCCACCCTATGGTCGGATTCAGCGGAGGAAAATGCTTCCCCATAGGGAAGATAAAGCTAATGGTGGTGGCAGGAGAGCCACAACTACGAAAGTACCTTGTCCAAGAGTTCATGGAAGTTGACGCCCAGTCCACCTACAACATCATTCTAGGAAGGCCCTGGCTACATCATATGGAATCAGTGGTATCCACCATGCACCAATGCATATATACAACCAACCATGCTCAATGGGCTATATGAGGAGATCAACCAGCAACAACAGACTGCCATTACGCGCCCCTAAGCAGCTAAACTGTTGCCAGTTACAGCTCGGGCACACAGAGCCAACGTGTCAAGCATCGGGTCAGGACATAAAAGGTGTACTACTTTTTAAAGGCGGAGGAGCCCACATAACCGAGGAGCAACTATGTGGAGATCCAAAAGTCAAAGCTAGTGAGGCAATCCAGACTAACAAAGAGCTAAGTAACAATACTTCAGCAAACAAACACCAACTCAAAGAGTTGTTCATCAGCAAGGAATTGCTCGCCAGCACGAAGTCCACTATTCAATAACTAAGTAGTTTTTAGAAGAATAAAAAAACTTTGCTAGAGGGACAACACAATCCGAGCAAGGACCATTTGGGCCTATTTAAGGGCCGGATTAGTTTAGTCTTCGCTCGGAGTTAAATTATTTATTGCTTTGATTTTGTTTCTTGTTTTCTGTTTTTCTTTTCAGTGTAGAAGAGTTGTTTGTACAGGACATATTCCAAAAATAAAAAAGATTTTATTGATTGCAAGGACAGTTATTACAAAGCTTGTCGACCAACTAGTACATCAGTTTATACACTACAAGTATCTAAGTTTGAAGCAAGCATCTTTCCGCTGAAACATGGGCAAAAACTCCGATCTGTTATTCCGCCTCCAGACAAGAAGGTAGAAAGACTAAAACATCCACAACAGGAGACAAAGGAAAGCACTCGATTCATTACTCTGACAAATCGCTTTGCGGAAATGATTCAAAGGTGCCAACATGACCCTTGAAATGAAACGCAAGCGTCTTCAACCCGAGGGACAACCCTGAGGAAAGGGACAAAAACTGGAACAAAAGGAGGCAAAATGAGGATGACCCTCCAGACATAGGCTTCCGAAATGTGGCTGAGTTAACATCACTGGAAAGAAGGTCGTATTCACTAGAACCCCACTACGCCATCCTACCTTCCAGTTGGGGCATCACGCGTGAAACCTAGAGCGAACAAACACCACAAACTATCTGCTAGTATTATCACCCTGTAGTAGAAGACATACTTGTCCCTTGAGGAACAGCTCGGGCACACAGAGCCAACATGTCAGGCATCGGGTCAGGACATAAAAGGTGTACTACTCTTTGAAGGTGGAGGAGCCCACATAACTGAGGAGCAACTATGCGGAGATCTAGAAGTCAAAGCTAGCGAGACAAAAGATGGAAGACATACTTGTCCCCTGAGGAACAGTTTGTACTTCTTATACGCAATGTAAGAAGACATCACAAGATCTCATGAGATCAATCCAGTGCCCACCCAGATTAGGTGGCGTCGCATGACAACAAGTCTTATCAAGACTCATCGGCGAAAAATGTCAGAACATTCAAAGACTCTAATAGAGAAAATCTTCTTTCAGCCTTTGGAAAACCCAAACCAAACTCTATAGTAATATGCATTTGATTAACATGTTTTACTACTTACATTGCAGTGCTTGAACACAGAATAACAAGCCCATATATAGGAAAAATGGTTTACAAAGAGGCCTCAACAAGCAGTTACTTCAGCATTAAAGGCAGTACGGGAAATTGGGAAAACGATGGCTCCAATAGCAAATGCACAAGTCCACATCTTTTGAATTAATGGCCCTGTAGAAACCCCATTAATTGGGAGGAGTAATTGATGCTGAACCGTCTCACTGAATGCGCTGTATCCCTGCCAGGTTGATCCACAAAGATTTTTTCTAACTGGGCTTATCAATTAATGGGCCCAAGCTTATGCTCTGTCAGATCCGGCCCCGCACACTCAAAAGAACAAACAGCAAAGGCTCTTAGCGCCCATAGAATAAGGAGCGCACCTATAGAGTATTATTATACCAAAGGAATCAATTCCACTACTATTCCACTGTTGTTCATTAAAGATGGTCAACATATTATTAGAGAGTGGCAGCTTAGTCAACATTCTGATGCTTGATCGAGACGGCTTGTCAGGAATCATCATCGTAACATGGACGATAGAACCCAAACCCAACCAAAGCTTAGTTGGTGACGATCGACAACGATAGCTTTTGGTCTGCTCAAAGCCTAGTCCGCACATAACGAATTTCGACGGTTTAGAAAGTGGGAGTCTAGTCAGCCCTCTTAATGCATGATTAAGATGGTTTGCCAGGGGTCACTAGTCGTATGCAGACAGTGATCGCTGAACCCCGACCAATGCTTAGTCAGTGGCCGCTGATGACGATGATTTTGGTTTGCTTGAATCCTAGTTCGCTGCGCGCAGTTTTCGACGGTCTAGAAAGTGGGAGCTTAGCCAGTGCTCATGTAGCCTAGTGAAGATGGCTTGCCAGGGATCATTGGCCAACTACAGAGAATGATCGTCGAATCCCCGCCAAAATTTTAGTCAGAACGACTGAAGATGATAATTGCTAGCTCACTCCAATTCCTAATCTGCCACAAACGGATCAAGATGGGTTGGAAAGGGAGCTTAGTCAGTGCTCATGTAGCATAGTGAAGACATCTTGCCAAAGACTACCTTGGTCGCCGAAACTTTACCACGGTTTAGTCAGTCATAACTGGAAATAACAACCCCCGGTCCAATTAAGCCTATTCTACAAATAGCAAATAAAAACGAGTCAAACGTCCGGTGAGAGTTCTAAAATTTTTTACCCAAATGACTCGCAAAGACTACTGTCTACTCATCTAGAAGGGCACAAGTGCTAGGACCACAATCTAACTAATACGCTTATAACAGCAACAAGAACTGTTGGTCCAACAGACAACCAAGCCACCAAACAAGGAGTGTATTACACTCCCCAATCTCTACAAAGGAATCTGACTAGAACACCAACTACTGCAGCATAAGAAGTCAGAGCTCCCAACAACAAATCAAACATGAGCTACCTAGCACAACAATGTTCCTCGTCTAACAACCGATGTTGAAATAAGACAAAGCTGGTATCAGCTAGCAGGAAAGCAAATGAAGACAAAAATGTGCAAAGTACTATTCATTTGCTAATTCAAGTACATGATTCACCCCTCATCAGGAGGAGAGTCAGATACAACATAACCAGACTTAGCATGGGATGAAACAGGAGACACATCTGTTGGTGCTACCTCTCGACCCCCTCATCAGGACCACCTTCTTCTTTAGAAAAACCAGAGGTTGCTTCAAACTCTGCATATGCAATATCATTATAATAAGAGATCCCATTCGGGATGCTCCTCCTCCAACCTTCCATGCACGACTCTGCTAAATTCAAATGTGCCCTGGGACCTTGAGAAGTTTCACTTCATGCCATCTTGACTCGGCAAACTCCTACTTTAGTTGCTCCAACTCACCCGATAAGATCTGAGCCTTGGACTGCTCGCATCTAGCTTATTATTAGCGATAGTCAGTTCACTCTGTGCCAATTGGAACTGTTATCCAGTGATCCGCGTACGCTCGACATGAAACTCAGCGTTAGCCTCCAACTACTTACACCGGATAGTCCACTCAGACTCCTTAATCCTCGCAACATGTAGAGTCTGCAGTTTAGTCTGCACTCCATCAATAGAATCACGGGCAAGTAGGAAATAACGACGGACAAGGTTCAGTTCATTCTCTAACCGATCGCTCGATGATACTGCCCAACCAAATCGAACTCGAACGTTTCCAAGTGAACCCTCTGAGCCTCAGACCCAATGGATCTGGACTCCACTCCAGTATCTAAGAAAACTTCAAATAGCTTTCTCAATGACTCAATCTCGTGAAAACTCGTTCCATGGTATACACCCTCTCATGAGTGGCCTTGACGTCATTTCAGATGTGACACCTGATTCAGATATTACATCCCTAGCACAAGGTGTTTTTGCCCTTTATCTAAACATTTTCCCAGCGTCACTCCCTTTGTCTCCGGGTCACAGTTCGCCAGCCAGTCATTCCACCAACTAATATGCTTCCTAATAACGTAAGAGATGTCAACCTCTAGATGCCAGGCTTGGTTGCCCATCCTTATTACATCTGGAGCAAACAGAAGGATGCCTGCATCCGGATGAAGATCATTCGGAGCCAAAATCACTCCAGCACCGCCCTTAGCCATTTTCACTGTATCAGGGCCTTCATCAATAGCTTTACCTTTGCCCGTAGTTGTCGATCAAGTCTCTCTCTTGTGTCGGCCCGGCTTCAGAGGAAGAAGGAAGCGAGTTATTCCTTGGACCTGTCGTTAGTTGAATATAATGACAAGAACTAGATGGAGCACAACACGAGCGACAAAAAAAAAACCTTCGCCATAACGCCGATGATCAGACCACTCTTCAACAGGCTCGTGATCCGGAGAGAGGGGGAGCTCGAAGTCCCTTATTGAAAAAGGACGATCATTTGAAACTTCCACGCCCACCTGTAACAACATCTTATTCATAAACTCCACCTGCTTGGTGCTAAGCTTGATAACATCCTCCAAACCCACCATTTGCAGATATTCTCTCTCCAAGTCAGGAAGAGAGGCAGGGGCCATGATTTGAGTATCACGCCCTTCAGAAACAACAGTCTCACAAGGCTCTTGTGCAACAACATCTCGTGCTTCGACCTAAAAAAATGTGAGATAGATTTTGATGCACAAGGAAAGGAAGCACCTCATCTATTTCTGCCGCCCTTGAAGGGCTTGGATTCTTGAGCTCGGGAAGTTTCCTCTTCCGTGAAACAGATGCTCCTTCGGGCTTTGGCTTCTTCTCCAGATACACAGTGGGAGCCACGTGCCAATGAGCCCACAGACCACTGCGTTCAACATTAGAAGGCTTGACTACATCTTCTACCTCAAGACGAGGTATGTCACAGAACACATCCAAAGTGGCTTTATCCTTAGTAGAAATAGGTGAAGTAGAAAATCTCCCTGCAAAAGTCACAATAGGTCAATCTAATATAAAATTGACACAAGTAAGATTCAAGAAGGAATAAACTAACTCAGGGGTCTAAATTCACGCTCAACAGTACAACCAGCAAGCCCAAAGTATGGGCAATCCGCAGGAGCCGTGAAACAATACTTTTGCCACGATTTAAAATCATCAAGCAATTTGCCAAAGCAGTCCAGTGGCGTCAGCATACACACATCATGGTCATTTATCCAAGAAGAAGTGAGCAATTGCATCGCCCTCGAAGACACTCAAACACCAGTGCCCTTAGCCCTAATTAGAATAGCGATCAAAGTCCTATACCCGTTTGACACAAGTTTAGTGGGTGCAATGTCGAGGTACACTATAAACTCCCAGATTTCCTTCATGACAAGAAAGCGGACACCCGATTGCAACATACCTCGGTGAAGGCAGATAAACCCCTCAGGAGGGTACAATGGTGTCAGATAGATGCCCAGAGTGCAAAGCACCAGATTATCAAGAATCCCGAATGTCATATGCAAGACTTCTATATCAGATTCAGAGAGCAATCTCTAAGGCAAGTATCAGAATGATCTACCCAAGACAGGCAGGCCAACAACACATTGGATCCGACTAGGAAACATACATTAGAGTATAAGTCGGGCAAGGAAACTTCATTGCATGGACAACACTCAGAAATGAAAACCTTTCCTGCAAGTCTAAGAGCACGAGTCGTGTAGGGAAAGTATCCCACATGGTCAGCTCCCAATAAGGAAAGGATCTCCATAGCAAGATTATTTTCCCTAAACTATGCCACCAAAGGCCTAGCTGAACTAGAACTCCTTCACTATAAAAGGGAGATGAGTTCGATGAACTAGAGGTACACAATATAACATAGCTTATAGTTTTAAACCTCTCCTAAGCCTTATCTAACTTAAGCATCGGAGTGCCATCGGCCACCACACGGTGGTCCTTGGCTCACATTTGCTACCTGTGCAGGTCTAGGTAAGCAGTAAGAAAGGAGAGCAGAAATCGACTGCATCAAGGAGCTTTAATGATTCCCCTACTCCTACGGGTAGTTTGATGCTCCCAGCTAAGAAACTTCGAGCACCGCTGAAGCCAACCATCACCTGGTTGTCCGATTTCAGCTGTTCCTCTATCAGTTGCATCCTACAGAATGTTTCCAAGAATAGGATATTGGTTGAGCTCCCCGTGTCCACCGACGATCTCTTCACGCGCCATTTCAATATTGCAATCGTGATTACCAGGGCATTGTTATTGCAACGTGTTATACTCGAGCGTGCTAGGCTAGGCGATCTCCGCGGTGGGAACCTGTTCATGTGTCTCGAATTACGTACTTCCTTGATCGGTTGGATTTGTATAGTCCATTGTTTGTACTATGCAGGAGGTACATGACGTATGCAATATTTTCTTCGGCCTCCTGTGTCGTTTCATCTTTTTCCTTTTCTTGGGGTTGTTTCTCGTCAGAATTTAAAAGTTCTCAGAGTCTTCCCCTTCGAACCTAGTACTCTATCTCATTCTTGAAACTCTTACAGTCCCGAGTAATGTGATTGTGGTTCTTGTGATAGGCACAGTTCTTGTTCTTATCAGGCCTTTAAGGATCGCTTTTGAGCTTGGGAGACCACTTGATGTTGTCCCAGTTTTTTATGGCGGAAAGGATTTTCTGCAGGCTGGAGTTGAGAGGATCAAACTCAATGTACCTTGAGTTGACATAGTTGATAGCCATGTCGGGTTTTGCCTTGTCGAACCCGATTTTGTTGTCGCCATTTCTCCAATTCACGCCTTTTTTCTTCTTCCCAGTCCCAAGCCTTGGGGGCATGCTTGGCTACATTTTTGCCTCCTTTCTTGGCTGCCAACATTTCCTTTAGAGTGATATATTTTTGTGCACTTTTCACTAAGTCTGCCATATCTCTTAGAGGTTTCAGAGTGAGGAAGTTGTAGAATTGACCTCCTCGGAGGCCAGAAGTGAAGGCGGTGACCGACGTGTCGTTGCAGCAACTGTCGATCAAAGTCAGCTCATCATTGAAATGAGTGACTTACTCTCTGAGGGTCTCGCCCTACTTCTGTTTTAGACTTGATAAGTAGTGAGGCCCCTTTTGATTTGCTGGTTCTCGACAAATTTCGCGATGAATGCCTTTACCAGAGCCTGGAATGAAATGATAGATCTTGGTTGAAGACCGTGGAACTAGGTCAGCGCAACCTTCTTCAAGCTGGTGGAAGACGTTCTGCACATGGTGGCTTCTAAAATTTCTTTCAGCTCCATTACATGGTGGTAATCATGTAGGTGATATGATGTTCCGTCATAGAATTGAGCTTTGGAGGGACAAATTTCTTTGGCAGGGGGCGTTCATGATCTCCTCCAAAAATGGAGGGATAGTGAGGTCGTACAAGACATTCGGA
This sequence comes from Berberis vulgaris, assembly GCA_963556465.1. NCBI lineage: Eukaryota > Viridiplantae > Streptophyta > Magnoliopsida > Ranunculales > Berberidaceae > Berberis > Berberis vulgaris. The sequence goes on along the minus strand of OY747129.1, from coordinate 58,323,855 downwards.
TCGGTTGCCCCAAGTCAGAGCGGGCTCTTGACCAATGTTCGGTTTGTCTTCGTGGCGTAGTCCCTGTGATCCCCGTCATCTCTTAAGCTCTCTTGCTGGCCAACTCTTTGCTCCTCTGTAGGGAGGTTCTTGCTTTCCTGGACTTGCTCTCAGGCGTCTTATCAGGTGTGGGATCTCCGCCATTTTTAGGTTGCTACTATCGATCCTGAGTGAGCCTTTCCACTACCGACGCTAGGTGATCCATGTGGAGCACGATAAGGTCTATGCGGGGTCAGCGACTTCCTCATCAGATAGGTCGTGTGACTATTCTTCTCCTTCGACTGATAGATTTGGCCCTATGCGGAGCTTCCCTGGCTAGAGAGTTATCTAGTTCGGCATTGCTGTTGATTGCTCGAGATCTGGTGCTGGTGACCATGTCTCGATGTGTTGCTAAGCTAGAAATAACTTTATATGTTATTTTCAAGGAAAACTTGTCGTTCTCCCCGTGAAATTACTTTATTTGTTCAATATTGGGTTCAATTTGGGGATTTTGAAGATCAGTTAGGATTAGTGGTTTTTGAATTGAATGGGTTAGTGAATCAGATCATTTGAAGTAAAGGGTATGTTGTAGATGTAGTATTTGTTTGGTTATTTGTTCGGATTTGGTTTGATCTTTTGTTCTTTTACGAGTTATTGGAGAAGAAAAAGTAATGTAGATGCCAACATGTTTTGAACATTGCTTTGAACTTGTTGTAGCAATTGGTATTTTTTGTATGTTTTGAAAAAACTATGGATGATGTATTATTCAAAGTGGTAATTGTATGTTTACATCTTAGTCACAGATTGCAAGTTTTTTGTTTTTATCTTGCTAAAATTGCTCAAATACTGATTTGATGTTTTGTGCAAAGTAGCATTTCCATGTTCTACGTCTCAGTCCAATCTTTTTCAAGTGTATATGTTTTTCATTTTATGGATGCTGTAGGTGCAATAGATGGCACTCATGTCAAAGCCACTGTCGCCGAAAAAAAATGCTCAGAGCCAAAGTTCTCAAGACTCAAAAGTTCTTGTTGGAATGGACCAACCTGATGTTTCTCACAAAGTATTTGTTCTCTTTGGTAAACCAGGCTTGTTCTCGGTTTAAATTCCAGTTTTGGTAGAAGAAATGCAAATTTTTCTCTAAGAATGAACGGGCTTTTAGATGAAGTGTTCATGACAATCGGTGGATTTATTTATGTAAAAAAAAAAAAAAGTAATGTAGAATTAAATTCATGCCAAAGTTCAACTCTGATTATTATGTATTGACACTTGATTTGGCCCCAAGCTCGTCAACAACCGGAATCACTCTCTGCAGCTCCTTTTTAAATCATTAGAATTGGATTATATCTTTTCTGAAACTATAGATAACTTTATTTTCGTTGCGTTTCAGAGGGAGAAGGTTACAGAATTGCAACTTGAACCCAATGCAAATTATCCCATCATCAGTGATGACATGAAAAAGATTTATCCAGGGAAAGATGGAAACCCACCAAAATTTGCAGTTAAAGGGTTATCTCTTGTTTTGCCTCCTGGGGAATGCTTCGGTATGCTCGGTCCAAATGATGTTGGCCAAACGTCTTTTATCAGTATGGTAAATTAAAAAAATTACTGATTGTATTCTTTCAAAGTTTAGAGCTTTCATAGTCATTCAACTGATCATTTGAGAAAATGCGTTTATTAAGAAGCTGATGCTGTTATTACAATAGTATAATCTAGTTCTTTACTCGAACTTAAGGGACTGTTATCTTTGCTCACAGATGATTGGGTTTTTACCACCAACCTCCGAGATAGCATACGTACATGGCACGGACGTAAGAACTGATATGGACAAAATATACACAAGCATGGGAGTCTGTCCTCAGCATGAGTAAGCGACAAATGTTCTTTCATCTTGACTATGGAATCTAATATGATTATCTCTGAGTCGTCCATTTATATTTTTCGATGATGCAGCCTGCTTTGGGAAACACGGACGGGGAGGGAACACCTACTGTTTTATGGCAGATTAAAGAACCTCAAGGGTTCTGCTTGGACACAAGTAAGTGCATTTTGCTGAATCCCAATTCAGTTTTGTAAGTTGTACTTTCAATCATCAATCCAACGTAAAAGCTCTCTCGCATTTTTTTCCCTAGCTTGCATAGTCTAGGATTTTCAAACTATGCTAAATATCTTTTTAGGATTGTCTTCCAATGCAGTTTCAATCTTCAGAACTCTCAGCCGTTCCGTCAAATTTGAGACTTGTCTTAGTTATTCTTTTATTTTCTTGCTTTGTTGGAACTGTGCCTCCTCCAAAGAGTTGTACGGAGAAGCTGTAGACAGATGGCGGAACTCCTATTGAGATATGTCCCAAGTAAGGCTTCATTAATAGCGGGCTCTGAACCAAAGGAACGAGTCATTGGAAGCTCTGGTAACTACTTTTTCAGACCCGATGCTATTGGTCCGGCAGGTTTGACGCTACTTCACATTGCAGCAAGTAGAGATGGTTCAGAAGATTTGGTGGATGCATTAACTAATGATCCTGGATTGGTAAGTGTCTCCTATAATATAACATGGCTATTATAACTCTGCATGTGTTTCTCTTTGTAACTGTAATAGTCTTTCTTCAGGTTGGTGTTGAAGCCTGAAAAACCATTCGCGACAGCACTGGTTCGACAGCTGAGGATTACACACGTCTTAGAGTCCATTATTCTTACATACATGTAGTCCATAAGAAAATGAAGAAGAAATCAGAAACTGAGCATGTGGTTCTTGACATCCCCAATGGTCTCACAGTTTATAGCAGCAACCAGCAAAATGACAAGCAGAAGTCAGCCAAGGTTGGCAGCAGTTTCCAGTTTAGTAAGACTGAAACAAGACCTATCCAGATACAATGTTCTTGCAGAATATGTGATCATCAGCAATGGACTTATGGCACTAGCAGAAGATTTTTGGCCTACAGACCAGCAATGCTGTCGATGGTGGCTATTGCTGCAGTGTGTGTGTGTGTTGCCCTGCTATTTAAAAGCTCACCGGAAGTTATGTTTGGAAATTCTTTTAGGTGGGATTTATTGGCCTTTCTCTCTTGTAAGTGAAGTTTTGGTAAATATTTGTTTTCACATGGACATGGTTGTGTTCCAATTTTAGTAGTGTTAATTCACATTGAGCTATTATTTTTGGATGCAGTATGCTTACACAAGTCCAACCTGGTTTTTTGGAGCCAGAGTGTGGACACTTATTTGACCTGAAGCTATGTGGGAAGGTTTTTAGTAGTATTAAGCACATGATGGGGTTCTGTTTCTACTATGTTTGTACAGTTTTAAGCTTTCATACATTGTACAAAATATGGATCAGATGATATTTTTCAAATGTGTTACTTTTGTTGTTATATTGACAGCATTTCTTTATTATATTGTGTCATGTTAACATTTGGTGCCTCATTATTTTGGTAGGATATTTTTTTTCCGTTTGCTCTTTTAATCAACACAATGCATGACAATTGTGTTTAGTTGAACTGTTTCCGTACACTTCAAACTCCCTCAAACACTTGTTTTTTGTTTAATTTGTGTTTGGGAGTATGTGGTTTAGTAATTGGTCTTTGTTTTTAACCCTTTTTTATTGTTTTTTAATTGACAACAGAAGTCTGACTTTTTATGTTTATGCAGTAAACATGCTTTCATTTTGAAAATTTTAGTCAAAATTTATATTGCTAATTTTTTTTTTACTAGAATTCTGAAGACTTGTCTTAAACTTTGCTTTTCATTGAAAGATTTAAGCAGACGTCGGGTTTTAAATTATACTGTTAGGATGTTTTGCGGGAAGCAAAATCAAAACCATATTCTAGTTTATATATAAAAGTAGAATTGTGGAATCTTCAAAATAAAATAAAATAAAATAAAAAGATTCCCATGATTAGTTTTGGGCAACCAAACACTCACAATAGGAATTGGAATCCAATTCCCATGGACAACAAAACATCAAAGTTGGTCAAGTCCATGGCATGGGATGTCATGATATGGGATGCCATGCAATAAGATTCTAATTCCCTCCTTAAAATTCCATGCAACCAAACACACCCTTAGGTGTGTTCATAGTTTTGTTCTTTCTGCAATGGCAATGACATCAAGAATTGGTTTGACAGGTGTGATGTGAGACTGATCCATGTAGTTGTTTCCATTTGTCTTAGATCACTGAGTTGGTTTGCATGTTTATGCTGTTGTAGTGCAGAAATACTACCCCCTTATATGGATGTCCAGTTGAGCATTGATAAGATATTGATTAACAAGTGTACTTGTTTTTTTGTTGTTTTATCTAGACTTGGGAAGTTATTATGCGTCATAAAATAATTAGGGTATTTTCCGTGTCATTGATACGATAAAAATTTTCATTTTTCGTATTTTCATGCTTAATCACCATCATCAACAATTAAAAAAAAAAAAAAAAATATATATATATATATATATATATATATCAAAATGTTGGGTATAGGAATTAAATCCATGCACTCTTGGTGATTTAAATTCTACTATACGATTCGTTGGATTCTTATAGTCGGGTAAATCTCAGTCGTCTTTTATCTCTAACCTTAAACACCATCTTGATTCCTGATTTGTATCATAGAAAATAGATGAATAACTTACCAAAATGTAGTCATCCTTTTCGGTCGTTGCATATTATTTTCTTAAAAATTTGATGGGTCTAATTATCACTTAGTATTTGTGTTTAAATAGCTAGTATAGTTCAGTTGGTAATTTTGGTGGTCACTCCGGGCTGCCCTCTATTTAAATTGTTGCATGGTGTGAGTGGGTCGGGTAATGCAGTAGTCTTGGGTCGTTAAGGCTTGGAGATAGCCACACAATAAAAATGCATTAAAAAAATAGTAACAAGCACGGTTTGTTAGAAACTTGAGATTCTTAACAATAGAATGGATTAGTCTGTTCACATGAAGTGTTAATACTTACCTAGACCAGTCGGTCATGTTTCCTGAGAGGCAATTATTTAATCTGTTATAATTGTTTAATTAATTTTTTTTCTTATTTACCTTGGATCTATCGCATGACAACATGTTGGTTTTTTCTGTGTACTATGCAACTGTTAAACAGTGATTTCAGTGTATGGGCACAAAAGTTTGGTTCTTTATCCTCAGTGGGAAAGAATTACTGGGGCATGGGACAGCTGGGGGAATGAATTGGCGAGACCTTTCCTATTCTTGGGTTGAAGAATTTGGGCAAGAAAATATTTGATAGACCTCTTATTGCTACCCAACTTTTCTATAGAGCCAGGCCTGGCCCAATACCGTCCATCATCCTATAGATGCACATCTCGAGGATGATGGGATGATGGACGGTATTAGGCCAGGCCTGGCTCTCTAGAAAAATTCTATGTTACCATCTCATGCTCCTAGCATGTTCTGTGATGCTTCTATTAACAATGCTAACTTCAGAAGTCCTTTCCATAGTACTTGCTCCGTCTAACCAAGTGCATTCAAGGTCCTGGTAAATGTTAATTATTTGCGACTGCAGATGTTCCATTATGGTGTTTGCAATTTCAAAACATTTGCAAATGCATTGTGTTTTATAAATTTGAACATGCAACAAGAAACAGAGCAAGCCCTTTACTTTACCCTCCTTGTTCAGCCTTTTGTATGCTTGCACGTGCAGTGTGCAAGTATGTGTACAAGTGCAAATTGTAATTGTGTCGCGTCATAGGCAGAGTTTATAATCTTTTTCTTTTTTAAGGAAAAATAATATATCAGAGCAAACAAAGGAAACTAAGTGGAGTTTGAATATGGCAGCTACTATTTCACAATACCATTTTGGTTTTTTCATATCATTCTACTCTCTCACACCATCTACTTTCTTTCTCACACCACCATACTTTCTCACACCATCTATATAGACAAAAACCCAATTTTTTTTCCCTCACCATTTAAATCATTTAAATTGATGAACGGTTCCTCCCTCCCCCATTCGAAATTCCTCCATCTCACAAATTCAAATCTCTTCCAACATTCAAAGCTCTTGCAAATCTCCTCTCACTTCCTTGAAAATCTCTCAAAATCGAAACTCTTACATATCAAAACCTTCAAACTCTCCAAAATGCAACAGCTAAAATATGCCACCTCTGAAGCGCAAAACGCAACAACTCTTCTTGCAACTCCAACTCTTATGTAAGTGAGTCATCCATCCTATCTTTGCGTTAAAAAATTTTGTTTGGATTGTAAGTAACTCATCCATTGTTTGCTTTTGTGCATTTTTGTATTTGTTACCATCTTTAAAGTAGAATTGTTTATTTTTTTGTGCATTAATCGTTTAGTTCGTCCCTTAGTAATGAAAGTAATTGTGAAGGAGGATTTGGTGGTCACTAGGTCTCCAAATTGATATTTTTCTTATTAGAATGTAGGGAATGTGATATAATGTTGTTTTACATTCAAAGTGGCTAAAGTATTGCTTAAAAATTAGTAGAATTTATTGTACAAAAAAATTGTCGTGAAATATTTGTTTCATTTTATTTGAAGGTTTACTATGTCTTCTGTTGGTCGTGATGTTGGTGGGGATGATCGAGGTGAAGGTCAAAGACGACCCATGACAGTTTCTGTCCGAAAACAGATAGTAGAAAATGGCAAAGAACTGGTAGAAGAAAGAAAAAAAGAATGAAAAAATAGGGACAAAGAAGTGAGGAAGAAGATGAGAGATGAGAAAATGGGGATTCAAATAGATCCTCAAGAAGCATATAGACAAGTAGTTGTATCGCACACTACAACACAAATGGTCAATAATAGCATATGACCATAGCGTTTTTAAATAAAATGCTATTAAAAGTCTACCTAATTTGTTCAATGTGGCAAAAATGCTATTCAGACTTTGTATAACCCTATAAAAAATTGTAAAACGCTATCAATGGCCAATTTGATTTGTGCTAAATGAAATGCTACGAAGGCGGGAGTTGCAATTCGCTGAGCACCAACTATCCCGTTCGAATCGAAAAAAAATAAATAAAAGCAAAACAAAGAAGAAGGAAGGAAGGAAGAAGAATCCCGCTCAAATCCCACTCTCCTTCTCGATTTGTCTCCCTCTCCCTCTGCAATCTGCTCTCCCTCTCCCTCTCCGATCGCTCTCCCTCTCCCTCTCCGTTCTGCTGTCCCTCTCCGATCGCTCTCCCTCTCCGTTCTGTTTCTCCCTCTCCAACGTGTTCTACTCCTCGCCGTACGTGCTCTCGCTCTCCGTTTCAGGTCGGTATGATTGCTTGGTGTTTGAGTTTTGTCCTCTCTGTGGGGTTTGAAATCAGTGGTTCTTGCAGGGTTAGCAACAACAAGGTTAGCTTCTTCTTCTGATAGATGGGGTTTACTTCTTCTTCTTTTTGGGTTCTTTTTGATGGATTAAGAAAAAATTTATGTTTTTTTTTTTTTTTTTATGGATTTCATTCACTGTTTGAAGATCTAGGGTTTTTTTTATGGATTTCATTCACTATAGTGGTGCTTGAATTTCTTTGTTTATTCTTAAGATATGAAGTGTATCGAATCCTAGTGTTTTACTGGGTTTTTTTTATAGTCATTTGAAGTTCCAATGTATATTGAGGAGTATAACCGAAGCTTTGATTGAAAGAATGACAATTAACTGTTAAAGATGTTTAGCTTTGTACTCGACTTACTGAAATTTCATCTTTGTTCAGGAATGACAAGAGTACCTCTTTCTTTTGATTGAGGTAACAAAAACTCTTTTGCTCTGATTTCTTTCTTCTTTTTTGTATGGTTTCTGTGATCGATTTACTAACACAAATGTTCAGTGGGCTTTAGGAGTTGCACATGTGAAGTGGGTTATTGAGATTCTGACAGAGAAAAATAGTGGGGATGCATGATTGAAGCTGCTTGTTCTATGATTGGATTTTTGTTCTTCTTCTTCTTCATCAACTTTTTATGTATAGAAACTTGGTCGCAAAGCATCTTCATTGTTAGTCTATCATTGGTAAGAATTGATTGATTAGCTGGTTTTAGGAATATTTTAGATGTGGTCTACTTGTCAATGAGATGGACAGGAGGCGAAAATGGTCACAGGTTGAGTTGGAGAAGTTTTGGACCATGGTTCCAACTTGAATAAACCCACTTGCTATTTATCTACATTACTGTTTAGTATCAATCTAAAATGTTAATAATCATATGAATAATGCACTGTTTCATTCCATTCTTGTTATAGCTAAAAAAAAGTGTCAAGGAACCAAAGGTTGTCCATCGAGATGTAAAGTCCAGCAACATTTTATTAGATCGACAATGGAATCCTAAGGTGTCTGATTTTGGGCTTGCAAAGCTATTATGTTTTATAAAACAGTTACGTGACCACTCGGGTGATGGGAACATACGGGTTAGTATTTTTCTTACACAAGTTCTCCGTCCTTCATCTAATATCTACTCTGCATTTAGCAAAAAAGTTATGATGGACATTTTGATTTTGTAGCTATGTAGCAGCTGAATATGCTTGCATGGTTATGTTGATTTCTCATCACTTGGCTCGGCAGGTTTGTTCAAATATTTTTTTTTCAAGGATGCTATGTCTTTAATGATTTTGAATGGAGGATGGTATACCTATGACACAATGGGTAATTCATTGATGCAGGGAGCTATAGTCGGGATGCAACAGATGCAGCTTTAAACGGGTGAGGGATGGTATACCTATGACACAATGGGTAATTCTATTGTTGATTGTTTTCACTTGTTCGAGTTTGATTGTTGTGTTATGTGGTGCTTTGTGATCCCTTTTTGTCAAATTTCCAAGTGTTCTTCACTTACCACTGGTTTTAGATTGAATGGTTTCTGAGTTTTGTGTTGTGTACTTGAATTTGTTTTTGTTAATTCAGGTTGAGTAGGTGTTAGATTTGATCATTCTTTTGAGAGATAAAATATGACTGCCTTCATTGAATTGAGTTCAATATTTAATGCTTTTAGAATGAATAGTTTTAAGATTTGATTTCTGAGAATTATGGGAAGCTGGTAAAAGATAACTACTTTTCATTGATTGTCTTGTTGGATCTTCCAGTTTTTAATACATTTTAGATCATTGGCCCTGAAGATTGATTGTTGCGTTGTTTGATAATTGAAAACTCTTGAATTTTTTTTGTTTGATTCCTGTTACATTGTCTGTTATGTATTTTAGGGCCCTAAAATTAATTGTGTTGGATGAGATTCTTCAATTTTGACAGTACAATTCTCTGGTTATTTCTTGTAGTCTTAAATGATGGTGACAAAAATGAGTTTCCTTTCGTTGTTTAGCGATGGGCTTTGCAAAAGATTGTGATCAAATAAATTGGTTCTGTTTTCATGTCTGAATTAAGGTTGTAATTATATGTTCTTAGGGTCTATTAATTTCAAACTGCTGATTTTTTTCATTCATTTGACATAACAAATAAAAATTGTGTTTGTTATGATCTGCAAAATTTTCTTTCAATGAGTCTCGTATAAGTCATAAATGATAGGCGTTGATCTTTCTCTGTTCTCTGGGGTTTACAAAAACTTACGTGGAAGAGCCTTCTCTGCCGTTGGACCAGTTTAATTTTATTTGAAGAACTGATTAATTTAGTTACCAAACTGCAGAGAATCGTTTGTATTCAATTGATTGATAATTTTGTGTTTAAAGATTCTGGACTTGTTTTCATTTGTTGGATTGTTTAATGATCTGTTTGGCTGATAAAATATGAATGAATGTTTTTGCAGGAATGGAGATAAACATTGGAATAGCTGTTGTTGATGCAACAGATGCAGTTTGCAGTGCTTCTGACATCGTTTTGACAGAACCCGGTCTTAGTGTCATCATAAGTGTTGTATTGACCAGTCGAGCCGTCTTTCAGAGGATGAAAAATTATACGGTAAAATGTGCCTGGAAACATTTGATTGAGTTTGGGTTATAGATTACTTGATAACCATTTAATATAACTGGCTCTTGCCTGATGTAGAACAGTTATTGATATGTATGGATTTTTGCATTTTGCAGATCTATGCAGTTTCTATGACAATCAGTATTGTGGTAAGCTATCTGCTATCTTTTGGGTTTAATAAGAATTAGGAAAAATAAGTTGTTGGGTAATTGGGTTAGGTGATGCTGACGATAAGCCTGGAATGCATTCCAACTTGTATTTCCATTATATCTTCTATCAAATGAACTAAACTAGAAAACTAAGAAATTGAAGAAACAATGTGAAATAAGAAATACTTGACAACTAACCTATTCTAAACAAATGGAAATACTAGCATGCTTAATTCTTATGCGCCATGTCATTGAACTTTTATAGCCATACTTTCCATGTTTTATTTTTGTCTCTATATTCATAACAATGGCAATTGAAGTTGTCACTGGAAATCATTGATTATCTTATATGGCACCATTTCAGGGCTATACGCAATTGACGGGAACTTCTTGGACCCTTGTATACTTTATCAGCTTTTACCTCATAACAGTGTTACTACTTTTGAATCTGGTAAGTAACTGTTAAATTCTTTTTCTACAATTCTTCTTAAAATGCTTGAAGTGGCATGCATAATACATTCAAACTAATTGCTCATTGATAATGTATTAGTGAATTCACAATCATGTCATTCACAGATGGTTATAGGATCTGTTCTGAGCTCTGTTTCCCTCGTGTTTCACAAAAGATAACTTTAGTAACTGTATCAACCGAAAGTATTAGTAATTATTATCCTCACCTCAAATGACCATTCATGACTTTAGCGGCATATGGCTTTTGTTTTCAAAGGTAAGAATGAATGATGATATCAAAGCTAATTATTATCCTCTTTGATGATATCATTTTGGCTTGTTTTAGTTCCTTTTCATCTGAATTTTAATGAGGCTCAGCCTTCATTTCTGCTACCTTTTGGGTCCTTTTGTCTGCTCTACGTAACAAGGTTTTATCTATTGAAATGAGGGAAAAGCAAAAGAAAAGCATTGTGCATGAGTGTGTGGTTGGTTATATGGGCACACATAGTAGTCAATAAACAATGATTTATCTATCAATTATTTTTGTTGTTGTTTGATATACCACTTATTCCAGGACTTCCGCAAGCTTCTTGAGGATAATCTACCGCTCTTGGTAAAGCTAAGAGATTTCATCATTGATTGGGTTCAAGAAGGATTCCAAAACTTCTTCAAGACGCTCGACAATAATTTCTGTTTCCTTTCTGGAAAAAACAATGTAACTGGTCAAGATCTAAGTTTGACAGATGGGAAACAAGGGGAAAAAGTACTTGCCGGACTTGTTCTTGTGCTTGCGCAGCTTTCAGTATTCATTGAACAAAGTGTTATTCCTAGGATAACTGAGGCAAGAAGCATTTGTTATGTTATTCTAAACTTTACCGACTTTTTTCTAAAACAAAGCAAAAATTATTTGTTCTCATATCCTCATCTTATTTTATGGATTAGGAAATAGCTGCTTCATTTTCTGGTGGTGGGTCCGAGGATATGAATATGGACCTGCATTTGTGCCTGGAGAGATCTGCCGAGTATTTCGGTCAGCTGGTGAAAAGTTTCTCCATCTTGTATGTGCATAAACCTCTGTTGGTTTCCCTTTGTTATGATTTTTAACTTATTGTATTGCATTGCGTAAGGCGCCCTTGAGCACATTCATGAGTTAAACTCCTACCTGTCGAGCTTATCATTCTGGGACAGATCATATGTTTATAAATTTTATGAATGAATGGCCTTGATGGTCTTAATTTGTACCACACCATGAGTTTGAGCAAAGGATTACTTCAATCAAGCATGTAATCGTAGTATCACAAGTTTAGGATTGAATATTGATTTCACCGTAACGTCAACTTTGTTTCTTTTGCGCCATATGCATAGGGAGTCATGGCAAGGAGAGCAAAGGATTCCTGGAATTGCGCCAGCCTCCTCTTATTCATTTTTCAGCTTCTTATTCAGATAAGTTACATACATATTGAACAACCAGAATCTTTTATACATGTCATAGCTGATAACAAATTTGATACAAACGTGATTACTTTTGGTTCAAAGGGTAAGAGATGTAGAGGCATTAGCAATCATAACATGAGCCTTTACAAAATTATCAGCAACATCTTGGGCAGCAGTGAAAACATCTCTTCAAAGAAAGTCAAAAGGATTAATTTTTTTTTTTTTTGGATCAGTTGGCAACCCCATGCTCCAAATATCCATAGCCATGAATATCAGTTTCCTGCAAGTGACTCCTTGTGCACAAAGGTTCTATGATCCTATCAAGGGTAAGCTGCTGCTGCTCTAGTATGGCTGCTGCTGCTGCTGCTATCTGCTGCTGCTGCTGCTGTTGCTGTTGCTGTCGTTGCTATCATTGTTGTTGCTGTCGACAGCCCCTGTTGCTGTTGCTGTTGCTGTTGCTGTTGATGTTGCTGTTGATGTTGCTGTTTCTGCTGTCGTTGTTGTTGTTGCAAGTGTAGATTAATAAGAGTTTGTACATTATGTACATTCATCATCACAAAAATTATGTCGTTGCTTTCGTTCCGTTTTTTCCCTTGAAACATTATGTACATTCATCATCACAAAAATGTTTAGATCATTCAACATTTCTTTTAGCAAAAGGAAGTGAAAATAATACATTTTATTTTCCTTTGCTTGATCACCAACATGGTGTTTCTTGTCTTTGTCACAATGAATTTCGAGTGCTCAAGCTAATGCATACATGATAAGATGTAATAAAAAGTCATTTGATAATAATAATAATAATTTAAAAAAAAAAAAAAAAATTTGCTATGTATACTTACCATAGCGTTTTTAAAACGCTATGGTAAAGTCTACCATAGCGGTTTTAGAGTATACTATAGCGTTTTTAAAACGCTATGGAAGATGTTACCATAGCGGTTTTAGAGTATACTATAGCGTTTTTAAAACGCTATGGAAGAGGCTACCATAGCGGTTTTGAAACGCTATAAAAGCCAAACTTACCATAGCGTTTTAAAACCGCTATAATATCCCCTGGGTCTATTATAGCGCCGGCTGTCATAGCGGTTACTAAACCGCTATGGTATCCTACCATAGTGGTTTTTAAACGCTATTGATCACAATTTTTCTTGTAGTGGCAAAGTCAACCCCAATCAAAAGGGCAAGGAGGTTCGAGTGGTGCTGGTGTTGGACATGAAGATGAGGAGTTAGAAGAGCTTGAGAACGTGCATGTGGATGAGAAGAAATCAGGGGATGAGGAGGAAGTAGGGGATGAAGACGAAGCAGGGGAGAATGGTAAAGAAAAAGAATACGCTAGACAATATTCTTATCCTGGTGGTCCTGTGGATTGTTCCACATTAGACGATTACCATGAAGATATTTCTCGTGCCATTTGGGATGGTGAGCAGGTAAGTTAATATAGTTGGTTAAGTTATATAAGCGTGTTATTTATATATATTTGGACATTGAATTACTTAATGTATATGTTTCTTGTATTTAGGAACGATGCACATTGCGGTCTTGGCATAATATAGGAACTTATAGATTGGGATTTGAAACATGAGCAGAAAGAAGTAAAGAGAATGATCTACAATAGTAGTCTGTATCCTTTGATTAAATATCGTAAGGAACGTATTAATTAGGTGACCATTTGTGCTTTCGTGGAGCGTTGGCAACCTGAGACCAACACATTTCACCTACCTTTTGGAGAAATGAGCATCACCCTGGACGACCTCTACCTTATAACTCATTTGTCAATTCTTGGTCAGCCGGTTAGAACAACGATGAAGATGACGATAGATGAATGTGTTACATTATTTGTGGATGGTTTGGGGATTGAAAATAAATAAGCAAAAGCCCATGTTAAGAAGAATGAGAGATCTGTGAAAATGAAGTTTATTCAGGACCACTATTGTAAATAGGCTACGGAAGTTGATTCTCTTGAAAGGAAATAACAACTGTGTTGAGGTTATTTAGTGTTTCTTCTGGGTATGACTATATATGCTGATAAAAGTGGAACAAAGGTTTATATTGAATATTTGAAGATGTTGATGATGGTGGATGATGTTAACAACTATGCATGGGGCGTAACAGCTTTGACACTCTTGTTTATTTTGTTAATTACCCTCATAATATATAAGAATTTCATAATATTTATTATGTTGTTTTCATTTATAGGCATAGGTATATGATCACTTCAGACTCTGGGGTAATGCAAAACTGACGCGGGATGCTAGACTCCATATCATGGCTAAGTGGGAACCCCCACAAATTGTAGGGGTTTTGGACGAACAAATCATCTCTCTTAAGGAACATTTCGATGACATGTCTCTTGAAGAGGTAAAAATGCATCTTTAAGTTCAATAAATTTTTTTGTATGTGTCATATATTAATAAGTTTTAATTATTATAATTCGCAAGTACTTTGGGAACCTTACGTGGAGTCCAAGGAAAACACTCCCCTACCTGACATCACATGGTTTACAAGATGTTTGTTATGCCTTGACACAGAAAAACCCTATCACCCCGATAGAGTTATGAGACAAATGGAAAAGGTACAAGTCATCCAAATTCTTCCAATCTAAGCCAAATCGAAGAATAGAACTCGATCTGGCAAACACTATTCCGTGAAGTATGAGGTGTTGTCTTCGTTCGCTCAAAGGTGGCATTATCATGTCGTGCCAACTAACCACAAGGTGCCCCCGTGAAGCTTTCATGGGACTGTACAATGGATTACTTGGACTAGTTTCACTGCATTAGCCATCCCTTCGTACAACCACCGAACAAGAGGAGAAATCATCACCAAAGAAGACATTTGTCTTTTTCAAATAAGAGGGTAAGTACAAACATTTTACACTTATGTAATTTCAAAATTTTACATGGTTTGCACTAACATCTAATGTTTCCCTGCAGGAGATTTTCATTGTTCAGGCTCGTAACTTGATCAAAACCTCTATTGAAAAAGGGGGGAATGTTGACAGAGTTATTTTCCTCGCCCGACAAAATAGAATACAAGATTTGCTAGATGAAATGTCTACGCTCGTTACCTTGGAACAAGAGAAAGAGTCTGACGTACACCCCAGTGTTGATAGTTGTGAAGTTGGTAGTGGAGGAAGTGAGAGTAGAAGCAAATTGAGGCATGAACAAAGACACTATGTTCGGAAGCGACAAAGATAGTGTCTTTATTTTGTGAACTTCTGAAAAAAAAATATTTGGGAAATATTTGTTTAGAAGCTATAAATTTTGTAAACTTCAGAAAAAAATTTTAACGAGCTTTAAGTTTTTATTTATGTTCGATAATGATTGTTCCATTTGTTAAGAAGCCTTTATATTTTAAGCTTGTTACAATGAATTTAATGTGAGGCTATTGTTGTAACAAAGACATAATTTGCAAAATTCTTTTTTAGAAATAATTGCAATGGATTAGTTTAGTTCCAAAAATAATGCGACATCATGTCAAAATAATGTATGAAAACAAAGCGACAAAGTGTAGGTTCGATGCGACAATGTGAATAAAGTCATAAAACAAAGATTGAGAAAAACAATTCTCAGAAAGTTTAGTTTCAGCAAATATGTGCAGGTTTTGGTTTGTTCGCATGTAAAAATGCGGAGTTTTAAAAAAGCCCGCAGGGTTCCAGATGGGGTTTTTGAAAAAGCTCGCCTGAAACAATACGAGCTTTTTAAAAACCTTGTAGGGTTCCAGGTGAACAGAAAGCAATGCGGGCTTTTTCAAAAATTCCGCAAAGTTCCAAGCAGGGTTTTTGAAAAAGCTTGCTTGGAACAATGCAGGTTTTTTCAAAAAACCCGCAGGGTTCCAGACGAACATAATTTTTTTTTCAAAAAATTTTTTTGTTCCCCTGGGGCAATGCAGGCTTTTGCAAAAAACCCGCCTTGCTCCAGATAAGTTTTTTCAAAAAGTCCGCAGAATCCTCGCTTGGAACTCTGTGGACTTTTTGAAAATGTCCGCATTATTCTAGGTGAATAGTAATTTTTTTTTAACCCTGTGGAACCCTATGGGATTTTTGATGCATTGTTTCATATGAACAGACCAAAAATTGTACATTTTTGCTAAAACTCGGAAAAAATATCAGTTTCTCAAATATTTTTTTTTTTAAACTTAGTTTTCTGAAGTTTATGCACATTGTCGCTTCAAACCTAAACTTGAATCATACAAGTCTTCTGAACTAATCCTTTATGTGAATTCCATACAAGTCGCATTGTCACATCAAACTAGATTTGTCTAATTTTTTCTGATATTATTTCTGATTTCGCATTGTTGCATTGTCACATCAAACATAAACAAAAACTCAAATTAAATAGTGTCAAATTCCATATATTATATTAACAAAAACTCGAACCATACAAGTCTTTCGTAAATAAAAAAAAACGGTGAATTTTCTAACAAAACGATGGTTCCTATGTCACAAAAAATTTACATTTGCCATATAAAAAATTTTCATCACAATAATGGTTAGCAAAATACAATATGTGCATCACTCCAATATGGTCACCACCTCGTTCGAGTTCTTTTCACCATTGTCGCACCAATATCAAGTTGGATATCGAAACTACTCTTCAACGAGATTGCCAAAGGAAACATGTGACACAGCCAAGTGGGTATTGTAGGAGGCAATGGTGGGTTCGATTGCATATGAAGGAAGATATAGTGAGTGCTCTAAGCAAAGTGTGCCCTGAAACAAACGCGTCCTTCGTCAAACTGTGGCACCGGGTAGACATGGGGAAAACATGTCATGCTTTGGTTCTCATAACAAACAAAGACGCATTGGTAACGGTTTGCTGCGAGTTCTAACATATCGGGGTCCTTAAACCAACTTTTCATGTCTATCCGCACCTGGCCTTCTGAAATTAGCAAAGCGTCCTTCACAACCTTTACCTCTGACTCGTGCCACATTACAAGCCAAAAATCTTCATTACTCTCAAATTCCATCAGTAGGTTTTTCCGTACCTGTATCCAACCGCTTTCGTCGTCACAATAAACGAATTTGGCTATGCATCGAAATCCACAAGTTTCTTCGCCTGGAACGTTGTTAATGTTGTAAATATAATCCCGTATCCAAGACGGAATATGCCTAATCAATCTATTGTTATGAATTTTTGGCTTCTCCTTTTTGATTTACAACTTCTTACTTTTGTCTTTCATTTCTTTTTGTGTCATGGCGTATTCGTGTCCTGATGGATCCTTTTTGTGGACCTCTCGTGCTTAGCCAACTTCTTTATTTTAGGCTTTCCATTTACACCCACAAGTGCTAATGGTTCAATCATTACATTGTCACCTGGGGAACTCAACTCTATAAGCTTTCTCTTCATAACCAACTTCTGATCATGAGTTGACTCATTGAACCTATTCATAAGGGCGTCGACCACTAGGTCTATAATCACATTGTCACTTTTCACGAATAGGTGTTGTGCCAAGTTGAAGCTAAAAATTTTCTTTGGTGCGTCATGGAATTTATCTTGTGGGAGTTAGATAACCTGTAAGTTCATGAGCGCAAGGTAATTCATGAGTCGTTCGAAGCACACAACCACACTTGACAGAGTCAACCCTCACACTTTCACACCTCCGAATTTCTGAATTGATCAAATCAATATCCCTGTATGCCACCGACCCATGAAGTAAGCCAAATAAAGTGAAGTTATGGTCAGTCTTCACCTTGGTCAGACTTTGTTGAAATGACGACTCTATCTCGACCAGTTAAATTTTGATCATATCATGCATCTTTCTCCATACATTAAGGAATGTACCTTGTGAATTTTCTAACGAGTGCTTCAATTTCAAGTGTGCACCTTCAACTCGACCCATTGTTCGTTGGTCAAAATGCATAAATTTATCGGTCCATGCATTGACAAAGTACTCCTTATGGGGATACCAAATTGTCTTGAGATATTCCAAACACTTTGGGTATTTTTCCCATCTTCTATGAAACTCAATTGTGGCCTTGTTTCATTTTTCTTCTGTACTTGATCTATACAAATTTGAAAATGAATCTATAAACTCGGCCCACTAGTCATTGTCCTCAAAGTGTTTTTTGCAATTTTTCTCAACATTTGTGTTGATGTGCCATGTGCACAATAATCTCCTTGCCTTTGGAAAAACTCACTCAATAGCCTTGATCAAACCCAGTTCTCTATCAGTTATAAACACGCTTGGCAAGTTGTCTGTATCGAAAATTCCTGCAAGCTTTTCCAATCCCAAGCGTAAGACTCTTCCTTCTCTAAACACATAAAACAAAATGCAACATTGAAGGTCTTTCCGGTCGACGTCACACCAATATTCTTAAACAACGACATCCTATAGCGATTCGTTTTATATGTGTAATCCATAAACATTACTTGTGGAAAACACTTTGCCAACTGAATAGATTTAGGATGCGCCCAAAACAGGTTGGTGACTCTATTCCCCTTATCAATAGAATGTCACTCTATGTACTTGTGCTCCCTCAACAACTCTAGAGTATGTTGCAAAGTTGTCATGCCTCTTTTTTCGAGTACTTTTAGTTGACACAATACATTGTAAATATGCTTCAAATTCAAGATATTATTCGGATACCTCTCCTTCAGCAAAAACTAGATGTGGCGATGGTTCACACTGGGCTTCGCCATGTTTCTACAGTCAAATTTTCAGCAAACGAATGAACAACAAGTGACTTTGATCGAGGATGATTGTGGGTTCCACATGTCACTTGCAATCTCCAATGGTCATTCTCCAATGGGATCCCTCTCAACTAAAATTTGTGATTTTGGGGTTTTTGCGAAGAGAAAAAGATAGGAAAGAGGAGGAGGACGAGGATGACTAACCTTGCGAGGAAGTGAAGTTTGGTCGCTGTGTTTGGGACGATGCGCAACAAGAAGTGTGAGAGATCGAGGGAGGGGAGAAGAGCGTTTTTTTTTGGGGGGGGGGGGGGTTTGAGATTTTTTCGATTTCCTTTTGGGTTTGTTTTTAGATTTAGCATATTTATTGGTGGTGTGAGTAAGTAAGAAAAAAATGCAATGGTGGTGTGAGAAAGTGGTTATGGTGATGTGGAGTAGTCGCTGCCTTTGATTATTACCTCTTAGGTAGAGTTACACCTGGAACCATTGGACTTGTTTCATCAATTTTATCGTTATTAAGGGTGTGTTTGGTTGCATGGAATCTTATGCCATGTGAATCCATAAGAGGACCTCTACATTTTAGGCTAAATTGATGTATCACTCCACATCCACCATTTGATTTTGTGATCAATGGTGGGAATGGAAGTCCCATGAACATGAGAATCACACTCCTTGGTCCCCTAAGGCATGTGATTCCCATGTTCATGGGAATTCCACTCCCACCATTGATCACAAAATCAAATGGTGGATGTGGAGTGATACATCAAATTAGCCTAAAATATAGGGGTCCTCTCATGGATTCCCATGGCATAAGATTCCAAGCAACCAAACACACCCTAAATGTGTTATTGTCTTTCTTGTTCTTGGATCTTGAGGTTACACGAAGACCTACCTCGAATACTGTGGAACAACTCTATCATATGATGACAAAGAAGAAGACAACTGGTGATGGATGCCATCAAACGAAATAAAATTTATTTTTAAGGCAACACTTCCTAAAGTAAGATAAAACGGGCATGCATAGCAATGGAGATGAGTGAGCGATACTCAAGACCCAGGGTGTGTTTGGTTGCATGGAATCTTATGCCATGGGAATCCATGAGGGGACCCCTACATTTTAGGCTAAATTGATGTATCACTCCACATTCACCATTTGATTTTGTGATCAATGGTGGGAATGGAAGTCCCATGAACATAGGAATCACATGCCTTGGGGGATCACGGAGTGGGATTCCCATGTCCATGGGACTTCCATTCCCACCATTGATCACAAAATCAAATGGTGGTCAAATGGTGGATGTGGAGTTTAGCCTAAAATGTAGGGGTTCCCTCATGGATTCCCATGGCATGGGATTCTATGCAACCAAACACACCCTAAGATAGTTCTTAGGTGATGAAGAAGAAACTGATTATAATTTTTCCTGTAGCAGTTCACTGTAGTTGTTTTTCATTTTATCACACAGTCCAAAGTTTCGTGAAACTTGGCTGCTACGTTCTTTCGAATATACAAGTTGATGAGACATGAAATAATCACTTGATCATGGATATACACGTGGCACATGTTAACCCTAATACGGAAAGGCCTCAGCACAGTCTCAAGCAGACCCAAGCATGGTCCAGCCCAGAATTAGCAAAATCACTGTTCAGCCCGTAAGTCAGACACTCAAAGCTCAAATTATGCCAACCCAACGTGGCGCAAATGGAGCTTGGCCCAGGATAATAAGGCCCGAACACAAATCTTTGGGCTGTCACAAAACCAAGATCTATCATACACAGCTCTTGGCCCAATCACGTATTGGGTCCAAATAGAGCCAAGTATCGAAGGAAACTCAGCTATGGACGGGTAAAATATTTAGCGAGATCGCCTCCCTCCATCACACCTCAACGTTAGAGCCAATGAAGGAGTGAAATACTCGCTATATGAGGTGAACAAATGGGATAAGAAAGGTACACACTAACAATCCAATTTATAGTCTACATCCATCCTTACTCAGTCACTTGACTTTAGCATCGGAGTGTCTTCCGCCACCACAATGGTGGTCGTTGGTGCGCTGCTGTTTATTTTGCAGGTCAAGAATTGACAGGGACAGATTTGGAAGCTTCAATTTGGCGCCTTCAATGGGAAAAATGACAAGTTTTTCTTAAAACAAAGACACAAGCTATTTTGAACTAGCGATGTCTCAAGACATGATCACTGACACCAGATCTTGAGCTAACAATAACAATGTTGAGCCGAAAAATGATCCGACCATGGAACGCCCCCTCGCTAGGCTGGGTCGATCCACCGAGATAGCTGCGGTTGATCCCCGCATAAGTCAGATTCTGCTTCATATGAATCACCTTACGTGGGTGGTGGAAAGGCTTACCCAGGATCGATAGCCAACATCAAAGAAAAAACAAAAATCGAGGAGGTCTCTGACCCATAAAAATGTCAGGGAGCATGTCCATGAAAGCAACAACTTACCTGGCGAGGACCAAAGGGCTACCCAGGAAGAAAACCTGATGAACAAAAAATTAGCGGCAACCACGCCTCAAAGGTAGACATGACCATAGTCGAGAACCCACTTCGGTTTGGAACGATCAATCCATACGTCCTGTATGATCTTACCATCCCTCAATTTTTGGAGGAGATCATGAACGTGCTTTTGCTAAAGAAGTTCTTCCTCCCAAAGCTCGAGTTTTACGAAGGGACATCTGATCCATTAGACCACTTATGCCATTAGCACCATGTGATGGCACTAAAGGAGAGTTCAAAAGCCATTATGTGCCGGACTTTTTTTACCAGCCTGAAGAAGTCTTCACTAACTTGGTTCCACAACCTTCAGCCAAGATCCATTGATTCATTCCTGGTCTTGGCAAGTGCGTTCCTCACCCGATTCGTAGGGAGCCAGCGAATCAGGAATGGACCTTACCATTTGCTCAACTTCAATCAGAAGCACTGTGAGACCCTCAGGGAGCATGTCACTCACTTCAACGACGAGCTGACTCTGATCGACGGTTGCAGCGATGACACGTCTATTACCGCCTTCACTTTCGGCCTCTGAGGATGTCAGTTTTACAAGTTTTTCACTCTGGAGCCTACGAAGGATATGACAGACTTACTAAAGAGTGTCCAAAAGTACATCACTCTTAAGGAGATGCTAGCGGCGAAGAAAGGAGGTGAAAATGAGGCTAAGCAATCCCTCTAGATCCGGAACAAGGGAGAAGAAAAAAAAGCTTGAAGAGGATAATAGATCCAAAAGGAGGTGAAACTACAGTAGGGCCGGATCTGACAAGGTAAAACCTGACAAGGTCACCAAATACGTCAATATAAGGTACCCCAACTAAACCCTGGTCAACATCAGTCTATCCAAGATCCTTTCCGCCATGAAGAGCTGGGAGGACCTAAAATGGCACTCGAAGCTCAAGAATGACCCGTCTAGGAGCGATAAGAACAAATATTGCTTTTGTCACAAGGACCACAATCACGTTACTCAAGACTGCCAAAGTCTCAAGAATGAGATTGAGTACTGGGTACAAAAGGAGAGGCTTCAAGAATCCGTAAATCTGACGAAAAACAGCCCCGAGGAAAGGAAAAAGAAGAGCCTGCACCAAAGACAGAGGAGAAAATTGCGGACATTATCTACGTCCTACACAATGCATACGGTCAACCAGAATAGTCAAACCGGTCGCAGAAAAGAGCAACCCGAGAACTGGGGACATGTTTCTACTAGATTGCCCTATCCATCATGCCCGAATAGAGCATCCAACCCCAAATTTTACATTCATAGAGCAAGACATGCAAGGGTACACTCACCGCAAAATGATGCCTTGGTCATCACGATTGGGATAGCAAAGTTAGTGTGAAGAGGTTACTAGTGGATTTGGGAAGTTCAACCAATGTCTTGTTCTTGGAGGCGTTCCGTAGGATGCAGTTAAGGGAAGAAGAGTTGAAGCCGCATAAAAAGGCCATGGTCGACTTCAGTGGCCTGCAGAGTTACCCAGTCGAGAGCATTAGGCTGCCCATAGTAGCAGGGGAGCCAAACCTAATAAGGATTCTAATGATAGAATTCATTTTCGTAGACGCCTCTTCTGCATACAACTTGATTCTGGGTAAGCTTGGCTCCACCAGATGGGATCGGTGGTCTCTACTCAGCATCAATGCTTCAAGTACCTCGCGACAATAAGGAATGGGCTATCAAGGGATATCAGTCAACTGCAAGAGAGTTCCACTATGTGGCGATGAAACAATCAAACAAATAATTGTTTCATCCTAAAAAGCCCCTTGAAGAAAGACCAATGGGCCAGGAACCCATTAGTTAGAGAACCTGAGTGGAGAGAATATCATGTAGAACGTTTAAAGAAAAATTATCAATGAAGGTACTTTTTTTGAAAATGATGTCATTTCACACTCAACTCTGTATACAGAGGCAAGCGTGGTCGGACCAAGGGAACCACGATGGTGCACAACGGCCAAGCCTAGTCCTATTAGGGACGTCGACAACTTGTCGTATCTAATGAACCTAGTCCGCCTAAGGAACCACGATGTCGCAAAGAGGACTTGGCCTAGTCATGGGATGACTCACTTCACATTAGGGGTGGGCACGGGACGGGATGGGACGAGATATACCCATCCCTATCCCATCCCGTTCATACGGGATCGGGACGGGACGGGATGGGAAAAATCCCATCCCGACCTCGTCCCATCCCAAACGGGTTCGGGACGGGACGGGACGGGACGGGACGGGACGGGATCAGCGTGCATCAATGGTGGAAAAGGAGGAGAGCTTAGTTTCTATACACAATTCTCACGGAGAAACACCCTTGTTTTGGGCTGCGACTTATGGGAAGATGGAGATACTATGTTTTCTTCTTGAGAAAAACAACGATGAAAATGTTCTCATAAGAACAAGTGATTCTTCCACCATTCTCCATACTGCTGTGGCTGGTAAATTCTATGGTATGTTTCATTTTCCTTTACAAAACAAAATTGTCAAGAATTCTGTAATTTATTGTCACTGCTTGGGCAGCAGATACTACTTATATTCTGTAGGAGCTATGGGATATTTTTTGCAAGAGTATATGGATTTGGTGCACAATTTGTATGAAGAACTATTCCTTAACCAAAGGAATTTACACTTTTATCTCATTCCTAGTTCCCAAATTAGTTGATGTTTAGAGATACGTTAGGCTGTGTTTCCACAAAGTTTTGTGGAAATGTTGGTTTGCAGTAGTAAAATAGTAAGGTTCTGCCATAACTCTAGAGAGCAATGTTGTTCTGTTTATTCTAAGAAATTACTAAATGTTTTTCTAGTGCCAATAACAGTATCACAATAGTATTATGCAAAATAACAGTTTCGTGAAAGCCTAATGATGTCAATTTGAAATGTCTGGCTGGGTCTAAGTGGAAATTCATTTTGGATTTAAATGGGGATTAGAATATGTAAAATTTCATCAGTTACTGTTATCATTATTTTTATCTTCTCTTCATTGATATATTTTCTTAAATATTGTCATTATTATTAAGAAGACATTGGCTGGATCAACAAAACAATAGATTATAATCTGTTGGAAGGATTTTAATACCTGATTTGGGGACAGACCAAACTAATTGACTACAACTAACCCCATCAAATCCCCTTTACCAACTAGTCTGAAGCAGAAGTTTCAATCACTATGATGGTTGGAAAGAATTGCTCAAGCAGTGTCTAGTATGCCATGATATATTATCTAACTAAAGAAGAAAAAAAAAGAGAGGAAAAGATCTAAGTAGGCCACTATAATGATTAACTAGGGGTGGGCACGGGACGGGATGGGACGAGATATACCTATCCCTATCCCATCCCGTTCATACGGGACGGGACGGGATTGGCGGGATTGAAAATCTTCATCCCATCCCATCCCATTCTAGATCGGGACGGGACGGGATCGAGATGAAAATTTTCAATCCCATTAAGACCCGAAAAAATCGGGACGGGATTGGGACGGGAACGGGATCGCGGGATGGGATGCCCACCCCTACTTCACATGAATAAATTGGTCCGACCAAAGGGGACCACGATGGTGCACAACGGCCGAGTCTAGTCCTATTAAGGATGTCGACAACTTGCCGCGTCTAAGTGACCTAGTCTGCTTAAAGAACCACGACATCTCAAAGTTGACAGAGCTCAAGCTCATGACGACTCACTGTGCATGATGATTTCCCGATAGCTCAACTCCTCTTCAGGATTGAGCCTATATAATACAGAAGTCTAGTCTGTTCGGATAAAGACGACTTATCCATAACCTGTTCAGGATTAGGGTTCATCATAAAAGTCTAGTCCATTCGAGCAGAGACGACTTCCTGACAACTCAAAATTCCTTTTCAGGATTGAACCCATATACTACAAAAGTCTAGTCCATTCGGACAAAGATGACTTCTCCATAACCTAACTCTTGTTCAGGATCAGGGTTCGTCGTAGCAGTGACGACCTCTTTACAACTCAACTTCTCTTCAAAATTGAGTCTGTATACTGCAAAAATCCAGTCCGTTCGGACAAGATATGATTCTTCAAATGCTCTAACTTCTACAGTTTTACATGGGGTTGAGATTCATTTGGAAGTCTTGTCGTCTAGACCCAGACAATGTCTGCCAAATTTGACTCCCCTTCGAGATAAGACCTATGACACCACAAAAACCTGATCTGCTCGAGTACAGATGACTACTCCACAACTTAAGCCTTTTTACGAATTAAGTTAGCATTATTATCAAGTGACATCCCATTTAAGCTAAGAAGGGGCTCCAATCCAGATTAAGCACTACTACAGACGGAAAAGGACTTGACTACCTAAATCTAGTCTTAAAGTAATTGCAACAAATTAGTATGTTCAGCCTAATCTAAACACAGATTAAAATTGGCAAGTACAACAGTTATAGCACAAGTGAAAAAACAAGGCAAAAACAAGGCAAAAACTTTGTATTAATAACTTCTTTTATACAAAACACCGCTCAAGTGAAGGGATCAGTCAGAGTAGAGTCAGAGGCAGGCTTTGGAACATTAAGGATGGCGGTTGTTTCCATGGAAATTGGGTCGGTGTTAGGGCCACCCTATGAAAAGTGGAAGAGTTGCCTGCCTCCTCAAAATGAACTAATCGCCTGTAAGCGGAGAGGTCCCAGACCCCGTGATCTTGTTTAATAAAATCAAGCAGCTCCAACCTATCGACAACAATCTTACTAAGTTGAGCAAATTTGGTAGCCTTGATTAGCTCCTTCTCCCTAGCCTCCCACTGAGCTTTAATGACGGATAACTCCTCAACTACTCTGGCTAAGACTACCTTCAGAATCGGATAGCTTGCAGCCAGCCTTAGTTAGAATCCAACTATTGACTGAGCTTGGAGAGCCACGAAGGGCCTCATAAAGATCTCCCTGATGAACCTCCTTAGGGTGTTTTTCGGCTAAAACACTCTAATCTCAGTAGCAGATCTCATGGCATGCGGCAATCGGTCAGCAAACAATGTCTGCTCAGCTACCACCTTGTCCCTACTCTCCTAGGCATCTTTCAGATCCACTCACAAAAAAGCATGGGAAACACGGGCCTCGTCCAGAACCTCTTGAGCCATTTTTAACTAAGACTCCAAGGCCGATCAAGTAGCCATTGCACTATTCAGGTCCTTCTGGGCCTCACCTAGTTGAATCCCAAATCGGGTCAGGTGTCTAACTGCTCTTCTAACGAACTTGCCTTATTATGGGCGGCTGAGAGTTGCTCCTGCTACTCAGCTTATGTCTTCTCTAAGGCACACAACCTATCCTGCACGGACTCCTCTTTAGTGCCCACCATGCCAGTGTGGGTCAAGTAAGTCATCCCTAATCGGAAACATACACAGGGTTATGATCAATAAAGTGTGATGGAAGGTCCAGCGACAATCAAATAATTGTTAACTTACTAGCAGCAAATGTTTTTGCCCCTGATTGAGATGATCCCCCATGAATGCCTCTTCCAACGACATTTATCAGCCATCCTAGAAAATTATTTTTTCAAAAGCTGAATGGTATCAGTCATGTGAGCCACCTCCTGGTACCACACGTGTTGCCCACCAAAGTTGGCTCCGACGTCCAAACAGAAAGCCTCTAGACTAGGAACCAATCTCACTCCCCCTCCAACGACTTCTGAAGGAGGAGACTTAACAACTTGCTTGCCCTTGTCAGTAGCAAAGGGTGGGAGCTTGGACGCTAGTCCATTCTGTAGACCGACACTACGCATGAGAGATAACTGGCTCGTCCCCTCCTTGCGTACCTCCGGGTCCATAGACGGACCATGGGCAATGACTTCTAGAATTGGTTGTTGCACTTCGACAGCCAAACCCGTTGATGAGTCAAGGGAAGTACTTTAAAAAACGAGTTGCTCCACACCTGGATTGGCAGCAATAGAGGCCGTCGAGGACTTCTCTTCACCAGTAGTCAGGTCCGCAATGTCCCTCTCCATAGTATTCAGAGGGACAATAGGAGCATCTGGAGCAGTTCCCACCCTTAATCCCTCTCCACTACTTTGACTGATATTCCCATGTTAGAGAACATCTTAAATAGGCATTGGTGGCAGTGCAAGAAATTCGACCTTCATTTTTTCCTCCTCAAGAGGGAGAACAACAGGGTCGTGCCCCCTAGTTGAAAACATCATACAACCACAAATGTTATATTTAAAACAAAACGTGAGGGGAGTCCACGAAACTTATTAAGATCCCTAAAGCTTCGAAAAATCGTCTGGCCTTCATGGGCGAATTACCCAAACTTCACAGAAGCATAAAAAACAATACCGCTCCTAGTCTTTGGTGTCATCCAACTTGCCATTCAGAGAAGAGGGCTTCACCACGTGGCACATGTCAATCCTAATATAGAAAGGCCTCAGCACGGTCTCAAGCAAGCCCAAGCATGATTCAGCCCAGACTCAACAAAGACACCGTTCAACCCATAAGTCAGTCACTCAAAGCCCAAATTATGCCAGCCCAAAGTGGCAAAAATCTTGGAGCTTGACCCAGGACAATAAGTCCTGAACACATATCTCTGGGATGTCACAAACCCAAGATCTATCATACACAGCTCTTGGTCCAATCACGTATTGGGTCCCAAACAGAGCCAAGTACCGTAGGGAACTCATTCATGGACGGGTAAGATATTTAGCAAGGTCTTTTCCCTCCATCACACCTCAACGATAGAGTCAATGGAGTGAAATAATCACTATATAAGGTAAACAAATGGGTTGAAAAAGGTACGCACTTACAATCCAATTTATAGTTTATATCCATCCTTACTTAGTCACCTGATTTTAGCATAGGAGTGCCTTCGACAACCACAAAAGTGAGAGTAAAAAATTGACAACGACGGATTTAAACGCATCACAAGTGATACAACTGATGTAGTGTCTAGAAAATAAAAATTATCGGTTGAAACGCCTTGGCTACAAGTGCACAAGTAGGCGGTGTAACGTGCAAATGACACGTTGTATTTCATATAACAATGATATTATTACCATGGAATTTTCGCCGACGTAGTACAATTCTCACTGTTATCAAGGGCAACACACATAGCACATCACACCCCAATGTGAAACTGGTGGAAAAACACGCTTTCATGTTGCAAATGCAAAGCTCTTTCTTTCCTTTGCTTCACATCTCTTATTTTATATGGTATTGGTAATTGTAGTTTGGAGGTGAATCAGTTGTACTAATATCACTTGCTTATGTTCCCTTTAGCACTTAGTTCCATGCTCATGCCTGATTCCTCTCCCCCTTTCCTGTACCTAGCAGCTTGTGCCTTCGATACTCTACTCTGGATTGAATCAAATCCAAATCTGATCTTGAAGATTTGATTGTAAAATCAGGTTTTGGATTCACAATAATTCTACTCTAACATTCAAAACGAACATTTAGAAACAACGTATTTGGCACTGATGTGATGCCCCCATTATTTTTTTGAAACTTACACGCTCATTTTGAAAAATCAATGGGTGAAAGCCAATCAATACCACACAAAAATGTTGTTTTGAATGTCACGGTAGAAGGTCTTGCTAGCTAATATATTCTTCTGCAATTTGCCTTTTCATTTTTCAATCTTGTTTTCTCAGTGATGTAAAGATCACAACTTCCACATGATCAGCTGAATTTTACAAGAAAATGCTTAAAAAACCTGTGAAGTTTATAACAAAATGCTTAAGAAAACCTGTAAAATTGTCATAGACACATCCCTTTCCTCTCACTCTGATAGTCCGACCTCTAGACTTCAGCTCCTCCAGTCTCAATTCCAAGCCATCAATTACCACTGACTTAACTCTTCCTTCAGCTGTCCTAATCCTACTTCCATTAGGTTAGCTCCTGACTTGTTCATAGTTTCTTACAATGCAAGCTTTTATGCGTCTTCTCAAAAGGGTGCTTTTGGTATTTTGCGATGGATGTTCATGAGGAGATTCATGAGCGGGTTGCTGATACTTTTCAAGGTAGAGTATATGATAGTACCATGGCAGAGTATCTGGCAGCAGAATCAACTCTTCTTGTATAAGAGAGACACAAATGGACTTTTGTAGGATTTAGTGTCCGATTATATGTAATATTAAATCTCTCATTCTTTTGAATTCAAAATGGGTATGTAAGTTTATTCCTAGAGACCTCAATCATGAGGCTCATGATTTAGCAACCATAGCTAGACAACGTTTTTTTTTGTAATTAGGTTAATTAGGTTATCTAATGAATATGCAACATGCTTTATAAAAAAAAAAAATAGACAAGTTTGAACGATATGTGTATTTTGGTTGAGCTGAGTAATGTGATAAAATGTAATCCGATTTTACTTTGAGGTCTACTTTTCTTTTACTATTTAGTTATGTTTATCTTCACTTAAATTTTGACTCTCTACTTGTGGTCCAAGAAGTTTGCAGAGCAGCTAATCTACATGAATAATACCGTGCATATTTTGCAATAATTAGGTAAAGTTTCAATAGATTTTGTTCCACAAGGTCAAAATGTTTCGACCAGACACAAAATAAATATGATAAAATGGTCAAAACACACGACAAATAATAAATAAGAACCAAAGTGAAAAGCTGATTTAGAGTTGTTGAATCTTCATCTTTGAACTTCTTGTTTGTCTTCCTGCTTCTTGGTAAGTGAAAATCTTAGTTACAATATTTGACTGAAATTTATCTTGTTTACTGTATCCCATATTGCCAGCTTGTTTAGTTTTCTAATCAAAAGATTCTACTTGCTTTAAAAGGTTAAACTAACAAAAAGCCTGTTTTGATCAATTTCTTTATGGTCAGGCCATTGTGTTCAAACTGTTAGGTTGTGAACTTGACCGCGTTTAATGCTAACCTGTTTTTAGTCTTTATAAATATGTATTATATTGTTCTAAAAGTAACAACTTTCGACTTGCAAATGAGCATGGTCAAACTCAGAATTCTCAGTTTTTAAGAAGAACATTTCCAACCCAAACTAAAACTTTAAAACCGATTACTCTTTAGATTCAGTTTTTGGTATTTCTATTCAACAAAATTATATTTAGGTTAGCACCAATCAGGAACATAATTGTTGTATCATATTTTACTCTGTAATGAACGTAATACACAGAGGCAAGTGTACCCCATTTAACCATGCCTCTGAGATTGCTGACTTCAGCAAGGTTGTTGTCGATAGACTAGAGTTACTGGACTATATTCAGCAAGATCATGAGGACTGTTACCTCTCCACCTACAGGCAGGTTGCCTTCGCCCACTTTGAGGAGGCGAACTACTCCTCATCTTCTCCGTAAGGCGGCCTTGACTTCGTTTTGTCTAATGCAAATATGACTTCTGATCTTGGTGTTTTATAGTTTGCAGCCGAACCCTAGGCCATTCTAGATTCTGAAATGCAAACGGATGTTCCTGGCTCTACTTCCTCTGCATGAGCGAGTTTTTTTGTAATGAACGAAAAATTCATTAATGAGAAATTTTTTCGTATTTTCTTTTATTTGTGTTTGTAGCTGTCGTACTTGTCATTTCCAATTTTTTCTTAGATTACGTTGAGTAAACGAGTGTGTCCACCCCCACCTAAAGTAGGGCTTTAGTCTGAACTGGAGCCTTTTCTTGGCTTGTCCGAGCTCATATTCTGACAATAGTAATAACTTAATCTCATGTGAGAGTTAAGTTGTGGGATAGTCACATTTGTTTGTCTTGGTCATGTTTCCTTAGTGACGAGATTATGTTCTACCTTAGTAGTTGAGCTTGTGTTGAAATTGTCTTTGCATTTAAAACTGGACTTCCTTGATGGTCTCTCATTCTGTGCAGTAGTTAAGTTGCTTGAGAAACCATCTTTTGCCAGTCTGGAACTCAGTACCATATACCTACAGTTTTAAGGAGGATTTTGAGTTGAAGGGGAATCGCCTCTGCCTTTCTGGGTTGGGCTCCCATAATAAACCCCACTTTTGAACAAAAGTTAGGTTATCGAGGAAACATCTTTGCCTGAATAGGCTAGACTTTCATGTTCATCTAGCTCGGTACTTGAAAGGATTTGAGCTTGAGAGAAATCATCTTTGCTCGTCTAGCCTAGACTTCGTAACAGACCCCAATCCTGAAAACGAGTTGGGTTGTTGAGGAACCATGCTTTCCCAAACGAGCTGGATTTATGTACTCATTTGGCTCAATCCTTGAGAAGACTTGAGCTGGGAAGAAGTCATCTCCGCCCGTCTAGGCTAGACTTCATAATAAACCCCAATCCTTAATAGAAGTTTGGTTGTTGAGGCAACATCGTTGCCCGAACGGGCTAATCTCCCGTGTTCATCTGGCTCAGTCCTTGAAAGGATTTGAGCTTGGGAGAAGTCATTTCTGCCCGTCTGTGTTAGAATTCTAACAAACCCCAATCTTGAACATGAGTTGGAATGTTGAGAAATCATATTTGTCCAAACGGGTTGGATTCCTGTACTCATCTGGCTCAATCCTTGAGAGGACTTGAGTTAGGAAGAAGACGTATCCGCCCATTTGGATTAGACTTCATAACAAACCCCAATCTTGAACATGAGTGGGGTTGTGGAGGAACTGTCTTTGCCTGAACTGGCTAGATTCATGTTAAGCGAACTAGGTCACTTGTTGGGTGAGTCGTTGTTATCCTTAAAAGGATTAGATGTGGCCTCTCTTGATCCCTTAGATTATATTATCCTGATGCAGTAGTCGTCGACAGACTGGACTCGATCCTCCTCGTGGTGTCATGGTTCCTTAAGTGGACTAGGTCACTTAGTGACAAGCTTTTGTCGTCCTCATCGTGAATATGCTTGGCCATTGTGTGCCATTTTAATCCCCTTGAACAGACCAGGCTTATTTTGATCGCTGTGTTTTCCTTGGACTAGGCTTGGCCCACTATATCGTACCTCAATTCCTTAGGCGGACTAGGTCAATTATGCGGCAGGCTGCTACTTTCTTTAATAAGGTTATGCCCGATCGCTGTACGCCATTTCGGTCCCCATGACAGGACTGGATTTTTAGTGTCGTGAGTTGTTCGTGGACTAAGCTTGGCTCGCTTGCAACAAACAGTAAGTGGACCGGGTTCTGTCCACACGTGTCATTCTGTAGCTCCTTATGCGGACCGGGTCACTTTCGCAACATGCTATCATCGCCCTTTATAGGGCTAGGCTTGGTCGCTACGCGCCATTTTGGCCCAAGTAATCAGACTAGGCCTTTTTGAGCGGTGAGCTGTCCTTAGACTGGGCTCGGTCCGATGTGTTGTACCTTGGTTCCTTAAGCCGATTAGGTCACTTTTGTGATGAGCTGTCGCCGCCCTTAATAGGGCTCGGCCCAGTCATTGTGCGCCATTTTGGTCTCCATAATCGGACTAGACCTTTTCGTGACTTTCAGCTATTCATGAACTACGCTTGACCTACCATGTGCTACCTTGGTTACTTTAGGAAGACTAAGCCAAATTTTCTGCAAGTTGTCGTTGCCCTTAATAGGACTAGTCCTGACCATTGTGTATCATTTTGGTGCCCATGGCAGGACCGAGTCTTCCCTTGTAGAAGGAGCCGAGTGTGAAACAAAATCAGTTTTAAAGAGATTATCTTTATTGATAGTTCTTCTTAAAAAATTATACATGTTATTATCTCCACTCAAACTCTCTGACTTGTAATCCCTTGGCATGTTGGTTCCATTTTAGGGTGAATCGAGCCGTCGTTGAGTTTTTTTTTTTTTTTTTAGGAAGGAGAGCTGGGTTTTCAAGGATCCCGTAACCTATGCCGCATGTGGGAGTCGAACCTAGGACATGGGGGACAAACCCACACAGCCCTAACCACTAGACCATAACACCATTGGCCCGTCGTTGAGCTTACCCGACAACTTCATTGCCACGTCATGGCATTCCCTAGTGGAAGATTGATCTCCCATGATTGTCCCTGTTTCCCCATTGATAGGGTATTAAGGAACTAGTGTTGTGTGGAAAACACTACTCCCATTTGGTGAAGCCAAGTCCTTCCAAAAATTACATTGTATGCAATGGGGGCATCTACTGTGATGAATTCAATCATTAGGAGTGATGATACATCAAACCGTCCTCAGATCAGCACCATACACGTGTCATGATAATCTCGACAACAAAACAAAGTAGGCTCGATTGCACGCACAATCCAGCGAGGCCCAAACAGCAAGCCCATCATTGGCAGAATCCAGACAGTTGGGTCCAAATTGCAATGAGTCAGTAAGCTCACACGTCAAGCGGTCAGGCCCAATACTCGCAAGACTTCTAAGGTAAGTATAAAGAGAAATTTACCCAAGACAGGCAGGCTAGCAATATATTGGATCCAACTAGGACACATATATTAGAGTATAAGTCGGGAAAGGAAAAAATTCCTTGCATGGACAACACTCAGAAAGGGAAACCTCTCTCACAGATCTAGGAGCACGAGTCGTGTAGGGAAACTATCCTATATGGACAGCTCCCAATCAGGAAAGAATCTTCACAACAAAACCACTTTACTTAAACTATGCCACCAAAGGCCTAGCCGAACGAGAACTCTTTCACTATAAAAGGGAGATAAGGTCGATGAACTAGAGGTACGCAATATAACCCAGTTTACAGTTTTAAGTCTCTCCTAAGACTTATATAACTTAAGCATTGGAGTGCCATTGACAACCACACGGTGGTCCTTGGCTCACATTTGCTGCCTGTGCAGGTCTAGGTAAGCAGCACGGAAGGAGAGCATAAATCGATTACATCAATTTGGCGCCGTCCGTAGGGAACGATAGAGTTCCCCGATAAGAACTGTAGTTCCACCTTTTCTGTAGAATCAACGAGATGGTGGCGACAAGGTCTCACAACAATGGAGATGTTGTTGAGCCTTCGAATGCTTAAACCAGGATAGTGCCACCAGTTCCACCACCGCCACGGGAGGAACCTCCTCAGACCCCACGCTAGTGGCGGCCACATCAGACCTGAGGGTGAACCTACTCTCAACACAGATGCAACAGATCGCAGAGACACTGGAAGCTCTCAGATAGTGGAATTTTCCACCTCCAAAGGGAGACCATGAGTAGCGAAGGACTCGTTCCCAAGAAATTTCTAGTAGCATGTTCAGGAGAGTCGTGCGTTCCCAACAACTTCTCAATGGAAAGAGGCGAAGGCCCAACCAATAGAGACCCAACGCCCAGAGTCGACAGGCACGTCTTGCACAACCTCCTCCGCAACAGGTCCACAAACCCAGATGTATTGTTCAGCCTCACAGTCCCTCCGTTCATGGACCATATCATGGAGACACGGCTTCCCAAGAAATACACCCCACCGATCACCTGCACCACTTCCAGCATATGGCGCTCAAAAAAGGGTCTGATGCAATAATGTGTTGATCATTCCCTGCAAGTCTGAATAAGTCTGCACTGACGTGGTTCCATAGCCTTCCTCTAAAATCAATTTATTCATTTCTGTTGGCGTTCCTTACATGCTTTGTGGGTAGCCAAAGGCTCAGGAGGGGCCTGCATTATCTTCTTATCCTGAAGCAAAACAAAACGAGGCGTTAAAGGAGTACGTCACTCATTTTAATGATGAGTTGACCCTAATTGAAGACTGTAGTGATGACATCGTCGTTACGGCTTTCACTTTGGGTCTGAGGAGAGGCAAACTCTATGACTTCCTCACCCTGAACCCCCCAGACAATATGACGAACTTGCTTGGAGATACATCACTCTGGATGAAATGCTGGCTGGCAAGAGAGAGGCAGAGTCAGACAAGAAACCCTCTGTCTTGAAGGATAAGAAAGAGGGAAAGAAGAAAAAATATCATGACAGTAACAAGTGGAAGTGCACAGACAACAAGACTGACTTAAGCCACCCCAGGCAAAACAAGGCCTCGAATTACGTCGGGTCCAGGTCTATCACCCCTCTAAACACCAGCCTGTCTGACATCCTTGATTCCATCAAGGATTGGGAGGAGCTTAACTGGCCGCCTAAGCAGTGAGGAGACCCTGGTAGGAGCGACAACAACAAATACTGTGCCTACCACAAGGAAGGCGGACATGATACTAAGGATTGCAAAAACCTCAGAGGAGAAGTCGAGTATTGGGAAAGGAAAAACAAACTCAAGGAGTTCCTATGCTCGTAACAGTAGGCAAGACCAAGCAAAGGAAGAATGGACACTATCAAGGAGATAAAAAGGAGGCTCATGGTGTCATCTACGTCCTCCACGGGGTCAGTCCTGAGGGAGAAAAGTCAAACAGGTCCCGCAAAAGGACACTGACTGAGATGCAGACACCGTCTCAGTATGAAGATCGACAAGTGCAACACGCACGAGTTCACAGCCCGATCACGTCACTAACGTTTACAGAGAGGGATCTCTAGGGGGTACATTCTCCTCACAATGATGCCCTAGTCATCTCAGTCCTTATCGCTGAGTGGGAGGTAAAAATATTTTTGGTGGAAACTAGAAGTTCATTAAATGTTATATTCGTCAGTGCATTCCGCAACGTGCAGCTAAAAGAGAAGGACCTAATGCCCGCCAGCCACCCTATGGTCGGATTCAGCAGAGGAAAATGCTTCCCCATAGGGAAGATAAAGCTAATGGTGGTGGCAGGAGAGCCACAACTACGCAAGTACCTTGTCCAAGAGTTCATGGAAGTTGACGCCCAGTCCACCTACAACATCATATGGAATCAGTGGTATCCACCCTGCACCAATGCATATATACAACCAACCATGCTCAAGGGGCTATATGAGGAGATCAACCAGCAACAACAGACTGCCATTACGCTCCCCTAAGCAGCTAAACTGTTGCCAGTTACGGCTCGGGCACACAGAGCCAACGTGTCAAGCATCGGGTCAGGACATAAAAGGTGTACTACTTTTTAAAGGCGGAGGAGCCCACATATCCGAGGAGCAACTATGTGGAGATCCAAAAGTCAAAGCTAGCGAGGCAATCCAGACTAACAAAAAGCTAAGTAACAATACTTCAGCAAACAAGCACCAACTCAAAGAGTTGTTCATCAGCAAGGAATTGCCCACCAGCACGAAGTCCACTATTCAATAACTAAGTAGTTTTTAGAATAATAAAAAACCTTTGCTAGAGGGACAACACAATTCGAGCCAGGACCATTTGTGCCTCTTTCAGGGCCGGATTAGTTTAGTCTTCACTCGGAGTTAAATTATTTATTGCTTTGATTTCGTTTCTTGTTTTCTGTTTTTCTTTTCAGTGTAGAAAAGTTGTTTGTACAGGACATATTCCAAAAATAAAAAAGATTTTATTGATTGCAAGGTCAGTTATTACAAAGCTTGTCGACCAACTAGTACATCAGTTTATACACTACAAGTATCTAAGTATAAAGCAAGCATCTATCCGCTGAAACATGGGCGAAAACTCCGATCTGTTATTCCGCCTCCAGACAAGAAGGTAGAAAGACTAAAACGTCCACAACAGGAGACAAAGGAAAGCACTCGATTCATTACTCTGACAAATCGCTATGCGAAAATGATTCAAAGGTGCCAACATGAGCCTTGAAATGAAACGCAGGCGTCTTCAACCCATGGGACTACCCTGAGGAAAGGGACAAAGACTGGAACAAAAGGAGGCAAAATGAGGATGACCCTCTAGACATAGGCGTCCGAAATGCGGCTGACTTAACATCACTAGAAAGAAGGTCGTATTCATTAGAACCCCACTACGCCATCCCACCTTCCAGTTGGGTCGTCATGCGTGAAACCCAGAGCGAACAAACACCACAAACTAGCTGCTAGTATTATCACCCAGTAGTAGAAGACATACTTGTCCCCTGAGGAACAACTCGGGCACACAGAGCCAACATGCCAGGCATCGGGTCAGGACATAAAAGGTGTACTACTCTTTGAAGGCGGAGGAGCCCGCATAACTGAGGAGCAACTATGCGGAGATTTAGAAGTCAAAGCTAGCGAGACAAAATATGGAAGACATACTTGTCCCCTGAGGAACAATCTGTACTTCTTATACACAATGTAAGAAGACATTACAAGATCTCATGAAATCAATCCAGTGCCCACCTAGATTAGGTGGCGCCGCATGACAACAAGTCTTATCAAGACTCATCAGCGAAAAATGTCAGAACATTCAAAGACTCCAATAGAGAAAATCTTCTTTCAGCCTTTGGAAAACCCAAACCAAACTCTATAGTAATATGCATTTGATTAACATGTTTTACTACTTACATTGCAGTGCTTGAACACAGAATAGCAAGCCCATATATAGGCAAAATGGTTTACAAAGAGGCCTCAACAAGCAATTACTTCAGCATTAAAGGCAGTACGGGAAATTGGGAAAATGATGGCTCCAATAGCAAATGCACAAGTCCACATCTTTTGAATTAATGGCCCTGTAGAAACCCCATTAATTGGGAGGAGTAATTGATGCTGAGCCGTCTCACAGAATGCGCTATATCCCTGCCACATTGATCCACAAAGATTTTTTCTAATTGAGCTTCTCAATTAATGGGCCCAAGCTTATGCTCTGTCAGATCCGGCCCCGCACACTCAAAAGAACAAACAGCAAAGGCTCTGAGCGCCCATAGAATAAGGAGCGCACCTATAGAGTATTATTATACCAAAGGAATCAAATCCACTACTATTCCACTGTTGTTCATTAAAGATGGTCAACATATTATTAGTCCGATCAATCGACCCGACACTGAAATCAAACCGTCAAGCGAGTTAAGTAAGTTAGGACCCCCAAGTCAGACTTACATGCCCCGAGTCTCTCAGGCGAGTTAAGTAAGTTAGGACTCCCAAGTCAGACTTACATGCCTCGAATCTCTCAGGTGATTTAAGTAAGTCAGTAACCCCAAGTAAGACTTACACGCCCCGAATCTCTCAGGCAAGTTAAGTAAGTCAGGACCCCAAGCCAGACTTACACGCCCTGAATCTCTCAGGCGAGTTGAGTAAGTCAGAACCCCCAAGACAAACTTACACGCACCGAACTTCTCAGGCGAGTTAAGTAAGTCATGACCCCAAGTCAGACTTACATGCTCTGAATCTCTCAGGCGAGTTGAGTAAGTCAGAACCCCCAAGTTAGAATTACACGCACCGAACTTCTCAGGCGATTTAAGTGAGTTAGGACCACCAAGTTAGACAGCTTCTATTACGCTCTAATGCCCAGTCCGTTAAATTAAATGGGTGTCAATGGTTTAGAGAGTGGCAGCTTAGTCAGCGTTCTGATGCCTGATCGAGATGGCTTGTCAGGAATCATCGTCGTAACATGGACGATAGAAACCAAACCCAACCAAAGCTTAGTTGGTGACAATCGACAACGATAGCTTTTGGTCATCTCAAAGCCTAATCCGCACATAACGGATTTCGACGGCTTAGAAAGTGGGAGTCTAGTCAGCGCTCTTAATGCCTGATTAAGATGGTTTGCCAGGGGTCACTACTCGTATGCAGACATTGATCGCTGAACCGCAACCAAAGCTTAGTCAGTGGCCGCTGATGACGATGATTTTGGTCTGCTTGAATCCTAGTTCGCTGCGCACAGATTTCGACGGTCTAGAAAGTGGGAGCTTAGCCAGTGCTCATGTAGCCTAGTGAAGATGGCTTGCCAGGGATCATTGGCCAACTACAAATAATGATCATCGAATCCTTGCCAAAATTTTAGTCAGAACGACTGAAGATGATAATTGTTGGCTCACTCCAATTCCTAATCTGCCACAAACGGATCAAGATGGGTTGGAAAGGGAGCTTAGTCAGTGCTCATGTAGCATAGTGAAGACATCTTGCCAAAGACTACCAGGGTCGCCAAAAATTTTATACGGTTTAGTCAGTCATAACTGGCAATAACAACCCCCGGTCCAATTAAGCCTATTCTACGAATAGCAAATAAAAACGAGTCAAACGTCCGATGAGAGTTCTAAAAAATTTGACCCAAACGACTCGCAAAGACTACTGTCTACTCATCTACAAGGGCACAAGTGCTAGGACCACAATCTAACTAATACGCTTATAACAGCAACAACAATTGTTGGTCCAACAGACAGCAAAGCCACCAAACAAGGAGTGTATTACATGCACGACTCTGCTAATAAGAGATCCCATTCGGGATGCTCCTCCTCCAACCTTCCATGCACGACTCTGCTAAATTCAAATGTGCCCTGGGACCTTGAGAAGTTTCACTTCACGCTCTCTTGACTCAGGAAACTCCTACTTTGGTTGCTCCAACTTTGCATCTAGCTTATTATTAGCGATAATCAGCTCACTCTGTGCCAATTGGAACTGTTATCCAGTGATCCGCGTACGCTCGACATGAAACTCAGCGCTAGCCTCCAACTACTGACACCGGATAGTCCACTCAGACTCCATAATCCTCACAACATGTAGAGTCTGCAGTTTAGTCTGCACTCAATCAATAAAATCACGGGCAAGTAGCAAATAACGACGGACAAGGTTCAGTTTATTCTCTAACCGATCGCTCGATGATACTGCCCCAGCCAAATCGAACTCGACCGTTTCCAAGTGAACCCTCTGAGCCTCAGATCCAATCGATCTGGACTTCACTCCAGTATCTAAGAAAACTTAAAGTAGCTTTTCTCAACGAATCAATCTCGTGAAGAGCATCGGATTATGACTTCTGCAGATTTGCGAAAACTCGTTCCATGGTATACACCCTCTCATGAGTGGCCTTGACGTCAATTTTAGACGCGACACCTGATTCAGATTTTACATCCCCAGCACAAGGTGTTTCTGCCATTTATCTAAACATTTTCCCAACGTCACTCCCTTTGTCTCCGGGTCACAGTTTGCCAGCAAGTCATTCCACCTAGTAATATGCTTCCTAATAACGTAAGAGATGTCAACCTCCAGATGCCAGGCTTGGTTGCCCATCCTTATTACATCTGGAGCAAACAGAATGATGCCTGCATCCGGATGAAGATCATTCGGAGCCAAAATCACTCCAGCACCGCCCTTAGCCATTTTCACTGTATCAGGGCCTTCATCAATAGCTTTACCTTTGCCCGTAGTTGTCAACTCTCTCTCTTGTGCCGGCCCGGCTTCAGATGAAGAAGGAAGCGAGTTATTCCTTGGACCTGTCGTTAGTTGAATATAAGGACAATAACTAGATGGAGCACAACACGAGCGACAAAAAAAATCTTCGCCATAACGCCGATGATCAGACCACTCTTCAACAGGGTCATGATCCAGAGAGAGGGGGAGCTTGAAGTCCTTTATTGAAAAAGGACGATCATTTGAAACTTCCACGCCCACCTGTAACAACATCTTATTCATAAACTCCACGTGCTTGGTGCTCAGCTTGGTAACATCCTCCAAACCCACCATTTGCAAATATTCTCTTTCCAAGTCAGGAAGAGAGGCAGGGGCTATGATTTGAGTATCACTCCCTTCAAAAACAACAGTCTCACAAGGCTCTTGTGCAACAACATCACGTGCTTCGACCTAAAAAAAGGTGAGATAGATTTTGATGCACAAGAAAAGGAAGCACCTCATCTATTTCTGTCGCCCTTGAAGGGCTTGGATTCTTGAGCTTGGGAAGTTTCCTCTTCCATGAAACAGATGCTCCTTCGGGCTTTGGCTTCTTCACCAGATACACAGTGGGAGCCACGTGCCAATGAGCCCACAGACCACTGCATTCAACATTAGAAGGCTTGACTACATCTTCTACCTCAAGAGGGGGCATGTCACGGAACACATCCAAAGTGGCTTTATCCTTAGTAGAAATAGGTGAAGTAGAAAATCTCCCTGCAAAAGTCACAATAGGTCAATCTAATATAAAATTGACACAAGTAAGATCCGAGAAGGAATAAACTAACTCAGGGGTATAAATTCACGCTCAACAGTACAACCAGCAAGCCCAAAGTATGGGCAATCCGCAGGAGCCGTGAAACAATACTTTTGCCACGATTTAAAATCATCAAGCAATTTGCCGAAGCAGTCCAATGGCGTCAGCATACACACAACATGGTCATTTATCCAAGGAGAAGTGAGCAATTGCATCGCCTTCGAAGACACTCAAACACCAGTGCCCTTAGCCCTAATTAGAATAGCGATCAAAGTCCTATACCCGTTTGACACAAGTTCAGTGGGTGCAATGTCGAGGTACACTATAAACTCCCAGATTTCCTTGATGACAAGAAAGCGGACACCCGATTGCAACATACCTCGGTGAAGGCAGATAAACCCCTCAGGAAGGTACAATGGTGTCAGATAGATTCCCAGAGTGCAAAGCACCAGATTATCAAGAATCCTGAATGTCATATGCAAGACTTCTAGATCAGATTCAGAGAGCAATCTCTCCATAAAAACTTATGGCCCCTGGCGAATAGTTCATTAGAAAATTGATCCTGGCCCGCAATAAAAGTATAATCTTTTGAATTACGAAGGTTGAGCAAAGTCAAAGGCACCAACAAACAATACAAAAAAGCAGAATCTCAGAGATCGAAAGAGTAAAAGAGTTATACTACAGAAGCAGAAGATCCATATAGAAAATTGAGCTTTCGCCTTTCCCACTTTCAAGCTGGCGCACGCCTAATTAATGCAATACACTGCTTGAGGAAATATCTCAGACTCAATCATCATGACTACACAACTGCTTCATGAAATGACCTAGTGAACCGATAAGATAGTCCACTAACTCGAACGGGGTAGCTAATGATACATCAAACCGTCTTCTGATCAGCACTGTATACGTGTCATGATAATCTCGTCAACAGAACGAAGCAAGCCCGATTGCATGCACAATCTAGCGAGGCCCAAACTACAGCAAACCCATCATTGGTAGAATCCAGATAGTCAGGTCCAAGTTGAATGAGCCAGTAAGCCCACACATCACGCGGTGAGGCCCAATACTCGTAAAACCTCTAAGGCAAGTATCAGAAAGATCTACCCAAGACAGGCAGGCCAGCAACACATTGGATCCGACTAGGAAACATACATTACAGTATAAGTTGGGCAAGGAAACTTCATTGCATGGACAACACTCAGAAATGAAAACCTTTCCTGCAGATCTAGGAGCACGAGTCGTGTAGGGAAAGTATCCCACATGGTCAGCTCCCAATAAGGAAAGGATCTCCACAGCAAGATCACTTTCCCTAAACTATGCCACCAAAGGCCTAGCTGAACGAGAACTCCTTCACTATAAAAGGGAGATGAGTTCGATGAACTAGAGGTACACAATATAACACAGCTTACAGTTTTAAGCCTCTCATAAGCCTTATCTAACTTAAGCATCGGAGTGCCATCGGCCACCACACGGTGGTCCTTGGCTCACATTTGCTACCTGTGCAGGTCTAGGTAAGCAGTAAGAAAGGAGAACAAAAATCGACTGCATCAAGGAGCTTTAATGATTCCTCTACTCCTACGGGTAGTTTGATGCTCCCAGCTAAGAAACTTCGAGCACCGCTGAAGCCAACCATCACCTGGTTGTCCGATTTTAGCTCTTCCACTATCAGCTGCATTCTACAGAATGTTTCCAATAATAGGATATTGGTTGAGCTCCCCGTGTCCACCGACAATCTCTTCACGCGCCATTTCAATATTGCAATCGTGATTACCAGGGCATTGTTATTGCAACGTGCTATACTCGAGCGTGCTAGGCTGGGCGATCTCCGCGGTGGAAACCTGTTAACAGGTCTCGAATTACGTACTTTCTTGATCGGTTGGATTTGTATGGTCCATTGTTTGTACTGTGCAGGAGGTACATGACGTCTGCAGTATTTTCTTTGGCCTCCTATGTCGTTTCATCTTTTTCCTTTTCTTGGGGTTGTTTCTCGTCAAAATTTAAAAGTTCTCAGAGTCT
This sequence comes from Berberis vulgaris, assembly GCA_963556465.1. Classification (NCBI taxonomy): domain Eukaryota; kingdom Viridiplantae; phylum Streptophyta; class Magnoliopsida; order Ranunculales; family Berberidaceae; genus Berberis; species Berberis vulgaris. The sequence continues at coordinate 58,281,131 of OY747129.1, read as the reverse complement.
TCCCCTTCGAACTTAGTACTCTATCTCATTCTTGAAACTCTTACAGTCCCGAGTAATGTGATTGTGGTTCTTGTGATAGGCACAGTTCTTGTTCTTATCAGGCATTAAGGATCGCTTTTTAGCTTGGGAGACGACTTGATGTTGTCCCAGTTTTTTATGGCTAAAAGGATTTTCTGCAGGCTGGAGTTGAGAGGATCAAACTCAATGTACCTTGAGCTGACATAGTTGATAGCCATGTCGGGTTTTGCCTTGTCGAACCAGATTTTGTTGTCGTTGTTTCTCCGATTCACGCCTCTTTTCTTCTTCCCTGTCCCAAGCCTTGGGGGCATGCTTGGCTACATTTTTGCCTCCTTTCTTGGCTTCCAGCATTTCCTTTAGAGTGATATATTTCTGTGCACTTTTCACTAAGTCTGCCATATCTCTTAGAGGTTTCAGAGTGAGGAAGTTGTAGAACTGACCTCCTCGGAGGCCAGAAGTGAAGGCGGAGATCGACGTGTCATTGCAGCAACTGTCGATCAAAATCAGTTCATCATTGAAATGAGTGACTTACTCTCTGAGGGTCTCGCCCTACTTCTGCTTTAGACTTGACAAGTAGTGAGGCCCCTTTTGATTTGCTGGTTCTCGACAAATCTGGCGATGAATGCCTTTACCAGAACCTGGAATGAATTGATAGATCTTGGTTGAAGACTGTGGAACTAGGTCAGCGCAACCTTCTTCAAGCTGGTGGATGACGTTCTGCACTTGGTGGCTTCTAAAAAAATTTTCAACTCCATTACATGTTGGTAATCACGTAGGTGATATGATGTTCCGTCATAGAATTGAACTTTGGAGGGACAAATTTCTTTGGCAGGGGGCGTTCGAGATCTCTTCCAAAAATGGAGGGATAATGAGGTCATACAGAATGTCCAGATCGGTTGCCCCAAGTCAAAGCGGGTTCCTGACCATGGTTCGGTCTGTCTTCGGGGCGTAGTCCCTGTGATCCCCGTCATCTCTTAAGCTCTCTTGCTGGCCAACTCTTTGCTTCTCTCTAGGGAGGTTCTTGCTTTCCTGGACTTGCTCTCAGGCGTCTTATCAGGTGTGGGATCTCCGCCATTTTTGGGTTGCTACTATCGATCCTGAGTGAGCCTTTCCACTACCGACACTAGGTGATCCATGTGGAGCAGAATAAGGTCTATGCGGGGTCAGCGACTGCCTCATCAGATAGGCCGTGTGACTATTCTTCTCCTTCGACTGATATATTTGGCCCTATGCGGAGCTTCCCTGGCTGGAGGGTTATCTAGTTCGGCATTGTTGTTGATTGCTCGAGATCTGGTGTTGGTGACCATGTCTCGATGTGCTGCTAAGATAGAAATAACTTTATATGTTCTTTTCAAGGAAAACTTGTCGTTCTCCCCGTGAACGGCGATAAAATGATGTATCCAAAATTGTCCTTATTAATCTTGTTGATCTCGAGCCTGCAAAAATGAACAATGGTTAGTTAGGGACTGTGAGACCCTGAGTGGGCGGACCTGAGGCGAGGGTGAGGGTGAGGGTTGGAGCCCAACAGACCCAAAATGCCCAACAGGCCTAATAGTCCCATATCGCCTGGGTAGGGGAGGAGGATGATCCTTATATGTACGGGGTCAGCTCCCCATTGTATCGAGGCCATTTAAAGCCGTGAGGGCCGGATGATAGCCCAAAGCAGACAATATCGGTATAGTGCGGGAGGGGGGTCGTCACAGTTTGGTATCAGAGCCTGACCCAGCCGAAAGTATGCCACGTGGTGGTGGGCCCTCGGGCAACGTGGACATTGTGCCTGTGTGGCCAACGAGAACGTTGGGCCTTAAGGGGGGTGGATTATGAGACCCTAAGTGGGCGGACCTGGGGTGAGGGTGAGGGTTGGATCCCAACAGGTTCTGTAACGACCCGATCTGCACAGTATGATATTGTCCGCTTTGGGCCCAACCGGCTCGCACGGCTTTAAAAAGCCTCGATACAATGGGGAGCTGACCCCACACATATAAGGATCATCCTCCTTCTCTACCCAGGCGATATGGGACTATGATTCCCCTTGTAGCTCATCCAACCTCTCTCAGCCTATTGGGCCTGTTGGGCTCCAACCCTCACCTCATGTCCGCCCACTTAGGGTCTCACAAGTATCAGAGCCTGACCCAACCGGAAGTATGCCACGTGGTGGTGGGCCCTCGGGCAACAGGGACGTTGTGCCTGTGTGGCCAACGTGGACGTTGTGCCTGTGTGGCCAACGTGGACGTTGTGCCTGTGTGGCCAACGAGGACGTTGGGCCTTAAGGGGGGGTGGATTGTGAGACCCTGAGTGGGCGGACCTAAAGTGAGGGTGAGGGTTGGAGCCCAACAGGCCCAAGATGCCCAATAAGCCGAGAGAGGTTGGATGAGCTACAAAGGGAATCATAGTCCCATATCGCCTAGGTAGGGGAGGAGGATGATCCTCATATGTGCGGATGGTAGCCCAAAGCGGACAATATCGGTACAGTGCGGGAGGGGGTCGTCACAGGGACCATCTTTTTGGTGCCTAAAGGCGCTATGATGCTTAAGTCAGGTAACGATGCAAGGAAGAGTGAAGACTAGATGTAAATTGCAAAATATATGCGTACCTTTCTTCTTCCCTTTTTACAATAAGTAGCGAGCGTTCCCTCCACAACTATCTTTACTATTAAGGGCATGATGGAGGGAGGAGATCTCGCCCAGGATCTTACCTGTGCATGACTGAGTCTTTTCGACACTTGGCTCTGTTTAGGACCCAATGCTTGATTTGGCTAAGAGCTGATTAGTACAAGTGGGTCTCGAGCCTATGACAGGTCAGAGATTTGTGTTCAGGCCTTATTGTCCCGAGGCAAGCCTCAAGACCCGTGCCTTTTGGGCTGGCGTAACTTGGGCTTGGACATCTAATTTACGAGTTGAACAACAATTTATGAATTGGTTTGCTTGGGACCATATTGAAGTATTTCCCGTAAGAGGGTTAGCCTGTGCTACATGGACGACTATGATTGCTTGGCTGATTGATGTCTCATAAGTAGTATGACTATCAATATAAGAAAAAAAAATTAGTATGAGATATGAGATGCATGGGATACCTGATATTCACGTAAATATTATATAATATACCCCTTAATTTATATATGTTAGTGTTTCGATTATTATATTTTATTTTAGTTATTTCATTTTCATGTTTTTGGAGGAGTTTGAACGAAAACGATGAAATCGCGTTAAGGCGACATTTTGAAGAATGATCAATTGGTAGGTTCAAACGGCGGTACAAAGCAACGGATGACAAGTCAATTATCAGATGCCTAAACCTTACCCAAATAAACCAAATTCACTTATTACCTAAGCCCAAGTTCGAAAATTAACCTAAAGCCCAAACCCAACCTAGGAAAATAGAGAAAACCTATTTAGAGTCTTCATCTCTCCCCTTTTCTGGGGCCTCCTCTTCCACGTTTCTTTTCTCCTTCTTTCTTTCCAGCCACCACGCCAATCCACCCTGCCAGCAATCCTCGCTCGATAGGAAAACCGGCAGCGACCTCACCTCGCCATCACCACCATCTCATTGTCACCCTGTCCCCATCTCTCATGCACAAAACATAGAGCAACAACCCTATTTGTCCCACACAACCTCACTATCCTCCACCGATCGCTGAACAACGCACGCATGACCACCGTCCAGCGCACCATAACCGCCATCGCACTCGCCATCCCTGTCGCAAACCACCATAACACCACCGCCTACACCGTCCCCTGTTTCATCTCGCCATCATCACCATACCTATTCTTCTCCCTTCCACATTCTCTGCCTCCTCTTTTTCTATCTTTCTGCTCCTTCATCATGAACAAACCACACACCACCACTATCTCTCTCGCACTGAAACAAAAGAACATGAATAGCAACAAAGCACCGCCCCTGTTCTTATTAGTTCACTCTTCCTGTTTCCCCATTCTCTCGTCCCTCTCTCATCCATCTCGTATCTCACCCTCTTTGTTTACATTTCTCCCTCTCTTTTGTAGGTACCGGAGCATCTCACACACCACCACCTAGACATGAGCAGCAAACAGGGAGCCTTGCCCTTGCTCCTCTCCCGTTCATCCTTTATTCTCTCTCTCTCTCATGTCTCCCTCACCATCTCCCTGTCTCTTGTAACTGATCTTAACTGGAGATGAAAAAGCTCATGAAAAGCGAAGAGGCAGCAACGCAGGTAGGGACGCGGCTCGCTGGAGATGAAGGCGCAGGAAGAAAAGGCGGGACAAACTGATTTTTGAATCAATTGGTTATTTGCACCCTGAACACTTGCTCTTTGTACCACCACAGTACACTTGCAGCCCTTCGCGTCGTGTGTTCGTGCAGGAATTGATGGATTCCACATATACCAGTGCTATGATATCATCCACCATGATCTTCTAGACCCCGCGCCAAGGTGAAGATGAAACAACAGGGTTTCCTAGAGTTTGTCGTATTTGAATTTATTGTTTTCGATATGCTTGAACGTTAAACACAGTTGATTTCTGAATTTCAATAATTTTCTTTCATCGATTATATCCGGAATAATTATCTAGACTAATCGGTAGTTAGAAGTTCCCTTTGTTGATATTCGAAGCCTGCTTTAATCAATTAAAATAAACCTGTGATTGTGTGTGCCGTAAAAAGACATGCAATGCTAGGGGTTTATGCCTTTGCTGAAATCAATTGCAAATGTAGATTAATATTTAGATTAGTCGTGTTGATTCTTGAAAACAATAATTTGAATTACACAAATCTCAAAGAACCTGTGGTGGATTCGATGTCTAGGTCCACTCTCTTATCATCTTATCAGTTTAATATTTAAGTGTTCAATTTCATTATCTTAATTTAGTAATTTACATCTGCTGTAACCCCCAACTCTAAATTAGTTTAAATAAGTCTTAGAATTCGACTGTGTTGTCAATCCTCGTGGGATCGACCTGTATTTGCCACTGTCTACCAGTTAGACAGCCATGCACTTGTGGTGTTACAAGTAGGGTTTATTAACTTATTAATTTCGGTTAATAAAATCTCCATCAAGTTTTTGGCGCCATTGCCGGGGATTGCAACGGTACAATTGAAATATAGGGTTATTTTTGCTAGTTTATAAATTACGTTTAATTTTCTTTTTAGGAACAGTGTTAGGAGTCACTTTCTTATTTGTTTTATTTGCTTGAGTTTGAATTATTTTTGCATTTATTTTTCAGGCGGTCACACACATAGGAGTTCAAGTGGGAACGAAGTGAAATATTGCGATTCGCGAGGAAACTCTCAGAAATCGACTTCTACCCGGCGTCGCAAGTAACCCGAAAGAGGTTCACACCGAATGTAACTTCTACCCACTGCATTTGCACACGGTTTTTGTGTGATCACTTTTGTTTAGCTTGTTCTAGGTAGTATTGCATGCAAATTTGAATAGTAGCAGGATTGAGTTGAAATTTTCGTGCCCTCTCCCACGAATAGGTTAATCACCATCTATTTTAGGGTTAGGAACCTTATCCCATCTGGGAACAGTTCTTGAACTGACATTTCACTTTGAGCTAGAGAGTAAAAAAAGAGGTAGGAACAACTCTGTAGTGGCGGACTGATAGGAGATTACCGTGCCTCTCTTACGGTTAGGTAAATTGAATTGAATTTCAGCTCGGCATTAGTAAAGATAAACTCTAGGGGCGTCTGTCATTCATTTTGTTTGTGCATCATTTAGGTGTCACTTAGGGTTCTGTTGTTTTATTTTTTAGAGTTAGGTCATCTTCATATAGCGGTTAGGCTTGCATTTTAAAAAAGAGAAAAAAAAATAATTAAAAAAAATTAAATTAAAAAAATAAAAATAAAAATTGAAGCCTGTTTAGGAGTGTTCACTTTGAACCTTCGATATCCAATAGTTTATGCATACTTGGGTGCTTGATTCTAAGAGTAGGCTTGTCCAATCCCCATTACCTATTTAAGTTCATCATCCTTGTCCACTGAGATGGCTGAGGGGAAGGCTTTTAAGGATTACTACACCCCTTTTCCTAGTAGTGTTCCGCCTTGCATTGTCTTACCCGAGACAAATGCAAACAGTTTCGAACTGAAACCATCTATTATTCATCTGCTGCCTTCTTTTTATGGTTTTGTGAAAGAAGACCCTTATCTTCATGTCAATGAGTTTCTTGACATCTGCGCCACCCTGAAGTACCCGAACTTTTCTGACGATTCGGTCCGTCTTAGGTTGTTTTTCTTGGAATGATAAGGCGAAATCTTGGTTAAATGCATTAGAGACAGGATCCATCACATCATGGGATGCGTTGTCAAAAAAGTTTTTGACAAAGTACTTCCCATTCATAAAACGAATGCCCTCCGACAAGATTTATCTAATTTTCAACAAAAAGAGGGCGAACATTTCAATGAATGTTGGGAAAGGGTCAATGAGCTCATTGTCAGGTCTCCCCATCAATGATTCGAGAAGTGGCGGCGAGTTCAATACTTCCAAGATGGTTTAACCCCTCAAAAACATCGTATGATTGATGCTACTAGTGGTGGGTCATTAATGAAGATGAGTGTCAATGAGATATGGGAATTCTTTGAAACTCTTTCTGAAAATTCTCAGCTATGGGATTATTCGATAAAGGAGTCTAATAGGCGTAAGGGTAGTATATATGAAGTTAGAGATACATTTGTTCACCCCCTTTCTGCCTCAAAGTTAGAGACAGTTGTTATGACCATGGCTCAAAAGATAGATGCACTTTTGAATTTGACTCAACCTGCACTTCCCGCAAACGCTTCATCTAAAGTCTGTGCTGCATGTTCAAGTCCTGGTCATTCAATAGCTAATTGTGACTTGGCTACTATGCTGAGCAAGTCAACTCTTTTAATTCGATGCGGCGACCTGGCTATAATCCGTAACCTAACTATTACAATTCAGGGTTCGCCAAACATCCAAGTCTCTCCTGGGCCCATGCCCACAACAAAGGGGACCTGTTTTTGTCTCACAGGCTCCTCAAGCCCCTAGCTCTGTTAGGCCCCACCTTAACCAAGTTCCTCTATCCAACACATCAAGTTTAGAGGAAACGGTTAATCGGTTTTTGCAGCGCTCAGAAAGTATAATTGAGCAGAATTCTAAGGACCTATTTGAGTTGAAAGCAACGACTCAACACCAATCTCAAACCCTCAATAGACTTGAGATAGTTGTAAGTAAGATTACTCAGTATTTTTCTAAGAGAGAGCCAGGGAGATTACCTAGTCAACCTGTTCCAAACCCAAAGGGTCAATTTCGCAGTTGGTAGTACATCTGAGTCCTGCAATGAAGATGTCAAATCTATTACTACCCTTAGGAGTGGAAAACAGGTTGACAATCGAGCACGAGTGCCCGATTTGAGTGTCGGTGCATCCCCGACTAAGTCAAAGCAGGTTGCATCTCCATCTGACAAGAAGGCTGATAAAGCCTCACCTTCTACAAATTCTCCTGTTGATTTTGACCCCACTCAGGCATCTTATTTTCCTAGAGCCTCATTTTCGTCACGATTAGCTCCGACAAATAAAGGAACAAATGTAAACGACGTAATGGAAATTTTTAAACAAGCCCACATAAATATCCCATTACTTGATGCTATCAAGCAACTTCCTAGCTATGCCAAGTTTTTTAAGGATCTTTGCACATATAAGCAGAAGCTACATGTGCAAAAGAGAGCCTTCCTCACTGAGCAAGTAAGCTCAATTATTCAACATAGAACCCCGCCTAAGTATAGGGATCCTGGTTGCTCGACTATTTCTTGTATTATCGATAATCATATGATAGATAAAGCATTATTGAATTTAGAGGCGAATGTTAATTTATTGCCATATTTTGTTTATGAGCAATTAGGTCTCGGCGGGTTAAAACCGACTAGAGTAACACTGCAATTGGCAGATAGGTCTGTCAGAGTCCCCCGTGGTATTATAGAGGATGTGATTATCAAGGTTGAAAAATTTTATTCCCCTGTGGACTTTATAGTTCTTGATACACAACCTGTTCACAATCCCTCTAGTCACATTCTAGTAATTTTAGGTCGACCATTTTTGGCGACATCCAATGCCATTATTAACTACAAGAATGGAATTATGAAATTGTCATTTGGCAACATGACTGTCGAACTCAACGTTTTTAATGTTAGTCAACAACCTCCAGAGTCCGAGGATATCCATGAGGTTGATATGATTGAGAGTTTGGTGGAAAATTCCTTTTCGCATTCCGCATTAGATTATCCCTTAACGACTTGTTTGACTCATTTTGGTTTAGACTTCGATATTAATAATTCCATTAGGGAAATTTGCTTGATGCATCCCCTAGTATGGTTCCTGGTGATACTTTACCTGTTTTTATTTCATCAACATTGACTGTTGAACAGGAAAGTAAGTTGCTAAACGTTCTGAAAGAACATAAGGCATCACTTGGGTGGACTATAGCGGATATTAAAGGAATACGTCCAACTGTTTGCATGCATCGTATTCATATGGAAGATAATGCTAAAGCTTCATGTGAAATGCAACGTAGACTTAATCCTAATCTTAAGGAGGTTGTCCGAGCCGAAATTGGTATTATTTACCCCATTTCAAATAACTCTTAGGTCAGTTTAGTTCAGGTTGTTCCCAAGAAATTGGGGGTAACTGTAGTCACAAATGATAAGAATGAGTTAGTGCCTACCCGCATGACTACTGGATGGCGAGTTTGTATTGACTATCGTAAGTTGAACTCAGGCACGAGGAAAAATCATTTTCCTCTCCCCTTTAACTATCAGATGCTTGAGAGGTTAGCAGGCCATGATTACTATTGTTTTCTTGATGGGTATTCCGGTTATAAGAAAATCCCCATCGCACCCGAGGATCAAGATAAAACCACATTCACTTTCCTTTTTGGGACTTTTTCTTATCAGAGAATGCCTTTTGGGTTGTGTAATGCACCCCCCACTTTTAAGAGGTGTATGCTTAGTATTTTCTCGAATATGGTAGAGAGGTTCCTTGATGTGTCCATGGATGACTTCTCAATGTTTGGGGATTCGTTTGATGAGTGTTTGCATCATTTAACCCTAGTGTTAAAGAGGTGTGAAGAGAAAAGTCTTATCTTGAGAAATGTCATTTTATGGTTAGGCAAGGTATAGTTCTTGGGCACATAATTTATAACAAGAGCATTGAAGTTGACAAAGCAAAAATTGATTTAATCTTGAGTCTTCCACCACCGAAGACGGTGAAAGACATTAGATCGTTTCTAGGCCATGCTGATTTTTATCGTAGGTTCATTAAGGATTTTAGCAAGGCTACTCATCCTCTATGCAATTTACTTGCTAAGGACTCTGCCTTCGTCTTTGATGAAGACTGTTTGAAAGCCTTTGAAAATCTTAAACAATTGTTGACTTCAGCTCCAATCATCCAACCTCCTAATTGGAATTTACCTTTTGAGCTTATGTCTGATGCTTCTGATTTTGCGGTTGGAGCTGTCTGAGGACAACGAGTGGACAAAAAGCCCCATGTTATTTATTATGCCAGTAGAACTCTACAAGATGCTCAACTTAATTACTCCACCACGGAGAAGGAGTTACTCGTTATTGTCTTTTCATTGGACAAATTTAGGTCATACCTTATAGGATCCAAAGTTATCATTTTTATTGATCATGCAGCGCTGAAGTACCTTTTTCTAAAAAGGATGCTAAGCCACGCTTGATTCATTGGGTCGTATTGCTACAGGAGTTTGATATTGAGATTCGGGACAAAAAGGGTTCCGAAAATGTTGTAGCTGACAATTTGTCTAGACTTATTGTAGAATCATCTACTTCAGATGTGCCCTTGAATGAATCCTTTCCTGGTGAGCAATTACTTGCTATCTCCCAGTTAACTTGGTATGCAGATATTGTGAATTACCTTGTTACAGGTCAACTCCCTTCTAATTGGTCTAAACAAGATAAGACTAAATTTCTTGCTGAGGTCAGACATTTCTTCAGGGACGATCCTTATTTATTTAAGTATTGTCATGATCAGGTCATTAGGAGATGTGTTCCAGAGAGTGAATTTCATAGTATCATTTCCTTTTGTCATGATCAGGCGTGTGGAGGTCACTTTAGTTCTGAAAAGAAAGCTGCAAAGGTTCTGCAGTGTGGCTTTTATTGGCCGACTATTTTTCGTGACACCCATGCATTTTGTGCTACATGTGTTAGATGCCATCGAATGGGTTCCATTTCTCGTTGGAATATGATGCCTCTTACTAACATTCTCATTATGGAAAATTTTGATGTTTGGGGTATTGACTTCATGGGACCTTTGGCTATCTTTACATTCTTGTAGCTGTTGATTATGTTTTCAAATGGATAGAGGCGATACCTTGCAAAACGAATGACCACAAGGTTGTGGTCAAATTTCTGAAAGATAACATCTTCTCTCGTTTTGGTACTCCGTGTGTTGTCATAAGTGATGGTGGTTCTCATTTTTAAATAGACCATTGGAACTGCTAGTTAAGAAGTACTCCATCACTCATAAAGTAGGTACTCCATATCATCCACAAACAAGTGGGCAAGTTGAAATATCCAATTAGGAAATTAAACACATTTTAGATAAAACTGTTTGACCAGACCGTAAAGATTGGTCACAATGTCTAAATGACACTCTTTGGGCTTATAGGACAACGTTTAAGACTCCGCTTGGAATGTCTCCATATAAACTTGTTTTTGATAAGGCATGTCATTTGCTTGTGGAATTGGGGACTTAATTTTTGTATCTAACTATCAGTTGCGGTTACTGGCATGAGTGAACTGTGGTAGCCGAGCTCATGTGTTGTCTCAGAACTAGAGTGTTTGTACCAAGTCAGGTTTCGTAAGCTCGGGCTAACATTCCATGTAGCGTTCGTCCGGGTGTCAGCGGGTTGATTTTTAGGTCGGCACGAGTGGCCATTGCTGATAATAGAATGCTAGCCTATTTGAGCGTGAAGATGCTACCTGAGCTGTGATTTATTTCGACGACCACTATATTGAAAGGGAGCGATAGTGAGTGGCGAGCCGTTGACATCAGTCGAGGGTGACTAGGCTCCCACCTTTCGAACCATCTATACCCTTGCCAAGTGGATTACAAGTTTGGGATGTGAGCATTCGGCGATCATGATCTGTTGAAGAGCGATGATCCCGTGGAAAGCCATCAACATCAGTTCGGGACTAACTAGGCTCCCACCTTCCAAACCATCTACACCGGCTTGGAGCAGGCTACAAGTTTCGGACGAGGGGATTCAATGACCATGGTCTGTAGAAGAGCAGTGGTCTCGTGGCAAGCCGTCGGAATCAGTTCGGTACTGACTAGGCTCCCACCTTGCCAAATCATCTGCACCCGTGCGCATCAAGCTAGAAATTTGGGAGTTTTCGACGACCATGGTTTGCAGAAGAGCAATAGTCCCGTGGCAAGCCATCAGAATCAGTTCGAGACTGACTAGGCTCCCAACTTACAAACCGTCTACACTCAAGCGGAGTGAGCTACAAGTCTGAGGTTGGTAATTCGGCGACCATGGTCTATAGAAGAGTAGTGGTCCTGTGGCGAACCGTCAACATCATTCAGAACTGACTAGACTCCCACCTTCCAAACCATCTACACTCGTGCAGAGGGGGCTATAGGCCTAGGCTTTGATCAGAAGCTGTCTTTGTCAGTCGTCACTGGCTAGGCTTGCCTGATCGGGTTCGACGTCGGTTGTCCGCAGAGGGGGCAACGGTCCCTGGCGAGTCATCATTATCGAGCGAAATAGCGTTGATTAAACTCCCACTTCTTAAACCATCGACATCTGCACTGGGCGAATTAGGCGTTGGGATGAACCAAAAGCCGTCGTCATCAACCGAAGTCGACTAAGCTTGCCTAGTTAGGCAAGGGCTCCACCTATTACGGATGTGGGAGCCTACATCCGCGGGCGGAGTGCATCGTGTAGACGAATTTCCTTTTGAAGAGACAAAAGTACCTTAAATCAGTTGGTGATATGCAGGTGTGATCCGTGTGTCAAAAGTTACTAGGGTTTCTATGCTCGTGTCACGCACATGTCAGAATATCGCTTGAATAATGGGCTGAGCCCAAGGGCCCATAGAGGAAAAGCTAGGGTTTGTTGTAATTGTAACATCGTACGGTGTAGATCGCGAGACGGTTGAGTATCGATTACTCCCCCTATTAATGGGGTTGCGTGCAACATCATTAATTTGATGAACGTGGCCCTTTGAAGTTTCCTTGGAAACCATCGTCTCCTCGTTTCCCATACGGTATTCAATGCAGACATTCAATGTTGAAGCGCCTGTTTGGTGAACCACCATGTCTATATAATGGTGTTTCTTCATCGTAGTAGGCATTATCTTTTACAGAGCGCACCTCCTCAGATTCTCTTACTCAAAGAACATGTTTTAGGTTTTCCAAAGGCTGAAGGGAAATCTCAAACGTTGGAGTCTTCAAATGTTCTTACATTTGCACTGATGAGTTGTGATATGACTTGATGTTATGTGTAGTCATCTGCTCTGGGTGAGACTAAAGACTTCCTCCCAATGGGATGATTCTGTCGTTTATGTGCTGGTGCCCTGTCGGTGCTCCGAAGGGCATAGTTTCAGAGATAATACTATCAGCCAACCTTGGGGTAGTTGCCTCCCTCCGCTCTTGGCTAGCCTTGTCTTGGCTAGCCTTGTCATGTCGTGCTCCGTTGGAATTCGGGTTGGGGTGGAGTTTGGACATGACCTATCGGAGTGGGCCATTGACTCCTAGATGCCCCTCTCATCCTTTCAGATGGAGGGTGCACTCTATCTCTTTCAACCTGATACTTGTCCCAAGTTCGTCTGGTTGAGCGGATCGAGCATGTGACTTGGCCGTAGCTTCGGCTGGCGTTTTGCAGGGCCCCCGATCACTGATTTTGTACCACCTCAGACCATATTTGAGGTGTGTGTTCGTAGAAGCATTGAATTGGACACACTATTTCATCCTGCTCTTGCTCATGTCAATCTTTCATCATGCTCTTGCTCACGGAAAATGTTTCTCGGAGAGGTCGCGGATTTTACTTTCAGTACCTAAGCTGTCGCTTATTGGTCTTCTTCTGGAGTCAGATTGTTTAGGCGTGTCTTTACTATATGTTGCATCAGATTCAGATGCTTGTAGTTTGTAGTTTTTTGTACCCGCCTCTAGGCACTCGTTGTTACATATTTCTAGTAATCAATGGAGTGTGTTTGTGTAATTCTCTTTAATTTCTTAAATGATTGCCAATCACATAAGCTCCTAAGAATCAAAACTCTACATTGACTATGGAAAGGAAAATAAACAACTGAATAGACTAACTGTTGGCAGATATAGGTCAATTCGGCCCTGAAGTGAATTCTTATGGCCATTCCTAGATCGTTAATACCTCCAGCGAACTTCCAACCTTCGCTGATGTCGTTGAGGTTACTGAAAAGTAAACCTTACATGGGAGTTTACTTCTGCACCGACTGATTGCAAGGGGGTTTTGCTCCCATCAGCAATGACCTTTCCGCTTTGCTGGGTTGAAGAGCGGATTGTTCTTGTGATGTTTGAATGTTCTCAGTTTCTGAGTTGAGCCACCGCTGTTAGGATCTTGTCTCTGTGTGAGTGGAGTGACTCTTCCATAGTTACTGGGTTAGGCTTCAGTTCAACTTTCCATGTGGGTTCCAGTTGGATCTGGGAACATTCTATCTGTTTTAGTGCAGTATAATGGCAGCCTCGTGCCGTTGGTTGGTCCCCCATGTATTGTTCCTTCAGAGTGGTTAGCGGTATACTTGACGAACTGGTAAAGGGTGGAGACTACTGCTTCCATTTGGTGAAGCCATGGTCTTCCCATGATAAGGTTATAGGAAGATGGTGCGTCTACCACCATGAAGTCTAAAATATGACTTTTCTCAGTTGTGGCTCTCCTGCCACACTGCTAACCTTATTTTCCGATCGGAAAGCATTTATTTTTGCTGAATCCAATCAGCGGGCAATCTGAGGATGTCAGGGGGGCTTCTTCTTAACCTCTATTTCCTTCTTCGTTGTTTTCATCTCTTTCAGGGTGATGTACCTCTGTGCGCTCTTTAGAAGTTTCGCTATATACAAAGAGGGTTCCAAAGTGAGGAAGTCGTAATATTTTTGCTTTCTTAGGCCCACGGTGAAAGCTGTCACGGCTGTGTCGTCGCTGCAGCCGACAATGAGTGTCTGCTCGTCATTGAAGCGCGTGAGATACTCTCTTAGCATTTCATTAGATTTCTGCTTTAAAGAGAGTATGAAGAGTATGGGCCTTTTCGGAGATGCTGACTTTCGACAACGCGCGTCAGAAATTCCTTGGGCAGTGTCTTGAATGAGTCGATCGACTTTGGTGGGAGGGTGTGGAACCATGTCAATTATGACTTATTTAGACTGGTAGGGAACATCCTACACATCACCGACTCTAAACCCTCTTTGAGTGCCATTACATGCTAGTAATGGTGCAAGTGATCGAATGGGTCGGTGGTCCCGTCATAGAAATCTAGCTTTGGAAGCGTGAACTTCTTTCAAAGAGCCTTGTTCATGATATGGTCCATGAACGCTAGAACAAAGAGGTGATATAACACGTCTTGGTCGTGAGCCCCTTGGCGGAGAGGGTTCTGTGGGGCGAGCCTGCCTTCTCTGAAGGTCGGGTCCGTGTTGGTTGCGCCGCTTCCTCTAGTCAATGAGAACTAGCAGAGGCTTGACTCTCCTGTGCTTGCTCTCTGTTGTCTTCAAGAGATGGGGGCATGTGCTTCTCTTGATCTCCATTAGTAGGTAAAGGGTTATGTTGTATGAAAGCCTCTACTGCTTTGGAGATTTGTTGTATTTGTCACGACAAAAAATCTATCTTGGGGTCAGTTGTTGTTGTTGTCGACGCTGGGGTGTGAGCCTGCTGCTCGTGTGTCACCGGCACCGCTGGAAGCAGTGTTATAGCGCCAATATGAGCGTTTGACGTGTCCACTTGCTTTCCATTGTTGCGTGATCTGGTAGTCACCATCTTCTCATATTTTGAAGAGAGATGATGTCAGTGATTGGTTAGGAACTTTGTCATCCCCACGAACGACGCCAAATTGATGCAGTCAATTTTCATTCCCTGCTTTGACCTTGACTTGTTGACCTGCACAAGGAACGCACGTGAGCCACAGACCACCATTGTGGTGGCCGATGGCACTCCGATGCTAAAGTCAAACATAGATCTGAGGAAGGCGTAATGTTGTAAACAAGGAATTTGTAGCATACATAACTTAGCAACGTCATGTCTTATTTATATTGCTCGAGTCCTGGTTCGATCAGGCCATTGGTGGCCTAGTTTAGGGAAGAAGATCTTTATGGAGATCCTTCTCTAATTAGAAGTTGTGCTGTGAAGGGGAGTTTCCATGTTAGCCTTGTGCTCCTAGATACGTGGGAGATAGTTCTCAATCAGAGAGTAGTCCATTGATAAAAGTTTCCAAGTAAGATGTATGCTCTGGTATTTGCTTTCTAGTTGGAAGCAAAGTGTTGTTGTCTTGCCTATCCAAAGCAATTCCTCGAGATACTTGCCTTAACTGGGCTTACAGGTATTGAGGATAGTTGTGAGACGCGTGGGCTTAGCAGGCTGTAATGATTTGGGTCTGTCTGGCGGACTGCATTGTGCGGGCTTGGAACCGCTTGGGCCGGATTAGTGTCAGGCTAACGCTTGGGCCTATTATGGTGTACGGTGTAGAATAGTGACCGTTTTGGTGTTTCATCAGATACATTTGCACATATGTGCATTGTGAGACAAAACTCAAGGCAATGACATATTCTTTGATTTGATGTTTTATTTGCCTTGGAATTTTTTTACCTCTTAACCCCTCCCATCCCATGCCTTTGACAGGTATGGAACCCAATACGTGTGGGACAAACCACCACAGCCTTAGCCAACCAACCTGGCTACCTTTGGCGATTTTGCTTTTGAGTTGATGTTTTATTTGCCTTGATGATTGCATACTCCATACTTGAAGTTCTTATCTCAAAACTTGTCACATGTCTCCATCATAAATCACAACTAAGGGTGTGTTTGGTTGGATGAAATCTTATTCCACAGGAATTCATAAGGGGACCTCTATATTCAAGGATAAGTTGAGGTAACACTCATCATCCATCATTAGATTTTGTGATTAATGGTGGGAATGAAAGTCTCATGAACATGAGAATCACACTCCTTGGTCCCCCAAAGCATGTGATTCTCAGGTTGATGGGACTTCCATTCCAACCATTGATCACAAAATCTAATGGTGGATTTGTGAACGAACTTCAAATTAGCTTAGATGTAGGTAGTCCCCTCATGGATTCCCATGGAATAGGATTCCAAGCAACCAAACACACCCTAATTGGAATCAAACCTTGACTTCCATAATATAGTTTTGAAATGAAACTCTTGATCGACATGTGCCATGAACGTGCCCAAATGCCTCGAATTTCATTTTTATTGATTTCGTAATTTATCCAATCGCTCATCGTCATGCAAATTTATAGTAGAATTATCTCAAATTTCATGCATTTATCAATTTTCTGCAAAAATTATTACAATAATCAAATTTGAGATGCATAGAGACATTTAATTAATTTTTAGAACAACTAGAAACTAATAAAGAACTAAATGGGGCGTAAGAATCAATGTTGTTTTTTTTTTTTTTTTGAAAAGCAAGCGTGGGGGTTTATATGGGCTCCCCAGACCACTGAAAAAAGAAGGAAGACCAAATAGATCGCAGTTACATTCGTGTGTATTTTCTACCTCTAGCATCATCAAAAACAATCTTCCTAATGTCCTCCGCAAAGGAACTAGGAGTGATCTCCACAAACTCATGATTTGGTATAAGGCTAGCCAGTTTATCTGCTACTTGGTTCGTTTCCCGTACTGCATGCATTACTCGGCAATCTACAAATTTTCTCATCTCTTCCTTGATGCGTCTAGTTGTGTAAACTGCTTCCCAAGGTGGAGCTTTTTTGGTAGAAATGTACTTCAATGTATTACTTGAGTCCACGCACAAGACCACCCGCTGAATGCCATGTCGATGTGCTAGTTTAAGTCCTAGCTCAATTCCCTGTAATTCATGCAGGATGACAGTCTACGCTCATCGAGACCCTGCTGCTGCTGCCACCACATGTCCCTCGTGATCCCTGATGACCGCACCGTAGCCTCCTTTATTACCTTGGAGTGAACCGTCGGTATTGAGCTTGAACCAACCAACATCAGGTCGTTGCCATGCATGCAAAGTGCTTGTGCGTAGCTGAAACTGGGCTCCAATCCGCCATCTGTCAAAGAGCGCCCTGTTATCAGCCGTGTCTTCCACTTGCTGATCCAGGACAAAGACTCGCAATCGAACATCTTCAATGATCTTTGGTACCAGGTCAGCAGCAACTTTGAACTGAAACTGGAACAACCTGCAATTCCTTTCTGTCCATAGGTGATAAATGGTTGCATTCAAGGCCAACTTTTTCAACATCGAGTTAGGTGATGCACCAGTGAAGTGTTGTTCGCACCATCTCCATTTTGCTTCCCAGTCCATTAGCTGATGTCTATAGCCGAAGTGGGTGAGAATACGTGACTAGACAAAGCTTGAGTACCTACACCTGAAAAATAGGTGCTCTTCACACTCAGCTGCATCACCACAGAGAGGACACAGTGAGCAGTCTATAACTCTCCAATTCTTCAGTTTGTCCTGGGTTTTGAGCGCCTTGTGCCTTACTAGCCATGTAATGAAGCTGTGTCTGGGTATCCTGCCTGTGAACCACATAAGTTTGGACCACGAAACAGCCTGCATTCTCTGTCGCAATGAGTAGTAAGCACTCCGGTTAGTAAACTCACCTTCATGACCCCCCATCCAGATAATTTCATCCTGGTATTTGTTATCTATTTCCACTGAATCAAGTTCTGCATTTATATCAGCTAAATCTGGTCGTCCTTGCAACCTAGTATTCCAGTTGTTGTCTGTAATAAGGGCACTTACTTTAGCATTGCGGTGGAGCGTTGTGTGGTATGTCAGATGTTGGGGGAATCTGTGAAGAAGAATGCCTAATGGGTGCCATGGGTCCTTCCACAAAAGGGTGTCTTTGCCATCACCAATTGAATGAACAATCAGTGAGGATGCTTGCTCCCTGGATTGAAGAATTTTGCGTCAACACCATGATGAGTCACCAGGAATATCCATGGTCCAGAAATGTTTGCCTTTGATTAGATTGCTTTTTGTCCACTGTACCCATAGATTATTCTTGTTGGAGACAATGTTCCATACATGTCTCAACATAGCGGCTTTGTTTGAAGAATCAATGTTGTTGGTACATATTAGTTAGTTTCTTTACAAATTAGGATTCATAGAATAATTTGTTTTAAGTCTAGTTAGATGATTAAAATTATCGAACAGCCAAATATTGTTAGACATGTGACCCCAATTTAACACAAGGTCGTTAAGTTTATATTATTTTGTTAAGTGTCTCTCATTATTTATATGTTTTCTTAAACCTTGTCTACCATGCTACGCAACTTTCTATTTAGAATACAAATAAAAAACAATTCATATTTTCTTTTGTCTTGTCAAGTTAAATAATATAAATTACATTTGAACATATAATAATGGGTAAACTCAACCAACTTGAATTGCCGAAATTACCCAAACTATCCAAGATGGGTTTAGGTTAAAATATTTTCATGGTCTTGGTCTTGGTCTTGGGCAAGATTTTTCATAATTGAGTGAGCATGGGCTAGGGTATGGGCATATGTATGCTTACCTTGTGTAGGGCTTGGGCTAGTGTCGTACCTGTGTTGCCTTACTAGTTGGATTCTTTTGTTGAGTTTCAGTAGATTTATTTCAATAGAGCCCTTATTTTGATTAATGAAATGTGAGTCCTTTTATTATAAAAATAAAAATAGTTACAAGGGTACAAAATTACAGGATTCGGGAAGGACTAAAATTGGTATCAAACTGTAATGATAAATGCCAAAAAAAGGAACCAAACCGTACCAAATTTAAACTACGGGAATGGTAGCAGTATGAGCAAGGGGTAGAGCCACTACGTGTAAGGAGGGAAATTGTCCTTCCTCAACTGTACAAAGTTCTTTTATAAACCTACAATGAGGTACGTAGTGGATCTTGTGTTCAATGTTAGTTTTTTCCTCCATTGAAATCACCCAAATTATTTTTTGCCCTTTCCATTTTGAATTTTCCTTAAATATTTAGAACTTAAGTGAGTCCCATATCTACTTTTAACTCATTTGATTTGAAAAGTTATAACTTGCCCCCTTATCAACATCCTTTTACTCTGTCTGATTCCCAAGTTAACTCCCTGTTACTTTAGGCCCTCTCCAGGAAATGAAGCCATCAAATTAGAACTTATCCAGAAGCACCTACAAGCAACTAAAACTCATAGACTCAACTTGTGATATGTTTAAGACCGACCCTTCCCTACCACGTTGGACTCAGACATGGTAGTGATCACTTATGATGCCAGATTCTTTGATGCTTCGAAACAAAGGCGATCGACATTTTGGCGGTGGATGTAGATGGGAAGGTTCTTGCTAAGGTAGCTGGTCCCATCTAAGGGAGGGTTGTTAATATCACTATGGCAGAGTGCTACGTTGTGGAGGCATCAATTTTGTATATCAGAGCTCAACAGTGAAAGATGGGTTTTTTTCTAGGAGACTTTGGTGCGTTGTAGACCATTTTCCGTGACTAAAAGGAAATGTTGGGGATAGACATGTGTTGGCTATAGCAACCTCTCTTCAACAACATTAGGCAATTCCTATCTTCTTATAATCTATGGTTTTGTAATTTATTCCTTGTGAACTCAACTATGAAGCTCACAACCTTGCCACTACGGCTAGACAATGTTTTTGTAACCATATTTTCTAAGATTAATGCAATAGGCTTTATAAAAAAAAAAATGTTTAATTCAATTGTTTCCCCCTTGAATCTTTAAAAGTCTTTCTTGATCCTAATGTTTTATCAAAACTCATGTTTCAATCAAACTATTCCAATGCAACCCATCTAATTTTAATCCCCAAATTCCAAACTTCTAAACAAATGATTCAATATCAAGGTGACTGTAATATGTTTTTGATCGATTTTGGTTATAGATAATTAATCACAAATTTTGGTTCTTCTCAATTCATATTTTTAGATATATTTTCTTGCAATTCTTTGAAAAAAAAATTTATTCATAAAGAAATATAGCAGGATTTTATTTGGATGTTGATTTAGCAACATCAATATTTAGGGCAAATAAAATGTTTTGCATGGACTATTGAACTTATTTAATACAATTTTTATTGATATGAATATAGTCGAAAAGGGGTACTTGTGTTTTTAATTCTGATGTAGTTTTGCATGGACTATTCATGATGAGGTTTCGAGTTTAAGGGCATTTGTTAAGAGTTGACCCAAGCCAAGAATTTTGATTTGGCCTGATTTACTGAATCCAATGGTATTTATTTTTAAAAAACGCATTGATCCTGTGATTAATTTCACATTTCTAGTTGTGTCTTTTAATTAGCAATTCCATGTTTACATTATAGATACCAAAATGTCAGATCAGGAAATGGTAAGTCAGTATTCCCAATCTTATCTAGAGAATACAACCAAGGATGATGCGGCTTTCATTCACTGTAGATTTAGGGTGTGTTTGGTTGCATGGAATCTTATGCCATGGGAATCCATTAGGGGACCCCTACATTTTAGGCTAAATTGATATATCACTTCACATCTACCATTTGACCACCATTTGATTTTGTGATCAATGGTGGGAATGGAAGTCCCATGATCATGAGAATCTCACTCCTTGGTCCCCCAAGGCATGTGATTCTCATGTTCATGAGACTTTCATTCCCACCATTGATCACAAAATCAAATGGTGGATATGGAGTGATACATCAATTTAGCCTAAAATGTAGGGGTCTCCTCATGGATTTTCATGGCATAGAATTCCATGCAACCAAACACACCCTTAGATACGTTAGAACATCTCCAATGATAAAAGTTAAATTGGAAGTTGTCCCATTTTAATCAAAAGCTAAATTTAGGAGTCTCCTATTTCTTCATCACTCCAACCACATCCCCTATTTTAACTTTTTCATCACTATTTTAATATATCTTCAACTTTTCTGTACTAATTTAATTTTAATTATACTATTATTAATGTCAACTTAATATAATTAAACTATTATTAGTTTGAATTATATTATTATAATATTATTAAATATATAATATTATTAATTTCAATTATTTTAATATTATTAAAGAAGAGGGGAACGTAGTTGAAGGTTTTTTTGTTTTTATGTTTGATTTATTTTTAATTTAAAAAATTAAATATTATGCAGTTGAGACTATTGCCAAGTTGCAAGCAGAAATACGGGAGATGCGTATTGTAAGAGAGTTAAGAAATGTTTAAGTATAATATATTATCTTTATTATTTGATAGATTTTGTGACTTGATGTAATACATTATCTTATTAATTACATTACTTTCCCTCCTTTCATTGAAATGTTTAAGTTTGGCACATTTAGATTTTTATTTTCTAAAAATAAAACTTATAAGATTTATAAAAAGTCATTTGATAGCAAAAAAAAAAAGTCAACTTACAATAGCGTTTTTAAAGCGCTATAATAGAGTTACTATAGCGCTTAAGAAACGCTATAAATACTATAAATAGTCAACTTACAATAGCATTTTTAAAACGCTATAATAGACTTACTATAGCGTTTCATAAACGCTATAAATAATGTTACTATAGTGTTTCTGAAATGCTATAATAGTCAACTTACAATAGCGTTTTAAAAACGTTATAATAGACTTACTATAGCATTTCTGAAATGCTATAGTAGTCAACTTACAATAGCGTTTTTAAAACGCTATAATAGACCATGTATCTATTATAACTCCGGCAGACACAACGTTTGCTAAAACGCTATGGTAGCCTACCATAGCATTTTTGAAACGCTATTAATGACCCTGCTTCTTGTAGTGCAATGACCATTGACTCTAAAAGCACGACCATCCTTGGGATCAACAATCTCAACAGCTTTCTCTAAAATGTGTTTAATTTCCCGATTGGATATTTCAACTTGCCCACTTGTTTGTGGATTATATGGAGTACCTACTTTATGAGTGATGGAGTATTTCTTAACTAGCAGTTCAAACGATCTATTACAAAAATGAGAACCACCATCACTTATAACAGCACGCAGAGTACCAAAACGAGAGAAGATGTTATCTTTCAGAAATTTGACCACAACCTTGTGGTCATTCGTTTTACAAGATACCACCTCTACCCATTTGAAAACATAATCAACAGCTAGAAGAATGTAAAGATAGCCAAATGATGGAGGGAAAGCTCCCATGAAATCAATACCCCAAACATCAAAAATCTCCACAATGAGAATGTTAGTAAGAGGCATCATATTCCTACGAGAAATGGAACCCATACGTTGACATTTATCACATGTAACACAAAATGCATGGGTGTCACGAAAAATAGTCGACCAATAAAAGCCACACTGCAGAACCTCTGCAGCTGTCTTTTTAGAACTAAAGTGACCTCCACACGCCTGATCATGACAAAAGGAAATGATACTATGAAATTCACTCTCTGGAACACATCTTCTAATGACCTGATCAAGACAATACTTAAATAAATAAGGATCGTCCCAGAAGAAATGTCTGACCTCAGCAAGAAATTTAGTCTTATCTTGTTTAGACCAATTAGAAGGGAGTTGATCTGTAACAAGGTAATTCACAATATCTGCATACCAAGGTAACTGAGAGATAGCAAGTAATTGGTCATCAGGAAAGGATTCATCCAAAGGCACATCTGCAGTAGATGATTCTACAAGAAGTCTAAACAAATAGCCAGCTACAACATTTTCGGAACCCTTCTTGTCCCGAATCTCAATATCAAACTCCTGTAGCAATAGGACCCAATGAATCAAGCGTGGCTTAGCATCCTTTTTAGAAAAAGGCACTTCAGCGCTGCATGATCAGTAAAAATGATAACTTTGGAACCTATAAGGTATGACCTAAATTTGTCCAATGCAAAGACAATTGCGAGTAACTCCTTCTCCGTGGTGGAGTAATTGAGCCGCGCATCTTGTAGAGTTCTACTGGCATAATAAATAACATGGGGCTTTTTGTCCACCCGTTGTCCTAAGACAACTCCAACCGCAAAATCAGAAGTATCACACATAAGCTCAAAAGGTAAATTC
Organism: Berberis vulgaris; assembly: GCA_963556465.1. NCBI lineage: Eukaryota > Viridiplantae > Streptophyta > Magnoliopsida > Ranunculales > Berberidaceae > Berberis > Berberis vulgaris. The sequence continues at coordinate 58,257,945 of OY747129.1, read as the reverse complement.
CAATTAGGATTGGATATGAAGTCAACAATTGTCTAAGCTTTTCAAAGGCTTTCAAACAGTCTTCATCAAAGACGAAGGCAAAGTCCTTAGCAAGTAAATTGCATAGAGGACGAGTAGCCTTGCTAAAATCCTTAATGAACCTACAGTAAAAACCAGCATGGCCTAGAAAAGATCTAATGTCTTTAACCATCTTCGGTGGTGGAAGACTCAATATTAAATCAATTTTTCCTTTGTCAACTTCAATGCTCTTGTTAGAAATTATGTGCCCAAGAACTATACCTTGCCTAACCATAAAATGACATTTGTCCCTATTCAAGACAAGACTTTTCTCTTCACACCTATTTAACACTAGGGTTAAATGATGCAAACACTCATCAAACAAATCCCCAAACATTGAGAAGTCATCCATGAACACCTCAAGAAACCTTTCTACCATATCTGAGAAAATACTAAGCATACACCTCTGAAAGGCGGCGGGTGCATTACACAACCCAAAAGGCATTCTCCGATATGCAAAAGTCCTAAAATGGCAAGTGAATGTGGTTTTCTCTTGATCCTCGGGTGCAATAGGGATTTGGTTATAACCGGAATACCCATTAAGAAAACAATAGTAATAATGTCCGGCTAACCTCTCAAGCATCTGATCGATAAAGGGGAGAGGAAAATGATATTTCCTCGTGTCTGAGTTCAACTTACGGTAGTCAATACAAACTCCCCATCCAGTGGTCATGCGGGTAGGCACTAACTCATTCTTATCATTTATGACTACAGTCACCCCCGATTTCTTGGGAACAACCTAAACTGGACTGACCCAAGAGCTATCTGAAATGGGGTAAATAATACCAACATCCAACAATTTGAGCATTTCGGCTCAGACAACCTCCTTAAGATTAGGATTAAGTCTACGTTGCATTTCACGTGAAGCTTTGGCATTATCTTCCATATGAATATGATGCATGCAAATAGTGGGACTTATTCCTTTAATATCCACTATAGTCCACCCAAGTGATGCCTTATGTTCTTTCAGAACGTTTAGCAACTTACTTTCTTGTTCAACAGTCAATGTCGATGAAATAATAACAGGTAAAGTATCATCAAAACCAAAAGCTTATACTTGAGGGTGCCAGGTAATGGTTTAAGGTCAAGCTTGGGTGGCTTATCAACCGAAGGGACGGGTTTTGACTCACTAAGTGGAAGGGGTTCCACTTTAGACTTCCATGAAGAACCAGGAATCATACTAGGGGATGCATCAAGCAAAACATTCATTTCCCTAATGGAATTAATAATATCGAAGTCTAAACGAGAATGAGTCAAACAAGTCGTTAAGGGATCATCTAAGGCGGACTGCGAAAAGGAATTTTCCACCAAACTCTCAATCATATCAACCTCATAGATATCCTCGGACTCGGGAGGTTGTTGACTAACATTAAAAACGTTGAGTTCGACGATCATGTTTCCAAATGACAATTTCATAATTTCATTCCAGCAGTTAATAATGACATTGGATGTGGCCAAAAATGGTCGACCCAAAATGACTGGAATGTGACTAGAGGGATTGTGAACAGGTTGTGTATCAAGAACTATAAAGTCCACAAGGTAATAAAATTTTCCAACATTGATAATCACATCTTCTATAACACCACGGGGGACTCTGACAGACCTATCTGCCAATTGCAATGTTACTCTAGTTGGTTTTAACCCGCCGAGACCTAATTGCTCATAAACAGAATATGGCAATAAATTAATACTCACCCCTAAATCCAATAATGCCTTATCTATCATATGATCACCGATAATACAAGAAATAGTCGGGCAACCAGGATTCCTATACTTAGGCAGGGTTCTGTGTTGAATAATTGAGCTCACTTGCTCAGTGAGGAAGGCTTTCTTTTGCACATGTAGCTTCCGCTCTTGTGTGCAAAGATCCTTCAAAAACTTGGCATAGCTAGGAACTTGCTTAATAGCATCGAGTAATGGGATATTTATGTGAACTTGTTTAAAATTTTCCATTACGCCGCTTACATTTGTTTTTTTCTTTGCTAGAGCTAATCGTGACGGAAATAGGGCTCTAGGCAACGACACTCAAATCGGGCACTTGTACCCGATTGTCAACTTGTTTTCCACTCCTAAGGGTAGTAATAGATTTGACATCTTCATTACAAGACTCAGATGTACTACCAACTTCGAATTGACCCTTTGGGTTTGGAACATGTTGACTAGGAAATCTCCTTGACTCTCTCTCAGAAGAAAACTGAGTAATCTTACTCACAACTATCTCAAGATATTGAGGGCTTGAGATTGGTGTTGAGTCGTGGCTTTCAACTCAGATATGTCCTTAGAATTATGCTCAATTATAACCGATTAACCGTTTCCTCTAAACTTGATGTGTTGGGTGGAAGAACTTGGTTAAGGTGGGGCCTAACAGGGCTAGGGCTTGAGGAGCCTGGGAGACAACAAAAGGTCCCCCTTGGTGTGGGCCATGGGCCCAAGAGAGACTTGGATGTTTGGCGAACCCTGAATTGTAATAGTTAGGTTGCAGATTAATGCAAGGTCGCCACGTCGCATTAAAAGAGTTGACTTGCTCAGCATAGTATGCAGGATAATCGTTTTGCAAGTCATAATTAGCTATTGAATGACTAGGACTTGAACATGCAACACTGACTTCAGATGAAGCGTTTGCGGGAAGTGCAGGTTGAGTCAAATTCAAAAGAGCATCTATCTTTTGAGTCATGGTCATAACAACTGTCTCTAACTTTGAGGCAGAAGGGGGTGAACAGATGTATCTCTAATTTAATATATATCGCCCTTACGCCTATCAGACTCTTTTCTCGAATAATCCCATTGCTGAGAATTTTTGGAAAGCGTCTTAAAGAGTTCCCGTATTTCATTTATGCTCATTTTCATTAGTGACCCACCACTAGTTGCATCAATCATATGACGATTTTGAAGAGTTAAACCGTCTTGGAAGTTTTGAACTAGTCGCCAATTCTCAAATCCGTGATGGGGACACCTGATAATGAGTTCAATGAACCTTTCCCAGCATTCATAGAAATGTTCGCCCTCTTTTTGCTGAAAATTAGATAAATCTCGTCGGAAGGTATTCGTTTTATGAATGTGGAAGTACTTTGTCAAGAACTTTCTTGACAACTCATCCCATGATGTTATGGATCCTGTCTCTTTGTCAGGGTAGCGCAGATGTCAAGAGACTCTTTTACATGAAGATAAGGGTCTTCTTTCTCAAAACAATAAAAAGAAGGCAGAAGATGAATAATAGATGGTTTGAGTTCGAAATTGTTTGCATTTGTCTTAGGTAAGACAATGCAAAACGGAACACTACTAGGAATAGGGGTGAAGTAATCCTTAAAGGCCTTCCCCTCAGCCATCTCAGTGGATAAGGATGATGAACCTAAATAGGTAATGGGGACTTCAAAGAATTCCTCGAATTCTTGTCGAACAAGTCTACTCTTAGAATCACGCACCCAGGTATGCATAAACTACTGAATAACGAAGGTTCAAAGTCAAGTCTCCTAAACAGGCTTCAATTTTTATTTTATTTTTTAATTTAATATTTTTTTAATTAATTTTTTTTAATTGAAAACCTAATCACTATATGAAGACGACCTAACTCTAAAAAATACAAACAACGGAACCCTAAATGACACCTAAATGATGCACAAACAAAATGAATGGCAGACAGCCCTAGAGTTTTTCTTTACTAATGAGGCACGGTAATTTCCTATCAATCCGCCACTACAGAGTTGCTCCTACCTCTTTTTCCACTCTCTAGCTCAAAGTAAAATGCCAGTTCAAGAACTGTTTCCAGATGGGATATGTTCCTTCACTCGACCACTTTAAGCTATCAAACGTCAAAAGAGGGTCCCTATGAGCGTCACACCTGTCCTAGATAATTATCTTGCTACAAAATTTAAATAGTAAAGGCCTAGGTTCCTAACCCTAAAATAGATAGTGATTAACCTATCCGCGGGAGAGAGCACAAAAGTTTCAACTCAATCCTGCCACTATTGAAATTTGCATGCAATACTACCTAGAACAAGCTAAACACAAGTGATCACACAGAAACTGCATGCAGATGCGGTGGGTCTAAGTTACCTCTAGCGTGAACCTCTTTCGGGTTACTTGTGACGCCGGGCAAAAGTCGATTTCTGAGAGTTTCCTCGCGAATTGCAATATTTCACTTCGTTCCCACTTGAGCTCCTATGTGTGTGACCGTTTGCAAAATAAATGCAAAAATAATTCAAACTCGAGCAAATAAAACAAATAAGTAAGTGACTCGTAACACTTTTCCTAAAAAGAAAATTAAACCTAATTTATAAACTAGCAAAAACAATCCTAGATTTCGATTGTACCATTACAATCCCTAACAATGGCGCCAAAACCTTGATGGGGATTTTATTAACCTAAATTAATAAGTTAATAAACACTACTTGTAATATCGCAAGTGCGCTGGTGTCGAACTGGCAGATAGTGGCAAATACGGATCGATCCCACGAGGATTGACGAAACAGTCGAATTCTAAGACTTATTTAACTAATTTAGAGTTGGGGGTTGCAACAGATGGAAATTACAAAATTAAGAGAACTAGATTGAGCAACTAAAATTAAATTGGTAAGATGATAAGAGAATTGACCGAGACATCGAATCCACCACAGGTTTTTTGAGATTCGTGTAATCTAAATTATTGTTTTCAAGAATCAACACGACTAATGTAAAGATTAATCTACATTTGCAATTGATTTCAGCAAAGGCATAAACCCCTAGCATTGCATGTCTTTCTACGGCACACACAATCACAGGTTTATTTTAACTAATTCTAAACCCCTAGCATTGCATGTCTTCTTACGGCACACACAATCACAGATTCAAATTAATTTATTAAAGCAGGTTTCGAATATCAACAAAGGGAACTTCTAACTACCGATTAGTCTAGATATTTATTCTAAATATAATCGGTGAAAGAAAATTATAGAAATTCATAAATCAGTTGAGTTTAACATTCAAGCATATATAAAACAATAAGTTTAGATACGACAAACTCTATGAAACCCTGTGGTTTCATCTCCGCCTCAACGTGAGGTCTAGAAGATCGTGGTGGATGGCGTCACAGCACTGGTGTAGGTGGAATCGATCTCAGCACGCACAAGCATCCCAAGAAATAGTTGTTGGTGGACTGTGGTGGCTCAGACAAAAATCAAGGGTGCGAATAACCTTAGTTTGAATAGTGAGTGCGGTGGTACAGAGCAAAGGTCGGGGTGCGAACAACCAACTGATTCGAAAATCGGTTGGTTCCCGCAATTTTCTCCTGCGCCTTCATCTCCAATGAGTCGTGCTGTTGTTCTTCCTCCGTGCTCCTCGCAAGCTTCTTTCTTCTCTGGTAAAGATCACCTACAAGAGACAGAGATGGTGAGGGAGACACGAGAGAGAGAAGAAAGGATGAACGGGAGAGGAGCAAGGGCAGTGTTCCCTGTTTGCTATTCCAATCTCGATTGTGGTGTGTGAGATGCTCTGGTACCTGGAAAAGAGAGGGGAAAATGGAAACAAAGAGAGTGAGATACAAGATGGGAGAAAGAGGAGCAAGAGAAGGAGGAAACATGAAGAGTGAACAAATAGGAGCAAAGGCGGTGCTCTGTTGATGTTCCTCTTCCTCTGTTTCAATGCGATAGAGATGGTAGTAGTGCGTGGTATGTTCGTGATGAAGGAGCAGAAAGAGAGAAGAAGGGGAGGCAGAGAACGTGGAAAGGAGAAGAACAAAGATGGTGATGATGCCTAGATGAAACATGGGACGATGTGGGCAGTGGTGTTATGGTGGTTTGCGACAGGAACGACGAGTGCAATGGCGGTGAGGGTGTGCTAAAGGGTGGTCATGCGTGGGTTGTTCAGTAGTCGGCGGTGTTGTGTTGGCTTCTAGTTTGTGTAATGGAGGGGGACAAAAACAGGGGATGAATAGAAGAGGAGGACTGCGGTTATGGTGGTGTTGGCGAGGTGAGGTGCGCTATCGGTCCTCCTATTGAGCGAGGATCGCCGGCAGGGTGGATGTGGTGTGGTGGCTTGAAAAAGAGAGAAGGGAAAAGCAAACGTAGGAAAATATATCCTCCGAGGAGAAGGGAAAGAGGAAACCTAAATAGGGTTCTCTCTTTCCTTGTTATGTTGGGTTTGGGTTTCTAGGTCAGCTTTTGGGCTTGGGCTTAGGTTAAATTAGGTGGACTTAGGTTTGTGTAGGTTAGGTTTAGATATGTGACCCGCTACTTTGTACCACCATTAGAGTCAACCAATTGATCATTCCTCAAATTGTCGCCTTAATGCGATTTCATCATTTATGCTCAAATTCCTACAAAAACATGAAAACAAAATAATTAGAATAAAATATAATAATCGAAACACTAACATATATAAATTAAGGGATATATTGTGTAATAATTACATGAATATTGGAACACAACATAATTATTGTGAAAATCAAAGTATAGTATCAGATATAGCATATAGAATGAGAGGTGGTTAGAACCCATGATTCGAGTTATTTTAGGAAGGGAGGGTTGTCTATGAGTTGTGTGCTTCACAAAGAAGCATGGTTACTCTTTTATCGTGTTTAAACATTCATTTATTCCATGAGCATGTGTTTTACATATTTTATAAGTAAATTTGTGATTCATATTGAGTTTGATCCTATGTCATTTCATTTAGGTTCAGAGAAGGCTCCGACTACATCTCAAAGACCTAGAGAGTATAGTGCATATCGAGTAAGGCATCAGTTGGTTTAAAGTGAGTATAAGGTCAAAATTTTTAGAACTAATATTCATTTAATTGTTGTGGAATAAATTGTTATGTTGTCGTCTCACATTCCTGACATTAAAAGTGAAATGGTTATTTGTTATGTTATCGTCTCACATTCCAAACATTAAAAGGGTAATGGTTATTTGTTATATTATCGTCTCACATTCCAGACGTTAAAAGTGGAATGGTAGATATTATATTATCGTCTCACATTCCAGACGTTAAAAGCGGAATGGTGATTAGTATGTGTATGTTTGTAGCATTGAAATTTGAATCATAAATTGTGTTAATCATTTTCTTCTTTATGACTTTATAATACTCACTGAGCTTGTGGATAGCTCACCCATCTCATGATTTTATTTTCAGGTCTTCAGCTAGAGTTGGTCCACTGTACAGCTAGAGTCTTTTAGAAGGGTCGAGTTTGTATGTTATGTTTCCTTAGTTTGTATCAATGGAATGTATGTATTATGTAAATGTTATGAGTTGTAAATTAGGGAAATGTTCCCATTGTTTTTGGATCAAAACAGATGTTGTTTGAGCAAATGTTGCATCTCATGTAAATAGTGTAATTTCATTTTCTAGATGTTATTTTTAAGTCATATTAATTGAAGTTTTGTTGTTGCCATCACGTCACATTCTGGAGGCGGGTCCCACTCAACCACCTGGAATAAGGTGTGACAATAAACATTCTCAGTTTCAGCAACAAAAGTAGCATGCACACTTAGGTTCATGTGCATTCTGCTCATTTTTAGTGGTATGACTACTCCTCTTCGATTGGAAGGTCATATATTTGGGCAAACTCATTTTCAAAGAGATGGACCTACCTCAGATAGACCTCCTAGCTGGGCTTGGGCTTTTTCATGGGTTTGTGGCTCTTGTGTTTCACTTCCCTATGGTTGTTCATGTACCTATGGACCTTGTACATCAGGTAGGTTATCATCTAGCTCTTCTTCTGTCAACGCATCATATAACTTTTTCATACCCGTGGGACTCTTCACTCTTGCCTTCTTAGCCGACTTCTTAGCCAATCATTAGGTGTACTCTTCCTTAGGGTTTGAATCTTCCTCCTAAACCAAAGCCTTTTGGCCTACACCTTAACCTCAAATGAATTTTAATAGGAGGGGTAGATTGGGTGACAGAGGCAAGGTCTACATCAACAATAGGTGGGGTTGAAATGAGTACAAGGTCCATTAAACTAATCCAGGTGTGTTGGTTTTATGAATTTGTGCTGGTCATTTTAACCTCAACAAAGACATGCAAAACATCATTGTCATCAATGTCTACATGGGTCCAAAAATACATATTGTCTTGATAATTGCTTATGTCCATCCTCATCCCATTATCCAGAAAGGTATGTGTTGTTCCTGGTTAAGGAATGCTTATGTGGGTTGGGCATAGCTTCAAGGATACTCTTGTTTAACTTGTCCCAATTAAGATAATCACCATGCACTACAAAATGTAAACATGTCCTATTTTTATAATCACTCACCTTCCACATACTAGGGATCTCTGCCCTCCAAACCCACTTTCCATCAAAATGGACCATTAAGTTCCAGACCTTCAGTTTTTGTCCCCATTTTCCATTGTTGCAATGACACCAATTAATCAAAAGGATTAATATTATATGTTGAATATTATAGGAAACAAGCATAACCATGCAATCTAACATGAATAATAAACTGAAAACAGAAGACAAGTACAACACAGATAGCATTATGCAAACATCCATGGACATACATATCTGCATTACCCTAATCAACATTGTGTCATAGTGTCATAGTGAACACTGTGATTGATCCATGGAAGCACCAACCAATGTCAACGGTATTCCACCTACAAAATCTTAGTTTTACAGTGAACATTGTGACTGGTCCATGGAAGCACCAACCAATATCAACACTAAATCACCCAAAATATTCACTTTCAGAATGTCAATTGTGACTGATGCAAGCATAAGCCAAATACACAATAGAGAAACCCTAATTTGTTCAAATGAACAAAATCCTAACAAAATGATATCATTCACACCATCCATTCACACATACATTATATATTGAAGCACCAAAACAATAGCCCTAAAGAGCAAATAACACTTACAATATATTGCGCTAAACAACACGAGGGGGTTTCACGTTCTCATCAGTGTCTGAATGAGAGAAATCTCACCTCAGATCGGGTTCCTCTTCGCTTCGAATCTCACTAAAGTTACTGAAATCACTGATCGAATTGTAATTGTCCCAATGTATGCATGTAAAAGTACTCTAATCATTGCTGCTACTACTACTGATTATGACATCTAATACAATCTTCATCCCTTCTTCATTTTGGTTTGAAATCGCACACAACAAAGAATAGAGACTGGAGAGAGGATAACGAACCAGAGAGACAGAAAATGGAGGGAGTTTTCCTTCCACTTTCCATCTCTTCAAGGGTACGATCAATCAAACATTATCCTTGTCGGTCTACGTGCGTGGTTCAAGTAACAGACGGTTGGGATGAACATGCGATCACATCGTGTGTGATATGCACATGAATGGTATTTTCGTCATAAAAATGGGTGAAATGATTGCACGTGAGGTGTTTGATAGTAAAGGCACGTTGACTGCTAGTGTTGGGGGCAAAATGTAATACAAATTTATTCAGGGGTAACCTCTTATTAGCTATTTATAATATGGGGCAAGTGCAAATGACCCTTTTTAAACTATCTTCACCTTTCATTAATGGTCCAAAGTTCAAGGTGTGGATCCTCACTGTGCGGATCTCATTAGTGAGAATTGGGCCTGATAGCTCATATACAAATTTAAGTCTTAAAACTTGTAAACTCAGCAAGACTTTGTCTAAATGGAATAAAATTTATTTCTCCGATATAGAAAGGCATAATATTAAGGAAACCTTAAGAATCCTTGATATTTTGTGAAATGATTAGCCAAGTGATCTCCATTCAATTCAATCAACCGGAATCTCATTTAGAAGAGCTTTATCATTGAAAAGAGTAATTTTGGCAAAATAAATCTATGTTATTTTGAATTCTTCAAGGGATCTCAATAGAAAATATTTACACCTCTGAGCTTTGATAAGAAGGTAAAGAAATCTCATTGACCAATAGAGTCCATAGGGAGAATGGTTATCTAATCATGTCAATATTGTTTGGGTGAAATGTTCAAAATTAATTTAAATATATTCAAATTACTCAAACAGGTATGTCTAGGATTCTTATAAGCATAACCCAAAAGGAACCGTCATCTTAGATAAGCAATAAGTTCAATGCCTAAACCAGTATGAGTTTTTTTTTTTTTTTTTTTTTAAAATTTATTTATTTATTTATTATTATTATTATTATTATTATTATTATTTGTTTTTACAAAAAATGACTTTTAAGCCATTCTTTTTCACAAAACAGACAATTTGGATACCGTAGTTGATGTAATGGCTAATTTGTGACTACTTATATACTTTTATGACTAACAATGACTCATTTATTAATTCAGGTTAACCCATAAAGATATGGGCCATTTTTACTTTTCCTAAGCAAATAGAAAACATACTTTTATACTTTTATGACAAACAATGACTCTTTCATTAATGATTATTGATGATAAATCAAATCACCTTCTGATCAGTACCGTACACGTGTCATGATAATCTCGTCTATAGAACGAAGCATGCCTGATTGCATGCTCAATCCAGCGAGGCCCAAACATCAGCAAGCCCATCATTGGCTAAATCTAGACAGTCAGGTCCGAGTTGCTATGAGCCAGTAAGCCCACATGTGACGTGGTCAGACCCAATACTCGTAAGACCTCGAAGGCAAATATCTGAGAGATCTACCCAAGACAAGGAGATTAGCGATACATTAGACCGACTAGGAAACATATATTAGAGTATAAATCAGGCAAGGATACTTCCTGCATGGACAACACTCAGAAATAGAAACCTCTCTCGTAGATCTAGGAGCACAAGTCATGTAGGGAAACTATCACATCTGAACAGCTCCCAATTAGGAAATGATCTCCACAGCAAAATCAGTTTCCCTAAACTACACCACCAAATGCCTAGCCGAACGAGGACTCCTTCACTATAAAAGGGAGATAAGGTTGATGAACTAGAGGTACGCAATACAACCCAGTTTATAGTTTTCAGCCTATCTAACTTAAGCATCGAAGTGTCATCGACCACCACACGGTGGTCTTCGGCTCAAGTTTGCAACATGTGAAGGTCTAGGTAAGCAGCGAGGAAGGAGAGCAGAAATCGACTACGTCAATTATAATTATGACTAATCAATTACGAGTTGGTTAGGCTATATAATTTGATGATTTCTGGTCTTTTATTTCTACAATCTCTCCAAAACATATCTAATGGAGCCAGAAGTATCATGTTGTTCTGATTATTTATTTATTTATTATTTTTTTTTTGTGTGGGGAAAGGGAGGAATTGGCTATAGAATGCCTTCATAGTTTTACTATTGGCTCTTATAGACTACATTTCTTATATCAGAAGATACAAGATAATATCTTGGCAGTGCGACATTCGTGACAGTTAAGGAAAATCAGTTTTATCAGTATTTTATTGCATTTCGAGCTTCTCTTGCAGGGTTTTTTTAGTGGATGTCGAACAATTTTATTTATTAAGGGGATTTTCTTAATGCAAAGTTTAAAGAATACTTCTTGTTGCACAAGCATGCGATAACAATAATTATACAATTGCTTTTGCTATTGCAGCAGGGGAGACGCTAAATGGTAATGATAAAATAATAATTAATAACAATAATATTATAATAATAATATAAACAAATAAATAAATAAGTAGAATAGTTTGATACTTCTGGCTCCATTAGACACATTTTGAAGACTGATTGAAGAAATAAAATGCCAAAAATTATCAACTTATATAGCCTAACTCAATAAATGAAACAATTGGTTGGTCATAATTAGAATCATTAATAAAAGAGTCATTGTTGGTCATAAAAGTATAAAAAGGTTTTTATACTTGTTTGGGAAGGGTAAACATGTCGTATAACTTTATGGGTTAACCTAAGTTAATAAAAGAGTCATTGTTGGTCATAAAAGTAGGCACAAATTAGTCATTACATCAACTACGATATCTAAAATGGTCTATTGAGAAAAAGTAGTCCTTAAAAGTCATTTTTCGTTTTTTTACTACTTACTAAAGATGATTAAAACTACAAAGGAAATGATACTGCCGGAAATAAAATTACAATGAATGTAAAAGATATCTATATAACAAATCAAAATGGTGTTTTAAGTTGTAGATAAAAGACGGTTGAGATTTACCCAAACATAAAGATCTAATGGATCACATAGAGGGGGAGGGGATGGTGTTTGGCTGAAATTTATGTTCGCATAGTACTAAACTACCCCTGGCAAAGTTTAAAACTATCCTCTTGTCTAACAATTTAAGTGTCGAATGCATGGGGAATAAAGTTGAAAATTCTCCTCATGTCAAAAATAATTTGAGTGTCGAAGGCACGGGAAATACCCTAGTCTATATAACAAATCAGAATGGTGTTTTAGGTTGGAGATAAAAGACAGCTGAGATTTATCTAAACATAAAGATCCAGAAGATCACAAAAAGGGAGGTTGTAGAAAGAAGTTTTTTTTTTACTTTTATGCCGCAACCAACTCTAAGTCTCTAACCATCACACATTTAAAAGCTTAGATTGAGTTTGAGTGTCAAAGGCATGGGGAATACCCTAGTAAATTAAATAGGGAAAATCACCTAGAAGGTCTAATTTTTATAATTGTGGAACATATAAGATCCTAACAATTGAAAATGCCTAAAAAATCCTACCTTTTGTAATTCAAGACTACTAAATGCGACAAATCTATACCATGGCTAAAAGATATGTAAAAATACAAATATATCGATATTCCTAGACACATTGAGGTGATGTTTTTTTAATTTGGCAACAACTACCTCGCACCACTACTTCCTCTCTCTCACACCACCAAAGCAAATTTTTTATTTTTTTACTTTCTCACACCACCAGTAAATAAGTTAAAACCTCAGAAACTAAAAAGCTAATCGAAAAAATCGCACTCAAAACCCATTCAAATGGTATCCCTCCCTCATTCAATCTCTCGCACTTTCTGCTGCGGTTCGTCCCACACTCCGCGACCAACTTCACATCCTCACAAGGTTGCGTCCTCATTTTCTTCCCTATCTCTTCCTCTTCGTAGTGGCCCTGAAATCGTGTGGTTCATCTATCTCTCGTCATCTTCGTCCTCATCTCCCTCTTCTTTTGCATTTCACTACATTTCATCTTGAAAGAAATTAGTTCATTTCATTAGATGAAAATGAAAGGGTTTAGTGAAGTTGATGATGTTAGAAATGAAGATTATAAGGGTTTTCATGAGGGTGAAGAAGAAGATCAATCTAAAGAGCAAGGACAATCCTTTCAATGGAGGTAATTTGCCAAAAAAAAATTCATTTAATTTGCATGTAAATTTTATTTGTTTTGTAATTTTTTTTCAAAATAATTTATTAATTATTGTATGATGCATTGGTGCAAAGACATTTATAATGGATGTAATAGATATGGAGATGCCATTTAACGATCTTGAAAGCCCAGAGACGAACCATTTAGAGGTAACAACCATTTTATTGTTATGTAAATTAAAAATTTAATTAATGTATGAAACTAATTATAAATTGAATCATTATGCAGAAAGTTGATGATAATGTTGATGGAAGTGGTGACAATAACAATGAAGAAAGATCATTGGTAGTGGTAGTCGTTAATAGTCATTTATTTGTAACGAATGAGGTATGTAAGTTTTTACTTATTTTCGTTTTCACCATTTTTCATTGTTATAAATATGTTTCTATTAACAAGTTTTAAATTTTTTTAGGTATTCTCATCAAGGTCTGCACTGATAGGTTGGGTTGAAGGGATCGGTAGGGATAATAACATGGTCATTACTATCACTAAATCGGAACCGGTTAATCAAAGAAGGAAGGGAATGGTCAATTTTGGTTGTGAAAGGGGAGGGAAGCCTAATAAAAGGTTAAAGAATCCTATTCGATCCAACAGTACAAAGAAATGTGGGTGCAATTTTAATTGAGAGGGGTCCCACTGGAGATTGAAAATGACATGTGAAACCCACAATCATCCTCGATCAGAGTCACTTGTTGGTCATTCAATTGCTGAAAAATTGAACGTAAAGGAGATTATTTATGTGAAGATTATGGCGAAGTCCGGTGTGAGCCCTCAGAACATATTGTCTCGGCTGGAAGAGAGGTCGCCGAATAATACCTCGACTTTGAAGCATATTTACAATCTATTGTGTCGGTTGAAGGTATTGGAGAAAAGAGGCAGGACAGCTTTGCAACATACTCTACAGTTGTTGAGGGAGCACAAATACATAGAGTGACATTCTGTTGATCAGGGGAATAGAGTCACCAACATTTTCTGGGCGCATCCTAAATCTATTAAGTTGGCAAAGTGTTTTCCACAAGTAATGTTTATGGATTGCACGTATAAAACTAACCGCTATAGGATGTCGCTGTTTGAGATTGTTGGTGTGACATCGACTGGGAAGACCTTCAACGTTGCATTCTGTTTCATGTGTTTTGAGAATGAAGAGTCTTATGCTTGGGCATTGGAGAAGCTTGTAGGAATTTTCAAGCCAGACAACCTGCCAAGCGTGTTTGTGACTAATAGATAACTGGCTTTGATCAAGGCTATTGAGCAAGTTTTCCCCAAGGCAAGGAGATTATTATGCACTTGGCACATCTATACAAATGTCGAGAAAATTTGTAAGAGGCACTTTGAGGACAACGACCAGTGGGCCAACTTTATAGATTCATTTTCAGAATTGTATAGATCAAGTTCAGAAGATAAATGGAAAAATGCCACAATTGAGTTTGATAGAAGATGGGCAAAATACCCTAAGTGTTTGGAATATATCAAGACAGTTTGGTATTCCCATAAGGAGTACTTATTCTATGCTTGAACGAATAAATTTATGCATTTTGGACAACGCACAATGGGTCGAGTTGAAGGTGCACACTCGAAGTTGAAGCACTCGTTGGAAAACTCCCAAGGAACATTCCTTAATGTCTAGAAAAAGATACATGAAATGATCGAAGTCCAACTAATTGAGATAGAGTCGTCATTCCAGTATAGTCTGACGAAGGTGAAGTCTAAACATAACTTCACTCTATTTTCCTTACTTCATGGGTTGGTGGCGTACAGGGCAGCTGATTTGATGAATGCAAAAAGTTGGAGGTGTGAAAGTGTGAGGGTTGACCCTGTAAAGTGTGGTTGTGTGCTTCGAACGTCGCATGGATTACCTTGCGCTCATGAACTTACAAGTTATATAACTCCCATAGGGCAAATTCCAGTACGCACCGTAGACAAGTATTGGCTGCAGCTTGGCACAACACCTATTCGTGAATGTGGCGATGTAATTATAGACCCAGTGTTTGACGCCCTTATGAATAGGTTCAATGAGTCAAGTCTTGATTAGAATTTGGTTATGAAGAGGAAGCTTATCGAGTTGACTTCTCCGGGTGACAGTGTCATGATTGAACCATTAGCACTTTTGGCTGGAAAGGGGAGACGAAAAAAGAAGAAGTTGCCTAAGCACGGGAGGTCCACTAAAAGGGATCCCTCGGGTGACGAATACGCCATGACATAAAAGAAATGAAAGGCAAGAGTGTGAAAGTGTCAATAAAAAAGGAGAAGTCGATAATTCATAAGAATAGATTGATGCAGCAGATTCTGTCTTGGATACGGGATTATGTTTACGACGTTTTCAACGTCCCAGGTGCCAAAAATTGTGGCTTCCGATGCATTGCCAAATTCCTTCAATACGATGACGAAAACGGTTGGAAACAAGTGCGCAAAGAGCTACTGATGGAGCTTGAGTGTAATGTAGAATTGTGGCTTGCAATGTGGCACGAGAAAGGGGTAAAGGTTGTGAAGGACGCTTTAGTAATTCTATAAAATCAGGTGCGGATAGATAGGGAAAGTTGGTTTATGGACCCCGACATGTTAGAGCCTGCAGCGACCCATTACCAATGCGTCTTTGTTTGTTATAGGAACCAAAACATGACTTGTTTTCCCTATGTTTATTCGACACCACATTTTGACTCAGGACGTGTATGTTTCATGGCACAATTGGCTCAGAGCAATCACTATATCGTCCTTCATATGCGACAAAACCACCATTGGCCCCTACAGTACCAACCTGGCCGGGTCAAATGTTTCCTTCGACCCGCTTGTTGAAGAGTAGTTTCGAGGTCCAGCTCGATATTTGTGCGACGATGCTAAACAAGTTTAATGAGAATAAGAAGAACGCGAAGAAGTCGAACGAGGTGGTGACCATAAATTGATGCACATATTGTATTTTTCTAACCATTGTTGTTATGAAAAATTGTAAATGACAAATGTAAATTAAAGTCGAAGCATTGTTTTGTTAGAAAAGTAAACATTTTTTTTATTTTTTGTTAGCGGAAGACTTTTATGTTTCGAGAATTTGTTAATATATTATACGGAATTTAACTCATATTAGTTTGAGATTTTGTTTATGTATGATGCGAGAATGCGAGATTAGAATAAGTACTATTTTCATGTGACTATGCGAAATGAAAAAAAATAATCAAATACAAATTAGATAAAAGAGGTGGACATGAGGATTTCTTTGACCTGAAAACCCTTCTATGACCGTAAAACATGCGACAAGAAAGCTCAATCTAAGCCCATGGAACTTTCACATCGAGGTTTTAGGTCAAAATCATTAGAAAACTAAGTTTAAAATTGAATTAATTTGAAAATCTTCGAAATTTTCTGTTATCAGAACAATTGCAGGGTTTTAGGGTCTGTCCGCAGTGGGCAATGCGAGATATCCCAATATTCTCGCATTGGCCACAGAGGAAAAGAATAACATTTTCAAATTTTGTACTGATCGCAATGCCAAATGCGCATTAAATAAAAAGCATCGCAGTGGGCAATGCGTATAATGAGGTATACTTTGCAGCCCACCTTGCGAAACATGTGGGATAACTCGCACTGGAGAATGCGCAGAAAATAGGATACATCACATTCCTGACTACGAACAGTAAAAAAACGTCAATACAAAATTTGGTTCGTAGCCTGCATTGCGATGTAACCTTGATATTTCGCAGTAGCCACCGCGAACAGTAAAAAAGTTTCTAAAAAACTTCAGTTTGCAGCATGGAATGCGCATTAACCAGGATTTTGCGCTGTGCCAAATGCAATAGACTAAAAATTTCAAAAAAAAATTGGTTTCGCAGCATACAATCCGAAGTATCCCAGATACTTCGCATTGGCCATTGTGAACAGTACAAAATTTTCAAAAAAAATGTTCTATTCGCAATGGACAATGCGAATTATCCAGGATACTTTGCATTCTGCAAAATTTTCTGATGCATTTGAGTATAAAAAAAAGGCATAGTTTAGACATAGTAGACAGATCAGCAGGAAGTTTGAAATTGTCGATGATTCGTTTGTAGGCGTTCTCTACATCAACAACAACTCCCAATAACTTGAGCTCATAAAAAAAACTACTGATTTCACTTCCATAGAACATGTTTTCCACACACGGAAGGCTTGTGATCTGTAGAATTGCTTCTCTTTCTTCTACCAAAACAAATACAGATTAACTTGGAGCTACATACCCCTCTGAAGTATTTAACCATTTCTTCTTTTTCAAAGTGTTCAAGAAATCTTCATTAAGTGTACCATCTGCTCTTAAGTACTTGGTAAGCGTCAACAATGACATCGCAGACTTACTACTGATTACGGATGAGGGAAGAGACTTGAGATGATTAACTATAAGCCTAGTAACATCCTTGGAACCTAACTTCACACCGAGAAACTTCAACTAATCCTTGTACAAATTGATTTTATTATCATAGTATGCTTGGTCAATAATTAAGAAATCCTCAAGCATACTTCCCACCTTAGCAAAAAGAGATATCTCCCTTCCATCATTTAGAGAACACTGATTTGGAGAATTGAAACCTGAGAAAGTCTTCATCCATTTTCCATATCTCATGCTTTGGATAAAATCAATAGGCATAGAGACAACTTTCCTCTAAAGCTTCTGAAGCCATTTTAACAGCAAAATGGCTTGTTCACGAGTTAACTCAGAAGCTGTTGTTGGTAACTTCAAGCTTGGAGGGCTTATCTCAGGCAAATCTACAGCTCTAGTATATTTAGATAGGAAGGTCAATATAACTTTTTTTGGTGTACATACTCCAGCGAACTGTGCACTTTCACCATAAACACTTCCCAAGTCAACATAGCACTTTCGCCTAAATGCATTATGATGACCAAATAACTTCGACCATTGACTTCCAAATTCAGACACAAGAGTTTGTAACTTACTACATGTACACGGCCTGAATTTTCAACCAAAGGCATCGAGCTACAAATGCGGAAAACCTCATTCTCTTTTATCAAATGTTTACAATGGTTATGATACAAAAAATGAGCCACTGCTATTGAAAATTATTTAGCTTTGTTGTCACATGCAAAAAATGAGCCACTGCCATTGAAGTAGATTGGATTCTTCTAAAAGTACCTTCTATTTGTTACAAAGGACCGCTAGAGATTGATTTGTTCCTGGTAAGACTTAAGAGTTAAGTTGGAACCTCTGCTGGCCTTTTGAGCTGACTTCTAAATTACTAGCTTGTCAACTCTTGTTTGAATTGATGCTAATTTGTTGAAGTCTCAGTTGTGGATTGAGACTTGTAGGGATTTTTAAGAAAGTTAAAGCTCACCCTACTATTGAACTCAAATACATAAGTAACAAGTTTTGAATAGAAAAATTAAGTAACAAGCTTTGAATAAAAATAAAAATATTTAGTTTACAAAATTCCTCCACCACCATGAATACACTATGAACAAAACAAAAGAACATAAAATCTTTGAATAGAACATAATTAACCGAACAAAACAAAATGTTTATCGCCTTCGAACATAAAATCTTTGTTCATGCCTCGACTTGGTTTGACGCTCGCTTCCTCCACAACCAATTTCACCACTTTCAACACTAGTGCATACGTCAGGCTCTTCTTCCGCTTGTTCCACAGTAACAGGCGTAGACATTTCATCTAGCAAATCCTGTTTTCTATTTTGTCGGCGGAACAAAATTAACTTGTTGATGTTCGCCCCTTCTATGATGGAGGCATTAATCAAGTCACGAGCATGAGCAATGAAAATTTCCAGTAGTGAAACATTAGATGTTAGTGCAAACCATGTAAATATTTGAAAATACATAAAGGTAAAATGTTTGTACTTACCTTCTTATTTGAAATAAACAAATGTCTTCTTAGGGGAAAACTTTTCCTCTTGATCGGTGGTTGTACGAAGGGATGGCTAATGCGGTGAAACCTGCTCAAGTAATCCATCGCATTGTCCCATGGAAGCTTCATGTTAGCACCTTGTTGGTTAAGTGGCACGACACTATACTGCCACCTTCGAGCGAACGAAGCCAACACCTCATTCTTGACGAAATAGTGTTTGCGGGATCGAACTCTATTCTTCCCTTTGGCTTGGATTTGTTGGACTGGGATGACTTGTACCTTTCCCATTTGTCTCATAACTCTATCGGGGTGATAGGGTTCTTCTATTTCGAGACATAACAGACATCCCGTGAACCATGTGATGCCATGAAGGGGAGTGTTTCTCTTGGACTCCACGTAAGGGTCCCAAAGTATCTGCGAATTATAATAATTGGGTTATTAATATATGACACATACAAAAATATTATTTTTTTACCTCTTCAGGAGACATGTCATCGAGAAACTCCCTAAGAGTGATGATTTGTTCGTCAAAACCCCTATAATTTGTGGGGGTTCCCACTTAGCTATGGTGGGAAGTCTAACATCCCACGACGGTTTTGCATTACCCCATAGTCTAAAGTAATCATATATCCATGCCTATAAACGAAAACAACATAAACAAATATTATGAAATTCTTAAATATTATGAGGGTAGCTAAATTTTTTTGTTTTCGAACATACCTCCAAAAGAGGCAAATATCCATCAATTTGCCTCATTCCCTCTCTGCTAGCGCCGCCCAACTGACGAAACAAGAATGCCAAACCTACTACGCCCTATGCATACTTGTTAACATCAGCCACCTCCATCAGCATCTTCAAATATTCAATATGAACCCTTGTTCCACTTTTATCGGAAAATAGAGTCATACCCAGAAGAAACAACAAGTAACCCCTACACACTTGTTGTTTCCTATCAAGAGAATCAACATCCGTGGCTTGTCTACAACAGTTATAAACCTCATTTCCACAAATTTCTCATGTTTTTTTACATGGGCCTTTGCTTCTTTACTTTCAATCCCAAACCATCCACCATTAATGTAACACATTCATCTACCGTCACTGAAGTCGTTGTTCTAACCGACTTACCAAGAATCGGCAAATGAATTATACGGTAGACATCGTCTAGGGTGATGGTCATTTCTCCAAAAGGTAGGTGGAAAGTGTTGGACTCAGGTTGCCAACGCTCTGCGAAAGCACAAATTGTCACATTATCAGGGCGTACCCTATGATATTTAATCAAGGGATACAGACCACTACTGTAGACTATTCTCTTTAATCCCTCGAATCTTTTTTCAAATCCCAATCCATGAAGTTCCTATATTGATGCCGACACCGTAATGCACCTCGTTCCTAAATACAAGAAACATATACATTAAGTAATTCAATGTCCAAATATATATATAAATAACGCGCTTATATAATTTAACAAACTAAAAATATTGACTTACCGGCTCACCATCTCAAATGGCACGACAAATATGGCCATGGTAATCGACTAATGTGGAACAATCCACAGGACCACCGGGATAAGAATCTTGTCTGGCTTCTTTTTTTCGTTACCCTTCTTTCTTGCTTCCTTTTCTTCTCTTGCTTCCTCCTCATCACCTGCTTCTTCCTCTAACTCCTCGTCTTGATGACCAACACCTGCACCACTCGAACCTCCTTGCCCTTGTGATTGGGCTTGACTTAAGGATACAACTACTCATCTGTATGCTTTTTGATGATCTATTTGAATCCCCATTTGCTTCTCTCTCATCTTCCTCTTTACTTCTTTGTCCCTATTTTGTTCCTTTCTTAATTTTTTTCGTTCTTCTACCACTTTTTTGCCCTTGTCTGCTCTCTATTTTTTAGCAGACACTGTCATGGGTCATCTTCTACCTCTATCACCTCCATCATCCCCACCAACAGAAGACATGAAAAACCTTCAAATAAGGAAATAAATATTTCAAGACATTTTTTTGTACAATATTCTATTAATTTTAAAGCAATACTATAGCCAATTTGGATGTAAACAACATTTATATCTCATTTATCTACATTCTAATAAGACAAATACCAATTTGGAGCCCTAGGAAAATACCAACATTATTGCAAAAAAGGCATAAACAATTCTACTTTAAACATGGAAACAAATACAAAAAAGCAAACAATAGATGCTTCACATACAATCCAAACAAAAATCTTAAACCCAAAGATAAACTCACTTACCGAAGAGTTTGAGTGCAAGAGAGAATCGTTTTGCAGGAGATTTTCGCACCAAACAATGCGTTTTTTAGCTTTTAGGTTTTCGAGACTTTGAGGGTTTAAGGGTTTCAATTTTGAAGAGATTTTGAGAGATTTTCGAGGGAGAGGAAGGAAATTTGCAATGGATTTGAGTGTGGGGAGAGATTTGAAAGGAATTTGAATGTGCAATGGGGAGGAAAACGTTCTCGATTTGAATGGAGGGGGGAGAAAAAATGTTGAAAATGTTGGGTTTTGGTTTATATAGGTGGTGTGAGAGAGTATGGTGGTGTGGGAAAGAAAGTAGGTGGTGTGAGAGAGTAGAATCGTGTGAGAGAAAGGAAATGGTGGTGTGGTGTAGTCGACGTCTTTTAATTTATGTATTCAAATTATAGTTACATTGAAATAAGCGAAATATGCAATTTTTAACGCAATTTGATATTTTTTAAAGTTGTTTTATGTCACTAAAACACAACTGATAGATTCTTGTTGGGTAATTTCTGGAAGTCAAATTATGATTGGTTTTAAGTAGGTCAATTAATTTTGAAAATTGATTACTTAAGTTAAACGGCAAGAATTTCTTTCTAATTATTTTTAAAGTACGGGTTTTGTTTGTGGCTTTTAAGTGTTTTTAATTATTAAAAATAGCCATTTTCAATTGTTAGAGTATGATGTGGTGTATAACTATAAAAAATAGGCCTTATAAGTAATTTTTCCGATTAAATAATTGAAAAAGTTAATTGAAATCTTTTGTTGGGAAGTGTGTCTCTAGTTTATTTATACGCGGAAATTTGGTAATATTAATAAACCCAAAGTGGTTATAAGAATTTCGAACTTCCTAATCCAAAATACAAAATCTATAAGTAAGTGGCGCCATATCATATTGGGCTTCAGGCAAGCTTAGGGCTTTTAAAACAACTAAAGGGAGTCCAAACATCACACAATTCAAGGCTAATAAATTTGTTGAGCCCATTCATTTTTAGTTTGGTCATGGAGCCCCCGTCCAATTGAAAATTTTCAGATCTAGTCCAAACAAATATTAGGATAATAAAAAAAATTATTTTTTATTCTCTTCAAAAGAATAGTCAATATCCCTAGCAATAGGCGCAAAATGATTCATTTTCTTTAAACCGAAACAAGATAAAAAATTTCACCTCAAATCCATTAAAACATTACTTTATTTTTCATTAATTTGTTGTATTTTGTTGGCTAGCCATTTCCAAATTTTTTTTGATAAATTCATTTTTTTTCCATGATACAAGTATATGAAAAATTCTAAATTTTCCAATCAATGACCTAAGTTTGCATACTAAGCAAGTAAATTAAGGAATAGAAACTAAAATAAAAAGTCATTACCAAAAACATTATCAACAACCCTTACAATAACACTATCAACAAAATAAATGTCTTCATTAACTTATTATAGAATATGAATTAAATTCTCTATAAGAAATGATTGTTGTCTTTGAAAAAGGTTGCTACTAAATAATACCATCATTGTCCACCAATTGTAGCTCAGTTGGTCGGGCATCCACTCTCCTAGTGTGAGGTCGGGGGTTCGAGACTCACTAGTTAGGATTTTGTGAGTTTTCGCCTGATTATAAGGAGCACATTTGCTCCGCCGTTGAGAAGCTTTCGGGTATTGAATGCAGCTGCTTAGATGGACTAGACCGGAGCGAAAGCGAGTCTTCATGCAAGGTGGAGGCGATGGACCGGAGCGAAAGCAAGTTTCTATGCGAAATGGAGGCGACGAGGATATTAAGTGGGAAAAATATTGCAGCCTTCGGGCTTGGTTTGGTTAACCCTATAGGGTTAGTCATGTAGCCTTCGGGCATGAATTAATAAATAAATAAAAAGGGTCAATGACCAAATTTGTTTTTTTTTTTTTAAAAAAAAAAAAAAAACACCATCACTTCTCCTAATGGACACCACCACTTTTTTTTTTGGTTTTTTTCTACTAAAGCTCACCACCACTATATAAACAAATAATCCCTAACCCTAACCCCTCTTCTCCTATCTCCCTTTCTTCTCATTTTTCTCTCTCTTCTCCATCAACCCCACTGCGCCACCTCTCCTCCTCCTCCTCCCATCTCCTCATTCTCCTCATCCTCCCCCCCCCCCCCTCTCATCCTACCTCCTCCCATCTTCTTCTTCATATTTTTTTCCTTATTATCCATGTGGCGTGGTGGTGGCTAGGTGGTGGTGAAGGGGAGGAGGAGGACAGGAAGGGGGTGGCAGTGGCCTCTTTATCCTTTTTTTTCTATTTTCATTCTTCTCCCTGTGGCGTTGTGGTGGTATAGCGATGAGGGGTGGCAATGGCCTAATCATCCCCCTTATTTTTTTTGTTTTTTTCTTCTCCCTATGGCGTGGTGGTGGTATGGTGGTGGCTAGGTGGCAGTGAGAGGGAGAAGGGGGATGAGGAGGGGTGGCGGTGGCCTCCTCTTTTTTTTCTCCCTGTTGGGTGGTGGTGGTGGTGTTGTGGTGGTGAGGTGGTGGTGAAGGGGAGGATGAGGGGTGGCGATGGCCTCATTTTTTTCCTCCTTCACCCTCACAGTGATTCCTGCAAGTGCTAAACTCCCACTCGCCGAAAGCGCTGCGAGGGTAAAAAAATTTGACCCACACGTTGGTTCCTGTGAATGCGGAACCCAAATTCGTCCAAATTTCTGTAGGTGTGGGTTCCTTATTAGCAGGAACCACCGTGTTGCCCTCGTGGCGGTTCCGGCGAGTAGGGGTTTCCCACTCGCAAGAACCGCTGTGACGGCGAAGGAGGAAAAAAATGCGGAAGAGGAGGCCACCGCCACCCCTCTTCCTCTTCATCCCTTTCACCACCTCACGACCGCTACCTCACCATCACAACCGCCACCACCACCTCGCCACCTCCAGGGAAAAAATGGGAGAAGGTGGGACACCACCACCTTTCCTCTTCCAACCCTTCACCACCACCAACTCAACATAGCTACCTTGCCACCATCACCGCCACTACCATCTCGCCACCGCCTGGGAGAAAAAAAGAAGACAAAAGGAAGTGGGACACCGCCTCATCTCGTCAACTTCACCACCACCTCACCACCGCCACCTTGCCATCACCACCCAAGGATTGTGATTTCATTTTTCGAGTTAAGTTTGGTCTATTGATTTAAAAAAATATTTCGGTGTGTAAAGAAAAATCGTAAAAAGTTTTGAGGGTACATGAAACATACATAATAAATTTTGTAAATATAAACATGTGAAAAAAATAAAATGTAAGTAATATATATATATAGGGACTTGCAATTACATAATGAAAGAACGTATATTTCGTTCTTAGCTAAAAATAGATGAATGCAACCACATCTTATGTCGCATCATAACACTCATTGTACATCGTAATGGACGTATTTTGCATGTGAGATTTTTTTATATGTATTGTTGATACATCAAAATAGACTGATCATCACGATCATACACGTGTCACAATGACCCATCAAGAAGACACATTATACAACCCACTGGGCCAGCTTATGAAGCCTGATAGAAATAAAACTAATTCTACAGGCCCAGACAAGGCCCGCCTCTAAATTAAGAAGAACGTTGCGCCAACAAGAACGTAAGCAAGATCCAAATTTAGGCACAGACGAATCAAAGCCCGTCACACGTTCTCTAATTAAGAAGAATGTTGCGCCAAGAAAGAGCCGTGGAGGGACCTACCCCTCCACGAGCGCATCTCCATTAAGGATAAGATTGTTTTAGAAACATCTCCTTCCGTTACGCCTAACATGCTTAAGTCACGCAGAGAGTTAAATACGACCATTATAAAAGGTAAAGGGAACTTTCGACAAATGTATGCAACTTTAATTTAGTTTATGCAACTTTAATTTAGTTTTGTCCAGATTTACTTCCTTCTTCTAATAGAGTTACTGACTTAAGCATCGGAGTGCCTTCGACCACCAAAAAGGTGGTCTTTGGTAGTCTAACAGTGGTTTTGCAAGTCAAACTCACAGGAGAACGATTTTTGGACGCATCAGTTTGGCATTGTCCGTTGGGAATGACGAGTTTCCTCTTTCCAAAAACAAAACACACAAGTGACAAAGCTCACCACAACCTAACAAAAGATCAACGAGACCATCAAAAGGAATGATGCAATCTACAGACCCACAATCTAGTAATGATCACAATAACTCTTCCGCTGACGCATCACTGGCGGCTCAAGGAGAAGACACGGCCCAAATCGCTGGACCAATAGCATCCAAGAATAATGATCCGTTGTACACAATAGTCCAAATAGCCCAGACAATTGTCAACGCTACTACGGATCCCGGGGTAGATTTGCTTATAACCCAGATGGAACATGTAACAATGATAATAGAAAAGATCGCGCAAAAGCATATTCAACTGGTTAATCCGGTTAAAACATGACCACAGCCACTACACCAAAAGGCTTGATTAGCTACATGGAGATGGCCACGGCTCAAAATCGTTGGTTTATTTGCCACGGCTAAAAACCGTGGCTATAATGGCCAAGGGCCTAAAACCGTTGCTATAAAAAGAAAATGCACGTGTGTTGCACGTGCCTGTGTGGAGAACTCGAGTGGATTTCACGCGAGCGAAAAAAATTTCGCGGTCTTGCAAAAAAATTTGGCGTTCCCGCTCCATCTCCCCCCAACTCTCAACTTCTCATCCCTTTGTTTCAAACCCTAACATCACAGATCTCCCGAAAGCACAGCCACCATCTATTCCGAATCAGGAAGCGCGATCGCGACGGAGAAGAAAATCTTTTCGTCCCTCCTCCGATTCTTGAAGGAGAGTTCATTGGTGCCTCCAATGCTGAGTTTTGTGAGAAGAAGATGAAGAAGAACACACTAATCTTTCCGTCCCTCTTTCGGTTCAGATCTCCTTCCAGGTAAGATCCTTTTTCTTCTTTAGATCTCCTCTTCTTCAGATCTGTTTCAAATTTAATTTTTTTTTTCTTTCAGCAAAACAGATCTTTCCTCTCCAACCCATTTCAGCAAAACACAGCAGAGATCAAAGAGGAAACCCATTTCTTCAAGTCTTCATCAGGTACCCATCTCTATCTCTCTCTTTAAGTTCATAATCTCCAATTACTGTGTCTTTGCTTATCTGTCAAACAAGGGGGTTCCTTTTAAATTTTCTTACTTTATAAGCAATCAAAGATTCAAACTTTATACTTACCCAGATCGTCTTTAGTTTGATTGTGATGATTTCAATGTGGAATGGTGGATTTGTGAACTGATTTCAGTGTCTGTTTGGGGTAGTGGTTTTAGATGTACTTTGTTGAATGTGTAAAAATTAGGTCTTTGGGATGAGTTAGGTGAGAAATTGGATTGGAAGTAGTGATGATCATGGATACCCAGTAAAAGGCATGAATTTACTGAGAAAAGGGTATCCTGGAAAAATTTAATGGGTGTTTCAAATTTCGACAATTTCATCAAGGTACAGTGTACTCTGTAGTAGTGCCAACGGCACGGGTATTACAATAGTTTCAGATTAGAGTGAGAGAGAGGAGCAGAGGAGAGTGTGAAGAGAAAGAAGAAGTGAAAGAAAGCATTTCGGGCTTTTAGGGATAGAAACTTGAGAGCCTCCGCAAATTTTATCCCTTTGAAGTCATTTCGGGCTCGGAAGGCGTATTTCAGGTTTGAGGTTTTGATTTCTTTTCTCTTAATCTGGTTTTTCTAGATTTTAGATTGGTTTTAAGAAGATCCCTTTGACTATAGTTTACAAAAATGATATTCAATAGTTTTTCAACTATTACATTAATCTATGGGCTAAGATTACATTAATCTATGGGCTAAGATTTTTCGACTTGGGTTCAAATTGGTTGACACTTGCCTGTATTGTTTGGTGACCCAAAAAATGAAGTTTTAAGTTATTTGTGCTCCCAATAATCTCAGATTATTGTAGCCCATAGGTTTCAATTAGGCTTAGGTGGATTGGTATTTCATCAAGTGACCCTCCTTATGTAGCTTCAAGAAAAATATTGTCTAGTAGATATCAACTATAGAGATGTTTTAGGTCACCCAATCTGCTAGGCTAACACATATTCTTCCCAACTTTCCCTTTGTCCTCTTCTTGGATCACTAAAAATGATGAGCTATCTGTATCACATGTAGAAGAATTCATTACAAGAAGTTACTTTTGCTGGTGATCTTCTCTTTACCAAGTTCAGATTTTTTGAAGATCCTAAAATGAGCCCAAACGTTGGATGTGGCTAACTTTAACATAAATGACCATATAATTGTTATCTTGTTGGGATCTCTGAGATACATAAAAAATGTGTCAAAGCAACAGTTTGCCTTGCATGATTTAGGTTCACAAAAATCACAGTTAAGGAAAAAAAAGAAAAGAAAAAAGAAGCTTTGGATGCACCACAAAGGACAGTTTGCAATAGACTTAGTACCAATGATGGATGTCAAGTGATGCATGCATAGCTGGAGTGGTGCATTAAGTGATACTGGGTTAAACTCTAGAGCCTAGCTTACATTTGAGCCTTGTATCAGCCTTTCCTTATCTCTTGGCACTTGCTGTGTGGTCAAGCAGATTACACCTTGAGCATAGAGTTGATGAAATGATCGATACAGGGATTATGATTACTCAAGATCCTATTAAAATCTAGAAACGATTGTTGAACAATCGATATGCTACTGGTGTGGGAATAGTTCATGAATCTTTAAGACCTTTAATGTAGGTTCTCTTGATCCATTTAGAAATTGGTATATCTAATTTTGATAGTTTTTCCTGCATAAGAAAGCAGTGGGGTTGGGGAAAATTGTTTATTTTGCATTTTATGACTAATTTGGGTTTGTTATGTAGATTTTTTTAGGGTTTGCAAGTGTTAGTGAATTTGAGTTTTTAGTGCAAGTGTTATTGAATTTGAGTTTTTAGTGCTAATTTTGTGGTATGGAATTGTTGTACTACAAATTCAGAAGCTATTTCAAATGGAAATCAGGAGATTACCTTTTCTATTGTGGATAATGTATTTATTAGTGTTCTAGCGCTACAGACGTTGATATTTCCTTATAGAAATGGTCTTAAATCTTTATTTCCTGATGGTAGTAAGGTTTGGTTACATTGAAACATTAGAGTTAGAAATGGTAACTTTCTAGATTTGTATGCTCCCAATTCGAATTATTCAACTATCATTGTAACAATTTAACCACAACTCACAGCTACCACATTGCCACCAGAAGCCAGGCACCCGACGGGTCAAGATAGAGTTGGAACACGATTGGTCAGAGGCGTTGTGTAACCATGGCCAAACCCATTTTAGTTTGAGGCCATATCCATTATTAGTATGTTGGATCCACATCCATATACAAAATATGGTTTTCTTTGTTGGTGTGTGTGATTTTTTTGTATTTTTTAGTTGCAATTGACGTTTGGTAGTTCGTGGGGGGGTTTTGTAATGCCCCTGATACGCTTCTCATCACAGACCTCTTGCAATGTATTACTCCCAAAAAAACTCACTAAACGTACATGTAAGTAAGAGATAAAAGAGACTAATTAAACTGAAACAGAACATGTTTCTGTTTTGATATTGATCTGGTAATAGTTAATAGAGGGAGGCCTTTTTTTCTTTGCTTGGCCATACAACTTGAGCTAGGAAATATGACAAACAACATCACTCATCCATATAAACAACAGTAGATGCATTTGAGTATTAAGGCTACCTTGTTAGCCTCTACTCTTATTCACCATACATTACTCTAATTACATTTAAATGAGACAAATTTAAATTGTTTACAAGGCATTAGATGAAATATCACTTTAAAGTTGAATATCATTTTTGACTTAACATTTACAAAAACGTTGAGAGTGGATTGCTCTTACAAATTTCCATGTCTCTCTTTGCTAGGCTTGCCACCACGAATTTCATATAGTCCTTGGATTTCTAGAGCTAAGTTGGCATTCAATATTTCCAGCCGCCTAGCGTGATGTACAACCTGCCTGCCTTGCCTAACATAATGATGCAAATGTAATGCAATTAAAATTAAAAAGAGTTTCACATAGTGTTGCTTGGAAACAATATGTTGCTACTGCACATAGATAGATGGCCATGAAGTCAGAAGAATAACTGGTTAATTAGTTGTTGATGTTATTGCTTGCAGCTAGCTTTGGTTAATTTACTTGTTATTTCTATCATGTCTTGGATTATATTAAGATGGTACTAGTTTTCACCTCATGTTGAATAACTATTTAGCTTATTAATTTTCTCAAATGAATTGATGATGTTCATCTTGCTTGCTATACAATTATTTTTTGTAAATTGTGTATTTGTTTGTATATATGTTTGTTTACATGTACCTATCATAGAAATATACTTCACATCACCAGTGGCAGAATTTTCGCATCAAATGTCCTTTTATCAGTCCTGTTAGCTAGGTAGATTTCTTATATTTTTAAGGTTGTGTTTGATTACATAGATAGCAGAATTGTATAGAAAACAAGTGACAAGAGAAGATGACCATGTTGTTGTAAAAATTTCCATGATGTCCACCCCCTTAAAATATTTTCTACCTTCAAATTATGTGTTCTTGATTCCACTCTGGCCTTTGCTTGTACTATTTTTTTTACTGAAGGTTTTTATTTCAAATTCTAACTGAAAATGAAAGGGAGATG
The DNA here is from genome assembly GCA_963556465.1 of Berberis vulgaris. Taxonomy (NCBI): domain Eukaryota; kingdom Viridiplantae; phylum Streptophyta; class Magnoliopsida; order Ranunculales; family Berberidaceae; genus Berberis; species Berberis vulgaris. The sequence goes on along the minus strand of OY747129.1, from coordinate 58,227,987 downwards.
AGCGTATATGAAAGTTGTGATCTTTCACCACACATCTGTATAAAGTCTACATTTCGACAAGGAATCAATAGTCCTATTCTATTATATGTCACCTAATTTTCATGAGTGTTTGACTAAAGTTAATCTTTTAATTTTTGGTGTGTAGAAATGTCAACAATTCCTTTAGATTAGTCATGGATGAATAAACGGGGAAGTGCAATGTATATATACGGCGTTAGACAATTCCAAAAGTTTGTTGAGGATAATGCAAATGGAGAGAGTCTTTTTCCTTGCCCATGTATTCAATGTAGGAACTCGAGGGGAAACATTAGTGTTGACGACATAGGTGTTCATTTGTTAAGCCATGGCATTGATACCAATTATGTCACGTGGATACATCATGGAGAGAATATAAACAAGCAGGTGACTGATGTACCTATGACAGAAGTGGTTGAACCAGATGATGCCTTTGAATATCCTAGGATGAGCGACCTAGTTGATGATGTATTCCTCAACATGCAAACTGTGGAGGCTGATGATGGGATAAATGACTTGAATGACACCGCCGAACAATGTTTTGGCGGTAATCCAGAAGGTGGTCCGGAACTTTCTTGTGAACCTGAGACAATTATGAACAAAAAGTATCAAAAATATAAGGAAAAAGACGATGTGCCTTTGTACAATGGGTGTCCTAAGGATAAGACCACGTTGTCCACCATTATTGAATTGCATAATTTCAAGACTCGTTTTAGTTGGAGTGGTAATAGTGTGATGATGTTGTTAAAATGGCTAAAAACCTTATTGCCGAATGATTGTAATTTGCTAGATAACTATCCAAACATGAAAAACACAATTAAAGATATGGGGATGGAATGTAAGACAATACATGCATGTGACAATGGATTCATACTCTATTGGAAAGAATATGAGGGTCTAGTTACTTGTCCAAAATGTGGTTCTGGTAGGTATAATGTTTATGTGGATGACGATGACAACGAGTCTGGCAAGGTATACAGGAAAGAAGCTAAAAAGGTTGTAAAGTATTTTCCATTGATTCCAAGATTGAAAAGATTTTTTAGCATACCGTGGATTGGTGAAGCAATGACTTGGCACAAGGATGCTTGTTCAGATGGGAATTTGATGAGACATCCATGTGATTCAACACAATGGACTTCAACAAAGTGCTTCGGATGAATGTTCCACAATTTTTGGCAACCCGATATCCAAAATATTGTGTAAATGGTTTCACATTTGCAACAAGTTCTTCGGATGAATGTTTGGTGACACAAGATAGTGGTGTCTCCATGGATGTCATTGCTCATTTTGTTGCTAGTAAGAAAGATAAGGGGCCAAAGGACAAACTAGTCAAATGGTATGGAGTTGTTAGAGACATACTGGTGCTAAACTACATAGATTTCAAATAAACAGTCTTCTATTGTGATTAGGTCAAAGTGGAAGATAAGAAAAATGCATATAAGGTGGACCCAATTTGGAACCATGAGATGGTAAACTTGTCGAAGCTAAAAGACAAAAGAAAGGTGGAAGAGGATCCATTCAGTTTAGCTCAAGAAGCAAGTGGGGTATTTTATTCGAAAGATCAATCAAATGACGGGTGGCATGTAGTTCTACATACTAAAAGAGGCTTGAACACTAATGTCGATAAAAAGGAAACTCCCACTGTGTATCAAAGCATCTTGAAAGACAACCCCAACCTGAAGAGCTTACTGAAATTTTAATTGACTATGCTACAATATTTTTTGATGCATTTCTAATGCTATTTTAGTCATCCTTTTTGGTTGAGACCAATTATTTTGTCTTTGTTTCTTATTTTGACTTTTGAGTTGGGAAAGGGAAGCTTTGTAGCTAAGTATTCAGATTGGCTTTTCCAATGCTTTATAAAAATCTATTTGTGGTGATATGTTGTGGAAGGAAACTATCTATAAATGTAGTGTATATAGTTGTTTCTTATTTCTTTTTGTTTGATAATGGTTAATATCTGTAGTGTCATTGATAGAAATGGGTAGTACTCGCGGCAATCTCTCCACCAATGATGTCACTACATCTACAAATGATGACAGTGAAGTTAAAAAGACCATAAAGTTCAATGTCCATGGTTTAGCAATTGGACCTGGTGCTAGAAATTTCAATAAACGCATTGGAAAGCTTGTTGAAACACTTGTGCCCATCAAATTCAAGGGTTGGCACCATGTTACTGACAACTACAAAGAGGATGTGTGGAATGCTCTCAAGGTGAGATTTTACATCATTGATTTACATAATGTTTTATTTTATTGTCAACTTATATCTCAATGGCTTATTTGCAGCGTGAATACGACATCCCAAATTATGTGAAAAGGAGTGTGCATTTGAAAATGCCAGAATATTTTAGAAGGTTCAAGGCAGATCTTAGGAAGGACTATTTGGATAAGTATCCTACCATTGAGGAACAAGAGAAGCATGTTCCAAATGGTGTAAGAGAGGATGATTGGAAGGAGTTTGTTCGCTATGAGAGCACCCCTGAAGCGAAGGCAATTAGAGCCCAAAATGCCAAAAACAAAAAGGCTTCAAAGTATGTATGGGGGGTGGCCAAAAGAGTGCTGCAGAAGTGGAGTATGAAATGGTAATTGAGTTTCTAGCTACTAGTACAATAATAACCATTTAACTATATAGGCTGAGACTAATCTTTCAAGTATATAGGTTGAGAAGAACCCTGATGGGGAACCAGTCACACACACTGATATATGGATTATTTGTCACACGGGAAAGGATGGAAAACCCACGCATGGTGCTGAACTATATATGGTATGTGCCCAATGATGTCTTTTATACACAGTTCTTAATTTACTTTGTAGTTGTTTGAATATTATTTGTGTCCTGTGTTATTTTATTTTTTCATTCCTTTTAAGGAACAAGTTAAAGCAAGAAAGGCCGCCTTGCAAGAATCTTCAACCCAGGGTACCACTGACCTCACTATTGATAATGATCCTTTAAGCCAAGTGTTTGGCCAAGAAGAAAGGGGACGTGTTTGTTGTGTTGGAACCACCGTCTCTAAAAGGAAGTATGATGCTTCACTTCCCGCTCGTTCATTGCTTTTGGATAAAACATTGGAAGTAAAAAAATTGAGCCAAAAATATGATAGATTGGAAGAAAATGTTCAATGGATACAAGAGAGACTTGAAAATGGAACTTATGTGAGACCATCAACAAGTAAGGGAACACAAGGAGGGACAAAAAGAACTGAAGATACACCTTCATCCCGTGCACAATCGACAAGGCAACCAGAAAATCCACTAACTCCATCTCCATTACCACCATCTTCTCAAGGTGTTGCGAGGTTTCCTTCTCCAAGCAATCATGCTCCTTCAGTGTCAAGGACTTACAAAGTTTGTGATTGGCATAAGAATGTCATTGTGATAGCAAAAGAGGTTGTAGATCCTATCCATCGATTCTCTTGCGATTGCCATGGATCATTGAACCCTGCAACAGAGATCAGACTTTCCTTATGCTTCAAATATATGACTGAGGTGAAACTTTACAAGAGTGATCCAAAAGGAGACATGATGGGGGATTTGGACGTTGGTGATTTCTTCGTATGGTGTAAAAATCATATGGAACTTGATGATTGATAGTTACAACTACCTTGGTAGTTACAACCTTGAACGATATCCTTGATGCTTGCTATATTGTAGTACTTAGTAGTGATACGTTCATTTTTGTTTTTTGACTTACACACTCCTGGCTGATTTGGTTTTGGTAGTCCCAAATCTATAATTTGGATTTGGATTTGGTAGTCCCAAATATGTAATCTTAGTAGTGTTGTTTTCTTGTTGAATGTATGTATATATATATACTTACCTATGTTTTTTAAATTTATAACAACCCTTTTTTAACTCCGCCAATGTAAAGGTTCTTTATTACATTGCCGGTCCCAAGCCCGGATAAAGGAGGAGGGATGAGGGTATGTTTACCTTTATCAATTTTTGTGTTAAGTTTCATTATATTTTTTTCATTGTGATATGGTTATCTGGTGAGGCTTCTAGCATATTTTGTTGAAGCATACTTACAAAATTGTTTGAAATTTTCTCACATCCTATATGCCTTTTATGTCAGAATTCTGTTTGACGAGGGCCATGAGATTTTGTAGTATCCATGTCAGGAACTTACTGTTTTTTCTTCAGGTTACTTGTTCATTACTCACTGGTTTTTGTAGTTGAGATGTTTAATTATAATATATTATAGAAGCTCCAGTATGTTTACTGTTTTATACTTAATCTGCACATCTATGTAGCTCTGTTGAAGTCTTTGTTCAGTTCATGTGATACACTACAAATTACTTACTTAAACTTCTACCTTAATGGGTTTCAGAGCTGATGGGGATTATGGGGCAACAAAGGTAATGCTGAGACCTGCTTCACCAGGTACTTGTGTGATTGCTGGGGGTTCTGTGAGGATCGTTCTAGAAATGGCAGGTGTTGAAAATGCTCTTGGGAAACAAATAGGGAGTAATAATGCTCTCAATAATGCCAGAGCTACAGTTGTTGCAGTTGGGAAGATGAGACAGTTCAGTGAAGTTGCACTTCAGCGTGGGATCCCCATGGAAGAATTATGGAAGTAAAAAGTCCCACCTGCTGCACCAGGAGTGTCTCCATCGTCAAGGTATCAGCATGCTGCGGTAAGTGTGGCCTATATTGTGAACTTCTCACTCACTTTTAATGATGTTCAATAATATTCTGGTGTGTGTTTGATCAATAATATTGTGAAATTTTTTTTTTATGATGAATTTGATTTGTGAAGTGATCTGATGAAGAATTTAATATTTTGGTGATTATGGACTATGTTTTTGAATGTGTAGGCAGTAGTGAATAATTTGGAAGACGCGCATGAGCAGATCGATACAGCGGTCTCGACTTGTCTAGAAGAGAGCAAGCCTATTTATATCATCATTAGTTGTAATCTGGCTGCAAGCCCGCATCCTACTTTCAGCAAGGAACCTGTTCCGTTCTGTATTGCTCCCAAGTAATTAAACCATCAACTCCTCTTTTTGTGATCTCCTATTTAATTTTGATGTTTGCATGGATTTGTTTATCTAAATCGATTAAGAGTTCAGAGTTCCATCCATGAGCTAAGGACTAAATGCGGGACTCTTTTAAATTCGTGACTAAAAGCAACTAAGAAACAAATTGCCTAATAATGCTTATTTTCTGTTTTATATTCCTTACCGACAGTAGGAGTGTTGGAGTGACTCGATAGAGAATAGGACATGCTAAATAGCCGCCGAATTTGATTTCTTCTAATAACTCATTAGATAAGGAGAAGTGGTTTATATAGTATATGTTTTTCCCTTCTGTTGGAGATACCATATAGAGTAGTCATTTAAAAAGATGAAGTTTGTGGCTTACAAGTAAATCTGCACTCAGTCAATATTTCTTTTAGTATGATAAAGTTAATATAAATCGAGTTTTTAATCTCATGTGGAGTAATTGTAAGTTAATTCTCCATCCATTGTATTCTCTATGTTCGGTTATCCTAGCATTCGAAAGTTTAATATGATATCCGTTGAAATTATAATAACATATATGAAGTGATTCACATTGTGGATCTTAAGTTATTCAACAACCAAAGAAACATGAGATGAATACTAGATATGTGTGTTTGTGAAGGGAAGAACTAATTTTATATTCAATCGTCAGGATAATGTAGAGTGAGCAACCAGATGGGTCTAGAAGCCGCAGTGGAGGCTACAGCAGAGTTTTTGAACAAGGCAGTGAAACCGGTGATGGTCGCGGGACCAAAACTTCGGGTGGCAAAGGCACAAGATGCTTTTGTTGAATTAGCTGATGCTTGTGGTTATCCATTGGCAGTGATGCCATCCGCAAAGGGTCTAGTTCCAGAACACCATCCAAAGTTTATAGGGACATACTGGGGTGCGGTGAGCACTGCATTCTGTTCTGAGATTGTTGAATCAGGTTGTAGCTGTGATGCAGACAAGTTGTTGTGCATGGAACATATGAAGGATTTGCCTTTTCCCATTTCATATTACTTACTGTCTACAAAAGAGATGGAAGATAATGGGTATTGTACCAACCAACCAGGTACATGTTTTACTCCGGCAGATCATCTATTGAAGTACTCGGTTATAATTTCTTCATTTCACCTAAGTATTTGACTTTTCTACTGCAGATTTTGTAAGTGAAACAATTGACAGAGGTACATGGGGGATAGTTGCTGAAATTCAAGGAAACAATTGCATTGTAAGTGAAAACTCGACACTTCTTATCGGATTGCAATTCAAATGCAAGCAATAATTTTAAAGTCTAGTTCACATTTTCCATAAAATACCATGAGAATCATGGAGTGACTATTATGAAACCTTGTAGTTTGAATTGTAAACTTTTGTGGAGAACTTGTGATTATTGGTGAATTAGTTATTATAGTTCTATTTTTGTTGCTCATTTCGGTTATTTTCTGGCAGTGTGTTACGGCCATGGGGATGGAACTTACAAGGGTGGCACTTGTTGACGTCAAAGGACAGGTACTACATTGTCCTTTTTCTCCAGTCAGTGTTTGTACAAAATTTAGTATGCAAAAATCTCAGAAAGTTGGTATCACAGGACACAATTAGGGACCTAGCAAGGTTATAGACGGATCGGGTTATGTGTTTACTGTTTAGGATGTTTTGGTTGGCTTTGTGTTTACTGTTTTTAGATGTTTTGGTTGTTTGTTCAAGTCTTTCTGCAAAAATATCGTCTGTTGTCATAGACCCTTCTCGCACATTCTATGTTCATTCAAATCCTTGGAGAATCTCCAGCTGTGAGCTTCCATTTGTGAAACTATCTTTTTTGCTTGGACTGCAACAACGCATACAACAGATTTATGCAGAATATTACTAAGACTGTAGATGCTTATTTTGATCTTCGGCTAGAAATATTTGATGAGGCGGGGACAGTTGGATTGTGGGTTGGGTTTGATAGGTTCAACAATTCTGGATTTTCGATATGAATCTCTGAAACTATTCAGTCTATTCCTATTTGATTTCATATTCTTATAGACATTAACTCATCCATTGTCATCATCTATTTCTGCCTGTGCCGCATTCATGATTATTGTATGTCTATAGTCAGTTTGAGAAGTATCATGTATTTGTTCAGAGTTTCGAGCGTGGTATTTCTGCTCAAAATGCTTTTGATGGTTAGGTCACTCCTGATTGAACACAGATGTTACTTTTGCACTTTTCTTGTGCACTTTTTTTTCGTTGATAATCCAGTTGGTTCACACTATAACTTGAGAATAAAGTCTGTTTAACTTTTAAGCTATTCAGATGTACATGATCTTTATTGAGTTTCCTCATGTCACAGTTGATATACTCTGGATATAGCTGCACCCAGGGGTGGTTCTGCACACCTTGCATGAGTGATCCAAGTCTAAGGTTAGTCATCCTTTGTCTTGAAGCAAATACATTTTGTTGTTTTTATCCCTGAATCTGCTTGTAACTTTTTGCTTTCAGCAAAATATTTGCATTTATATTTTGAAGTTCAGTCTCTAGTCTCTTGTCATATGGCATAGTCAGCAACAGACTTACTCGTCTATGAAATTAAAGAAAAATAAATATCATATACAAAGAACACGAGGAAGTAAAGGGAAATTGATATAACAATATCATGTGGAAGCTGCAAATATTATTCTTCAAATAAACACATTTTGAAAATACCAACACTGACCCAACTTCACCATTTAGAAGTTATTAGTGATTCTTCCATTGTGATTTGCCGCTCTGTAATTGGTATCCCTTGGAGTCATTTTACACGAGCTCATCACAGGGAGAAAGAGCTGGAGAGCTCCAAATCTTGAGGCATTCCATATTTCAACTGAGGAAGTCTTGTGAACCCAAATTTAAGCTTTAGTGACTGGGTAATGTAGAAAGAGTTCAGTGTCAATCCACATTGCGCACATACATGTTTTTGTCATCTAGGACAACTCCAGCATTGAACCCTGGCATCCTGTGATGACCATCAAAAGAAGCCGGGAACACTCCAGCACTGTTTTTGTCACTATTTTTGCGCACTGCTTTTGATTATGTAAAAAAGTTACCTTTTTTTGTTTATATGAATTTTTGAACTATGCGATTCTGGGTTTTTATTGGTATCTGAATATTTAGGTGTTATGTAGCTTTTCAATTGATTGCTCACTATCTTTCTATAATTTGTAGGAGGAAGGCTTGGGTTCTTCATGGGTATGCTTCTTGGGGCATTGGATAGTCCTCTGATGCAAGAACAAATGACTGCAAAACAACAATTTGTTCATGAAGCCAAGCAAATGGGAAGAAGGAGCTATAGCTCTGCTAAGACATTTGTAGTGATGGGCTTGATATTTTCAGCTGCTGAATGTGCAGTAGAGAAGGTATGAGAGAAATCAATTTGTGTTATGGTAATTTTCTTACATTATAACTAGGTGGATTTGTACTGTTGGAAAAATCATAGAGAAATTCTTTTGTTTGAGATGCGAGCGAAACATGATATAACAAGGTTCCATTTGTTCAGGTTAATCCTGTTATTGTACATTAGTGCTATTTGTTTACATGTTTTTGTTTGGCGTCAAAACTTGACAAGTTCCATTTTATGGTTGATTTTGTATTTATCTAGCATATAGTTTGTGGAATCCTATTCGTGCCGGAGGCATGACACGGTAGCCGTGTCGTAGGCACGGCAAGTGTCTGGTCGATCTTAGTAAGGACTGATTTTGCAGGTGTGGGGCTGTGATTTTGCTGCAGCAGCAAAAAAAATATAATTTTTTTTTTCGATTATATTAATTTGCAACGGTTTCAAACCGTCGCAACAAACCAGATTTCTTTTTTTTTGAATTTTGTTTTGACTGGCAACGGCTTACAACCGTGGGCCTTCATGCTTGCCACAGCTTACAACCGTGGTCCCATGCTTGCCACGGCTTACAACCGTGGTCCCATTCTTGCCACGGCTTACATTCATGGTCCTTCTTCATGCTTGCCACGGCTTACAACCGTGGTCCCATGCTTGCCACGGCTTACAACCGTGGTCCCACACTTGCAACGGCTGTGAGACCAAAGAAAACTTCGCCATTTGTCAAACTTCGAGGTATATGATGAGACTTCTGACCCGACTGATCATTTAAGACATTTCCACCACATGATGACCCTAAATGAGACCACGGATTCAATTTTATGCAGAACGTTCACAATCAGCTTCACTTCAATAGCAATGAATTGGTTCAATAGTCTACCACCAAGATCGATGGATTCCTTTCAAGCCCTGGCCACCGTTTTCATCACAAGATTTATTGGAAGCTAACGGATGAGGAAAGGGCCACACTACGTACTGCATATCAGACAGAAACCCGAAGAAACGATACAAGAATATGTCATCCGGTTTACCAATGAAGTTACTATGATCGACGGATGTAGCGATGATATAGCCGCAGCAACCTTTGTGGTCGGATTAAAGAGAGGTCCTTTCTTCGACGCTCTTAACTTGGAGCCACCAAAGGGCATGGCAATCCTGCTAAAAGTAGCACATAAGCATATCTCCCTAGAAGAGACGAAAACAACTAGGAAGAAAAATGATCAAGAAAGATAAAATTTCTCAAGAAAATGATAAAGAAAGGAAGACAACGAACAACGGGAAGGCAACAACCCATCGAAGAAACATCGAAGTAGGCAACAACGGGAAGGCAAGAACAATTCACAACGACTGGAATTCAGGAAGTCGCAACCAACGCGAGCCAGACACGAACGAGTAACAAGCGTAATGAAAACCGCATACAAACCATACACCACTCTGAAGATAAGTCAAGCAAACATACTAAAACACATAGCGAAATGGGATAACATTAACTGGCCGCTTCGAATGAGAGAAGACCTAGAAGGAAGAGACAAAAACAAATATTGCACATTCCATAAGGATCATGGACACGATATTGAAGAATGTTACAACCTAAAAGACGAATTCAAACACTGCGCTCAGAAAGGACTACTAGATAAATTCATCGGGATGCTAGAAAACAGATCGAATGGAAAGAAAAAGCAGACAATGATGCGGGATCAAAAGAATAGTCCAGAGAATTGATCTACACCACACGCTGCACAGCCAAGGGAAGCAAAGCACACAAAGAAGCAAGGAAAACCCCTCACTCATCTTCATCGGAACAAGGGTACTGACGAAACACTTCATAAAACATGGAAAAGCCTGCATCATCCAATCCGTACAAATAAAAGGACTTCATCAGCAATTGCAAAATCGAGTCGGACTACTAAACAACAAGAAAGGAAAAAGCAAAAAAAAAAATGAAGCACCAGCCCTCAATGCAAAAACCGACAATAAGCAAATGAAGACAAAGCAAACAATATTCTGAATCAGTATAAAAGCTTTAATGGCCGAAACTGATGAAATATTAAACAAAACATCCATAAAGATTACGGAATTCGGATATCCAAATTTTAGCATGGACAACAAATCGGTCATACAAGGCTGTCAGGCGGTAAAAATCGGACACACAAAACTTTTGGTTTGATAACCCAAAAGGTTGGATACCTGAGTCACCTAAACACAAAAAACTTCAAATCGATCAAGGTGTCAAGTTAACGAAGTAAAGGTTGGACACCCGAGTCACCTAAACACAAAAAACTTTGAATCGACCGAGGTGTCGAGTTAACGAAGTAAAGGTTGGACACCCGAGTCACCTAGGCACAAAAAACTTCGAGTCACCTAAACACAAAAAACTTTGAATCGACTGAGGTGTCGAGTTAACAAAGTAAAGGTTGGACACCCGAGTCACCTAAACACAAAATACTTCGAATCGATCAAACTAACGAAGTAAAGGCTGGGCACCTGAGTCACCTAAAAGGCAAACAAAAGGTCCAAACAAGTCTTCCCCGAGCCCTTCGATATAATTAAGAAGCTCAACCCGCCAGTCAACAACTCGTTTCCAATCCTCAACTTCAACCACACGAAGCTTATCCTTAGTAGCAGCGAGTTCAGTTTAGGCCGTGGCATGCCGCTCTTCAGCAGTGGAAAGCATACCGGAAGCATCTGCCTTGACATCACGAAGCTCAACAGTTATCCATTCCACCTGCCTCAGATACCCTACAGTGTACTCTGTGAACATAATATTTTCGGACAGATTTGCGCGACTTTAGTAAAATGACCATAAATTGCTCATTTCAAAACATTTTCAAGTTATTTAAGTTGTGTTTATTAGATAACTCAAAGTAATACAGCTTTTGTACTTTTATCAATTTGAGAATTGGTCACAATCGAGCATATAAGTTGACCGAAAGTCAGGAACACTATCCCGTTTTTATTTTTTGGACAAATTTGCGCGACTTTAGTAAAATTACCATAACTTGATCATTTCAAAACATTTTCAAGTGATTCAAGTTGTGTATATTAGATAACTCATAGTACTACATTTTTTGTTTTTTAATGAGGTTGAGAATTGGTCTCAATTGAGGGTTTAAATTGGTCGAAAGTTACCCTATTTCGTTTTTTTTTCGTTTTGAGTTTGGGTTTTTTTGTTATGTTAAGTTATGCATATTTATTTAGTTTGGGTTTAAGGGTTTCGAGTTTGAGAGAATTTTGAGAGTTTTATAGAGAGGGGATAGAGATTTGCAAGAGATTTGAGTGTGTTGAGAGATTTGGAAGATATTTGAAAGAGATTTGCAAGAGATTTCGAATGGGGGAGGGAGGAACCATTGTCGATTTGAATGGTGAGGGAAAAAAATGGATGGTTTTTGTTTATATAGGTGGTGTGAGAAAGAAAGTAGATGGTGTGAGAGAGTAAAATGGTGTGAGAAAGAGGAAATGTGAAGACTTGAGAAGATGATCAAGATTTTATTTATTTATTGAGTGATGTGGAAGTGAGAATGATAAAGGCTAAGGATAGGATATGAGGAGACTTGGCATTCAACATCTTCAATTTTGAATTAGCTTGGCTGTGCAAATTGTTATAGAGATATGAACTGAACGAGAATGTCTATAGAAAGATATTAGAAAACAAAAATCCTATGGGATGAAATTGGATTCTTAGGCATCCCGGGTATCTTATGGTTAAAATTGGAACCAAACTAAGTTGGGTAAATGAATTGTGAATGTGTTTTGATAAAAAGACCTACAAGTCCTACTTTTTGGATTTGTAGGCCTTTTTAGACCTACTTTGTTGTCAAAATCCATTAATGTCATATATTTAGATAAATCTCAGCCGTTTTTATCCCAACCTCAAACACCCTTCTGATTTGTAATATAGACTAGGGTATTCTCCGTGTCGTTGGCACTATCATCTGATATTAAATATTTTCATCACGGCTTATCTTTCGCAGTGCCTATTAGGACTTTTACTGTGTTGAAAAATCTCCTGGTATGCCTCTAGGGAATTTAGCTCAATATGTTATTAGTACTTGGTATGTGGGCTTAAACTAAATCACAATTAAAAAAAAGGATTAAGAACCTTACCTATCCCTTCAACATATAATTAAAAATCTATGTAAATGAAACAAAGTGAAAAAAATGAATATTTTCTTAGAAAATTTTACAATCGCCCTTATTTCTTAACATTTAATTAAATGCAACCACAAAATCCACCTAACCAGATGACAATAATGTGTTTGAAACATGTAACTTATAGATTTGAAATAAGAAAGATTTTTAGAGATTATTAGGCAAGAGGCATGGGAAAAGAAAAATAAAGAGCCGTGCAAGATATGCAATGCGTGTAAAGTTGCATAGTAAACATATAGAATAAGGCTAGGCAACCAGGTTTTGTAGCCATGTTTTGCAACCGGGTTGATGTGGACATCCACATCACTAACTGAATCAGGTTTTGTAGCCAGCTTTTGTAATCCCATGTTAGCCCAAAAAACTAATTTAACTAGGTCCAGCCCAACAGGCTCAACATGTCTAACAAACCAAACATGGCCCAACAGACCCAATTAAACAAACAACCCAATAACGACTTTATTATGAAATAATTTCATCCATCACTAAAAGCAAAGGAAATCTTAAAATTTGGTCTATTTGAATATTAATGATGTTAATGAATTAGTTTTGGTGGTGGATGTTTTTGCATTAATTTTATGTTCGGTGTACTTGCTTTATTTTTAAGCTTTTAATGTGACAGATGATATCTCTTTAATTTTCAGTTCAAGTTTGTCATTTTAGTTTAAGATTTCTTTTGTTTTAATGTGACAGATGAAATTGTTTCAAAATGAAGTCTTTATTAAATTGTTTGGTTAATTGGGTTTGTTGGGCTTGTTTGGTTTGGTAGACATGTTAAGCCTATTGGGTTGGACCTAGTTAAATCAGTTCTTTGGGATGACAAGGGGTGACAAATGCTGGCTACAAAAAAAGATTCAGTTAGTGATGTGGATATACACCACAACATGGCTACAAAACCTGGTTTCTTAGCATTATTGTTTGCAACCGGGCTGATGTGGATATCCACATCACTAACTGAATCAGGCTTTGTAGCAAGCTTTTGTCATCCCTTGTCAGCCCAAAGAACTGATTTAACTGGGTCCAGCCCAACATGCTCAACATGTCTAACAAACCAAACATGGCCCAACAGACCCAATTAACCAAACAACCCAATAACGACTCCATTATGAAACAATTTCATCTGTCACATTAAAAGCAAAAGAAATCTTACGATTTGATCTATTTGAATATTAATGAATTAGTTTTGGTAATGGGTGTTCTTCCATTAATTTTATGTTTGGTGTCTTGCTTAATTTTTAGCCTTTTAATGTGACATATGATATTTCTTTAATTTTCAGTTCAAGTTTGTCATTTTTGTTTAAGATTTCTTTTGTTTTAATGTGACAGATGAAATTGTTTCAAAATGGAGTCGTTATTAGACTGTTTGGTTAATTGGGTCTGTTGGGCTTGTTTGGTTTGGTAGACATGTTAAGCCTGTTGGGTTGGACCCAGTTAAATTAGTTGTTTGGGATGACAAGGGGTGACAAGCGCTAGCTACAAAACCTGGTTTCTTAGCATTATTGAAACATATATGAACTGTTCCACAGAGGGAATTAATTGATACACTTGTCCTCCATATGAAACTCAAATAAATGATGAAGGAATTTAGCATGAACCTATTTATTCAAATAATAATTTGATGTTACCATATAAAATAGTTTACTTAATAAATATGTAGTCATTCAAGACATGTGTCACTAATCATACCCCAAGGTTGCGATACATGTATCATTATCACTATACATATTTTAATAATATCTATCGTGACATTCATCTTTTTAGTATCCATTGCGACATTATCTCAACCACAAATATTTGGTGTTTCTATAACTGTAGCTTAAACTAAATTAATCACAAATGTTTTGTGCAATTTTGACAATCTACCTTACTATAACATTACTCCACATGCTAAATGTTTGAGTGGGATAAATAAATAAAAAAATATACTTACATGCCTAATCACCACCATCAACACTTGAAGAAAATAGATAAACAAATATCAAAATGTTGGGTATGGGAATTGAACCCATACACTCTTATTGGGAACTGACTGAAGGTGAGACATAAAGGCTAATTTTAAGTCTCGATCATTAGACCTTCATGTTCGGATAAATCTCAGCCGTATTTTATTTCCCAAATAGTGAAACACCATCCTGATTTGTAATATAGACTAGGGTATTCCCTGTACCGTTTGCACGATAAAAGTTTAAAATTTGTTAAAACATGATCACCCTTAAGTTTTCATTCTTCATACTTATATGCCTAATCACCACTATCAACAATTAAAGAAAAATAAATAAATATCAAAATGTTGGTATGGAAATCGAACCCATGTACTCTTATTGGGGATTGATTGAAGGTTAGACATAAATGCTAACTTTAAGTCTCAACCATTAGATGAACGAATCTCAACCATTAGATGACACTTATCTCTTGGTGTTTTACGTTCTATGTGATCCGTTAGATTCTTATATTTGGGTAAATCTCAACCATCTTTTATCTCCAACCTCAAACACATTCTGATTTGGAATATAGACTAGGGCATTCCCCGTGCCGTTGGCACGATAAAATTGAAAACTTGTAAAAAAAATGATCACCGTTAAGTTTTCATCCTTCATACTTACATGCCTACTCACCACCATCAATAATTGAAGAAAAATAAATAAATATCAAAATGTTGGGTATGGAAATCGAACCCATGCACTCTTGGTGCTTTAAGTTTTATACGATCCGCTAGATTCTTATATTTGAGTAAATCTCAGCCGTCTTTTATCCTCAACACCATCCTGATTTGTAATATAGACTAGGGTATTCCATGTGCTGTTGGCACGATAAAAATGTAACATGATAAATAGAGTTTAGTCTACTTTAAATATCAAGATAAATAAATATCAAAATTTTTGGAATGAGAATCGAACCCATGCACTCTTCGTGCTTTAAGTTCTATGTGATCTGTTAGATTCTTTTATTTAGATAAATCTTAGTTGTCTTTATCTCTAATCTCAAACACCATCCTGATTTGTAATATAAACTAGGGTATTCCCGGTGCTGTTGGCACTCCACATACAGTTGTTTTTCCAAATATGGAGTTCAAGGCCTTTGTTTGAGTGCGCCTTTAGACGATCGTCTCATATTTGATTAAATGCATGAGACGTTAAATGCCTTCCAACAATATCATTGATCATTAATCATAGATATTTCATTGTCTTGATTTCATTGAAAAAATCTTCAAAAATGCATTCCAACAATATCCAGTTTATTAAAATTCGACGATTCAATAGATAGTTATGGAAATTTTAATTTTGAAAAGAAAAAAATTATTTCTCCGCCACATATACATTCAACCAATTTTTACACCATTTTTTTTTATAATTACAACACATTATAGAGAACAAATCTCAACCCTCAAAATCTTCCCAACTCTCAATCCTAACCTTCTTTTATCTCATTAATATTGAAACAATATTCTGATTTGTAATAGACTAGGGTATTCATCATGTCGTTGGCACGATAAAAGTTTAACATGATAAATAGAGTTTTATTCTACGTTAAATATCAAGATAAATAAATATCAAAATGTTGGGTTTTAGAATCGAACTCATGCACTCTTATTGGGGATTGATTGAAGGTAAGACAAAAAAGATAATTTTAAGTCTTAGCCATTAGATGAAACGAATCTCATCCATGAATTATGTTTATCTACAAACTTATCTCTTGGTGCTTTAAGTTCTATCTGATATGTTATATTCTTATATTTGGGTAAATCTCAATCGTCTTTTATTTCCAACCTTAAACACCATTCTGATTTGTAATATAGAAGATTTGTATTATATATAACCTAAAGTAATGGCCAAATTGCATGCATGCTATACACAAAATTTGATTAATGTGCTATTCATACCCGTCAACTTGATTAATACGTTCATCCATTTAACCCGTCAATTTGGTATAGCACTTGAAGACATTTTTTTTTGTTGAGTTTTCTTTTTTAATTTGTAATGCCAATTATGATCTCCAACTACAAGATTGTTAGATTGTTGAAGAAATAGCAAACATAACACTAAATTTATAGTTACAAGTTAAGTTTAAAGTACGAAAAATGCATGTAATGCATAACAAGGATAAGGGGAAATTAAGGTAAAAAATAATAGACATAATATATTGGGTTATAGTTATTGGAGGGGTGTTGATGTCTTTGAAAGAAGATTATGTCATTTAGGATTTGAGTGTCATCTTTTCCAAAGTCTTAGGACTTTGGAGGTGATTGAATAAAAAGTATGTATCAAAAACCTATAAGTCTAAAAAGTAGGACTTGTAAGTCATTTTTCGATACGTCCTACCGAGGACTTACTACTTTAGATGTTGGAAGTCTTCAATAACTTAACTTTGGAGGGAAGGCATTATGGAAGTTTTTACCAGAGGACAATGTGGAAAGAACATCATTGCAAGATTTTTCGCAGTACCATATGTACTTAGGCTATCATGGAGGTGTTATCACAGTAGTGTGATGTTGGGATTATGTTAAACTCTCCTCCTGTTAATTGGCATAGGTTTGGTTACATGGATTATGTTCAACTCTCTATATGCTAATGGACATAGTTTAGTTACAAAGCCTCTTGTAGTAATTATAGGAGTTTCAATTAAACTATACACTTTTCAAAAGGACTCTTTAAGTGGTTATCAGTGTAGTCAAAACCATCCAAAGCCACCACTTAAAGTCAAAAGAAAAAACCATGGCATTTCGCTTCGCCTTTGTCAAAGAAAAGTCACTACCTGAAGCCACGAAAAGCCACCACTTTTATCATTTTTTTTGTTGAAGCACCAAAGCCATTCATTAAACAAAAGTAAAAAAAAAAAATTGTCTTTATTTTTCATCTCATTTTTTTCTTTCTCCTTCTCACTTTAGAGCTTCACGACTAAATCAGAGAGCTTCAATAGGGCAACTCTTGGAGATCTTGCTCGATATATGGATCTTCTTACCTTTTTATTCTTCTTGCATTTTTCTCTCTCTTAATTAAGAAGAGCTTCAAGAGAGCAACAGTTTGGTTTCACTTCTTTCATCTCCTCTCATCTCCTTACTTTCTTCCTCAATTGTTGAATCAAATTCTCTCTATTTCTTCACTCACCCCTTTGTTTTTCTCTTCACAAAGCTCTCAAAATCCAATTTTCAAATGAGAACAAACTTACACAACTTCTCCATTTGCACCTTTCGACAATTCTCTAATCGATGCCACTTGAATTTCCGCCATCATGGCCCCAAAGAAGGAACCCACATCTTTGAGTACCACCATTACCAGCAATTGCTGCCGCAACAGCATGGGAGGAGCCCCAATTCAGTCTTCTTCCATGGCGATCCAGGAGGTCATTCTCGAGCTTCAAGGCTCATATTGCAGAGAAAACACTCACAAATGCCTCAATAATTATCTTCTTGAAGTATTTTACTCTGTTATTCATTTGGGGTTTCTTAATTCCGTATAACTTAGGTTTTATTGCTCTAAATTTGAAATTTTGGGATATGGAGTTTGTTCTTTTTTATATTTTTGTTCATTTTGTTGTCTGGGTATCTCAATTTTATCTATTTTCTTAATTTCAAGTTTTGAAAAATGGGATTCGTTTTATTGTTGAGATTTTACTTTGTTGTTTGATATTTTAGTTGCAGTGAATGGTAACAAACATCATAGCATAGAAAAGAATAGGAACACTTATATTGACTTGAGCTAATACCTCTAAATCTAGTAGAAAAGCATAATGCATATATTTACATTTTTATATAATATTAAAATCATATTTTCATGGTCGCTTTACTTGAGTAAAGTCATCACTTCGCCTTGGCTTCACGCTTTGACTACCTTGGTGATTACCATGACTTATTTCCATCAATAATGATCGATCTTTTAGAACAAATAAGATAAAGAGTAAACTTTTGAACTTGCAGCACAAACATGCATAATAGATATGAAAGAGTAGAAAAACATTAAATGAACTGGAAACTTGGTGCTGGAAAAATCATGCAATGCTCACGTTGAAAACTTCCTTTTAGCAACGAGTGACCATTTTTTTTGCAATACACTTTGAGCTAAATCTCGCTTGCCTTCCCTATTTAGCCCATAGAAAACTGTTTGAAAATTAACAGTACTGGGGACAAGTCCACCATCCAACATTTCATCTATAAGTTGCAGGGCTTCTTCAGACCTGCCCATCTTGCAAAGACAATTCATAAACAATGAATATGTCTTGAAATCAGGACATGGTCCTTTCAGTTTCATTCGACGAAAGACATTCCTAGCATCAACAACCATTCCCATTTCCATATACCCACGAATGAGAGCAGAAAAAGTAACAATGGTTGGCTGACAACCTTCCTCCCTCATTTTTTTGAAAATTTCCAAAGCTTCGCCCGTCTGTTTCTCCTTAAAGTAATGGACGATTAAGGATGTATATACATGAACTGTTGGATTAATACCTTGCTGTTTCATTGCTTCTACCTTTGCTAAGGCCTCCTCCAGTCTTCCAGCTCTCAGTAACCCGTGAACTAAGCTTCCATAAGTATACTGATCCAGTGAAGAGTGAGCTTCACCCATCTCAGCTGCTACAGACAATGCCTGCTCTAACTTTCCAGCGCGGTAAAGAGACCTTACAACCAAAGAGTAGCTAAGCGGAACGGCATAACCACACTTACAGATGGACTCCATGCATCTTCGAGCATCTGGTAACCGACCCACTTTACACAAATAATTGAGATAAATTTCAACCAACTCTTTGTCTGGTATAAATCCAGCATTCATCATTCCATGAAAAGTTTTTGTTATTTTGTCTACGTTGCAGCTTTTCTTCTCACAAAGAACCATGATCAGAAACTTATAAGTATTTGCATTTGGCTTGAACATGTTTGACTTCATCTCTTCAAAAACTTTAAGAGCAATCTCTGTCAGACCTGCTCGACCGTATTGCATTATCATGATAGTCCATGTGTCCGGTGTTATTAAGCAGCCTCTTCTTCTCATTTCAAGATACAGGTTTCTCATGTGTTTGAAGTCTTTTGCCGATCCTGCAATCTTGAGAGCCATGTTATACATCTCTGTAGTGGGCTGGCAAGCAGCTTGTTGCCCCAGCCACGAGAAGAATCTCAATGCAGCATGACCATATGGTTGGCAACTTCGTAAAACCTCCAAAACAAGTTCCGGTGTGAAACAAACAGTAGATTTCTCCAGAGCTTCTTGCATTGAGCTCCAGTCTGTGGAATATGACAAAATTCTACATATTTCCTCAAGATCATGATCTGTGTAAACCTGCAGTGGAGGCTTTTCTAAGTGAACATCATCTGAAGGCTTTTCTAAGTGAACATCATCTTCACGGAACTGTGTTTGGTTAGAAACAGCTCCACATAAAGACTGGTGGTTGATGATCACACTATAGTCATTTTCTTGACTAGAAATCTTAGGATCCCTCCATAGCTGCTTGACTTCATGAACTTTAACTTGTTCCCCTTTTCCCTCCAATGCAGATATGACTAAATTGAAGATTGTAATAGCAATATTTATTTTGGAATCCCTCATTTCATTGACAAGCTCGAGAGCCTCATCTGTTCTTGATATTTTACAAAGCTCCTTTATGAACACTGAATAAGATTTCTGAGTGACCTTAATGCCCTTCTCCTTCATAATCCTGAGAACTTTCCAGGCTTCAGAAATACAATTTTGTTGAATATGACCTGCAACCACAGCTGTCATTGCTACGGCGTCTGGTTCAACTCCATTTTCCAACATCTCTTCATAAAGCTTGCAGGCTCTATCATACTCATGGAACCTGAAGAGACGCTGCAATAGTGCAGTATAAGTGGAAACCATAGGAATATGGCCTGATTCTTTCATGATGTGAAACATTTCAAAAGCCTTGGAGACCTCATCTCTTCTCAAGTACCCATCGATGATAATACCATAAATTTTCCCATCAGCAATGTGGTTTCGCTTCATAATCTCAACAATTTCCAAAGCATCTGAAATTTTACCGTCCCTGCACAAGCCTTTCACCAAAATCTCAAAATTTCCAGGATCAAGCATTATCTTTTTATTTTTCAGCTCATGGAGCAACTCTAAGGCTTCTCTGATTTTCCTTGAAATGCAGAAACTACTCAGTATGCAAGAGTAGACCTGCTGCTCTGAAATCTTGGAAATATTTATCATGTCATTCCCAACCAATCGAACCACCGATATATCTCCTGATCTTGATAAGCATTTCAGTAATTGCTTATACAATAGCATATCTACGTCAATATTTTTATGCACCATTTCCTTGTAAAACTCCATTGCTATTTCCACTTTTCCTGCATTGCATAAAGTATCAATAATTATTGTATAGGTTTTTCCATCGGGTTCACAACCAGATTTGCGAAGTTCCTCAAAAACCAGTAACGCTTTCCCAATCATTTTTGCCTTCCCATAGACAGAAATGAGAATAGTCCATGTCTTAATGTCTTTTGGACAGGAGTCCTTCTCCATTTCCTCAATCAATTCTGCCACCAGCTTGAATTTTCTAGCTTCTCCAGCTATGTAAATCATTCTGTTGTAAGTTCCAGTGGTATGGTGAAATCCCATTCTATGCTTCAACCAATCAAAGAACCTTATGGCTAAATGGCCTACTTTAAAACACCTTTTCAGTACTTTGTCAACAATGTCTGGATCAAACACAAACCCCGCGTTTTCTAACTGTTTTTCCATGGAAACTAAACCATCTTCAGCTCGAATGATCTCTGTAATTTCTTGAACTATGGCACTAACATCATTCACCACGGGATCTGCAATATGGACATCTTCTGATATTGATTCCTCTTCGCTTTCAAATTGCTTTCTCTCCTTGTCAATTCTACAAACACTTGAAGCGCTATCTTGGCGTTGTTGAGTTACTTGCAAGGTACTACCATGGATGTGTTGAGATACTGAAAACCCAAATGGGTCCTTGTTTTCGGAACTTAAGTTGGCAGTTCCTATGATCTCTGTGATCTTGGTGAAGATGGAAGCAAAGTCATTGGTTTCTGTAGGTGGTTTTCTCATCTGGGTATCTTGGACTTTCTCTTTTTTGCGAGGCATTTGAGATTTGGAGTGAAAACTTTGGAATTTTAGTACTGGGGTTGTAGTGAAATTTTTTAGATGAATTGAATCTAGAGAACGGAGCTTGGACAAAATCCTCATTTCGGAACATGGGCTGCAAGAGCAAATCACACTTTCCCTCTTTCTATACTAGTAAACCGCGAGCCAGTGATGACTGACCGAGATCTATAAAGCTGCAAGACAGAGCAAGAAAAGAATCAATGGCAATCTCTGAAGATAAGATACAGAGGAAGACATTACTAATGCATCACATATTTCTTGCTTGAATTAAAAAAACCTTACCAAATTAATTGGCATGTTTTTTAGAAAATGCCAGCAGTCCCAATAGGAAAATTTGAACTAAGACGAAACAATAAATTAGCAGTGAACAATGGAAACAAATGTAAACTCACTAATACAAAATTTCCAAGCAATCATTGCAGAAATATTCATAAGGGTGCAAGATCGACATTCAGGAGTACATTGAAGTCCAAAGAATCTATCACTAACAGTATTGTCATGAGAAATTGGGAATCTACCACTAGCATTCTATATTACAGACTAGCTACAGTTTCCAGAATTAAATGAAATTTTGTGATGACAGTCTCCTAAACATATATCAACTACAAAAGTGAATCGCATGTTGTTGACGTGAACTGTTGAAAAGTAAGAAAATTTATGGACTAATTTGTAGACAGCATTCAGTGGGGCTCGATGGGTCAAAAGTGATTGAATTTTTGGTTTCCACATCTATTGCCTAGAGATCATACTAGAAAATTTGTCGTGACTCTAAAATCTCTAGATGGGTGAAGTCGAGTACAAGTAAACTGATCCCAACACATTGAAGTAAGCTCCAAAACTTCTGCATTCACTTCCCAATGCTATCCGAGTTCCCTCAGTAGTTCAATGAAAAATAAAAAAATGAACTTTGGCATTTTTTTTTCACTTTTAAGAATTCCTTTAGAGAATCCACAGCCACAGCTGTCTGCAACTTTGGTTTCCAAATTGATTCCCAATTTTGTATTTGATCAAATGTCTTGACACTCGGTTACTTCTAAAACAAGATTGCTAAAAGAAACGGGACTGCAAGGAATCATTAAAGATTTTTCATTTGCATCATAGTTTTTACATTACTTCCTAACCCTTCCTATTGCAAGTTAAATTACATTTGGCCAGTTCTTACGAATTTCCAAACAATTTCCCTGAATTCCTCTCTAATTTGATCAATGAACAGTGAAATTTTTCTGTCAACCTCAGCAAATGAACCTGGATGCACTTAACTAACAGAACACTCACTACAATCGACGATGATGCCTATAGACATAAAAAGCGGATTGCAATCCATCAAAAGGAGATAACATAAACTTCATTTTGAGAAACCTAACGACTAAACAAAAGTTAACCAATTTAGCACACTGAATAATTTGCAAAGAATGAAGACAACCCATTAAGGTATTTCAAGCAATGAGAAGTCTAAAAAACAAACCTCAAAAGCTTCTTGTTCAAGTTAAGCCAACCCGCGTCAATTTGGATGCTTCAATTACACTGCAAATATGCTTAAAGTCGAGTGAAAAAAGCAGTAGGAGATGAGTAGTAGTTCAATGGCTCGTTCTGACGAGTATAGTAGTCGAGGAGGAGTGGGTCTGCTCTCTTGATCACTTTGTGGGTTTCAAATGGGGAGGGAGGGAGGGTTTGAGAGGGGCGGAGCCGGACAGACACATAGGTTTCTTTGTGTGTGTGACTGACAAGAGTTTCTTTCCATGAGGTGAGAGAAAGGTGATAGTTCGTAGCACCCGAAAGTTAAGTTTAGAGTACCACCACCATTTCAGTTTCGGGCTCCAATTACCGCATAAATTGGTATGATAAAACCTAATCTGAATCCAAAGCAGTGAATGTGGTTCTTCGGTTATTGGTAATTCGATTTTCTTACTGGTTGGAAACGCTTTTGTCATAAAAAGTCCCCGACCATAATCCGAATATACCACCTTTTTTAAAGTTATATTTCACCTTTTATTTATACAGGTGCTTAAGTAAAGTAAATATCAAACATACAAAAATCATTATAGCTAATATATTCGGATTTTATCCAACAGAAAACCGAATAGAATAATTCAGATCTATTCAGCTCGGATAATATTATCCATTTTGTAGTTGAATCTGAATATGGTAAGCAATTTTAAGATCCAGCTCATTTTAGGCTCTAGATGAAGTCAGAGAACTTAAGGTTTTTCCATTATTTATTTCAATGAGAATGAGAAAAATAGTGATAGAACACAAAGGCAACTAAGTTTGACATGGTTGTTACCCGTAAAAAATGCTAGGCGGTAGGTGGATGGCGAGCAGGTGACTAACACCCACAATTTTAGGCTTTGTATTATAACTTTTTATAATTTATAAAAGTTAAGCATAAAAATAAGACATTGAAAAACCTAACTAATACAAGCCACAACATTTGTATGATAGCCATGTAATTGTCTGGTTATTGGTTCCTTATAAGTTTAGTAATGCAATAAGGTATGTTTGGATAAGCTAACAATTTTTGTGGGAAACTCTTCCTCTTTTCCCTTTATTTTCATATATGAATAAAACAATTCCGAAAAAGAGAAATTTAATCCTCACTGTGTATAAAAAAAATTCCACTCTCAATTTTGAGAGAAAAGAATGGAATTAAAACTAAAAGGCATAGAGGGTTAATGAGCTAACTTTGAAAGAGAATGGGCATTATTAAAACGAGTTTCAAGTTTCCACGTACAATATAGTGGCTAGTGATATATGTTGTAAGTCAAATGGGGGGTGTGGGTGGGTTGGTCTGAAAGGTAAACCAAAACTGAAAAACCTACCACTTCTTTTCTCAATTTTTGGCTTAAACGCATTCTTGAATGACGTATACTCTTGGTTTTGTATTTTTATTAGAGTATGTTGATGTGTCTGGAGTTGTTGGATAGAGATCGGACAAGGAAACACAGTAGTTGGACAAAGATTAGACAATGTCTGGACAAAGCTCGGAGAAGAGGAGAAGGTGACGTTTTATAACCACTTTCTTTTTCCTCTTCTTCTTATTTTTCCCCTCGTTCTTCTTCTTCTCCTCTTCTTTTCTTCTGCTATGCAATTGCAAATTTCAAAACCTAGATCAATGGGTAGGAGAGGGATCTAAGGGAGTTGGTTATTTGCTCCCACTTGGTTGTTATTTGCAACCAGGAAAAAAAACCCCGGCCAAAACCTTCCTACCCGGTTTTTCACTCCGCCCAGCCATTAATCTGGACGTCTTTTTAACGCATAAGCGGCCGCCTATACCGTTATTTAGAACACTGGTTGATACATTAGTATGTCTAAAAAGACACGGATTGCAAAGTCTCATGTCTTTTAATATATGTGTGGCACGTTAGATTGTATGCTAGTATCTAAGAATCAAATGGCAACAAAACTTGGAATGGTTGATATGGTCATATGTAATTTTAGAGGTATGGCCCATTGGGTCATGTAGTACATCATAAGAATCAAATAGCAACAGAGCTTGACATGCCTACCTTAGCTGAACTTATCTCACAACATATGGTAGTTCTCGGTCGTGTGCCTTTCTAGAGATATGGCAGTGGGGGGTCATGTGCTAGTATGTATCAAGTTAACTACAAACAACCATTCTTCTACCTTCTTTTGTTTTTCTCAATTTGCTTTATTTTATTTTATTTTGGTTAAAAGCCTTAGGCAATATATTAATAACTATGAACTATTACAATCAAGTCTGCCGACAACCGATGCCAAGTGGTGAGCCTTACCTTTAAGATCTCTAGATATATTTACACTGCCAAAATGGAAGCAGAATAAGAGGGTGTTTAATATTTCAAATAAGAGGTCGCCAGACCCAATGCATAGGAGAAAGCTATTGAAATTCACCATCCTGGATGAGGTCAATAAGGGTCGCAGAGTTGCCAAAAAGAAATCTGGTCTTCCATCTTCTAGCCTAGATGAGTAGTAAGGGTGTTTAAGCTGTGTATCCTTCCGCCATCACGTTGTCAGAAACTTTGTCGTCTATCTGACAAGCAACATAAGTCAGAACATTCTCAGGTCGATTGTTGAAACTCTCACTCCCCCCTGCTTGGTAGACTAAAAAAAGCAAGCATTAAAAATGATAATAATTGTATCTCTATCAAGGCGGGTTGGAAGGGGATGAACGCGGTTTGCTTTGAGATTAATCTTGTGAGTGCGAGCTGAGTGGATCTGGTCCTGGACAAGAAGAGAAGGTGAAGCCCCAGAATCAGGAAAAGGGACCGTTGAGGAAAGGTTCATATATAAGGAAGAGTGATAAACAAGTTGTCTATCTGTGATGGTTATGTCCATAATATAGGAGATTGATAGAAATGAGGTGTATTTGATTCTGATTTGGTAAGAAACCATTGCTTGGATCAAGATTCCCAAAGTTATTGCAATGAGAAATAAATGTCCTTGGTGAGACTTTGGTATTGTGGAATATAGTTTGGTTACATAAATACCAAATAGCAACAAGGATGGCGGTAAACTAGGAAAGCATCTCATCAGATTTCAATACATGGGCTTTAGCAGAGTCCCACATTAACTCTAAAACTCTCATAACAGAGTGAAGGTTGAGATCTATGCCAGCCCAATTCATAGGGAGAGGGGAAAGAAGCCATGATCTGGAAATTATAGGGCAAAGAAAGAAAAAATTGAACACATCTTCCTTCTGGGCATTACAAAAAGCGCAACTATCTTCTATGGGGATATGGATCCTAACAAGATTGGCTCTCGTGGGAAGCAGATTCTGGCTAATCTTGCATAGGAGAAACAACACACTGGGAGGGGCCTTGATCCTCCAGATGGATCTAAAAAATTTAGGGCCAAAAGTGGGAGGGGGAGACTAAATTTGGAGCTTTCCAAATGGCCCATGGTGAACGCCCGTGTTGAACTTTTGACCGAAAAAAGTCCTCGTTGTCAAACTTTCAAAGAAGTTTATCAGGAATATTAGTGGTCCGAAAAAAATGTCTTGAATATCCCTAGCCACTGGACCCGGAATAAGAGAGAGAATGAGTTCCTCATTCCATTAGGGTGAACTTCCAGATGAGAGGTCCAATGGTCTTGGACAGAACAATGACGACTAGGGTCAGTAAAGTCAGTGACACAATCCACAAGAACAATCTCGGGTTTGACCCAGCAATCCAGCCAAAAATTGATTTTATTTTCAGACATGAGCTGCCATAGAAGAAAACGCTTCATTTTGAGAAGGGTCGTTAGGTTCTCTTTCCAAGCGAACGAAGCCAATGAGGGGGGCTTTCCTAACTGAAAAATACTTTTATCACGAAAATAAGGCGACTTGAATTGAAGAGTGTGGTGGTGTGGTGGAAAGGAGAGAGCATTCCATATATTCTTGGCCAATAAGGCAAGATTTTTTCCTGCAAGAAGGAATATTGAGGCCTCCGAGATGTCGAGGCAGACAAACCCGATCCCATGTACAAATAAGTTTGGCCTTACTATCCGTCACCCCATTCCACCAGAAATCCCTAGCTAGGTGGTCCAAAATTGTTGAGACATTGCAAGGCAGTAAAAAATTTTGCATAGTGTAAATGGAGACCGAGTTGAGAACTAATTTAATCATCACCGTTCGACCTGCTTGAGAAAGGACTTTGGCTTTCCAAAAACAAAGTTTAGCGTTAACTTTGTTGATAAGAAATTGAAAGTCCGGAGCATTCTTCTTGGAAAATAGAAGGGGGGATTTCAAGATATTTATCCTTAGGATTATAGCGACTAGTGCCCAAAATTCTATTAATCATTTTAGCATGTTTCAGGTGCATGTTGGAGCTATAATAGACTGAAGATTTTTCATAATTGACTCATTGACCTGAAGCCAGAAAATATTGTTGGAGAATATCTTTGATTGAATGGGTTTTAGCTAAAAAGGCTTTGCAGAAAAGCATCAGAACGTCCGCATAGAGCAGATGGTTGATCAAAGGAGAATGTCTCCTAAGTTTGATCCCTTGAACTCTTCCTTCTGTTTCAGCCTTATGAAGAAGGCGAGATAGTGCTTCTGCTACCAACAAGAAAAGGTAAGGAGATAGGGGGTTGCCTTGGCGGACGCCTCTAGATGGCATAATGGGATGGAGGGGGAACCATTGAGAATGACTTGGAGAAAGGTCGTGGACACACATTAATTGATAATATCATTCAATCCTTCTGCAAAACCAAGCTGTTTGAGCTGTTGAGCCAGAAAAGACTATTCAACCCTATCATAGGCTTTGGCCATATCCATTTTGATTGTCATCTAACTTTGTTTTTTTTTTCTTTCGAAATTTATTTATCTGATGCAAGGCTAACATTATCCACTATCAAGCGACCTTGAAGAAAAGTTCCCTGGTTAGGAGAGATAATGTTATCTAGCAAAGTTTTAGATGGTTGGCAAGAATTTTGGAAATGGCCTTATAAATAACATTGCAGAGGCCTATAGGGCAAAATTTATCAAGCGAGATAGGATTGCCCACTTTGGGGATCAGAGCAATAAAGGTTTTATTCAAATTTGGAAACCGTCAGGGCCAGGAGCTTTGTGGATACCCATATTGAAAACAACCTCATGAATATCAGCAGCAATGGGAACAACCAGCAATGCTACATTGTCCGCCTCCAAAATAATCGGATTAAATAAGGCATGAATCCCTGGATCAGAAGTCGGATTAGAGGACTGGAAGATACTAGAAAAATAGACATTGATAGTGGCTCTAGCAGTCTCCAGTGTGGAATGTCACACATTATTGCCATCTTTAAGGCGAAAAATCAGGTTTTGCTTCCTC
This sequence comes from Berberis vulgaris, assembly GCA_963556465.1. Lineage (NCBI taxonomy): Eukaryota > Viridiplantae > Streptophyta > Magnoliopsida > Ranunculales > Berberidaceae > Berberis > Berberis vulgaris. The sequence goes on along the minus strand of OY747129.1, from coordinate 58,199,631 downwards.
CAAAGCAAATAAGTAAAGTGAAAGAATTTGGCGTTCTTGTCATTGTTTATGAGTCAGGAAAACCCTGACTAGTTACGCCAAAACATCTCCTCTCGAAGATGAAGTCCAGAGAGTTGATCTTCCAGCAAGGAGATGGTTGTGGCATCGTTCTTCGAAGGATGGTCATTTTGAAGTTTTTCCAAGGAATAGAGAGTGTCAGAGATGTATTGTTGAATATTCTTAAAATCTCTCTTGTTCTACCTAGAGAGGTTGTAACTAAGCTTCTTGATTTTTAGATGTAAATTCTAGGACAGAGAAGGGTGTAATCTATGGGTCCAATTATTTTTAATCACTCGCCTGCAAGAAGGATCTTTAATCCACAAGTGAAAGAAATTAAAAGGTTTTGGGTTTGGATTGAAGTTAGAGACTAACTGAAGATAAATAGCCCTGTGGTCCAAAGAAGATGTATGAATTGTACGGGCAGAAGTAGAAGGGAACATGTTCAACCACTCAGTTGAAACAATGATATGATCCAATTTAGCCTTAACCCCTTTTTTGTCTTTTCGCTTGTTGTTCCAGTAAATTGATAGCCATTGAGAGAGAAATCCAACATTTGATGAATGCCAAGAAAATTCCTAAGGTCACTGAGACTAGAACAAGAAGGTCGGTTACCATCCTTTTTTTTCCCAGGTTGATTCAAACCTCCAATAATAATCCCTGGTAAAGGTTGAATAGTGTAATGGTTGGACTTAAATTGCTAGAAATGCTCCCGAGAAGCGGGGTTTGGTTCACCATAAATGAAAATAACAGAAAAAGCAGAGGAAGTAAAAAAGTCATTGAGAACACAATTAAAATAATTTTTACACGAAGTAAGAATGGTAAGGTTGATACCTGCTTTCCAAAAAAGAACGAATCCTCCAGCTAGTCCTTGTGCTGGCACTAATGCTCCATGTGCGAAGCCCAGTCTCCGGCGCAAGCGATCCATTATAGCTAAACTAGACTTGGTTTTTGACAAAAAAATTATATTGACATTGGACTTTAGGGAAAGGGCCTTCAGGTTTTAGGACGTTTTGGCAGACCCCATGCCTCGAACGTTTCATGAAAGCATCATGGATGATGAGGCGATCCTCAACGGTGGTCGCCACAACCTCATAAAACACGATAATAAAGATGAGTAGGTTGGTGTGAATGTGCGTAGCCAGTGAGTGAGAATGCAAAGTGGTTGTTGTATCTGAGAGCTAACTGTGTGGTTGCATTATCGTAGCAAATTCATTTGATGTGAGAGCACCATGGACAACCGCCCACTTCTTTGACTGAGATCATCAACTATTGTCTTAGTGAAATCGTGTTTATTTGAAACCATTATTAGTGATGGTAGAACTGTTGTTGTTGAGAGTAATTGGCAAGGTGACATCATCACAGCTAATCTTGTGACCATTTGCAGAAAGAAATGAATCCTCTTCATTATGCATGTTATCACATCGTTAACATGGGGGATGATTTATCTTTCACCCTGGCCCTCTTTAATATCTCTACCATTAATAACTTCGTTGACTTACATTATAATAAAGAGGGAGGTAGATGGCACACCGACCAAATCCTAGTCATTATTGATGTATGATATTCCGCCGATGATTCAGCCGACAACCATAACATTGTGGCTAGTGGTGAGATCTTGCATTCTGATCAAGGATCTCTTGCAGAGAGCTTTTAATCGAGAAAAGGTGAAGATTATCAACTTCATATGAAGATTTTACTATGATCAGTACTACCACCGGAAGAGAGGCAGCCGGTGATGATGCCGACAAAGGTGTGACCCTGAAGTGATGACCCTGTTCAGATTTTGGGGCATCTGTAAGAGTTTGTAGCTTCCTTTGCAAACATGGTCTCGATAGTTGTTCTACAGTCTCCGGCAACGCTGAGCATTGGGAGAGGTCTAGATGTAAACAACCTCAATGGACTGAGATCTTCATCTATTAACTTCTCCAATCACTTATTGGACAACATATTGCAGGAAGAGAAAGAAGAACCGACAAGCCTATAAAGCCTCATAGATGATTTTCCCACTTCGACGGTGAATAATAGAGACCTTGACCTTTTGATTGGATATCAAACCACCTAGATCCTTTGATTGGGGATCAGCCACCAATAAACTAAAATAAAAACTTGTATTGCTTGCCTAAACTCTATTACATCATATGCATTTATAACTGAAAGAAAAAATAATACTTCCTAATTGAATTCAAACCTAATTCTAATCAAACAATAACTCCTAATTCAAAACAAGCTAATATTCCCTAAAATAGAATATTGTTCTAACTAAGACATTGTAATCTCAAGTAAATACTAAATAGGATTGGCATCCTAACACCCCAAGCTGCTGAAACAAGGCTTGTCCTCAAGCCTGAAAATCTGGAACACGTACACGAAACTGCTCATAGTCTTCCCAAGTAGCTTCCTCCACACGATCCAAAATTGACGTCCTCGTCGGCCTATTCTATCGACACTGGCCCGATGAGCTTCTCTCACCTACCAGTATTCAACAACTTAGCACTATGCCCATACATAATGCTAAATTATTTTAATCCAGCCTATAGGTCGCCCCTGCCGGGAATCGAACCTTGGATGTGGGATTTGGCTCTGATACCAGATAATAGAGACCTTGACCTTTTGATTGGAGATCAAACCACCTAGATCCTTTGATTGGGGATCAACCACCAATAAACTAAATAAAAAGTTGTGTTGCTTGCCGAAACTCTATTACATCATATGTATTTATAACTGAAAGCAAAAATAATACTTCCTAATTGAAATCAAACCTAATTCTAATCAAACAATAACTCCTAATTCAAAACAAGCTAATATTCCCTAAAATAGAATATTGTTCTAACTAAGACATTCTAATCTCAAGTAAATACTAAATAGGATTGGCATCCTAACATCGAACAACTTCACATCGCCGGCAAGTAGATCCGACTCCCAATCGCTAAAATCAGTGAGATCATGAGTGTGTACTCCATTAGTAGTCCTCATTGCTGCTGGTATTCAATGATCCTGCTACTCCTCTTCCTACAGATGGTGTCGCTGAGGATGTTATAGATCTTTCCCTTTAATCTTCTATTCCACTCTTTTCTTTGAATGTAATGGAATAGCTTTTGAATGAAGAACAAGAGTTTTCTCCTTTGTTTTTCTTGTTTGACTTTGTTCGTCTATTGTTGTCTGAATGATTTGTATGTTAGGTATATCCTTGTCTGTCTTTTGCCGATTCAAACTTTCCTATGCTTCAGTACGTATGTCTCAACCTTGTGTTTGTCGTCTCAGAGCTTTCGTGAAAAAAAACTGTTTTGTCTGCTTGTCTTCTACTTTGTTGATCTGGTGTGTTACCTTCAATTGTTTGCTCTGTTTGTCTGATCAAAACAGATTTTGCCTCTTTCGAGTTGGTTTGTTGATTCAGTTGTTTTTACTTCGTTGACTCGTTCGCTTAACCATTACTTCATTAACACAACGTCTCAGTCGATTCGAAGTAATTTTTACTTGGTTGGTTCATTCAACTTTTACTTCGTTAACTCGACGTCTCAGTCGACTCAAAATTTTTTACTCAATTGTCTCATTCGTCTAACTTTTATTTCATTAACTCGACGTCTCAGTCGATTCAAATTTTTTATACTAAGTTGTCATGTTCGTCAACTTTTGTTTCGTTGGTTCGATGTTCTAGTCGACATGAAGTCATTTTACTTAGTTGACTCATTCGTCCAACTTTCACTTCGTTAATTTGACTTGAAGGTTTATGTTAAGTTGAATCGATCATCCACTTTGGCTTCATTGGTTTGACGCTCTAGTCGACCTGAAGTTGTTTTACTTAGTTGACTCATTCGCCCAACTTTCAATTCGTTAACTCGACTTCTCAGTCGACTCAAAGTTTTTATGTTAAGTTGACTCGTTCATCTACTTTGATTTTGTTGGTTCGACGCTCTAGTCGACCCGAAGTCATTTTACTTAGTTGATTCAATCATCTAACTTTTACTTCGTTAACTCGACATCTCAGTTGACTCGAAGTTTTTATGTTAAGTTGACTCATTCGACCACTTTTACTTTGTTGGTTCGATGCTCTAGTCGACCCGAATTCATTTTACTTAGTTGACTCGTTCGTCCAACTTTCACTTCGTTAACTTGACGTCTCAGTCGATTGGAAGTTTTTATGTTAAGTTGACTTGTTCGTCCACTTTGGCTTCGTTGGTTTGACATTCTAGTCGACCTAAAGTCATTTTACTTAGTTGACTTGTTCATCCAACTTTCACTTCGTTTAATCGACGTGTCAGTCGACTCGAAGTTTTTAAGTTAAGTTGACTTGTTCATCCACTTTGGCTTTGTTGGTTCGATGCTCTAGTTGACCCGAAGTCGTTTTACTACTTTGTTAACTTGACGTCTCAGTCAACTCGAAGTTTTTAGATTAAGTTGACTTGTCTGTCCATGTGATACCCTTGTGTGTGCGGACCTGAAGGGGAGGGTGAGGGGAAAGCCCAAGAGCCCATGGATCCCAAGAGGGTTGGCAAGCTACAAAGGGGAGATCATAGTCTCACATCGCCTGGATGCGGGATGGTGATGTGCTATATATGTACGAGTTTGGATCTACAAAGTACTACGTGTTTTAAAGTCGTGTGGGTCTTAGGCTCAAAGTGGACAATTTAGTACTTTGTGGATCAGGTCGTGACAAAATGGTATCAAAGTCTGGCCTAGCTAGAAGTGTGCCAACGAGGATGTTGGGCTCCCAAGGGGGGTGGACTGTGATACCCTTATGTGGGAGGACCTGCGGGGGAGGGTGAGAGAGAAGCCCAAGAACCCATGGATCTCAAGATGGTTGGCAAGCTACAAAGGGGAGATGATAGTCCTACATCGCCTGGGTGCGGAATGGTGATGTGCTATATATGTACGAGTTTGGATCTACAAACTACTACGCGTTTTAAAGTCGTGCGGGTCTTGGGCTCAAAGCGGACAATATAGTACTCTGTGGATTGGGTCGTGACAGTCCAACTCTTACTTTGTTGGTTGATCAGACCAAAAGTTTATTATATATATCTGACTTGCATCCTAATTCCTTTTGGCTTTATATGTTGTTTGTTTTGCATAGCTTCGCTTTGAAGTTGTTCACTTTAGTGGGATGTTGATTCCGAAATTGAAACTTTTATTGATTTTCCTGTTTGGATGTCCTGACCATTTCTAGCTGTCATTTTTCTGGAACAATTATGCTACATTGTGGAGCGATTTTTCTTTTATCATTGCGTGGCTAATGTCTATCCTCGAGTTGGTGTTTCATGCCTCTACTGCTATTTCTTGTTTAATTTATGACCTTTGTTTGACCCGTTATTGCTCCTCGCTTAGCATTGCTTGCTGAGGCTTGACAGAGTTTGTCATCGCTAATTCCTTTGTAAGTAATTTTGATTGGATTTGTATCCGATGGTGGAGTCCCCGAGTCGGTCAGTGCAGTTGTCTTCAGGGCGTTAATTTCCCGCTTCGATATAGGTATGTTCAAGTGGGAGATGCTTCTTTGTTGGGGTAAATGACAGTTCCATGGATCTTTTTTTGATGTCGTGGCGGTGGTATCTGTTTTTCTTTTCCTTTGAATTGTTTGTCTGGTATTCCAATGAATTCATCGACTCGTCTTCTTTGGACCCAATGCTCGATTTCTTCTTTCAACTTGTAGCAGTCCTCGGTATCATGTCTGTGATCCTTGTGAAATGAGCAGTACCTGTTTTTGTCTTGTTCTTCTAGGTCTCCTCTCATCCTGGGTGGCCAGTTGGTATTCTCCCAATTAGCCATGTGTTTCAAGATGTTGGTATGGCTTGTATTTAGGGTCGTGTATTGTTTGTACTCCCTTTTCATTATGCTGGTTATCTACTCATGATTGGGCCGTGCCGATTGTGACTTCCTGGATTCCCGCTGGTTGGACTCAGTTCTTCCGTCGTTTCGATGTTTCTTTAAATGATTGTTATCTTCCCGTGGTTCATCATCTCGCCTTCTTTCTTCTTTCCTTTCCTGCTTCGTTGAATTGTGTTCCCTTTTCTATTTATTTTTTCTCCTTGCAGCTTTCATCTCTTCAAGGGAGATGTGTTTTTGTGTTGTTTTCAGCAGGACTGTCATGCCTTTTGGAGGCCCCAGGTTAAGGGCATCAAAGAAGGGGCATATCTTCAGTCCGGCAATAAAGGTTGCAGTGGTTGTGTCGTCGCTACATCCATCAATCATTGTTAATTCGTTGGTGAAGCGAGTGACATATTCTCGTATTGTTTCTTCAGAGTTTGTCTGATGTGTAGGAGGTAGTGGGGTCCTTTCCTCATCCGTTGGCTCCCGATGAATCTGGTGATAAAAGTGGTGGCTAAAGCTTGGAAGGAGTCTATCGACCTTAGTGGTAGGCTATTGAACCAATTCATCGCTGTGGAAGTAAGGATGGTCGGGAATGTTCTGCATAAGATCGACTCCGTGGTTTCCTTTAAGGCCATCATGTGATAGAAGTGTCTCAGATGATCTGTTGGGTCGGTGATACCATCATACACTTCGAACTTTAGCGGAGTGAACTTCTTTGGCATTGCCTTTTTCGTGAGTGCGTCGGAGAATGGCGGCTTGGCTAACTCATATAGTATGTTGGGATCCGTGACTCCAATTCCGAACGGGGTTTCAGCAAGCGTTTCGTTGCACTGTGGAATCTTGGCTCAGGGCAGCTCACTATTTTCGAAGTTTCCCTGTTGGGGTTCTGTTGGGACTTCGTCGCTTCCTTGAGTTTTGTTGGGGCGGTCCTGAACAGGGTTAGCTGGCTAGATGCGCTCCTGGGTGATTTTTTCCACCATCTAGGCCATGAGCAAGTCTACCCGAGGGTCCATGGCAGCGTCGCCAGATGTTTGGGTTGTTTGCGTGTTGCGGATTTGTATTCTTGGGTGCTATTGATCCGATAATCCCAGTTGCTTCTTCTTCTCAGAGCTGTCAGTGATGCATTGTTGCCAGTGGGAGAATTGTCGCATTCATCGTTGGGTTGAGGATCTGTAAAGTGTGTCATTTGTGCTGACGGCTTGTTGATCTTTTATCAAATTATGGTGAGCCTTATTATTGTGGATCTTATTTTTAGAAATGAAACTTGTCATTCCCCATGGACGGCGCCAAACTGATGCATCCAAAAATCGTCCTCTTGTGAGTTTGACCTGCAAAGCAGATGTTAGACTGCCAATGAACACCTTTTTGGTTATCGAAATCACCCCGATGCTTAAGTCAGCAACTATGTTTGAAGAAGGAAATAAATCTGGACAAAACTCAGTTAAAGTTCCATACCTGTGTCGAGTGTTCCCTTTACCTTTTATAATGGTTGCAGTTAATTCTCTGCGTGACTTAAGCATGTGAGGCGCAATGGAAAGAGATGTTTCTTGTAACAGTCCCCTCCTTAATGGAGATGCGTCCGTGGAGGTGTAACTCCCTCCATGACTAATTTTGATGTAACGTTCCTCTTCTTTATGAGAAAACTCGTGTCGGGCCTGGATTCGGGTTCTGATTGGTTCGGGCCTGGATTCGGTCTATGTTTGTGTCTTCTCGTTGGCAAGCCTTACCTGGGCCTCTGTAATTGGCTTTATTCTTCTTGGGCTTTATGATTTGGCCTAATAGATTGGACATGATATCCGCGTGATGGGTCTTTATGCCACATGTATGACCGCGATGATCGGTCTATTTTGATGTATCATCAACTCGCTCTCAGTTTTAAGCACTACTTTGGTTTTGCAGCTACTACAGGGACCAACTGACGACTGAAGAAATTGAAGTGAAACTATTCTAATGCAAGGTGCGAGTTCATGTTTACTTGTTCTTCCATACGTATCTCTTACTTGTTTGGCGTTTTGAATTTTTTTGAGATCTATAGACTTACACTTATTTTATGATTATTTTGATAGTAAGAACCCCATACCCCATAATCGCTATAATTTATTGATTCCTTCAAAAAAGTATGGATAAACCAAAGAACCCTTATTAGTTATGATGATACACCAAAACGATCACATCCCTGAGCCATACACGTGTCATGATGATCTCGAGGAATTATGGGCCCAACATCAGCCCAACACTGATCCGGCCCAAGCGATTATAAGCCCGCCCAATACAGTCTGCTAAACAGACCCGAACTCTTACATCTCGCTAAGCCCACATGTCTCACAGCTATCCTCAATACCCGTAAGCCCTACTAAGGCAAGTATCTTGAGGATCAGCTTCAGACAGGCAATTATAGCAGCTCTCCGCTTTCGACTAGGAAGCAAATACTATAGTACATATCACGTAGGAAAACTTCCTCTTACGAGTTACCCTCTGATATTGAACTATCTCCCGCATATCTAGGAACACAGAGCTAACAGGGAATTTCCCTCCTATAGCACGACTCCTAATTAGAGAAGGATCTCCACGAATATCTCCTTCCTAAACTACGCCCTCGATGACCTGGTCAAACCAGGACTCTTGCACTATAAATAAGACATGAGGTTGGTAAGCTAAGGTACACTACAAATTCTCTGTTTACATCATTACTCCTTCCTCATATTCGTGTCTGACTTTAGCATCGGAATGCCATTGGCCACCACAACAGTGGTCTGTGGCTCACATGCGTTACTTGTGCAAGTCAGCAGGCTAGCAGAACTAGGTCAAAGCAGGGAGCGAAAAATGGTTGCATCAGTTTGGCACCGTCCGTCGGGATGACAAAGTTCCTAGCCTTTCACTAACATCATTTCCCTTCAACAACGAGCTGACACTCATTGGCGGTTGCAGTGACGACACAGCCATGACAGCTTTCACCGCGAGCCTAAAATAGGGAAAGCTTTATGAAGACTTCATCTTGGAACCCCCTTTAGACATGATAGAGCTCCTCAAAAGCACCAAGAAGCCCATTACCTTAGAGGAGTTGATGACCGTAAAGAGGGAAACCGAAGGTAAGAAGAAGCCATCCGCCCGGAATGACAAGGAGGGAAAGAGACGCAAGGATGAAAAAATGAGCAAAAGGAAGCGTAGTGACAACATGTCAGACCCTAGCCGATCCAGTCCAGAGAAAGCATCCAACTACGTTGGATCCAGAGCTGTGACACCCCTCTATTCTAGCCTGCCGAACGTACTAAACTCCATAAAAAACTGGGAAGATATGAAGTGGCCCCCGAAACAACGTGGAGACCCGTCCAAGAGTGACAACAAATACTGCTCGTATCACAAGGAGGGCGGCCATGATACCAACGACTGCAAGAGTATGAGGTATGAGATTGAGTACTAGATCTACAGAGGCAAGCTAAAAGAATTCCTGAACTCTGAGAAGCGACCAGAACAACCCAGTGAGCAGGGGGAGTCAATAAAAAAAATCGAGAAGGTGACTCCGAGCATAATCTATGTCCTTCATGGTGTAGGACCGAATGAAGACAAGTCGCACAGGTCCCGCAAGCGGACTCTATTAGAAATGCAGACACAACCCGAGAACGAGGACAAACGCATTTTCTACTCAAGAATTCAAAGCTCCATTCCCACCTTGACCTTTAGGGACAAGGACCTCGAAGGAATCCGAGCGCTACACAACGACTCCGTAGTCATCTCGGTCTCCATCGAAAGGTGGGAGGTAATAAGAGCTTTGGTAGACACAAGGAGCTCACTCAACGTCCTATTCTACAATGCGTTTTGCATTATGGGCCTCAAAGAAGAGAACCTGACTTCTTAAGACTACCCGCTGATTGGATTCAGTTGAGAAAAATGCTTCTCGGTCGAAAAAATAAGGTTAGCAGTAGTGGCAGGAGAACCACGACTGAGAAAGGTCTTGTTTCTAGACTTCACGGTTAGCACCGTTTACCTACAACCTTATCTTGGGAAGACCATTGCTCCACCAGATGGAAGTTGTAGTCTCCATCCTTCACCAGTGCGTTAAGTACACCGCTAACCACTCCGAATGAACGATACGTGGAGACCAACCTACAGCACGAGGCTGCCATTACACTACACTGAAACAAATATAATGCTCCTAGATACAACCGGGTCACACAAAGCTATCTGAACTAGAGCTAGGCCGAATGACTGCAGACGCGTCACCGTCAAGCGATAGAGGAGCAATCTGCTCTTTAACACGGCGGTACAAAAAGACCATGGCAAACGGGAATACAATCCGCCGACATTTTCCCGACGCGAAAATTAACATACCTACAAGGTTTACTCTCGAGTAACCTCTGTAGAAGTCAGCAAAGCTCAATAGTCTGCTAAGAAAACCAGCGATCCACAAGGGTTGTCCGAATTCACTTTAGGGCCAGGATTAATTTCTCTCCGTTGATAGTCAGTTTGTGTTAGTTGTTTATTTCCCTTTCCATAGTCAATGTAGAGTTTTAGTTCTTAAAGACTTATGTGATTTGCAATCATTTAAGAAATAAAAAAATAATTACAAAAACAAAATCTATTGATTACTGGAAAGATGTAACAACAAGCGCCCAAAGGTAGATACAAAAGATTACATACAACAAGCATCTGAATCAGGTACGACCTGGACAATCCAACTACGTGAAAAGATAAGAAGGAAGCAAAGGTATCCAAATTTGGCCATGTGAGCTCTCCGGTGCAAGCTATACACAAGCGACAACAAAGATATCCGAATAAGCATCGCTCGACCCCTTCCCAAGATAAAGGACAATGCGGCAGAGGGGCTGAGAGTACAGAGCAGCTGACTACTCCGTCGAATCACCCAAAAAAATGACTCGCCGATAGAGATACAGACCTTACAACAGACGACTGACTTCCTCAAAAGGCATCCTACCTCCTTGCAAACTTTCTCAAACGGCTTTCAGTCCCTTGGAGGAGGTGGAAAAAGGCAAATGAGGATGGCCGCAAGCAATGAAGCAGTCAAGGTCACACAATGCTGCCAAGCGAGGACACTTTTCACATGCGCGGTAGCCAGGGTGACTGAGAGCTACCACCCCCAGAAGCATCGCGCGTCGGCTAACACTTCGATCAGCCATAATTCAGCCGCGGGAACCGCATACATGCGGATGCAACGACACAAGGTATCACAAAAACATTTCCCTTGAGAGGAAATTTGTGTTTTTTCTTCGCGATATGAAAATAAATTACGAGATCTCAGCAGATAAACTTTGTGCCTACCCAGAACAGGTAACCATGCATAACAACAATCATCATCGTGCCTAATCAGTACAAATGTCAGAACATTCAAAAACTCCATGGATAGAGATCTCCCTTAGTCTTTGGAAAACCCAAGGCATTTTCTTCAAACAAGAACATTACAGGAGATACGCTCTTCAGAAGATAGTGCCTACAACGATTGAAGAACACCATTATATAGACGTGATGGTTAACCAAACAGGCGCTTCAGCATTAACTGTCAATCATTGAATATTGTATGGATAACGATTCCCAATGAAACTGTGTAGACCACGTTCGCCCAATTAATGGTGCTGCATGCAACCCCATCAATTAAGGGGGAGTAACCGATGTCAACCGTCTCGTAGCCTACGCCGTACACGTGCTACCGCACGATCTACACCGTACGCGTAGCGCATTTTATGCAAGCAACCCTAGTTCTCCCGATGCGGGCCCATGGGCTCGACTCACTATTCAAATAGTATTCTACCACATGCCTGGCATGAGCACTAGAAATCCTAGTCAATTCTGACATACGGATCATACCTGCAAATCACTATACAATTTAAGGTAATTTCGTCCATACATTGCAGGATGCTAGCGGACATAGGTTCGTATGCTCTCAAGTAGGCGAAACCTTTGTCCAACCAGGTAAGCTTAGTCAGCTGAGGTTGATGACGATGGCTTCTGGTTCAACGAGACACCTAGTCCGCCCAGCAAGGATCCCGACGGTTTAGGAAGTGGGAGTCTAATTAGTGCTATCACGCTTGGTGACGACTCGCCAGGGATCATTGCCCCCTTCGTGGTCAATGGTCGCTGAACCCGTTCAGGTAAGCCTAGCTGGTAACGATTGGAAATGAAAGCTTCTTATCAAAGCCAAAACTTGTAGCCCCGACTGCGCGGGTGCAGATGGTTTGGAAGGCGGGAACCTAGTTAGTCCCGAACTGATTTCGACGGCTCACCGCGGGACTACTGTTTTTCAACATGGCCGCCAAATTACAAAGCCCAAACTTGTAGCCCCCACTACACGGACGTAGATGGTTTGGAAGGCGGGGGCTTAGTCCGTCCCGAACGATTTCGACCACTCGCCGCGGGACCACTGCTTTTCAGCCTGATCGCCGAATTACCAACCCTGGACTTGTAGTTTCTACTGCGCGGGTGTAGATAGTTTAAAAGGAGGGAGCCTAATCAGTCCCGAACTGATTCCAACAGCATGCCACGAGACCACCGCTTTTCAACCTGGCCATCGAATCACCAACCCTGGACTTGTAGCCCCCACTGCGCAGGTGTAGATAGTTTAAAAGGTGGGAGCCTAGTCAGTCCTGAAATGATTCCAACTGCTTGCCATGAGACCAACGCTTTTCAGCGTGGCCGCTGAAAGCCCCCAAATTTGTAGCTTGATGCACACAAGTGTAGATGATTTGGAAGGTGGGAGCCTATTCAGTATCGAACTAATTCCGACGGCTTGCCACAGGGCCACTGCTTTTCAGCCTGGTCGACAAACCCCATCGTCTCGAACTTGTAGCCCTCACCACGCGGGTATAGATGGTTTGAAAGGTGGGAGAATTGTCAGTCCTTGACTGATGTCGACACCTCACCACGGGACCACTGCCCTTCACTATGGTCGCTGAATCCCTATTACCCGAACCTGTAGTCCACTCTGGTCCGACATAGATGGTTTGGAAGGTCAAAGCCCCAAGCAGCTCGTCACGCGACCCCTACTCTCCCTCAAAACAACAACCGAAAAGATGAATCCCACCTCAATCAGTGTCTTCACGCTCAAACAGACTAGCATTCTATTGTCAGCAGAGGCCACTCACGCTGACACCTAGATTGTCCAGCCAGTGCCCGGATACATGCTACATAGAATGTCAACACGAGCTTACGACGCCTAACTCGATACAAACGCTCCAACACGTACGCTTGGCTATCGTAACTCGCCTATCGCTATAGCCGCAACTGACAAATCAGACAAGCAAGATAAGCCTCCAACAGCTTAGCTTAAGGACAAGACACGGCTCGGGTAACTCAACCCTTGGCTAAACTGTCTGCGACATGCTCACTATCGGACATGACTATGCAACAGTGACTCTGAATCATCCGCAATGCAAATGGTCAAACTCTCAGCAGCTAACAGACCAGTCGACTTCCTATCAATCCAACCAGCATATGCCAAAGTAAGATGATAAGGCGAAATGAAAAACGCATAATAGGGACAACGAATGCAAAACAAGTACGGAGAGAAGTAAAAATAAAATTGTTTTCATTAACAGAAAGTTTACTCCCTATCAAGAGAAGTACACAAAGTTTACTCCCTATCAAGAGAAGGTATAGAAACAAAAGAGCTAAGCTTAACAGAGGAAGGGGCAGGGGTCGCATCCATACGCGCCACGGCCTGAGCATCAGGGTCCGAACCGCCCTATTCGTCCTACGACAAGAAACAAACAAGTCTACATACGACATCTTCTTATATCGGCCAAGATCCCATTCTAGATGCTCCTCATTCATCAGCGCTAGCAACTTCGGCTTGTCATGTACAACCCAGCAAAACTCGCACTTGCTCTCTTTCTGTAGAAGCTCTTCCTCTCGCATTTTTGCGTCAGCAAATTCACGCTCCAATAGCTCCAACTTGCCAGTCAATGCATCAACCTAAAACTGTTTTGTAGCCAAACTGCTCTTCGCAACACTGAGCTCATGCGTCACCAATTTGAGCTAGTCCTTGGCTTTCCTTGCCTCCCGAGCAATTAACTCCACATCTGATTCTAATTGCTACTTCTGAGCAGCCCAGTCAGCCTCTTTCAAGGCATTCTCTTCAGTAAGAGACCGCACTACAGAACGCACCTCAGCTGCTACTTCCTACGCAACCTCCATGTCTTGGCGAGCCCGATACAACTCCTGCTTGAATCAATCCCTCATAGACACCGCCTCCGCCAAATCACGCTCAAGGGCTTCCGGACAAACCCTCTGAGTCCCAGCAACTACAGCTGACTGCTCCGACCTCTTCTCGTCAGCCCGCTTCCTCAGTCATTCAATATCGTAGAGCTTGTCATAATATAGTGCTTGCATGTGAGAAAAAACATGCTCCATGGTGTACACCCTCTCATGAGCCGCCTCGACTTCTATTCCAGCAACGGCCACCTGGCTCAAGTGAGACATGCCCAACATAAGGTTTTTAAACCCTTATCCATATGCCCTTCTATCGTGTCATCCTCAGGTTTTGGAGCGTAATTCATCAGCCAGCTATGACGCCTACTTATATGCTTTCTCGAAGCATACTCCACATCAACCTCTCGATGCCAGACCTAGGTGCTCATCTTTATTAAGTCCGGTGCAAAGAAGTTGATTCGTGCATCCGGATGAAGCTCCCCCAGATCAGGAATTACACTGGTACTACCCTTCGAAGTCACCACTGTTCCCAGGCTTTCCTCCACTACTTTTCAATTGTCACGAACAGTCGACCCTGTAGTGCAAGACGACTTAACAGGATTCAGAGGAAGAGGATGAAGCGAGTTATCCAAAGGACACTCCAACACCTCAAGTTGTGGCTTGGAACGAGATGGTGAACAATGCGGACTACAAGAAACATGGCTCGTGCCACCACGGCCACTATCATACAGCACACCAGCAAGACGGTCAGGCTTCAAAACTTCAAGTAGATTTTCACGGGAACCTTCCACCAGAACAATCTTATGCGAATTGGCACCGACAAAGGCCGCCATTGCGACCCTCATCAACCGCTCACTCAAAGCTTTTGCCTGCACAACACTGAGATTCGACATGTCATCGACCCCTGCAAATCGTAGGAAGTCTCTTTTCCAGCCAGATACATCGGCCTCCGCCCTAGCGTGTCTATCGGACTCACGTTCTTCACTCATTGGAGCAAGTCGTGTCGAAGACAGCACGGTTCTGATGTGAGACTTCTTCGAACTCACGAAGAAGGCAAGCATTTCAGAGGGCTCCCAATACAAGAACCTTGGCCCCAGCGGCCTTCCTCTTCCTAGAAAGGGCCCCATCTTCAAGCTTAACTCGCGATGTTCGGTAGAGAGTGGGGGCCACATGCCAGTTGTCCCACAGCCCACTACGAACGAAGTTAGGAACACATATAACATCCACCACATTCCTTATTGAGAAACCACAAAACTTATCCATAGTGTTTTGCTCCTCTAGGGTAAGGGGAGTAGTAGGGAACCATCATGCGAAAAAGCACGAGCAACGATTAGCACGCAGTCAAGCACAGCGAAACCAAAAGAAAAAACTTTACTTATGAAGTGGTCAACTCCCGCTCGAGCAGACGACCCCTGCATTGGAAGTGATTTGAATATGTGGGGGCTAAGAAGCAATATTTATCCCAATACTTGAAGTCATCTGGCACATTCACGAAGCAAACTGATGATGTCATCTTGTAGATGGTGTTACTCTTCAACCGAGGAGAAATCAACAACTGGATCACTCATGGAGTAACGCGGACGCTAGCTTCCTACGCGCTAATCAAAATACAAAAAATGGTCCGGTATCCATTAGGCCCCAGCTAGGCTCGACGAATCCCAAGTAAATTCAAGAATTTTCAAATCACATCTAGAACGGAAAAGCGTAATCCGGTTTGAAGCATCCCCTGGTGCAAGTAGATGAACCTCGCCGGTGGCGACATTGGCATTTGTCTCCTTTTAGAACAAACAACGGCAGGTCTTAGGGACACCAAACTTCGTACAGATTTCAGCAATATCAAGTTTAGAATGTAACATGTTTTCAAAGATCTCAAGGCTCCTAGCCAAGGTTGCATCATCAAGAAGGTTTTGTTGAGCCATGAAGAACACGAACAATTTTTCAATCAGAAAAAATGAACAGAGCAATATCTTCAGGAGCAAAGAATATAGAAGGGTCAGACTCGGCACAACGAATGACCTAAACAAGGATTAAGTTCCCGCCTCCTTTCCACTGAACAAACACACATGCATTAAATGCAGGTATCTCTAGGATCAGCTTCGAGCGGGCAATTATAGCAGCTTTTTGCTTTCAACTAGGAAGCAAATACTAGAGTACATATCACGCAGGGAAACTTTTTCTTATGAGTTACCCTCTGATAGGAACTATCTCCCGCGTATCTAAGAGCACAGGGCTAATAGTAAACTCCCCTCTTGTTGCACGACTCCTAATTAGATAAGGATCTCCTTCCTAAAACCCTCGATGGCCTGGTCGAACTAGGACTTCTACACTATAAATAATACATGAGGTTGGTGAGCTAAGATACGCTACAAATTCCCTGTTTACAACATTACACCTTCTTCATATCCTTGTCTGACTTTAGCATCATAGTGCCATCGGCCACCACAACGGTGGTCCGTGGCTCACGTGCATTATTTGTGCAGGTCAACAGGTCAGCGAGACTAGGTCAAAACAAGGAGCGGAAAACGACTGCATCAAGTTATATTTTGGAATAAGAACTTTGATTTGTTTGTCCTTGGTATATTGTAGTTGGGTTTATTTTTATATTGTTTTTGTAATGTACAACAAAATAATTTAAATCATTTCATAATAGTTCAATAAACTTGGTAATAGTCTCGACTTGAGATCTCATTAAAACTTAGAAAATTAAATAACAAAGAAGTGGGCGTTAAAAGAAATTGATGGGTTTTTTTTTTTGGTTCTTCATGAAATGATTCAGGGATGCTTCTACGTTTCTTATCTGGTGTTATTTGTGCTTGAGTTGTATGGAATATGTGGGGTAATTCATTAGTTGCTCAAATGGATTTTTCAATACCCTATATGATTGTACTCCTTGAAAGGGGGATTTTAATTTGATGGCAGTCATTTTGGTTTTGAGTGTTCTACTGATCAAATATATTTTAGTGGTAACATCCAGGCTTTTATTGGATTTCGTTCGATAAATTTTAGTCAATTCCAATCACATAACCAAAATGTACAAACTTATCAAAAATTTTGACGAAAGAGATCAATCTTAATTTGGGAATTTTCTGATCTTGCTTTCTCTTTCACACAAAGTAAGGTATATATATATATATATATGATGCAGTATGTATCTTATTTTAGGATTGCACTAATCTTGTGTTTATAGGGGTAAGGCTCGTCATCCTTAGCCCCCTTGTACCCATTGTTATTTGGCCTTTCAATATATTGGTCTGGGTCTGCCTAAACCCTCTCCCCCGTGGAGTGTTTATAATTTTTTCAAAAAAAAAAGGTTGTTATTTGTGGATGCAAATTTCTACCGGATCACGTGCTGATCACAAGAAGCAATTTGCATAAGATGAAGATTAATTCTTGACACCGGTGTGGTGCCTGCCACAGGGACTCCGATGCCAAAGTTAGAACAATGCTTTTAGGAAAGTATTTATTTCTATGTATTTGAAGAGAGAATTGTGAATCAAGAAGAAAGTTACCTCTAGATGGTTTTGTGGTTAGCTATTTATAGAGGTAGAACGAGTAAACTATTGGCAGATGAGTGAGACACGTGGCAGATAAGTGAGACACGTGTAGATGAGTGAGACACGTGGCAGATTAGTGAGACACGTGGTAGATGACTGAGTCATATGCTTGCATCAATTGTAACTTTTCTTAGGTAGTTGTAACTTCCATAGATAGTGGTAACCTCACATTGGCGGTTGTAACTTTCTGTTTAGAGACGCCTCTCCTGCAAGTTTGTGTGTTCAGCTGAGCATGGTGGACAGCGCCAAACACTACTCCTCTGCTGAGAAAGAAATGTTGTGCCGAGTTGCATTGGGCCCAGACTTGGGCTTTCTCTACTTGTAACTTTCATAGGTAAAATTCGGGTTTCTCAGAACATCCCAAATCTTTAGGCTTCCTTATCTTATTGGGTTAAGGATTATTTATGGCTTCCACAAATGCCCCTTATCTCCTTTGCTTTTGAAATGACTGTTTTTCTTTTCCTTCTTACTTAAAAGCAAAGGAGATGTATTTTCACTGATGTGCCTCGCCAAAAATAGAAGTAGAATGCTCCTGATCTTGCTGACTTATCTGTCTCTATTGATACAAGTAAAGGATTTGCATGTAGAGGTTTTTGTTGTTGTTGAAATGTAGTCTGCTGAAGACAAAATGATATGCAAGTAGAGGTGGCCTACCGGATGAGTCATACATAGTCATTTCATAGACTCTTGAACTTTGTCCAAATAGAGGATCATCCTTAGGTAAATAAAACAAGTCGTCCTCAAGCATCCTGGTGATTTGATGGCTCATCCACATATAAATGCCACATATCTTTGGACTGACCTGCCCATGTTTCAGGATGAGTTGAAGAGTCTTCATTTATTGTAGGAAGCGACCTTAATCTGCTGGCTGACATTGTTTCCCCGATTGAGGTGGGAGCGAATTATACTATGAAATTTGCTAAGACTTGAACCTTATAGTTGTCATCGGCCGGTAGATTTTCTTGAAGGACACGACATTGATCTGCTGGCTGATTTTGTTTTACCGGTAGAGGAAGGCTTGAGCCTTTATAGTTTTCTTCGGCCGGTAGATTTTTTTGAAGGATGCGACAATGATCTGATGGTTAACTTTGTTTCCCCGGTTGAGAAGGGAATGAATTATGCTAAAGCTTGAGCCTTTAAAGTTTTCATCGGCCAGTAGATCAAGTCGTATTGGCTCAACTCTATCGCCAATTTCATGAGTTTTTTACAAGCATCTGGGAGGAAGTTATGCCCCCAACTCTTAGCTGATGAGAACTGAGCTAACTGCTACATTTGAAACTGCCAAGTAGATGTATAAGTCCTTTCCTGGATTTGTCTGCTGATCTACTCAAGAATCGATCCAAAGTTGTTGCTATACTAGTGAGACTTTGAATTTCTTTTGGAGTTGATGGTGACTTCGTGTCAAGTAATAGTCTTCTTTGCTTTTGTGATCCCCAAACTTTGTGCATGTTTGTTGGTAAACTAACTTTAAAATATTTTCATCAAGGCGCAAAAGCTTGATTGGCCTGCTTTATGAGTTTCCAATATGCTAAATCGGAACTTAAGCATAACTTGAGGGTTTAGAATTAATCATAGATTAAAATTTGTTTATTTTGAAAATTGCATGACAACATTGTGTGATTTGCTTACCACTTGACAAAACTTAAACAGATTTAAGTAGTGCTTCTATATTCAGTGATTGATTAAATTAGAGTGTCATCCTCTATTGAGGTGTGATAATCTACTGAGGCATTTTGATTGTGTGGTCTATTGACTACTTGACTAAACTTAAATAGATATAAATAGTCTCAATAGGATGCTTCCATGCATTGAATTACCCACTCACGGAGAGTGTCATCCTCTACTGAGGCATTTTACTTATGTGGTCTATTGACTACTTGACTATAAGATTATTTATATCTACCGGCCTTTATAGTGTTGATCACAATGAGCAATCTGCATAAGATGAACATTAATTCTTGACACCGGTGTGGTGTCTGCCACAGGGACTCCGATGCCAAAGTTAGAACAATGTTTTTAGGAAAGTATTTATTTATATGTATTTGAAGTGAGAATTGTGAATCAAGAAAAATGTTACCTCCAGATGCCTCCGTGTTTGGCTATTTATAGTGGTAGAATGAGTAAACTGCTAGCAGATGAGTGAGACACGTGGCAGATCAGTAAGACACGTGCAGATGAGTGAGACACGTGGCAGATTAGTGAGACATGTTGCAGATGAATGACTCATATGCTTGCAGTTGGTTGTAACTTCCTAACAATGAGTTTATAGAGCTAATTCCTAGTTCTTTTGTAGAAGACATTAAGAAAATTGTATTTGATGATGCTAGGGGCAGAAAATACGCACGAATGTAACCAATCTTCTACTCTCTTTTTTTCAGTGGTCTGGGGAGCCCATATAAACCCCCCCGCTTGCCTTTCAAAAAAAAAAAAAAAAATTCTCTTAGGTAGTTGTAACTTTCGTAGATAGTGTAACCTCTCGTTGGTGGTTGTAACTTCCTGTTTAGATACGCCTCTCCTGCAAGCTTGTGTGCTCAGCTGAGCATGGTGGTCAACGCCGAATACTACTCCTCTGCTGAGAAATAAATGGTTTGTTGAGTTGCATTGGGCCCAGACTTGGGCGAGATTGGGCCTAAACTTGAGCTTTCTCTACTTGTAACTTTCATGGGTAATGATGCAGGCTTTTTTCCGCTCCCTGCTTTGACCTAATCCCGATGACCTACACAAGTAACGTACGTGAACTACAAACCACCGTGGGTTGCCCAATGGCACTTCGATGCTAAAGTCAAACAGGGCTCTAATGTAGATGTAATGCTGTAATAGGGAATTTGTAGCGTACCTTAGCTTACCAACCTCATGTCTAATTTATAGTGCAAGGAGTTTTGGTTCTACCAGGTCATCGTAGGCGTAGTTTAGGAAGGAGATCTTCGTGGAGATCCCTTCCTAATTAGGAGTCGTGTTGTAGGAGGAAAGTTCCATGTTAGCTTCGTGCTCCTAGATACGCGAGAGATAGTTTCCAATCCAAGAGCAATCTGTAGAGGGGAGTTTTCCTGTGTGGAAAATACTCTGGTGTTTGCTTCCTAGTTGGAAGCGAAGAGCAGGTGTAGTTGCCCGTCCGAAGCTGATCCTCGAGATACTTGCAGAATGAGAGTTCACGGGTATTGAGAATAGTTGTGAGACGTGTGGTTATAGCGTGCTATGAGAGTCCAAGTCCGCTTGGCGAACTAAAGTGAGTGGGCTTAGAACCGCTTGGACCGGATCCGCATTGGGCTGATGTTGGGGCATGTAGTTCATCTTAGATCATCATGACACGTGTACGGCTCAGGGGTGTGACCATTTTTATGTATCATCAGGTAATATTCGGACTTCTCGAGAACATCCCAAATCTTTGGGCTTCCTTATCCTATTGGGCTAAGAATTATTTTTTACCCCCACATTATTGTTGAAGTCTAAATATCATTTAGAGCTATAAAATTTTACATTTTTTTTTTAGAATGTGAGTGGGGTTGTAATGATCCCCAAACATTTATATTAATAAAAAGAAGATAAAACTAAGAGAAATTCTAAATGGCGAGGAAACCAGCGAAGGAGGGAGATGCGTGTCTTCCATTCCCTGCACGTATCCCGAGGGGGATGGAGGGTTGCCTCGCTGGTTTCCTTGCCATTTAGAATGACTCTAAAACTAAACCAGTCCAAGCAGCATTACAATTAAAGAAGCCTTCGATTTCAACGATTTTTCTTGAAAATCTCAATATGAAGATCAAGGTTCAAGTATCTAAGATAGAACAACTGATGGTTCCCTGTGCTGTACTAACCACAGACCCTCCTTCTGGGGTAATTTCCTTATTAAACTTTGTATGTGTTTGTTTATAATGGAAGAGAATAAGCATTGTTTTCTGGTAGAGAAGGTTTTATATATACATAACATATTTCTCCACCCTGGCGACCTTGCCTAATATTGTGTCCATGAACACGATCCTCTGAATTATATTGTGATACATCCAAGGACGAGGAGGAGACAACCTCAAAGGTGACTTGAACTGCATGTTTTTCTTAGATTTAAGTCATTGTCCACTGGTTGTGACTAAAAACACCAGCTTTTCTTATGTGAAAAACATATATAAATCCTCCATTGTGTTGCTTGGTGTGCACTAGATTTGCTCTCCCTAACAACTGAAGCTTTTAGTAAACAACATTTAACACAGTAATTAGAGCCACAGCTTAAGGATTTAGTAAAAAAAAAAAAAATTTAACATAGTGTTAGACCCATTGGTACTATGCCGTTGGGTTCACTTCTCGTCCTTTACTAGTGCTTTTGTTGAAAGAGAAATTTTTTTGTTTGAATAATGTGTGATCTTGTAATGTTCCTGATCATTGAATTCCATAAGGTTTTTAGGTGAACTTACGGTTATTTTTTGTTGTATGTCCCAGTTAGTATCAGAAGTAAAATATAGGCTTGAAAGAGATTATCCCAGGCTCCCTATTGGAAGAAATGGAAGAGATGATGAAGACATGATTCTGTGATTTCTAAAGGAAACAAAATTTGATGTTGAAGAGGCAGTAATGAAACTGACCAAGGCCATTGTATCCAGACCTTTTTTTTTATTTTTTAAACTTTCTGGAATATATCATGAAGTTTGAACTATATTTCACAAACCTTTCAAAAGACATATTTCTCAGCATAAGCTTCAAATTCTTGTCTCAGACATATATCAATCTTTTCTTTTTTTTTTCACAAGAATGGTGTTTCCTAAATTAGTTTTGAGAAAATGACCCTTTTATTAATAGTTTTAACAAAAGAATATCAAGACATAATTATGTTTTATTCAGCATTAAACAACAAGAATTTTGTTGTAGATTTTCCCATTAATATTGTTCATCATTATCAATTTTTATTTAGAAAAGCAATGAACTTGAATGAAATAATTTTAATGAGTATATATGTGCATTCTAGAGCTTAACCATATTAGAAATGGCATCAAGAATTCGGCATGTCAGGTGATAGAAGAGTCCAATCAAAAGAATAGCAAAAACAGGAAAAGCATATGTCCATGACTTGCTTGATGTCAATAATAGACCAGTACACGTGATTGATTCTTCCAAGCATTTTAAGTTCCTAAGTTTTATGATTGCAGATAATTAGATGACGTATGATGTTTAAGGTGTAGCATCCCTTAAAGTTTAGGGTTTTTTTTGGGTTTGGTTCGTATTAATTTATGTCTAATTGAATCTATTACTCGTTTTAAAAATTAATTGAGTCTAACCCCCAAACTAACATTGACTGCCTCAATCAACATTAGTCAAATACATTGACTTTTCATGACGGTTTCAATATTAATAAAATTCAAAAACACCCTTTATCCGTATTAAACCAACCCAAAATCTTTACTACCCCTTTAACGAACATCCTCCTAAATACATCATGTCTAGCTGTCGAGGAAACCAGCGAGGAAAATAGCGAGGGAGGGGGGTGTGACCACTATTTCCCTTGAGATTCATGCTTTTGTGCATCTCAAAGATACAGACACGCATCTCAAGGAAGTAAGCGATCACACTCCCCTCCCTCGCTGGTTTCCTCGTCATTTAGAATTTCTGCATCAAAAGATTTTCAAATTAGATGGGATAGACTTGGGTATTCAATCAGTCAACATTACCAATAAAAACAGTAGAAGAGGGTATGAGACAAAAAGATTGAATTTATGGCGTTGATGATGACAATTTAATTGATCACATCAAAAGCAATCTTTAGGGGTATAATAGAATTTCTTATTATTTTATAGTATTGAATTTTATCTTGCTATATTACTATTTGGAGATGAAATTTTGCAGTGCATACAGAAGTTGTAGCTTATTACCTGCATCATTTATAGCCACCTCTAAAGTCCCATCTTTGTTGGTCTCGAGATTCTTTTTACATCACACACCAGAAGATGCAATAAACATCAAGGACATAAAAAAACTTCAAATTTGTTCATCACTAACTACAAGCCGTAGTCCACCTGATTTCAGTGAGTATACAATTCACTGGATGATGGTCATGATTGTACTAGAAATCCCTCAAGTCAATCTACAATCTTGATGTTCATCTACTTTCAAGAAAATCTCAGAAAATCGGCTTCCTCATATAACATCTTGGTAAGGAAAGAAGAGCAAGAGACGGAAAAGAGTAAGAAGAGACGAATGGTAGCTTTGGAGTGATGAAACTTGGGTGTTCTTAATATTATGTTTCACTAAGTGAAGTTTGCATAATTGCTTCGGAAGTTTTGGCAACAAAAAGGAAGTTAATCTCTCCCAATAACATGTGATGGGACCATGTGTTTGATGAAGTCATGGAACTCGTGGTGTAGAGTGAATCCAACTTCTTCAGCTTGTTGTAGAGTACACAATTGAGCTTAATTAGAATCAAGTGGAGAACTCTTTCTTTTGTTGCAAAAAGTAAGTCACACAAAGAACATTATATAAACAGTTAATCTCAAACAAATGTGGTTTGGCCATATGAACTTACCTAATGGATACCTTGGAGAGATCACATTAATTAGTTCAGTAACCAAGTTGCTAGTTAATTCAGAAACTAACAGCATATTGGCTAATAAGATTCCAGGCAGTCCAAGAAAAACTACTAGTCTGATTATTGCAACGACCTCGCAATAAGTTTTTGTGACTATATAAACTTAGTTGACAAAACAAGCAAGACAGAATGTGACCACCACAGAATACTACATACAAATGGTTTGATAATGTGCCTATTTGACCATCCTCTGTGCCATGGTGTAAGATACAGACTCCATATAATTGTTTTTTAAGGTTAATGAAACTTGATGAGATGGGTAGTGACGAGTGGGAGTGATGTGTGAGCTGAATACCCAAATTCATCCTATCTAATTTGAAAAAAATTTGATGTATTTAGAAAAATGTTTGCTAAAGCGGGTAGTATTGATTTTGGATTAGTTTGATGAGGGTAAAGAAGATGAAGGTAAATTGTTGGATGTCCTCATGATTTGTAAAGAAATCTTTAGCGGTTGGATGAATTTTGTTGTTATTTTAAACCCAACATATGCCTTGCATGTGCAGTCCAAGTAAAGGGTATTTTTGAATTTTATTAATATTAAAACAATCATGGAAAGTCAACGTATTTGACTAACAATGACTAAGACAGTCTACGTTTTGCGGGTTAGACTCAATTAATTTTTAAAATGAATACAAGACTCAATTAGGCATAAATTAATGAGGGTCAAACTCAAAAAAAAAACTAAAGTTTATTAGTATTTCTTTTAGATCTGTTTTGAGCTTGTAAGTAGATCAGGAGAATGAGAAACTCTGTGTTTTTCTAGTTGAGAAAGCAATAAGTAGACTACCAGATGAAAAAAAACATTTCTTGGAATATTGATCTTCGAGGCTTTACTAGAGAGAATCTTGATTTCGAGTTTTTAAAATTATGGGAAAAGATTATTTTTGTCTTTCTTAGTATTCCTTTACTATTAATCAAGGATTGTGATTTCCTTTTTCGAGTTAATTTCGGTTTCCTAATTTTAAGAAATATTTCGGTTTGTAAAGAAAAAACGTAAAAATTTCGAGGATAAATGAAATATATAATGATTTTCGATGGTATATTAAATATGTAAAAAAAATATATGTAAGTAAATAAATGTATTAAACACATTAAATGAAACCAAAATACCTATAATTAGAAAATCAAGGGGTAGTTTAAAAAATCAATATATAAGTAAAAGAAGTGATAATTATGAAATTAGAGGGTGGTTTCAAAAAAAATAATAAATAATTTGAATAAATGATAATTAGAAGAAAGAAACTCAAAATTTACAAAACAAATCCCAAAATTTTTCGAAAAACCTTTAAAAATGTAAATTTTAGTAGTTGTTTTTGAATTTTTATGAAAAACAAAATTTACGATAAAACCCCGAAATTTACGAAAACCCTCGAAAAAATGTAATTTTTTTTGCTCTTTTTCTTTTCGTATTTTCAAAAAAATGAAAAATTCGGCGAAATTTCATATAATTTCACAAAATCACAATCCTTGCTAGTAATTTCTTAAGTTTACAGCCTCTGTTGTCGCTTCTGATACTTGCCCACAGTGTATCTGCGATCTCATTGACCATGTGGATGCAAATTTTCATCGGATCACATGCTAATCACGCGGAGCAATCTACATAAGATAGAAATTAATTCTAGACACCGGTGTGGTGTCTGCCACAGGGACTCCGATGCCATACTTAGAGCAATGCCTTTAGCAAAGTATTTATTTCTTTGTATTTGAAAAGAGACTTGTGAGTCAAGACACCACCAGATGTCTTTGTGTTTGGCTATTTATAGGGACAAAACAAGTAAATTGTTGGCAGATGAGTGAGACATGTGGTAGATGAGTAAGACACATGGCAGATGAGTGAGTCCGTAGATAGTTGTAACGTCCGTAGATAGTTGTAACCTCTCGTTGGTGGTTGTAACTTCTTGTTTGGAGACACCTCTCCTGCAAGCTTGTGTGCTCAGCTGGGCATGGTGGTCAACGTGGAACACTACTCCTTTGCTGAGAAAAGAGTGTTTTGCTAAGTTGTGTTAGGCCAAAACTTGGGTAGCATTGGGCCCAAACTTGAGTTTTTCTACTTGTAACTTTCGTTGGTAATATTTGGGCTTCTCGTGAACTGCCCAAATCTTTGGGCTTCCTTATCATGTTGGGTTAAGGATTATTTTTGGCTCCCACAAATGCCTCGCATTTCTTTTGCTTTTGAGTTGACCGTA
Source organism: Berberis vulgaris (assembly GCA_963556465.1). Lineage (NCBI taxonomy): Eukaryota > Viridiplantae > Streptophyta > Magnoliopsida > Ranunculales > Berberidaceae > Berberis > Berberis vulgaris. Next base: position 58,173,328 of record OY747129.1, on the reverse strand, counting down.
TTTCCTTCTCATTTAAAAGCAGATGAAATGCATTTTCACTGAGGAGCCCCACCAAAAATAGAAGTAGAATGCTCATGATCTTGCTAGCTAACTTATCTATCTCTATTGATACAAGTAAAAGATCTTTATGTAGAGGTTTTTGTTATTGTTGTAATGTAGTCTGCTAAAGACAACATGATATGCATCTTGAGGCTTCTGCTGCAGATGAGGTGATCTATCAGATGACTCGCATATAGTAATTTCATGGGCTCTTGGACTTTGTCCAAGTAGAGGGTCATCCTTAGGTAAACAAAACAAGTCCTACTCCGGTATTCTTGTGATTTGACGACCCATTCACATATAAATGCCACATATTTTTGGGTTGTCCTGCCCCTGTTTCAGCATGAGTTGAGGAGTCTTCATTTATTGAAGGATGCGACATTGACCTGCTGGCTGACTTTGTTTCCCCAGTTGAGGAGGGAGAGAATTCTACTATGAAATTTGCTAAGGCTTGAGCTTTTATAGTTGTCCTTGGCAGATAGATTTTGTTGAAGGATGTGACACTAATCTGCTAGCTGACTTTGTTTCCCCTGTTGAGGAGGGAATCAATTCTGCTATGAAATCTACTAAAGCTTGAGCCTTTAAAGTTGTCCTCGACCAGTAGATCAAGTCATATTGGCTCAACTCTATCGCCCATTTCATAAGTTTTTGACAAGCATCCAGGAGGAAGTTATGCCCCCCAACTGTTCGCTGATGAGAATTGAACTAACTACTACACTTGAAATTGCCAGGTAGATGTTCTTGGATTTGTCTGCTGATCTACTCAAGAATCAATCTAAAGCTACTACTCTAGTGAGACTTTAAATTTTTTTTAGAGTTGATGGTGACTTCATGTCAAGCAGTGGTCTTCTTTGCTTTTATGATCTCCAAACATTGTATATGTTTGTTGGTCTGCTGACTATTGGCATTAAGAGTGAAAAAGCTTAATTGACCTCTTCATGAGTTTCCAATATGCTTAAGTTGGAATTTAAGCATAACTTGAAGAAATTAATCATGGATTCAAATCGATTTATCATGGAAATTGCATGAAAATATTGTATGATTTGTTGACTACTTGACAAAACTTAAAGAGATTTAAGTAGTCATGAGTAAGATGTTTTTATGCTCATTGATTGAAAAATTGAATTACCCACTCACAGATAGTGACATCCTCTACTAAGGTGTGATCCTCTAATGAAGCATTTGGCTTGTGTAGTCTATTGACCACTTGACTAAACTTAAACGTATTTAAGTAGTGTTAGGTAAGATGCTTTTATGCATTGAATTACCCACTCATTCAGAGTGTCATCCTCTACTATGGTGTGATCCTTTACTAAGGCATTTTGTTTGTGTGGTCTGTTGACCACTAGACTAGACTTAAATGGATTTAAGTAGTCTTGAGTAAAATGTTTTTATGCATTGAATTACACAATCACGGAGAGTGTCATCATCTACTAAGACATTTTGCTTGTGTGGTCTGCAGACCACTGGACTAAACTTAAACGGATTTAAGTAGTTTTGAGTAAGTGTTTTTATGCCTTGAATTACCCACTCATGGAGAGTGTCATCCTCTATTGAGGTGTGATCTTCTACTGAGGCATTTTTCTTGTGTGGTCTGCTGACCACTTGAATAAGCTTAAACGGATTTAGGAAGCCTTGAGTAAGACGTTTTTATGCATTGAATTACCCACTCACGGAGAGTGTCATCCTTTACTAAGCTGTGATCCTCTACTGAAGCATTTTACTTGTGTGGTCTGCTGACCACTTGACTAAACTTAAACGAATTTAAGTAATCTTGAGTAACATTATTTTATGCATTGAATTACCTACTCACGGAGAGTGTCGTCCTCTACTGAGGTGTACATAAATATTTGTATTTCTGTATGTCTTCTGTTGAAGGACATGCAGAACAAGTTCTCTTATTTCACTATTTCAACTAAAGAATGTGTGTTTTCTGGTGAGAAGCAAAATAACATATCCTCTACTGAGCTATATGTAAATATTTGTTCAGATTTTTTTTGCAGCATCTTGTTTCTTTGATCGTGGTCTTTTCAACAAGGTTGGTTCTTCTTGTTGAGAATTCGATTGACCAGAATGGAGAACTTTGTGTATGTTCTACCGGATGAGGGGTACTCTTGTTGAAGAGATAAATACAATAAAAAGATAAAATACAATCAAGTTTTTCTTATATATACATTGCATTTTTTTTCTAAAATTCTAAAATAAAAAAGTTAGGACGCCTCAGCTTTAATCCACTTTGTGAAATGGTCAGTTGCCACAATCATCATATTCTTCTATGCTGGAGAGTTTGATTGATTGGAACGGTGAACTCTGTGTATGTTCTACTGGTTGAGCAGTCTTTTGTTAGGGACCGTGTTCTACGCTTGTCACCCTTGTTCTTTTTATCATCCTTCTGATGCCTTAGCACTATTTTTTTCGGGTACATATAGTGCCTTAGCACTATTTTTTTCATCATCCCACAATGCATAGTGTTTTTCCATGGCAAAAATTTTAGTAAGAGTTTTGCTCGATATCATGAACAATTCGCCATACAATTGGTGATCTGCGGGCAAACCCTTATTGAAAGCTAAGGATGCAATTGGTCATCACACCCATTTGTGTCACCATTTATGCAAATTGGAAACCTAACTTGCAAGATTTTCTTGTTGTTTCATTTCCATTGAGCACGATTGTTGGGCAGAAAATTGCTATTGATGATCAGCCGGCGGTGGTAGAACTACAACCAGTAGTTGTCCGACTGGAAATGGCTAAACCCATGGCGATGATGGTGATCTGGTTCGGGTAGAAGATTGTTCAACGTTATTTTTGCTAATCTGGTTTCGAGTCTCCACCATTGTGTTGAAAAAGAACTCTGAAAAAATGTCTATGAAGGAAAACTCAAATTGAATTGATAGAAATTTTTTTATGAATGGAAGAGAGCATGCAATGAGTTTCGTTCAAACTCTCAATGAAAGCACCAATTTGTGGATGCAAATTTTCACCGGATCACATGCTGATCACGCGGAGCAATCTGCATAAGATAGAGATTAATTCTTGACATCGATGTGGTGTTTGCCACGGGGATTCCGATGTCAAAGTTAAAGTAATGCCTTTAGAAAATTATTTATTTCTTTATATTTGAAGAGAGAATTGTGAATCAATAGTTAGTTCTAGGTTGAGTTTCGAGACACTGTGCGAAATTAATATTTCAAAGAAACAACTGACCCGATTGAGTTTCGAGAGTGAAAATCATGTTGTCGCCATCCAAAAAATTCTTATGGTGATAGAGTAGGCTTGGGAGAAAAAGGCAAGGAAAGCAAAGCAGTTTGTGTTCCACTAGATAACACCAACTAATGCAAGTAATGAATATACATCAAAATATAGAGATCTGAACAGAAGAAGAATAGCATTTTATAATGATTAAATGTTGACTATAGTAAAATATGGTTGGTTACGTACCTTTGTAGAAACTCAAAAAACTGTCAGGAATCTTTGATCTAGAATTCTTAGACACAACAAATGTGCATGTAGCAATATTACAAAATACAATGTTGCTTGACTGTATGGCACTTTTATGTATTTATAAAAATAGAGTTTGTTTTTATCTATATTACAATTCAGAATGGTGTTTTATTATTCATTGATGAATGAGACAAAGTCAAATCATAAAGATTGGAGATAAAATATGGCTAGGATTGAAAGTTGGAAAATGTGTTGAGGGTTGAGATTCAATTCCTATGATGACATTTTTTAAAATATAAAACATATGTAGAATGGCAAAAAGAATGAAAATTGTGAAAAAAAAAATTGGTGAAATGTACATGTGGCGGAGAGAGGAAGTATTGGGTTTTTTTTTTTTTTCAAAATGAAAGTTATCACAACTATCTACGTAATTGTCGGATTTTGGTAAATTTGGTATCATTGGAATGCAATTTTGAAGATCTTTCCAACAAAACCAATGATTAATACAAGCACTTAAAATTTCAAAATATGTATTATTAAAACATGCAAGTATTTTTAATATTTTCATGCCTAAGTGTAAATATTTTTCAAAGAAATAGATAGACATTTTAATGAACATTTAAACAAAGACACCAAACATTCAATCGATTCTAATTTTAACCGAATTTGATTTTAAAATGTTAGTATTTTTACCGTAAGATAGGTTTGCACCTCAAAATATTAGTTTACATTCTAAAATATGAATTTATTTTTATGGAACTGATTGAGGGCAATGGTAGGTTGGTGGTGAGAATATCCAATGCATGATAATTAGAAGAAAAAATATATGTTGAGTGCCAATGGCACGGATAATATGCTAGTTTGAAACATGGTAGAAAGTCTCCTTGCCAATCTCCTTTGATTAGGTTTGGGTTATTTTGGTGGTTATAAGATGAGGTTAACATTTTTTAGCATTTAAGTAACTTGGAAGGGGCAGAACTTTGATAGGGGCGGGTCGCACAACCCATTTTGTGAGACCCCTCTAAATGGATGACATGTGTATCTTTAGCATTTATGACGATTGGATAATTAACATCTATGTTTCCTTGATGGCAATGATTAACCACCATTTTCGCTGAAGGACTACTTACTGAAGGAAACCATCAATATTAAAAAAAAAAAAAGGTTAATCTCTCTTCTCCTCTCTCCATCTCTCTTCCATCAAGCACCATCACTACCCCGTCCTGCCACCGCCGACCTCCCTCTTCTCATTTCTTCATCTTCATCTCTTTTCTTATTTGTTTTTCTTCTTATTCTTTTTTCTTCTCCTTATCTCTTCTCCTCTTCTCCATCAAGCACCACCACCACCTCGCCCCCAGCACCGCCGAGCAAACCTCTTCTTCCCCTCCCTTCCTTTTTGTTCTCATTTTTTCCTTTTGTTTTCCTCTTTTACTTTTTTTTCTCTTTTTATCTTCTCTGTTTTATTTTCTTCTTTTTCTTCTCCTTCTTTCTACCTATCTTCTACATCAAGCACCACCACCACCCCGCCACCGCCGCCATCAGCCGCACTACCTCTCCCCTCCACCGCCAGCTTCACTTAGCCGCGGCCGGACATCCCTCTCAGCCCCCGCACGCTTTTTTTTTTCTCTTTGTTTTTTCTTCTTATTTGTTTTCTTTTTTACATCTCTTTTTTTTTCTTATTCCTTTCTTATTTTCTTTACAATAAAATGTCATAAATTAACAAACACAAATTGGAATTTTAGAAATACTCATTTGAAATCAATCAAAAAACACATTAGAAAATCAATAGAAAAAATGAGGAAGGAAGGATTACCAACAATCTAAAAACGTACAATCGCAATAAAAAAAATAAGGAAGGAAACACCACAAATGACAAAAAATAGGCCAATCGCAACGGCACATGCGAGTGGGAAAACCTTAATCGCAGTGGCACATGCGAATGCAATTCCCATATTTGCATGAGCCACTGCGATTGGGTTCTCCCACTTGAATGTGCAGCTGCAATTGGCCCATTTCAAACTCTGTTACTAATTTTCAGCCAACTTATATGCTCGATTGAGACCAATTGTCAAGCTCATCAAAACACGACAAATGTAGTACTCTGAGTTATCTAATAATTACTATTTCAATTAGTTGAAAATGTTTTGAAATGAGCAAGTTATGGTTATTTTATGACAATCACTCAAAATCGTCCAGCTAAAAAAAGGTATTGTCCTTGACTTTCAGCCAATTGATACGCTCAATTTAGCCAGATTCTCAAGCTCATCAAAACATGAAAATTGTAGTACTCCGAGTTATCTAATGAACAAAATTTGAATCACTTGAAATTTTTTTGAAATGAGAGAGTTATTGTCATTTTATGACAATCACTCAAATTTGTCCAGTAAAGAACCAATTGCAAGTGATTTTGCGATTTTGGACTTCCCATTCGTAGCATATCCTGTGAATCAAAGGCTTGGGCTCGCATGAGCCACTGTGAATGGAAAAACCACACCCATCGCAGCGGATCCTGCGAGCCTAAGGCTTCAATTCGCATAACATGCGTGTGGGATGTCCAAACTTGCATAAGAATCTGCGATTGGTTTTTTGTGGGACAAATTTGAGTGACTTTAGTAAAATGACCATAACTTGATCATTTCAAAACATTTTCAAGTGATTCAAATTGTGTTTATTAGATAACTCAGAGTACTACATTTTTGTGTGTTTATGAGCTTGTAAATCGATTGCAAACAAGCGTATAAGTTGGCTGAAAGTCAATGGCATTACGTTGTCTTTATGTTTTGAATGAGTGAGTGCTAGGTTGTTTTGGGAAGATAGGACAATAGGGGAGGCCGGTTGTAGGTAGGGGCTGGGTGGTGCTACTCCGTTGTCTCTTGATGTACAAAGAATTGAAGAGAAAATAGAAAGAGAACAGTGGAGAAGAAGATGAACAATGGTGGTGTTTTTCAGCACATCAAAGAAGAAAATGGATAAAATGGGTTGTTCTTAGGGTTGTTCCTAAGAATAGATAGGAAAAGAAGAGGAAGAGAGGAAAAGAGAAGAGGAAGATAAGAGAAAAGGAAGAGAGGAGAAGAAAACACAGAGGAAAATAGAGGTGCGGGGCGAGGTGGTGGTATTGGCGGTGGCAGTGGCGAGGTGGTGCAGCTGGAGGGGTGAGATGGTGGCGTTGTTCGTGATGGAAAAGAGAGTGAGAAAAGAGAAGATGAACAATGAGTGGGAGATGTTTTATAATGGTGGTGTCTTTCAACACATTAAAAAAAGGGGTTGGTGGTGTCCATCAGCGAAAATGGTGGTGTTATTTAACAAAGGTCTTCCTTGTTACCTGAAATTTCCCCTCTCTCCCTTATTAAAGATAACAATTCATCCTGAAGCCAAAATTCAATTAACCAAAAAATAAAAAAACCAATTAATTGAAAACCATTATGATGAAGATCAAATACTTTATTCAATCTTACTCCCTTCATTTTCTTCCTTTTTGACCTTCCAACTAAATCCAAGTTAAAAATCAAAACACCTATCATATTTCTCATCCCTTCGCCCTAAAACTCACCAAATCAACCACTTTTTTCACTCAAATAATATAACATAGGGATGGGATAGGTGAAGAAATGAAAAAAAAAAAAACTTAAGAAGTTATTTCACCTTAAACAAAGCCGATTAATGAAGCAAAATCAGGGTTGACACTACACCAAATTAGCATATTTGTAACAACTCCCAAAACAACAACACTTTTGAGCTATTACAATCCACCAAACAATTTCAAGTCAAAACTAAATTTAGTAAAAAAAAATGAAAAACCGTTACACAAAAAAAGTGATACAATAAATTGGATCACCATGAATAGTATCACTTGTAGGACCATACTATTCATGATGATACAATTATTGTTTCACTTTGTTTGTGAAAATGTGTAAAATTGCTTTGTGAATTGTTATTGCTTAAAAGTGTTACTGTTTTGGGGGTTGTTGCAAAAATGTCAATTTGGTGTAGTGTGAAGATTTTTACGAAAGATGGAAGAAGGATGGTAAATTCATGTCTTTCATTTTTCTGCTGAACAATGGAGGAAAGAAGAAAATAACAATAAAATATGGAAGAAGGAGAGGAGGTGAGTAAGAAGAGGTGAAAAAAAAAACACATTAACTTAGGGTAAAAGATGGAATAAAATGTGTTAATTACAAGTAAAACATCTTAGCTTTAATTATTTAACTGGTTTCTCACCAACTGTACATGTGTCATGCAATGAGAGGGGTCTCACAAAATTGGTTGTGCGGCTCGCCTATAAAAGTTTTGCTCATTTGGAAGAAATTGATTTAGTTACAAGTGAGAGAAAAAGTGTGTTGCGTTTTTCTAAAAGTGAGTGTAAGATTTGGTTTTGAAAGTGAGAAAATTGTTGTTTGACCAGTGTTTTAAAAATCGGCCCAGGCGTATGAGAAACGCTCGAATGACAGTGGGAGAAATTGGTCGGGCACCAAGGCAGCGATTGGGTCTGAGAGGTTTTTTTAATTTTTTTTGTTGCAATGCAAATAGCACCTAATTGGGTGAAAATAATGCCCTAGATAAAGTCTTACTCTCATATCCAATTCGATCTTAGGGTTGCAGAGCAGTTACAGAAGAAAAAAGAAGAAGAAGAAAAAGAAAAAGAAAAAGAAATAGAACAATTGAGGTAAAAAAAAATAGAGAGTGAAAGCGATGGAGAAAGCAGAGACATCAAGAGGAGGAGGAGGAGACGAATAGAGAAGGCAAGGGGGAGGTCAAGGCTACATGGTAGTGGGTGGGGCTACTGGGTGAAACAACAATCGAGCAGAACCAGTGTGACCAACAATTGACGGTCATTTGGGGCTCACATAAGAAGACTAACTAAGCTACGATGGAAGCTTCTTCAAGTTTGGGTTCTGCTTGCTCCTACTTCTGGTTGTTTAGACCCATTCTCTTTCCTTCCCCAGAATTCGCCCTTGAAGTTGCTAATCACTCTCCCTATTTTTTATTTCTCTTATGATTTCAACAAATTTAAGCACTTTTTGTTTTATATATGCATTATATTACATGCATCTTCAACTATTTATTGATTGTGTTGGACAATTCATGTTTATTTCTTGTATATGAACTTAGAGTCTAGGTTTAAAAAATTTCAAATCGTTAGTTTTTGCAAACACCCAATGTGAGTATTCATATTTATTTCTTCAAAATTCCCCATGTTAAAGTATAAATTGTAATAAAAAAAAACCACCTAGGCACTAGTCCCCTGCTCGTCCCCCGCCTACCGTCTAGCAATTTTAGAACATCGATTATGACTATCCCATCATAATTAGCTTATTTTAGGTGAAAATGTTTCAATAAAGCAATGAATGTATTTTCAAACAAATATTTTTTGCTTTTTCTATCGACTTTCTGTAAATGTACGTATCCATCTTCTAAGCATTATATCATGCAATCTTTAAGCGTTTTGACTTACTGAACATAGATTAGCTTGTGGATATATCGTAAATAGCCGCACAATGGTGCTCAAGCACTTTCCTACTTAACCCTGATATGTGATGTTTAAAAAAAAAGTTTTCAAATGATTAGAAACGTTGGTAGAAACAAAAAAAAATAAACACAAATTAGGTAACATGAAAATCCGTTCAAAATAGGACGCCTTTTAAAAACAAATTAAAAAGTGGATCATTCCATTTCCCTAAGGGGGTGTAGGCAATCAAAAGTAGTAGCACTTAAAAACTTTAGAAAAATTGTGAGAGAAATAACTAAATGACTAGTTATTTTCAAAAACAAAGTATATAAGGCAAAGCAAAAGTAGTTTGCTTCAAATTTAAGCTAAAAAAAGAAGTTTTTAGAAGTTGAAAGTTTTAGAGTTCCAAAGTTACTTAGTTTTTAGAGTTATAAGCCCCAAATTAAGGGTGGATACGGGACGGGATGGACCTCATCCTTATCCCATCCCATTCGTTCGAGATCGAGACAAGATAGACTCATCCTGACCTCGTCCCATCCCAAACGGGTTCGGGACGGGATAAGATCAGTGGGCAATAAACAATTTGCTGTAAATGTGTCAAAGCATGTATTCATTTGTACAAGTTTCGGAAATTAATTTGCTGAAAATTTTGTATAATTAACTTGGAGAGACCAATGAAAATAAGAGCCAAACATTGAGATTTCTAATAATGTGCCAAAGAAATAAATACTCCAAGAAGAAGTTTATAATTACAATCAGATAAGCAATACAACATATAAAATATTGGAGAATAGGTACTAGAAAAAGGGATGGACAAGTGTGAATGAGAGAGAATATGTTGGTGATACAATCAAATGCATTAATATGTATCTTAGAATGCTTATATCATCATACAATGATTTGTACTTATATCATCACTGAGTGAATATGTATCTCAAATGATCAATATGTATCTTAAAACGTTTATGTCAAATTATCAATATGTATCTCATAATATCATCAGTATTTGATCTAAAAAATTACACTCCTAAAAATATTTTAAAACTATTAATAATAAATATTTAGAAATCAATTCGAGATGGGACGGGACGGGATTGGTGGGATTGAAAATCTCCATCCCGATTCCAAACTACTCTAAATTGGGATGGCACGAGATCGAGATGAGATTAATCAATTCTAATACCTGAAAAATTGAGACGGGATGGGATGCCCACCCGGCCCAAACACCCCCCACCCCTCCTTAATGACATGAATAGTATCCCAATGGAAAAAAGGGGACACAATTGCCATTTTTCGCATTCGGTTTTCTTTTTCACTCTCCTCTGTTTTTTGCTGCTAATATAGTTTCTGTCTCTCTCACTTTCTCAAAGAAGAGAACCCAAACTTTGTCAAAGGTATGATCCCCTAGTTCATTCAATTTCATTATTCTCTCATTCTAATCACGATCACTCTCAACTTTCAATCCCAAATTTGATAGGGATTTTGATTAACGTTGTATAGACCAATTGTTATTTTAGCGTTGATTCTAGGCATTTCTCTCAATTTCTCGATCTGGGTATTTTCAATTTTGCATCTAATTGTCATACTAAGGAACCCCAGAAACTTGCCTCCTCATTTACACTTTATAAATGGTAAGATTTTGTCAAAATTCTGTTGAGGAAGATATGTTGGTTAATTCTTGTTTTGGATTTTTGCTCCGAAGAGTGGTCATTTTAGTGGGTTCGATTGGTCCTAATTTCATAGGACCTATAGGATGGATTTCGGTTAGTTCAAGTCTATAGCATTTTAAGGCATGCATAGCACTGCAAAATGTCAAATACTTGATAGGGACTGCAACCCTCTTATGTAGACACTTGCTATGGCGTTTGGAGTATGGAATATAAATGTAGATATGGGTTTGGGCATGGGTTCCAACTTTGAGGAGGTCGGAGGGCGAGTGGAATAACAAGAGTGGTCGAAGTGATGCCTCCTTTAATTTCGTTTTCTGGATCTAATTTTGGATATTTGAAACAGAGTGTTGCTTTCTAGATCAGAGATAGGGTTTTGAGATTTATGCACATTTTTCGACATATCATCTTTTATTAGAACTACATAGTTAGTGCTTGTAGTTTTTAGATGGTATTCTTCTGTCATTTGAAAAATTGGTTTCTGAGAATGCAAATTCTGAATATTTCAAGTGGAACAAACTTCAAACTTAATTATTCTCGTTGTCCAAATGTAATTCGAAAATGGGTTAAATGTGAATGTTTCTCAGGTGAACTTGAGAGTACATGAGAGATATCGTTCATTTAAAAAATGCAAGTCAAGCAAGCATGGTTGTCCAGGGATAGATATTACTCCCTACAAGCCTACATATTAATTGAGAAGATACCAAAAGTTGTAAATGCCACTCACGACATGTTTGGGAAAAATTAGTAAGCTAACGGTTACGAAAACAAAGAATCGGGTGCATGGCACTAACAAAACCTACTAGCTCAAGTATGAGACTCCAGGAGGGCCATTTATACATATGACTCACACTCTACAATATCCCACGATATTGCCCATATACAAGACACATAAACTAATCACTAAATGGAAGCAAGTAGATCAAGATCAACCACTAAAGGAAAAATAGGGTCATAATCTTGCCTAGTGACACGGCCAGGATTTTTGTTGGAGAGGGGCGGAGTGATGAGTCATGGTTAATTAAAGCTAATATAATAATTAATTACTTTAACATAAATCTTTTTTTAATTTAAACAATACATGAATAACTATACAAAACATCGATTGCAATCAATAAACAAATCCGGTATTTCGTTTTCTCCACATCAGATTGCTTGGGAAAAAAATGATTGGATATGATATTATTCATTGAACTTCGACTCTTCATATAGGCTTGAATGTACAAACTGATGAGACATCAAACAATCACTCAATCACAACCGTACATGTGTTATGGACTAAACCTAGCACGTAAAAGGCTTCAGCGCAGTCCCACGTGGACCCTTGTACAAACTACTGTTTAGCCCTTAAGTCAGACGCCTAGCCCCAAGACATGCAACCCCAGAGGCACAGGTCTTAGGGCTTGGCCCAGAACAATAAGGCTCGAACAACAGATCTCAGTGTTGTCACAAGCCCGAGATCCACTCGCACGAAATCAACTATAGCTCAATCAAGCATTGGGTCCTAAACAGAGTCAAGTGTCAAGGAACTCAGTCATGCACAGGTAAGATCTTATGCAAGATCTCCTCTCTCCATCATGCCCTCGATCGCAGGGATAGTTGAGGAGGGAACACTCGCTATAAGAGTCGGTGAAATGGGGAAGAAATGCATGCATACACACTGCAATTTACATACAGTATTCACTCTTCCTTGAATCGATATCTGACTTAAGCATCGGAGTGCTTTGGGCTACCACAACGGTGATCCTTAGCTTAACCGTTGCTCATTTTTGTAGTTTTGATATCATTGGGATCAACATGGACAGATCTGAACGCATAACAAACTATTAGGCTTTTCTACATGAGTTTCAAGCCTTTCAATTACTGAATCATGAAATAACAAAACAATCACTACCCCCTGCTCCCTGACACTTCTAAAAAGATGGCAATGGAGATAAAAGTGCATCCTTTGATATGATATACTCTAGCTGGCTCTTATACTCAATGAACCATGTACATTAAAATGTCGTAACACACCTTTTTTTTTTGTGGGAATGTGTAGTTTATCGACTAACAATGACCCATTTGCAAATAAGCTTTTCTAACAACCTCTTGCTTATTCGGATGGTAATCGAAAATACAAAATCCTAAACTAGGATTTGTTGGAAGATTTTATAGGTCAACCTCTACACGACTTTTCTGTGAGATTGGTTTTGATAAATTATGATCATCCTTATTTTGACTTGGAGGTGGTAGATTACTCACCGACTTTCTTTTTAAAAACGTATTCCATAACTGAAATAAAATGGAGATTATATAAACTACATTTAGTATATTTCTATATCCTAAAACTTTAAATGAATAAAACCAAAATCATATATATTCTGTGGTAAAATTTATGCTTGTGGAAAACGATGTTTAACATGCAAATTCTAAATAATGGTGATGTTATGCATGGTATGATATATTGATGCAGAACACAAGGAAAAAATCACAAACAAAATATCATTCTGCGATTCGATATTAGACTGATAGAACAAACAAACTCAGAAAGAAACCACCTTTAAAAAAACATTGAATACCCAAATAATCATCATTGCAACATAGAGCAGAAAGTGAAACAACAACCTAAATAGATGAAACGAATCACCTTTTTTGCAAATATTAAATGCCCAAGTAAAAAAATTATCAATGCAACAAAGAAATGATCAAACCAAATAAAGTATATCAGTAAAAAGGTGTAATAAATCATACTCATCTCCAGAAAGTGCACAATCATCAAAAAAACAATAAACCTCATTTCAAAATTTCCAACAAACATAAATTTTAGCATAAAATTATCACCAAAATGACAAATTCATGCAAAATATATACCTGCAATTAATGAAGCCCCACAAACATAATACCTTCCCTCTCTCTTTCGTTCAAACAAGAAGTCGATAAGAGAGCAACTGAAGTAGCTGCGACGCGTAGATGTACTTTGGTAGAGATCTCGCCTTCTTGGAAGTTGTAACTAGGTTCCTCATGAAGCTCGTCGGGATGGTGGACACAAAGCAGTAGACCACCACCGATACTCCGGTCTCCAATACTAAAAAAGTGAAATTTGAGGGTTTACCAAGAACATGGGGTTTCCATGTTTATGCGAGGAGGGAGTAGTAGACAAGAGCGCAATGAATCTCACTGTACTTCTGAAGCTTCTTTCCCGTAAATGTGATAGGTTATGAGTAATGACGGATTATTGGAGAGATTTTGGGGATTTGAATTTTTGAGATTTGGGGGTTGATGAAAGGGATTTGCTAGAGAAGATAAGATCTATATTAGGGCAAATCAAAATTGTATATAAAATTAGGGGGAAAAAATCAATTTTTAATGTTTTTTACAAAAACAGTCAGTGGGTGCAAGTGTCCCCACTTGTCCCTACATGGCTCCGTGCCTAATCTTGCCAAGAGTAGACTTGTGGGTTTTTTTTTTCTTCTTTAGAGACAAAGTGTCATTAGTAAGTAACAAGGGAAATGATCACAATGGAACCTTGACGCCTGCCAATGCAGTAATAGCTTTGCTGGTGGGCTTGTCGCGGATGGTATCACAAATCCAGGGTTTGAATCATGCCAGCGACATTTGGGGTGGGAGGGGTTAAGGGGAAAAAGAAAATTTGAACCTTGACACCTAAAACCAAAACAACATGGGCTAAGTTACATGGTAATCACAACCTTCCCTCCCAAACATGTCATCCGCCTTTACTTTAATGCCACTGCTTCTTCATTGCACTTCACCTTTTTGTCAATATCGAAACCAAGAACTTCTTGCAAAGAAAGCACTGTAGCTTTTCTTCATATCGAATGATGAGAGAAAACAACTTCGACTTGTTTAGGCTTAGAGGATCCTCATTGCCAGCTTACCGTAATCATTCCCATCCCATTATTGTTATCATTCCATCATTGTCCTTGTTTGATGACCCAACCTCGATGCACCTCTCTCAATTTCTCGACAAGCTTCCATTCTTAGCTTTGTACTGTTTTCCATCTTTTTCGTAGTCTGGATGGCCTCTTTTGTTTTGTAACCTCTTTTTCTTTACTTACCAAAATTTTGCCTTGAGATTCGCTTTTGATAAGAGCGACCACACTTTCAGTCTGATTTATCCTCGTGTTGACCTGGCACCTAGGCTTTGGTCGGTAGTAGATGGCCATATATTCGGTCTACCAGATTTACTATGGACCCGTCATATTGGGCTGACCTAATCCCAAGTGTTATTTGATCCTAGCTTGCAAATCAAGCCACCTGATCCTAAGTGCTATTTGATCACTATCGAAAAAGAATGTATTGATTCTCTCCCAATTGGTTGATTGTAGGTGCGATGATTTACTTCACGAGTGAGGTCTCTGGTTCAAGTCTAGGATGGCCCAGCTACGCCAGGGAAAAGAGTGGAAGAAGCATTTGAATTTGAATCCTATGGTTGAGAAATCAACGCCAGGGAAAAGAATGGAAGAAGCATCTGAATTTAAATCCTATGGTTGAGAAATTAAATGGGATATGGATCTTATGTAGGAGATTTCAATCCTAGTACTTCAAAATTTGAATCCGAGATTGAGATCGAGCAACTGTGAAATGAGAACGCAATGGAAAATGCTCATCATCCAACCATAGCATTCCATACAAATCTTTATATTTCAAAATGTTGTTTATGTGCCTCTAGGTTGGCCTGGAGTGTTGAATTGTTACCACACAGCTTTGTTGCTTCCATGTGATAGCAGCATAATCAGGCTATTTTTAATACCATATTTCTATATATATTTGGCTATTATTTGTTAATTATGGTACTAATTACTATTTTGTGTTTGTGTAGGTTTCCAATTACAAGATTTCAAAATAGAAGGTAAGTGAAGCAAATTGGCAATTTAGAAATACTAGTTGCAAAAGGAAACCACGCAAAGAAGGAAACCAAACAGAAAACAATTATAAAAGGGATGATACCTTGCTTTGGAAAAATCATCCAGTAACAGCCTCCTCTTCCACCCATCCTCACAGCCATAAGCCATCACGAACCCATCCTCACAGATCCCTCATCGCAGCAATCCCTCAGCTGTCATCCTCTTCACCTCCTTGCAATCACTGTTCAGAACTCTTCCCGTCAAGCCATTACCCTCCTCGAAACAACAACCTCGCCAACCCTAGCCACATCTCATACTCCCACTCAGCCATTCACCGTCCTCTCATCACAGCCACCCATTGTCATCGTCCAACCCTCCTTGCACAACCCATCGTTCCATCGCCATCCCCATCAGACCCTTCGCGCACAGAAACCCTCGTCTTAGTCCCTCTCTCTCGCCGTACCCGATCGTCGCCACCCATCGTCACCGTCTTCATCTCTCCCCATTCCTTTCATTACCTCCATCAGCCACAGCCACGCACACAAAAATAAAGCAGAAGCAGATATTCAGAAGGAAGTAGGAGCAAATCGAAATAGGAGCAGATCGCGAAGAGAAGAGGTTTATTTCTTTGGTCTTCGTGTTATTCGCACCCCATAAGACTTTCTCCGCCACCACGTACAACGACAGTGTTTTGTTCTTCATCTCTAAACCTCCCTTTACTTATTTTAGTTTAATTATTGATTATGGATCACTAATTGAACATAATTAATATGTCTAGCTAAACTCTTAGCTAGGGGTGGATTCGAAACCCCGAATATGTGCTTTATGAATTAATTGAATTTAATCTTCCTTGATATTAGTGATTGTGTTTTGCTTAACTGCTTTATAGAGAATTTTTCTTTGTGTGTTTGTTAAGGTGGTCAACTTAGTAAGCATGCTAGGATCTGAGGCTAGAGTATAAGAGAGTTTCACCTAATCGTTATAATTTTGTACTCACAAGTAGTACATACAGGGGAACGTTAGTAAGGTTAAGTAAAAATCTAGGTAAGAACAAGATGTTGATCATACTTGTAATTGCCTAGCATGTGTTCATATTTTTCACAAAACATAATGATCTTAGATTATTATCTAACTTGCAATTCCTGATTAGATAGCATGATAAAATTAGTTTGAAAACGACGCTAAGTTTAATTCAACGAACATGGAAAAATAATAAGATTAATGCAATGCTGATCACGGTTAATCTTGAGCATTGTCTCTCACCAGTTAGCAAGTAATTATTGAAGATTGATTTATGAGCATATGTTTGGTGTGTGGAGATAAACCCTTAGCTAATTTTTCATCTTTGCCATCCCTTTAGTTTTATTATCTTTATAGTACTTTTCGTAGTTATTTTCATAGTTTAACTTAGAAAATCCACTCCCCAATTATTTACTTAATTAGGTTGTCAGTTGTCATTAGCTATTCTTAGTGTTGATTGACAAGCCTTCTAATCCTTAGTCCATAACGATCCTTACTTATTCTATACTACAATCACAAAGCATGATATTAAGCTGTGTGCTACAAAAATAGCACATCAATTTTTGGCGCCGTTGCCGGGGATTTGTAAAATTATTAATTACTTCATTAGTTTTTATTTAATTTTCTTTTTATTGATTTTTTCTTCTTTCTGTCTTTATCTTAGGTACCAGTTCATGCGCAATAGGAGATCCAGCGAAAACTTATTAGAATACGATTCAGAGCCTGAGAAAATATTTAGAAGATGAAGGAAATAAACAAAAAATCACAAACATCTAGCTATGAAGCTAAATCGGAAGAGTTCGACATGGGAGACAATAGATCTATTAAAGAACTTTCGACATCCACCTTGGACAATGCCGCACCCCTGTGTATTCAGTATCCAACAGCCGCACAGGGCAAGACAAAGTCATTCGAGCTGAAATTCAACCTACTTCATCATATTTCGAAGTATCATGGTCTTTCTATGGAGGATCCAAATAAACATTTAAAGGAATTTGAAGTTGTATGCTTCAGTATGATGCCAATGATTGTAGATGAGAACATTATGAAACTGAGAGCATTTCCATTTTCTCTAACTGATAGAGTTAAGGATTGACTCTATGAACTACCTTCCGGAACAATATATTCTTGGGATGGCACGAAGAAGGTGTTTCTAGATAAATTCTTCCCAACTTCCAAAATTATCTTGTTGAGGAAGAAAATCAGTGGTATACATCAAGGTCCAGAAGAATCATATCCGGCTTACTATGAGCGCTTCAAAACTCTCTTAGCATCATGTTCGCAACATCAGATGAAGGATGAGCTCTTGATTCAATCCTTTTATGAGAGATTGCTTCCTTTTGAGCGACAAATGTTAGATGCAGCGCTAGAAGGAGTTTTGGTTGATAAAACTCCAGCAGCAGCAAAGACTTTGATTACAAACCGAGCCTTAAACGCCCAACAGTATGAAGGAATTGGAGAGTCTTCACGCCAAGTCAATGAGGTAAGTACTAATTTTAGTTTCGAAGCTCAAATGGCTAATCTTACTTTACTTATGACTCAGGCTCTAGGGAAGCCGAATGTGCTAGGAGTTGCACAAGTTTGTGGCGTGTGTACTAAGCTAGGACATCCATCTGATCAATGTTCTCAACTGATTGAGAATGACAATTGGGAGAATGTTAATGTAGTAGGTTTTCAGGGGCAAAATCACTATAGGAATAACCCTTATTCGAACACTTATAATGAAGGTTGGATAAATCATCCCAGTTTTGGATGGAGAAACTCAGAACAACCTCAACAACAAACTTCGAATCGGCCATCACTTGGTTTCTTTCAAGGACCACCTCAACACAATTCAGGTATGCCGCTTAATTATGATGAGATTTTGAAATCGTTAACTATTTATCAGCAGAACCAAACAAAAAATATAGCAGATTTGAAGCTACAAATGTGACAGATAGCTTAGTTTATTGGACAAATTCGCGAGAAAGGAAACTTCCTAGTTCTACCATTCCAAATCCGGAAGGCGAGTTTGAAACCGCAAAAGCAATTACATTGAGGAGTGGTAGGCAAATTGAGAATGAACCAATAGTCCCTAAACATAGCCGAAATAGGGAAGCTAGGTTACAGAAGGATGATCCAGCCATTGTTGAGACACCAGAGCTCTAAGGTAAGAAGGCGAGTGTTCCAAATTCAGTTTCTGCTAATCTTTCTCCACATTTTTTGCCTTTTTTCAGGTAGGTTTGCCAAATCTAGGAAAGATAAACATGATAAGGAAATCTTGAAAACCTTCCGAAAAGTCCAAGTCAATATTCCGCTTCTTGATGCTATTAAGCAAGTGCTTAAGTATGCAAAATTTTTTAAGAAGCTTTGCACAACAAAGAGACTACTTCGAGTCGGAGAGATAGTTAAGGTGAGTGAGAATGTCTTCGCAATTCTTCAAAGGAAATTGCTGCCGAAGTTTAAGGATCCGGGTAGTTTCACTATCCCTTGTGTTATCGATAATACTAAAATTGAAAATGCAATGCTAGACTTAGGTGCTTCAATTAATGTTATGCTGTATTTTATTTATCGATCTATGAATCTCGGGAAGTTAAAAAATGATGGTGCTATTATTCAATTGGCTGACCATTCTAATGCATATCCTCGAGGTTTGTTAGAAGATGTGTTGGTGCAGGTTAATCATTTGATGTTCCCAGGAGATTTCTATGTGCTTGAGATGGAAGATTCGAAATTTTTAGCACTTTTGCCTCTTCTTTTAGGGCGCTCCTTCATGAAAACTGCGAAAACAATTTTGATATGCATGCGGGAAAACTGACCATGGAATTTGATGGTGATGTGATTGGCTTCAACATCTTTGAAGCCACGAGATATCCTACTAAAAATCATTATTGTTTTTCTATTAATGTGAATGACAATTTGCCCCAGAAATTGTCAGACGTCAGAAATGAGGATGAACTTGAGATCACCATCACTACTGACATTGGATATGAAAGCAATAGAGTTCCCTATGAAACAAAGAAGCAGAAGAAATTTCAGTTGAATGAGCTCGAAAAGATTCAGGATGAAGCCTATGATAGTAAAAGTAATTATAAGGAGAACACAATAGTTTTTCATGATCAGATGATCCATGGAAATACTTTTGTCTTTGGAAAGAAAGTCTTGCTTTTCCAATCGTGTCTTAAAACTGGTAAGTTACGTTCTTAATGAGTTTGTCCTTTTTATTGTTACTAATGTTTTTTCCCATGGTGCTATACAGATTAAGAGTGTCACAACCGGTAAGGAGTTTAAAGTAAAACATCATCGACTTAAGCCCTATTATGAGTCATTTGTGGAGCATGACGTGGAGGATGTATCACTCCATGAGGATTGATTGGAGATATCGTCAGGCTGCACGATGTTAAAACAAGCGTTTCTTGGGAGGTAACCCAATCAGATTTGCTTTTTTTATCCCTTTATTTTTTTTATTTTTGATTGTTTATTAGTAGTTTGTTATTTTTTCGCTTTAAATCGTTCATTGCATGTGCTATAATCTATTAACATTGAGGACAATGTTAGGTTTAAGTGTGGGGGGGGGGGGGGGGGGGAACAAATGTTGTTTTATTTAAAAAAAAGTAATTAAATTTTTTTTTTAAAAATTCAGTCAATTAAAAAAAAGTGTTGGTTTTTGTTTTCTTTGTTGGTATTAGTGTCATAAAAAAAATTATAGTTGTTTTGAGTCTTAGGATACTTTCCAACACAATGATGAGATTTGGTTTTTAATTACATGACTTTAAGGTGATCTATAAGCATGATTTAAGGTATAATATTATTATTTGGTTAATGCATATTCATGGTTATCATTTGCAAATTTATATGTAATCAACTTAGTAATTGGTATTCGTAGCATGCTTAATTGAATTTAACTCATTATAACCCATATGTGAGTTTTGAGCTTATTGTTCTTTTGATATTGAGAGTTTTTAGTTAGGTCATCTTTCATTTCTTTTGTCAATAATAATTCGTTGAATGATCTCAAATTTGTTTGTTTTGGTTGCTACTTGGATTGCTTTCATAATTAAGGATTAAACACTAGAACTTGTATTAATTTCGTTCAAAACATTATATTGAATTGCACGACATTCTTGACATGATAAAGGTACCTAGTTTTTACCATTGCCAAAAAAGCCTAATCCATGATATATTTTCTTTAGGTTAACCCCATTGAGCTTGTTATTAAGCCTTTTGTTTCATTACCCTTATTTTCTATCTCTAACCTAATTAGAAGAGTTGAGCACAATTTGATTTGCAGAGACTTTATTGTTGTTCAAGGTATGTTGAAAAACAAGTGTGGGCAGTTCAAGAAGATAGAGTTGCAAAAAAAAAGTATAAAATTACAGAAGGGACACAAGTCCTAGTCTATATTCATTCAGTATTTCAGTACCATACAAATAGTTCAGTTTTTTCATTCACTAGATATAAAGTAATGGTTGAAACTCTTCATTATCAGTAGGCCACCTCTTCATTTTCCTACTTATGTCTTGAACCGTGTGATTTCTTGCTAATGTCTCTAATCTTATTGCATGTTTTCACCATTTCTTCAAGCCATTTGAAAATTCCCTATCCACTTTTTCTCTTCCCTTAACCCCTGGTCCCATTACAACATGAATTAAGACCTTTTGATTGAGTGTGTCTTGCAATGTCACGTTGTGGAGATTCGAATGAGGTATGAGCATATGATGTTACTAGTTCTTGCATTCAAGTAGTAGCATTCATTCCATGAGATCATATATCTGGAGAAAAAAAATGTCAGAAAATGTCTTTCTTTCTTGTTATATCATATGTGAGCTATTTGTTTCCCTTTTACATCAATCCTCTCACATATAACTAGAATAGGAAGAGTGATTTTACCAAACAATCAGTGAAAAAGAAAAGAGTGCATCCAGTGAGATTTTTGGATTAATTCTTCTTGGCACGCGCTTGAATTTCATAGTCACTTAGATTGATTCAATTGTAGATTTTCATATCATTGCTATGAACGTGTATTAATTTTCGAATGATGTGGATTTAATCTTGTGTTTACCAAGAATCTTAACATGTCATGATCCGTTGAAAATCTCTAAGACAAATGTTGGAAAGTATAGATTGAGTCTTTTATTTTTGTTTTTTGGATTTGCTTGAGGACTAGCAAAAATTAAGTGTGGGGGAATTTAATAGCAGCATAATTAGACTATTTTTAGTACCATATTTATATATATATATATATATTGGCTATTATTTGTTAATTATGGTACTAATTGTTATTTTCGTGTTGTGTAGGTTTCCAATTACAAGATTATGAAATAGAAGCTAAGTGAAGCAAATTGGCAATTTAGAAATACTAGTTGCAAAAGGAAACCGCACAAAGAAGGAAACCAAGCAGAAAACAATTATAAAAGGGATGATACCTTGTTTTGAAAAAATCATCCAGCAACAGCCTCCTCTTCCACCCATCCTCACATCCATAAGCCATCACGAAACCATCCTTACAGATCCCTCATTGCAGCAGTCCCTCAGCCGTCATCCTCTTCACCTCCTTGCAATCACTGTTCAGAACTTTTCCCATCCAGCCATTACCCTCCTCCGCGAAACAACAACCTCGCCAACCCTAGCCACATCTCATACTCCCACTCAGCCATTTACCGTCCTCTCATCACCATCACAGCCACCCATCGTCACCGTCCAACCCTCCTTGCACAACCCATCGTTCCATCGCCATCCCCATCAGACCCTTCACGCACGGAAACCCTCGTCTCAGTCCCTCTCTCTCGCCGTACCTAATCGTCACCACCCATCGTCACCGTCTTCATCTCTCCCATTTCTTTCGTCACCTCCATCAGCCACAGCCACACACACAAAGACGAAGCAGATATTGAGAAGGAAGAAGGAGGAGCAGATCGCGAAGAGGAGAGGTTTATTTTTCTAGTCTTCACGCTATTCGCACCCCAGAAGACTTTCTCCGCCACCATGCACGACAACAATGTTTGTTCTTCATCTCTAAACCTCTATTTACTTATTTTAGTTTAATTATTGATTATGGATTACTGTTTGAGCGTAATTAATATGTCTAGCTAAACTCCTCTTAGCTAGGGGTGGACTCGAAACCCCGAACATGTGCTTTATGAATTAATTGAATTTAATTTTCCTTGCTATTAGTGATTGTGTTTTGCTTAACTGCTTTATAGAGAACTTTTCTTTGTATGTTTGTTAAGGTGGCAAACTTAGTAAGCATGCTAGGATCTGGGGCTAGAGTATAGTAGAGTTTCACTTAATCGTTATAATCTTGTACTCACAAGTAGTAAATACCAAAGAATGTTGGTAAAGTTAAGTAAGAACCTAGGTAAGAACAAGATGCTGATCATACTTGTAATTGCCTAGTCAGTGTTAATATTTTCCACAAAACTTAATGATCTTATATTGTTATCTAACTTGTGATTCCTGATTAGATAGCATGATAAGAATAGTTGAAAGCGACGCTAAGTTTAATTCAACGAACTTGGAAATATAATAAGATTAATGCAGTGCTGATCACGGTTAATCTTGAGCATTGTCTCTCATCAGTTAGCAAGTGATTATTAAAGATTGATTTATGAGCATATGTTTGGTGTGTAGAGATGAACCCTTAGCTAATTTTTCAGATTTGCCATCCCTTTAGTTTTATTATCTTTATAGTAATTTTCGTAGTTATTTTCATAGTTTAACTTAGAAAATCCAATCCTCTATTCTTTACTTAATTAGGTTGTTAGTTGTCTTTAGCTATTCTTAGTGTTAATTGGCAAGCCCTATAATCTCCGGTCCAGAACGATCCCCACTTATTCTATACTACAATCTAGGGCTGGGCAAGTAAGGGTAACCGGCCCAAAACCTAAAAACTGAAAACCGGCCCGAAAAATTCGGGCCCGTGTTTATGGGAACCGAAACCGGACCGAGTTGACCGGGTAACCGAGGTCCCGGTTAACCGATTTACGGGCCGGTCTCGGTCCTAATTGAAAAAAATACTTCTACAGTATATAAAAAAAAATTTTCATTTATCATATACAAAAATTATATCAAAAAATTACAAAAAAAAAACAATACAACAAATTACAAAAAAAAAAAAAAAATCTTGATCTTCAACCCGGTTACAGACGATCAAATCTGATCAAGATCTTGTTTCACCTGTCCAACGATCGTGATCTTGTTCCACCTTACAAACAATCAGATTTGATCTGATCGAGATCTGATATGATTGAGATCTTATCGAGATCTGATCTGATCTGATCAAGATCGAGATCAAGATCAAGCTCGAGATCAAGATCAAGATCAAGATCGAGATCCAGATCAAGATCGAGATCAAGATCTGATCGAGATCAGATTAAGATCAGATCAACATCCGAGATCAAAGATCAGATTAAGATCAGATCAACATCAGATCCGAGATCAGAAGGGGAAGGGAGGGAAGAGGGAGGCGGTCGATCTCGTTCGGTCGATGCTTCGCTGTGAGAGGGAAAGGAAAGGGAGGCGGCGTTCGTTCGGTCGATGCTTCGATGTGAGAAGGAGAGGAGTCGGTCGATGCTTCGCTGTGAGAGGGAGAGGAGAGGGAGGCGGCGGTCGATGCTTCACTGTGAGAGGGAGAGGAGATGGAGGCAGCTTCGCTGTGAGAAGAAGGGCGGCTTCGCTGTGAGAGGGAGAGGAGATGGAGGCGGCTTCGCTGTGAGAGGGAGAGGAGAGGAGAGGGAGGCAGGAGAGGAGAGGGAGGCGGATTCGCTGTGAGAGGGAGAGGAGAGGTAGGGGCGGTCGATGGGTCAAAAAATCCTCAAATGTTGTTTAACTTTAAATAGTTTAAAGTTAAATTGTTTTAATTTAACTATTTAAACTGGGCTGGGCTGGTTACCCGACGGGCTTCAGAAATAGAAACCGAGGCCCGGACCAGAAACTTCGGGCCGGGCCGGGCTTTTACAACCGAAATTTTTTTAATAAATAAAAACCGATCCGAACCGGCCCGATCGGTCCGATTGTCGATTCGGTCCGGGTTTTCGGTCCTAAATACCCACCCCTACTACAATCACAAAGCAGGGTATTAAGGTTACACATGAACTTGTGTTGCTTGTGTTTTATCTTGTTATTAGTATATTACTCGTGTCGTTTGCACTATTGCAATGTGTTATGTATCAACTATTTCTATCGCGACACTAACATTGGATTTTATGAATTTTATTGAAAATTCAATTACTTTTTTTCCCGACGTTAAGTACTTGTCATTAATCTCACAACACAACGTCCACAATATCACTAAGTCATAGCTCAACCTCATAAAAAAAGTTAGGTGTAGTGGACTATAATGGATAATGGAATGTGGCATACTATTGCAAATGGTATAGGCAATGGGTTCACTGTGTAGTGAAGATGGGTAAATTAGAAAGAAAGAAAGAAAAAAAAAAAAAAAAAAAAAAAAAAAAAAAAAATGCTAGCAGCACTTAGCATTTGCGAGTGTGCATAAACGATTTTCTTTCAAGCATTTTATTCATCAAAGTAACTACAATCAAAAGCAAAGGGTGGGGGAAGAATTACAATAACAAATGATGTCATTGAGACATTTTAGTGAGCATGTGTCTTTTTCTAATTGATTAACCCATATAAAGTGAGAAAATTTTGTTGAGCTTTACAAACCCACAATATTGGAAAATGGATCGAATTCGATCCCAGAGAGGATAGAACCTCAAGTTTTTGTTTAACATCAAGAAAAAACAAAATGAATTCTACAATAAGGAGAATCCTAACCCTTACAAATGGAGGGTGAGAAAATATAGGATTTATAGAACAAGAACCCTAACCCATGGGGAGTGAGAGAAGTGAGGGAAGTAGCTTCTACCCATGTAGAGTAAGAACTCAAAGAGAGAAGTGAAGTTGTTTGCTTGGGTTGCTTCGTTGAGATGAAAGAAAGGAATAAAGGAGCCGTGAAGGCTACATGAAAGAGAAAACAAAGAAAAAGGAGAAATTCTAGCTGGCCCGCTTCCACAGCCCGCCCTATGGGACGGACCCTCCCAGGCATGTGCCATAGGAGGGTGTCTCGCACGTGCCCGCTCAAAGTTAAAAAAAAAAAAAAAAAAAAAAAACGGGAAATCTAAACTTTCGAAAATCAAAATTTCAAAACATTGAAACAGATATCACACGTCTCTCTCACAGAGATCTCACATGCTCAGCGAGAGAAGAAGAAGAAGAACGCAGAGCAGCGACTTCTCCGCAGCAGTTTCACTCTTCTGTCTCAGGTATCACTTCGCTCTTTCTCGTTTGATGTTTGAACTCTCATATTCTCTTCATAAGGAGTTGCTCTGATTTTGGCTCGTCTTCATAAGCAATTCTAGATGAATCTGGTTCTCTGATTTTTGTTCGAGGACGAGCCAAACTTTCGAAGACGAGCCGAGGTTGATGCTGTTAAGAGAGTGGAACTTATTTGATTCTATGATTTGTTCATCCTACATCGCAACCAAGTTGAAGACTTGGAGTGACAATGGGTTGAAGAAACTCAAGCTTCTTTTGGCCAGAATGGGATTTGCCAAAAGAAAGCTGCGTAAACGAGACCAGTATAATTTGTGTTGATTGAGTAGAGAATGTTTAGGGGTACATGGTTGTAGTTTTATGGTGGATTCTATGGTGGATCAAGATGTTCTATATGTCAGGATGGATATGCCTGGTTTAGGCCTTGAGCATGTCAAGGTTTGTATGGAGGATGACAAAACTCTGCTTATCCAAAGAAAAGGTGATAATGTGTATGAGGTGGAAGATAGTAGAATGTACATTGGCAGGGTGGATCCATCCTAGCTACTATATTTTTTCTTGATCCATCCTTAAGATGTGTTTAGTTTAGGACTCCCTTTATCCTTATGGAAGAAATGAAAATATATGTGTGTGAAGTTGCTATGTTATCTTTTGGAATTAACAATATTAGCCTACTTTGTCAGCAGTTGCTAGTCCAATATCACAAATGAAGATTTGTCCGACTGTTTTGTTTTTCTTATTTGAATTAACTGAAATGTGGATCCAGTGAATACTTCACTGATGAATATCAGATCAAATACAGATACTGAGGGAGAAGGAATCTCTGACATGTTGTAATTCAGGTTGTATTAGAGAGAAACTCATTTCAGTGCTCTGTTAGTGCCAGCGGGAAGTGCTCTGTTGATATTCTGTTAATGCCAGTCAGTGCTCTGTTAGCGCCAGCAATAAGTGCTCTGTTAATATTTTGTTAACAAATTGTGTTCTGTTAAGTATTCTGATAGCAAGTTGTTTTGTTAGCAAGTTGTTAGTATTAGCAAGTTGACAATATTCGGTAGCAAGTTGTAATACCAAGTTGTTCTGAATCAGTTAGTCATTAGAACTAGCAGATGGAGATACTATATAAGGGAGAGTAGTTGGAAGAAGAGATTCATTCTTTTGTTAAAAAAAACTTTTGTACAAAGAGATTTGCTGTAATGGAGAGTATTACAAGCCTCTCGAACTGCTTGTTCATTCTAATAAAGTGAAGTCTTTCTCATTTTCTGCAATTCTTTGTAGCATTTCATCCTGTTTTCTTCTTGAATTCACTGCAAAATACATCATAGTGCCATGGGAAAGAGTATGGCCAAATGCAGTCACATTGATTGCTGTTCTATCAGCTTGCAGCCATGTGCCATGGGAGTGTGCTTTGAGACATCTCCTTGAGGTGGAGCCTCATAACAGTGGAAACTATGCACTTCTATCCAACATGTATGCAGCAATAGGGAAGTGGAATGATGTTGGAATGTTAAGGAATGCAATGAGAGATAAAGGAGTGAAGAAGATGCCAGGAGGTAGTTTTATTGAAGTGAAAAATATAGTTCATGAGTTCATTGCAGGAGACAATTATCATCCTGACTTAGAAAGGATCTATGATGTTGTATATGAGATCCAGTTTTTGTTTTTGTTAGTTTGTTAAAGTGCAACTTTTGTATCACTTAAGCAATGTATAAGAGAATTAGGCTGATGCCCATATATACGTTGTGATGTTAAACTGACATTATCTTTTGTTAGCTGGAACCTTAACATAGAATGAAGAAGCAAACAAGAACAACAATGCAAACAAGAACATAGAACCATCCCCTGTTGAGATGTACCACAACTACATATACTATGCTTTATGGTTTCGATCAAACCTTATTTGTGTGATAAAACTTTACAGAGAACATCAAACACCAAACACCAAAGATCACATTTTATTGCATTAGTATTCACATTACATCTCATACATTTTTTCCAAACTTCAATAACAAAAACTACAACCATGTACCCCTAAACATTCTCTACGCAATCAACACAAATTATACTGGTATCGTTTACACAGCTTTCTTTTGGCAAATCCCATTCTGGCCAAAAGAAGCTTGAGTTTCTTCAACCCATTGTCACTCCAAGTCTTCAACTTGGTTGCGATGTAGGATGAACAAATCATAGAATCAAATAAGTTCCACTCTCTTAACAGCATCAACCTCGGCTCGTCTTCGAAAGTTTGGCTCGTCCTCGAACAAAAATCAGAGCACCAGATTCATCTAGAATTGCTTATGAAGACGAGCCAAAATCAGAGCAACTCCTTATGAAGAGAATATGAGAGTTCAAACATCAAACGAGAAAGAGCGAAGTGATACCTGAGACAGAAGAGTGAAACTGCTGCGGAGAAGTCGCTGCTCTGCGTTCTTCTTCTTCTTCTTCTTCTCTCGCTGAGCATGTGAGATCTCTGTGAGAGAGACGTGTGATATCTGTTTCAATGTTTTGAAATTTTGATTTTCGAAAGTTTAGATTTCCCGCTTTTTTTTTTTTTTTTTTTTTTTTTAAACTTTGAGCGGGCACGTGCGAGACACCCTCCTATGGCACATGCCTGGGAGGGTCCGTCCCATAGGGCGGGCTGTGGAAGCGGGCCAGCTAGAATTTCTCAAGAAAAAGATATAGGAAAGTAGCGGGCTATTGTGTTATTTTGCTTAGTTTACCTCTCAGCGTGATGTGAACCCTTGATCCTTTCCTTGTTTGACATCTCATTAAATCTGATCCATGAACTATGTTTATACAAACTTATGTCTTTGTGGGATGTCAGTTCGTTTTTTTTTAATATAATATTAGGTCATTCGTATTAATTATTATTATTTAATAATTGGGTCGGTTCATTTTAAGGCCCAACTAAAAGTACAAGTCCAATTAGGAATTAGGTTTATGATTTCTTTTGGTTAAATAGGCTTTTTAGAATATTTAATCAATTTAGTTTGAATTTTGAGATACATTGAAGTTGTGAAACTTTGTTTATCAAGTTTTAGTTATGTTTGTTAGCTTCCACTGAATTTTGATGGATTCAGCGGAAAAAAACAAAATGAGGTAAGAACCTCAAGTTTTCGCTTAATATCAAGAGATGACCGAATGTGTTCTACAATAAGGAGAATCCTAACCCTAACCATGGAGGGTGAGAAAAGATAGGGTTTATAGAAAACGAATCCTAACCCATGGGGAGTGAGAGAACTGTCTAGCTTCTACCCATGTAGAGTAAGAACTCAAAGAGAAGTGAAGTTGCTTGCTTGGGTTGCTTCAGTGAGATGAAAAAGAGGAATGAAGGAGCCGTGAAGGGTGTGTGAAAGAGAGTACATAGAAGAAGAGAAATGAAGGTATCAAGCTATTTTGCTTGGTTTCCATCTCAACATGATCAGAACCCTTGATCCTTTGCTTGTTTGACATCTCAATAAAATCTGAACAGTTCATTGTGGTTTTTTTATTATATAATATTGGTTATTCGTATTTATTATTATGAATTAATAATTGGGTCGGTCAATGTTAAGGCCCAACTAGGAGTACAAGTCCAATTAGGAATTATGTTTATGATTTCTTTTGGTTAAATAGGCTTATTCAGAAGATGTAATCAATTACATTGAAGTTGTGAAACTTTGTTTATCAAGTTTTAGTTATGTTTTGGTTTGTCAACTTCCATTGAATCCTATCAATTTTGATGGGTTCAGTGAAAAATAAAATGAGGTAAAGACTCGAAACATAATTGAAACTTGATAGGCAAAGTTTCACAACTTGAATAAATTCTCAAAACTCAAACTAAATTGATTACAACTTCTTAATCAACCTATTTAACCAAAAAATACCCTAAACTATGGGACTAATACTTCTAGTTGAGCCTTAACATCTCCCGCACTTCGAAAAGCTCGTCCTCGAGCTTTGAGGATGAAATCTCCGAAAAATGCAATAGTAAGACTTGACTTCAAACTTTGCCTTTGTAGTTGCTCATATCACGAATAATAAATTCAAATTGTGCACCAAATATGAAGTCTAAGGTGAGTCCCCGACTCAAAGGATATCCACTTCATGATTTGAATATTGGGCCTTAAGATAGACCAACCCAATTATTAATTAACAATAATAAATACGAATAACCCAATATTACATCAGTTTTGTTTTATAGATATTTTCTGCCATTTTCATATTGCTTTTGTAATTCTCTTAGATTACCATTGAGCTTCCGATTCTATTCGGCCTGAAAGATCCAAGGTCAATTTAACAACTACAAAGTTGCCACAGTTTGTGCATATATTGTAGATATTTTTAGTGCAAACAAATCATGTACCTGGATTTCATGTTTATGCAGTTTTTGGGCTTTGCTAATGTACAACAAATCATTTACTTTTATTTTTTTAACGGGTCATGTTCTTTTTAACGAAAATTCCAAAGTGCACTGGTCTTGCATGCCTGGTATCTTGCCTGGATGGTCCCAGCACGTGCCTGGCATGGTACCAGTAACCACAAACGTGGATGGCTTGAAACAAAAAAAAAAAAAAAATTTGCAAAAATTGCCTTATCGATCTGCCCTAATTTGAGTCGAAAAAATTGCATCACTCCCTCACGCCAATGAAATTGTGAGTGAGATTCTGAGATATCTGGTGAGTGACATCGATCAAAGCTAAAATCCCCCAAACCCCATTGTTGCTTTCTTGGGGTTTTAGCTTTCTAGGTGTTCCAATTAAGCTTCGTCTTCTTCTTCGTCCATTTTGAGTCGATTTAACAGGTACTCTTCATCTCTTTCCCTTCTCATCTTTGTTGTTTTTCTCATCCTCTGCTACTTTTATTGTTGTTGTGGTGTTGTTTATTTTTTTTTGTTTTGGCATTTGCAGTTCTTAACAAGAAACCCATAGTTGTGTAGCTCACCCTCATGTCCAGACCCTTGGATGATACCCCATAGCTGTGAACTTCATTGCTTGTGAGAATGTGTTAGTAAAAATTTGGTTTTGTTCTTCTTCTTGTGATGTGAGGGTTTGGAGCCCTAATCTCCTTTCGTCGGAGGTAGCAGGGGTGGAGGAGGCGGGAGTTTGGAGCCCTAATCCCCAATTGTTGTTTTCGCGGGTTTGAGAATTGTGTTTTCGAAATTTTTTTTTTTTTGCCCTTTTGATGCCCCTGAAGTGGAACGTGCCTCGCACCCGCTAGGCGAGATACCAGGCAAAACACCAATGCTACGTAGTAATGCTCTCTTTTTAATTTCCGTTCAGTGCGAATGTTACATCAATGTTTCCCAAGCTGAAGCCCAAGGTTTAAAAAAAAAAAATCTTAATTGAGAACTGAGGCGTGGCCTTTCATGAGGCGTAAGCATCACTCAATCCAGGGGCGGATCTACCTTATAGCTAAGGGGGGCAATTTCCCCCCTTACCTTTTTAAGAAACTCCATCAAATTAATAATATTTGCAATCTTGCCCCCCTTTAAAATTCTTAGATTGCCCCTCTCTTATAGATAATGGAATACAAATATACACAAAATCGCAAACCCTTCGCAAGTTCGCAAGCCTTCGCAAGTTCACCTCTCCGCTTTCTCAATTGCCCAAAACGATTTCGACAAAGATCGATTTTCTCCAATCCCTTCCAATCGCACAAGATGATTTCAACAAAGATCGATTTCTCCAACCGCACAATACGATTTCGATTAGACAGAGATCGATTTATGGAGGTGGTCTGACTCTTTCTCCCTCTCTTGCTTGTTTGCTCCTCATCGACACTTTTTAGTCTTCACAGTAGCCTGATTCAGCTAAGCAATTGGATGTAACATTCTTAATATTACCAGTTGTCTACCAATTGTAGCTTAGTTGATCGGACTTCAACTCTCTTGTGAAAGGTCTCGGGTTCGAGACTCACCAGTTAGGATTTTGTGAGTTTTCACCTAATTATTAGAAGCACGTGCTACGCCGTGGATAAGCCGTCTTTATGCAAGGTGAAGACAACGGACCGGAGTGAAAGCAAGTCTCCATGCGAGATGGAGGCGACGAGGATATTAAGTGGCAACAATATTGTAGCCTTCGGGCCTAGTTTGGTAAACCCTATCGAGTCAGTTATGTAGCCTTCGGCCATGGATTACTAAATTAAAAAAAAAGGGTCAACGACCTAATTTAAAATAAATAATAATAATAATAATAATAATAATAATAATAATAATAATAATAATAATAATAATAATAATAATAATAATAATAATACCAGTTGCAACTGCTAGTGTCGAGATAGTTTTCTCTGCTATGTGATGGGAGATCAATGGAGGCAGATAATTTGATTACATATGTTGAGAAATATATATTTAATGGAATCGATGATGAGGTGGTTATACAACATTACTAGAACATGAGTACTCACAGAGAGTTTATATTAAAATCCAATGTGCAACAACATTGACACATGAAATATGTTTCTCTTGTACTACTTTTAAAACTTTGTTTTAATCATATTTATTTTAATAATTAAATTATCTGTGATTTATTTTTTTGCCCCCCTTTGTCTGCAATCCTGGCTCCACCCCTGACTCAATTAGTGTATAACAATCATTTGGATCAAAACACCTTGAAGCATATGTCTCAGTTTGTTAACCATATGCCTTGCATTGAGGCGAGCCTCAAATCGTAGCCTCACCGTGTTCAAACCATGCTTAAGCCTATTGGTTTGTTCTTTTTAGGTCACTAAGCAAACAACTAGTCAGGTTTATAGTTATGGATGATGATGCGACTAGTGCTGATAATCATACTGATAATTGTGATCACGATGGAGAAGCAGACAGCATTTGCTTGCATGAAATGGATTCATATGATGGAGAGGGGATGAGGGAACTAGGAAGTGCTGGGGAGGTTCTGACTCGAGTAGAACTAGAGCTGGCATACTCTTCTGAGAAATTGTCAAACTTGGACATACTTTTGATGCACGTGGCTGCCAGAGAAAGTGATTTTGAATCTTTACCTACGGGGATTGACAACATATCTGAAGAATCTGTTGAGAAGGGATTAGAATTCGATTTCTTGTTAGGGATTTTGGGTTCAGAGGTTAGGGAGCTGGAGAATTTCATGGGTTCTCTCCACATGGAGATTGCGGGTGCTCGCAGGAGAATGTCTGAGCACCCAAGAGAGGCCTCTAGCATAATAGAAAGGAATCTGAAAGACTCCGAGGAATGTTTGAAGCAGTCACAAAACCAGCTCGCGGAGATGAGGATGCAATCTGCGAAGTTCCAGAGGACCTTATCAGCTTTTAGTAGGCAAGAGAGTGGTAAGTTTTTTATTTCTTTTTCGTGGGCTAACATTGTGTGTCTATGCATAGAGATAACTAGAGTCGGTTTTAGTTTCTGAATAGTTCCATAATATACATGATTACAGGTGATAACTACAAGGATGCAGATGTTACAGTGGATGGTCAATTCTCATGTTCAGAAGCAAAGCTGAAAATGCAAACAGTTGAACAACAAAGACATATTCTGAGAATGCTGGAGAAATCTTTGGCAAGAGAGTTATCTCTGGAAAGGAGATTAACAGATTCCTCTCTAAAGTTGGACTCAGCAGAGCATGACATATTCAGCATGGATGAAGCAGCGGAAGATATTGTGCAGAGGTTGTTTGAAGCAGAAAATGCTGCTGAGGTCCTGATGGAAATTTCAAAAGAAATAATGGGTCGTCTTCAGATCGCTCAGTTCAATCATAATGGTTTGGTTCTGCGTGAAGGAGAGATGAAATCAAAACTTCAAAACCTTATGGAACCAATGAAGACTAAAGAAATACAGTGCCTTGAGGTAGCTGAGGATAAGCACAATTTTACTAACTCTGAGGTTTCAACATTGAGGGAAAAGGTGCATTTGCTTGAGGGGCACCTGAAAAACTGCCAGATTCAACTGCAAAACACTCAAGTCTCCATGGAAGAAAGTCAGAAGCAGCAAGATATTTTAGGTTCTGAACTCCATGAGATGAAATGCATAGTTGAGGATCTGAAAGAGAATACGTCAAAGGCAGAAAGTAGGGCAGACACTGCAGAAGCAGAGTGCTGTTTGCTAACCAGTACTAACTCAGCACTCAATGAAGAGCTGGCTTTCCTTAAAAATAATGATCATAACATGGAGACAGTTGATTTACTTGAGAAGCAGCTGAGGGAATCAGATATTCAGTTGCAGCAAGCAAAAGCAGCTGCTGAAGCAAGTCAGGAGCAACAGAACATGTTGTATTCTGCAATCAAAGATATGGAAAATTTAATCAATGATTTGAAGTCAAAGGTTTCAAAAGCTGAAAGTAGGGCTGAGAAGGCAGAAGCCAAGTGCACATTCTTATCTGAAACAAATTTAGAAGTGAATGAAGAACTGAGTTTTCTAAGGAGCAGGACATAATTTTTAGAGACATCCTTACATAAAGCTGATGCTACGAAAATAGCAACTGCAAAAGAAATTAGTACAAGATCCAAAGTAATTGCTGATCTGCTGTTACAACTAGCAATGGAAAGAGAGCGGCTCCAGAAGCAGGTACTATGTTTTCATTTATTGTCTTGGAGATTGCAGCAAAATGTTAACATATTAGACTTTTCGTCCATGTTCTATTATGAACTCGTTGTATGGGTCGTGTTTGGTTGCATTGGATCATTTTCATTGAATCGTTAAATCTGGGCTTGATTGCACTTACAGATCCATTTGTAAGCCATTGTCATATTGTGTAGTCTGTAAAATGTTGCATGATTCATGAGCATACGCTGCATACCTGTTTTCTTATCCCATGAGAAATTTAATTCATATGGGAAGGACGAAATGCTTTTCCTATCATGATTGCAAACCTAAGTGGATGCTCAGCCTTTCAAGCATTTCCCATGAAAACTTTTCAACGCAACCAAGCATACTCATATTTTCTTTTTGAAATCCTGAAAGTTAAAAATCGGTCTGGGAGAGCTGAAAAGAAAAGAACAAACTAAATAATCAATTAATTATTGAAGTAATTTGTTTGGTTGTTGGTGAATGAGTCACAAGTTTATCGACTCCCCCCCTCAAAAAAAAAATAATAAAAAAAAATCACGAGTTCTACAAGTTTCTTTACACTTTTTTCTTCCATTTCTTTCCTCTTGTTTTCATTGAAGCTTATCAAGAAAGCCTGTAAAATTCTTTTTGGAGTTTAGAGCCAATCACCACTTCTTTAACAATAGTTTGGTAATTTGGTACTGCAACATTATAGAATGCACATGGGATGCATCTCTAGAATCCAATAAATGTGATGGAGTTACCTACAGTGAGCGTTCTTACAAAAGCTAGAAATACTTTTATGCAAACCTGTATGACAAAGATATGTATGGTAGCATTTGCGCCTTATACAAATTTTCAACCTAAACCACTTCTTGTTCTTTATATTGGAAAGCAGAAGGAATTTCATGATGTATGTTTGTTTCTTTTTTCTTGCTAGAGCGCTTTATGATTTGAATGTTTATTAATGTAATCTGTAACAGTATAAGAGTGTGCATTTCTTCAAACTTTGACTGTAAAAAAGTAAATCTTGATATTGAGAACATTGAAGAAGGGTTGATACTTCCATTGGTCTTTCTTCCTAAACCATACCATGACTTGCCTGTGATGTGCAGATATCTTCATTAACAAAAGAGAAAAATAGTTTGGTGACTAAGTTGAGGGGATCAGAAACGGATGCCTCTGTAACCAATGGCTGTGAAGACAACGAGAAAGACAAAGAAACCCTTGAGGTGAGTTCACATTCAGGTCAAGATTCAAATGAGCCTCAAGAAACATTCACGGAATCCACAGCTACCAGTTTCCAGGTACCTACTTATATTATTATTTAAAATCTCTTTCTACAGTAATTTGGGAATAACGAAATGGCAGTTAGTAGAGAAAATTTATATGCCTTTGCTCCCTAATTGAGAAATAGTATATAATGGAATGAATTTTCTTTTTTGTATGATGGAATCATTAAGGTGTATCAACATGTTCTCGACTGGTACTAAATGTTTAATCCATGAAATTATTGATCTATAAGTAAAGCAAAACCATAGGAAGTAGAGCTCTCACAATACAGCTAAACAAATACTATAAACATATTATATTCACAAAAACAATAGGTAGAGCATAGGTTTTTGGTTTGCCTGATGACTATGGATGCAATGCATGTAAAGTAACCACAAAGGAAAACCCTTTGATAACGACTTATAGATTCACTTTCGTCAAGCTTTAAATGGAGTTGTCATTGGACAAACAGAAGTAAGGCTGCCTAGTTTCGCCTGCCACCCATGTTTAGAACTTCAGTTACTATCTATATTAACAAAGACAACAGATGTTTAGAACACCCATTATAAAAAAAAAAAAAAAAAAAAAATATATATATATATATATATATATATATATATATATATATATATATATATATATATATATATGTAATTTCCAGTTTTAGACGACAATGATAGCTGAATTTGGCATGTGGCATGCAGATTTTTTTGTTGCTACTGGGCAAACCACCTCAGTCACTACCATATGATAGTATAATTTTGAGGATTGTAGTTCGTATTTTCAATATTTATTTTTATGATAAGGACACAGTTATAAATTTTATTATAGCGAAAACAAGTTTGGTGAGGATTTCAAAAATGCCACAGGGAAGCACAGACTGGAATCACTGTACAAGGTTCAAGCTTGCCCTGTCGAGTATAAAGCATCAGCATTTGCGTCTTCCCATGTGCCAACCAACCCCCTACCACCCCCTTAAGGGCAACTTTTAGCTGTGATGGATAAGAAAATCTTATTTTCAGTTCTTATTATGTTCTCAGACAATTTTGTATTTCTCACTTCCCTAATGATCCATGCTAATGCAAGTTCTACCTCATATACGCTGTAGCTGTAAAGGTGGTGTCTTTTCATTGCTATAGCCATTGTATGAAGGATCATTTACTCATCCCAAATTCGTCCATAAGCTGGCTGCTAAGGGACAATTGAAGAGAGACTGGTCTATGCATACCTCATGGGTATTAGCAGTGTTCTAAAAATTGGCCTAGGCGGCGCCTAGGCGCTAGAAGGTAGAAAACCGCCCAGATTAATGGTTGGGCGGGTTCTGGGCAGTCTGGGCGATTTTTTATTTATTTTTAATAAGGCTGATTGTGTTCTTATTTTATTTTTATTTCCTCTTTTTTAGAAATAAACTATTTAATTGTTTTTTATTCAGTATATGTCTAATTGTAGCAAAGGATGATTACTTAATGGAATTCTGAAAGGATCTACCGGTACCAATTTTATTAATGTAGATTTTATCAAACATGACTGGGGTTATTCATGCAATTTGAAGAAAAATAAAAGAGTAGGTTTGGATATTTGTCCACAAATTCAATTTTATATAAAGTACCCATCATGACCAACTTCAGCCATTTGAGTTTTAATAAATTTTGTTCATGATTGTTAATTTTTCATGTTTTTAAATTTTGCATATGTATCTTGGCATTAAATTGGATGTAATTGATAAGGTATTATGCTTAACTTTTGTAAATTATTAAAAAAATCCTATCCTACTCTTGGATTTCAATGAGATGAACCACTAACTAATGCAATTAATGTTACATTCTCTCTCCCAATTAACTTTCTCTCTCTCTTACTTTCTCCCTCTTTTAGTTAGTCCTCTCTTAAATTAACGACTTATCTCATTATTCTTCTCATTAGCTATCTCCACTTTCTCAAATGAAAATTTTATGCATTATTTCAATGAATTTTAAACAAAATACCCTAGAATGCATAATAATAATGATGATAATAATAATAATCAAACCCTTGGCTATTTAAATTTTGCTCCGTAAATAATATCCACTACAACAAATCCCTCTTCAATAAGCATTAAAGAGGTTCGGTGCAAAAAAAGGTGAAGCATTAAAGAGGTTTGGTGCAACTAAAACCTTTTTGAGATCAAACACAATCTAGTGGTTGCGAACCACAACTCACCGTAAGATGGTAAGCTCGACCTCATTATATCATGACTATTTTCTAAGGTATTTTTATCCAAACTTTATTGAAATTTTCTATAACCTTTTCATTTGGAAAAAAATGGAGATCAACAATTCTAGCCAGTCATGTTTGCTAGCATTTTTTTTTTGAGTTTTTTGGGTTTTTTTTACACTTCTACTCCTTCTATAGATAGTGTTTGTGGTTGTGTTTTAAAGAGAATGGGTAAAATGTGTAAAAACACCCAAAAAAAGCTAGCAAACATGACTGAGTAGACTTGCTCAACGGAGATAGTTAATGAGAGAGAAGTGGTTAGGATTAATTAAGAAAGAAAGTGCGTGAGAGTTATTTTGGAGAAAGTGTTATATTAATTACTTAAAATAAATTGGGAATAAAATATTAAAATATTGTTTTATAGGGTACAATTAACGATGACAGAAAAATTCAAATGGGGTGGATATGAGTTTAGCTTAACAAATTTTGGGTCGGATTTAGGGATGAAAATTTAATCCGTCACGGATTTGGGGCGGATATGGATTTGGGCATATCGTCCCACTGATATCTGTTTATATATATGTATAATATATAATTTGTTGGGTTGGTCATATCCAAGCCAAAAAAGCTTCAAGCCAAGTAGGCCCAGTCCAACCCAATGTATTGTAGAACCAAATTTTTTTTATAGAAGCATAGGCTTCTTAAGTTTACTTCTTAGAGGACGTGGGGATAAAACCTTAGACTCACATCTAAAAGAATGCAAATCCTTGTGTTTTTATAGAAACTATATATCTTTGCATGTTGCTTTTTATAGGATCCGAGACAAAACCAACTCGTAGACTCAAACTCACATTGCTTAAGTTAACATTATCAAGTTTATTATCAAATTGTTTTATTTTATTTAGTTACACAATAAAATGAGTATCATGTTATCTTTTGTTACCACCACCACCATAGCATAATTACCACTGCCATCACCGCCACCACCCTTACAACCATTGGCACCACCATAGCATAATCATCACTACCTTCACAGCTACCTTCACAGCATAATCATCACTACCACCACCATAGCATTAGCATAGCTACCAACATCCGTTGCAAAATCACTGCCACCACATTCGTCGCATACGCCATATCATACCACTTTCACATTTATAACCACCAACACCCTTCAGGCTCTTCGCAACTACCGTAAGATAACCATCACCAACACCTTCATATCCATAACAACTACTTCCACCACAGCCAAAACCTTTACAAATCATCACCAAAGCCTATTCTCGATACTTTCGGGGCCGACTAAATGAATTTTGATTCTCCAAGCAATGCGATCTTCCCACATATCCTTGCCTAGTCCAAGCTGAAGGATGTCTTCCTTCACTGCTTTGATCCAAATTTTCAAAGATCGTCTCCTCCGTCTACACCCTCAGTTTACTTGCCAAAGTAGACATTTTATAATTGGCATCGTGTTTGGTTTCCTCCGCACGTGGCCAAACCACGTTAAACGTCTTTCTCTAATTTTGTTCTCTATAGGCGCTACACCTAAGTAACTCCGCCCGTTGCAACGGCCGGTCCCAAGCCGGGATAAAGGAGGAGGGTTAATGTTAGGCTTGTGATAGCCAACCGTAAAAAACCCATCACATCCTTTTTCATGGAATTTGGTTCAAAAAGATTAATGCAGAATGATAGGGCGTCCCCCGCTATAAGCGACGCGCTGCACCTACGCTCGGGTGTGGTGACAAATGAGCAAGGCGCGTTGCAGCGGCGCCCAGCTGTAGTGTTAAATAGGCAAGAGTTCTCGCATCATTCTGGACGGGGGCGAGTAAAGAAGCTAGTCCAGGTTAGAGCTAGAGATAGAATGATTAGATTAGCCTCTTGGAACATAGGAACCTTGACGGGTAAGACAATAGAATTAGTGGATGCCCTGCGTAGGAGGAAAGTAAACATAGTTTATCTTCAAGAGATAAAATGGAAGGGGAACAAGGCTAAAGATTTAGGAGGATGGTTCAAACTCTTCTATTCTGGTAAAGATGGAACTAGGAACGGGGTGAGTATAGTGGTAGATAAAGTTTTTAAGGATGCTGTAGTCGACGTTAGGAGGTTTGGGGATAGAATCATAAGTATTAAATTAGCTTTAGAACTAGAGATAGTGCATGTTATTAATGCGTATGCACCCCAAGTGGGTTTGGACGAGGAGACTAAGA
This sequence comes from Berberis vulgaris, assembly GCA_963556465.1. NCBI lineage: Eukaryota > Viridiplantae > Streptophyta > Magnoliopsida > Ranunculales > Berberidaceae > Berberis > Berberis vulgaris. The sequence goes on along the minus strand of OY747129.1, from coordinate 58,133,444 downwards.
AGGATTTTTGGGACTCTTTGGAGGAGTTAGTTCTTGGAATTCCCTCTTCCGATAGGGTTCCTATGCGGGGATTTGAATGGCCATGTTGGTAAGGATAGAGTTGGGTATGAGAGGGTACATGGAGGTCAAGGATTTGGGGATCGAAACACTACGGGGATTTCTATTATAGATTTTGCTTTAGCTCAGGATTTTGGGATCGTAAATACTTTTTATAAGAACAGGGAAGATCACTTGGTGACCTTTGCGAGTGGGCGCAATAAAAGTCAAATTGATTATTTTCTTGTTAGGAGACACGATTTAGGTAGGTGTAAAAATTGTAAGGTTATACCGGGGGAGTGTCTGACAAACCAACATAGGTTGTTAGTTCTCGATTTTTGTCTTAAGAGTAGGGGTCGTATTGCTATAGAACAGGTTAGACCGAGAACTAAGTAGTGGACCTTACAGGGAGATGTGTGCAAAAAATTTAGAAAGAAGATTTTGGGTGGCCAGTCAGTTTCAGAGGGTTGGGAGAATCTCGAACCAAAGGATAGGACTAGTAGCGGATCTTTTTGAACATTTGGCAAACTGAATAAGAAAATGTGCAAATGAAGAGTTAGGAGAGGCCAAAATAAGAGGTTTATATGGTAAGGAGACATGGTGGTGGAACGCTGATGTGCAACAAACCATTGCGAAAAAGAAAAGATGCTTTAAGGAGTGGCAAAAAGATAGGTGCCTAGAGTCTTATGAGCTTTATAAGCAAGCTAAGAAGTTGAGTAGTAAAACAGTAGGGGAAGCTAAGAAGAGAGCATATGATGATCTTTAAAATATGCTAGGTACAAAGGAAGGGGAGAATGATATTTTCAAGATAGCTAAAACTAGAGAACGAAAAACTAGGGATTTGAGTCATGTGAAGTGTGTTAAGCATGATGATGGAAGAGTTTTAATGCAGGATAAAGCTATTTTAGATAGATGGAATGATTACTTTTGGAACCTACTCAATGGAACACATGTAGGAGAGTTAAACTTGGAGGGGTATGCTTCACAGGAAGGGAGAGATCGCATGTTCCATCGCAGAGTTAGTGCTACAGAAGTGAGAGAAACTTTAAAAAGAATGAAGACAGGGAAGGCCGTTGGACCGGATGATATACCAATTGAAGCATAGAATTGTCTGGGAGAAGTTGGGATTCAATGGCTAACTAAGCTCTTTAATAGGATTTTGGAAATTAGAAAAATGTCTGATTCATGGAGGCATAGCATTGTGGTACCAATTTATAAGAACAAAGGGGATATCCAGAATTGCTCGAACTATAGAGGGATAAAGCTTATGAGTCATACGATGAAACTTTGGGAGAGGGTTATAGAACGAAGACTTAAGAGTTTAACCACGGTTTCGGAGAATCAATTTGGATTTATGCCGGGTAGGTCTACTACGGAGGCCATCTTCCTGCTTAGGCAAACTATAGAAAAATACCGAGACGCACGTGAGAGTTTGCATATGGTTTTTATTGATCTGGAGAAAGCATATGATAGGGTCCCCAGGGAGTTAATTTGGTGGGTTCTTGGAAGGAAGAAAATGTCTCAATGTTATGTCGATATCGTTAAGGATATGTATGAAGGGGCTGTAACAAGTGTTCGCGCAGTAGGTGGGATGTCCAGTGAATTTACAGTGTCAGTAGGACTACATCAAGGGTCGGCGTTAAGTCCATATCTCTTTGCTTTGGTCATGGATGAGTTGACGAGACATCTGCAAAAAGATGTACCTTGGTGCATGTTATTTGCAGATGATATTGTCTTAATTGATGAGACTAGTGAAGGTTTAGGTCAGAAATTAGATAGGTGGCGGGCGGCTTTAGAAAGTAAAGGTTTTATAATTAGTCGTTCGAAGACGGAGTATCTAGTGTGCAACTTTGGTTGTGAACCACGAGGGAGAAGTAATGCAATTGAGATCGAAGGTGTATCGGTCCCAGAGTTTGAGGCTTTTCGATATCTAGGATCTATAATTCAAAAGAATGGGGCTATTGGAGAAGATGTAAACCATAGGATTAAAGCTGGTTGGTTGAAATGGAGAATGACGTCAGGAGTATTATGCGATAGAAGGATGCCTGCAAGGCTAAAAGGGAAATGCTATTAGACAATTGTTCGACCAGCCATGCTATACGGTTCAGAAGGTTGGGCTACTACGGGACAACATACACATAGGATGGCAGTAGCAGAAATGCGTATGTTAAGGTGGATGTGTGGTAAAACTCGTAAGGATAATATTAGAAATGAAAGTATTAGGAGATACTTAGGTGTAGCGCCCATAAAGGACAAAATTAGAGAAAGATGTTTAACTTGGTTTGGTCATATGCGAAGGAGCCCAAGCACGACGCCAATTAGAAAATGTCTAGATTGACAAGTTAATGGAGGGTGTAGACGGAGGGGGCGACCATTGAAAACTTGGATAAAGGCGGTGAATGAAGATATCATTGAGCTTGGATTTAGCGAGGATATGTGGGAAGATCGCATTGCTTGGAGAACCAAAATCCATGTAGCCGACCTCGAAAATATCGGGAATGGGCTTTGATGATGATGGTGATGATGATGATGATGATGTTGATGATGATAGGCGCTACACCTAAGTATCTCCTAATTTTTTTATTCCTAATTTTATCCTTACGAGTTTGACCATACATCCATCTTAACATACGCATTTCTACTACCACCATCCTATGCGTAAATTGTCCCGTGGTAACCAAACATTTTGAACCGTATAGCATGGCCGGTTGAACAATTGTCTTATGACATTTCCCTTTTAACCTTGCAGACATTTTTCTATCGCATAATACTCCTGACGTCATTCTCCATTTCATCCAATCAGTTTTAATCCTATGGTCTACATCTTTTCCAATAACCTCATTCTTTTTAATTATACATCTTCTCCAATAACCCTTACTCTCTAAAGCCTCCCGCCACCTAGTCTCATCAATTAGGACGACATCATCTGCAAATAGCATGCACCAAGGTACATCTTGCAGACGTCTCGTCAACTTATCCATGACCGAAACAAAAAGGTATGGACTTAAGGCTGATCCTTGATGTAGTCCTACTGACACTGGAAATTCATTGAACATCCCGCCTAATGAGCGAACACTAGTTACAGCCCCTTCATACATATCCTTAATGATATCGACATAACATTGAGACACTTTCCTCCTTCCAAGCACCCAGCAAATTAACTCCCCGAAGACCCTATCATAGGCTTCTCTAGATCAATAAAAATCATATGAAAATTCATACGTTCTTTTCGATATTTTTCTAATGCCACAACCACAATCAATGCCACGACCACCATTACATAATTCTCACCACCACTGCAACCCTTATAATCATAGCAATTGCCACCACGATACCAAAACCACAACCACCACCTCAGCCAACCACAACCACACGCGACCACAACCATCACTATAATTACCGTTACCACCAACTACCGCCATCATCACCACTAACAACAACCACAACCATTGCCATCATCTCTACCACCCACAATCACCACCACCACCACCAAGATACCAAACTCAACCACTACCATCACCACCACCACCAATGAGATACAGTAAGGTTCAATAAAGAATCTTCAAGCCAGATACTAAATACACAACTATGACCATCGTTATCATCACTGCCATTAACAACCACAATCATCATCTCCACTACCAACAACCACTATCATACCTGTGGGAGCTAAAAATAATCCTTAACCCAGCAGGGTAAGAAAGTCGAAAAATTTGGGTCGTCATCGAGAAGCCCGAGAATTATCTACGAAAAATATACAATCCAAATTGGACACAAGTACAAAAAGCCCAAGTCTGAACCCAATGCAATTCGACATAACACTTTTTTCTCAATAGAGGAATAATGTTCGATGCCAACACCATGCTCAACTGAGCGCACGAACCTGTAGGAGTGGTATCTCCAAACGGGAAGTTGTAATCATCAACGAGGAGTTACAATCGTCGATGAAAGTTACAACCATCTACGAGAAGTTACAACCATCATTGGTTCCACCGAGTGGTATCTCCAATGGAACCATCAAGTTACAACCATCAATGTAGGAGTGGCATCTCCAAATGGGACAATCTCATAGATTCTTCAGCCATTATGAAACCTCTTAAAATATAAAAAAAAATGTCACTCCACCGAGCCAGACATATGAGCTCATTTGAAATTTGCTGAAGTCGATTGATTTACGAAGGTGTTTAACCAATTTAATGCACCTGGACTTGTCAGCTAGAAGATATTTTTTGGCAAGACTTCTCAGTGAAAATGCATCTCTTTTGTTTTTCAAAAAAAAAGTTAGCCCAAAAACAAAGAAGAAGAGAGGCATTTGTGGAGCAAAAAATAATTCTTAGCCCAACAGGATAAGAAAATAAGATTTGGGTCATTCCCGAGAAGCCCAAAAATCATCCACCAAAGATATACAACCCAACTATACGGAAAGCCCAAGTCTGGACCCTATGTAACTCAGCAAAGCACTCTTTTCTCAGCATTGGAATAGTATTCGGCACTAACCACCATGTTCAACTGAGCACACGAAACTGCAGGAGGGGTCTCTCCAAACGGAAAGTTATAACCATCAACTGGAAGTTACATCATCGACGAAAATTACAACCATCTATGAGAAGTTACAACCATCAACAAAAGGTTACAACTATCAATGGAATGTTACAACCATCAATGGTTCCCGACGTGACACAAGTCTCACTCATCTACGAGCAGATGACTCTTGACCTGCCATGTGTCCCACTCATCTGTAGGTAGAGGATTCATTCTGCCTCTATAGCCAAATACAAAGTCACTTCCTGGTAGAAGTTTTTTGAATCTAAATTTCTTTGAAAACATAGAGAAACAATATTATTCTAACTTTGGCATCGGAGTCCCCATGGCAGGTACCACACCGATGTCAAGAGTCTTTTTTCATCTTATGCAGTTTGCTTCGCGTGATCTGATTGAAATTTGCAACCATAAAATATGAGGAGTTATCCGTTGTTGATAACCGAAACCAAAAACACTATGCAACCATTCGGCAGGATACACCCAAGCCCTTGGGAGCTGACTATGTAGCACGAACGGTCAATGAGCAGTTTTGGAGCTTGTGAGTCATGGGAAATCCAGATGATGTTCTACGCATAGTTGTTGACTTGGTGAACACATCACCTTTTACAGATGACATTGAAGGGCTCCTCCATCGACAAAGTTTACCACACATTCATCCCTTTCAAATGATATTTTGATCCTGAAAGACACTTGAAGCATTTTCGAAGTGTCATGACTCTCCACAAAAATGATGACCCACTTATTTGCAAAGTATTTGCTATGATTTTACAAGGAGTAGTTCAAGATTGGTTTCATACTTTGACCCCTCAGTTGATTAGCAACTTTGGAAAGCTCTCCCTTGACTTTAAAAATGAGTATTCATCTTACTGAACCATCAAAAAACATATTGACCACCTCTTCAACATGAATAACAAGTCAAATGAATCACTTAAAGACTTCATCAAAAGATTCAAGGCAGAAAAAGTGAGCACAGTTTGATGTGATGACCAAATTGCATGATCAGTTTTCAAGAAGGATCTGCTCGCAGATCACCCATTGTATGGCGAGCTGACCATGAAATCAGGCAAAACTCTTGCAAAAGTCTTCGCCATGACAGAACACTATGCATTGTGGGATGGCGAAAAATAATGCTAAGGCTCCAGATGCATCCAAGAAAGATAGCCAACTTATACAAAAGAATGCAGATTGGAAGGAGAATAAAAAAAAAAAAAAAAGATTACTAGCATAAAACATGCTTCCCAACAAGGTACTCCTCATTCGGTAGAGCATACACAGAGTTCTCTATTTTGATCAATCAAATTCTCCATGAGATAAATAACTAACCTTGGCTGAAGAGACCGCCACTAATGAAGGGAGATCCTGCAAAAAAGATATCCGAACAAATATTTACATATACCTCAGTGATATGTTATTTTGCTACTCAGCTGAGAACACACTATGAGTTGAAATAGTGAAATACGAAAATTTACATGTACCTAAGTTGAGGATATGTTATTTTGCTTCTCAGCAGAGAATACACTATTTCATAAATAATGAAATAGGAAAATTCAATTTACGTGTCTTTCAGCAAAAGACATTCAGAAATACAAATACTTACATATACCTCAGTAGAGAATATGTTATTTTGATTCTCAGCAGAGAAACACTATCTTCGATTGAAATTGTGAAATACGAAAATTCATTCTACATGTCCATCAGCAGAAGACGTTTATAAATACAATTTTTTACATATACATCAGTACAGGATATGTTATTTTGCTTCAGCAGATAACACACTATCTTCAATAGATCAACAAACAAATGTAAGCCATTTTTAAAAGCATTGTAGAAAGGGCGGAGAGATGAATGGGATGAAGAGTGTGAAATGGCATTTCGAAATTTGAAGACTTACTTATCTTCTCCTTCTCTACTAGCTGAGGCACTCAATTGAGGAGACAAAGTCAGCCAGCAGTTCAATTTCGCGTCCTTAAACAAACAAAGACTCCTAAGCTCGAAATAGGGCTGGTCACCCCAAAGATATTTGACATTTATATGTGGATGGATTGTCAAATCACAAGTCCCTAGAGCAGAACACTCTTATGCAGATGCATTGGCAATCTTGAGATCAACCTTAGATTAACAATTCAGGCTTTTCATTCCAGTATAGCACCTGGAAACGCCAAGTATTGAAGAGGAATAAGTTGAAATGATGATAATTGATGCTAGTCCTACTTGGCAAGATCTCATTATTGATCTTTCTACTGAATGGGAATCTGCCGACAGATAAGGCAGAAGCCAATAAACTCTAGTAGAAGGCTACAAGATATTATGTGAGAAAAGGAAAGCTCTGTCACAGATCGTATTTGGGGTCTGATCTCACATGTACTAGTCCTCCAGTAGTCTTGAAATTTTGAGTAGCATTCATGAATGATTTGTGGAAATCACTCTAGGAGCAGATCACTAGTAAAAAAAGCTTTGAATGCGGGTTACTATTGGCTAACCATGCATCAAAATGCAATAGACCTTGTACAGAGATGTGACAAATGCCAACGGTTCAAAACAATTCATGCTCAGCCTGCATAAGAATTGACTCCTACGAATCAGCTCGTGGCCTTTCATGCAATGGGCAATTGATCTTGTAGGGCCAATGGCAATAACTCCAGCACAAAAGAATATGATGATTATGACAACCGACTATTTCACAAAATGGATTGAAGCTGAGTCTCTCACCTATACCAATGAGGCAGATGTGAAAACATTCATTTGGAAGAACATAATCTGCCAATTTGGGATTTCACATTCCATTGTGATTATGGTCCTCATTTGTAGGAGAGAAAATTGCACTATTTTACAAGGTGCATAATATCAAGCAACAAAAGGCAAGTAAGTCTCTAGACAATGGAACGCCAACAACCTTAGGAAGTACTATGTGTGACTCGTCCAATAGATCACCCCATATTCAGCAGAAGACTCTACAGGCAGATCTTCTTGTCATCGGCAAACTACATTTCAACATAAGAATGTACCTATTGGAAATGCAATACAAGTCACGTTTTCATTTAATTTCATGTCTAGCGCTATACTTTTTCTTTATTCAGACGAGTAATGCAAAAGTCCATGTAAAAAAGAATTGGTTGTACTTGTTTTTTTTTTCAAATTGAGAATAACCTTTTATTCAGCAGATGAGTATGTGGCAGAATACAACTCAAGTTGAGTTTTCACTTATACTTCTACCAAGATTCCCCATTCGGGTTAAGGGTCAATGGTAGATCACGACTCAAGATTGAGTCTTTCTTATACAATATTGTACGGAGCAACTATTCTTCTGTATAAGGCGAAAGGCAAACAAACACCTTTCCTTATAAGCGAAGAATAGTGTACTTCTCCTCATGCGGAGAAAGGTTCACACCCCTCAACAAGTGAAAAGTAACCCCTCCTCAGTAGGGGCATGGTATTAACCTCTCCTCAGTAAGCGAAGGGTAAAATACCACTCCTTGGCAGAAGAAAGGATGCATTCCCTCTTCGACCAAAAGGCATATCCTCTTCTCAATAGGTGAAAGGTATCAATTTGTACAAGAAGACTTCTATTTTTTGCAAGACTCAGTGAAAATACATCTCCTTTGTTTTTCAAAACAGTCAGCCCAAAAGCAAAGGAGACAAGGGGCATTTGTGTGAGTAAAAAATAATCCTTAGCCTAGCAGGGTTAGAAAGTCTAAAAAATCAGGTCGTTTTGAGAAGTCCGAGAATTATCCACAAAAGATATACAACCCAAATTGGACACAAGTACAAAAGGCCCAAGTCTGGGCCTAATGCAACTCGGCAGAACATTTTTTTTCTCAAGAGAGGAAGTGTTCGACACCAACAACCATGCTCAATTGAGCACACGAACCTATAAGAGAGGTTTCTCCAAACGGGAAGTTATAATCATCAACATGAAGTTACGAACGTTGATGGAAGTTACAACCATCTACAGGAAGTTACAATCATTAACAAGAGGTTACAACCATCAATGGCTCCCGACCTGACAAGCAACTGGCTCCCAACCCGCCACGTGTCTCACTCATCTATAAGCAGTTGACTCCTCCTGATTCATAAATAGCCAAACACAAAGTCATTTCATAGAAAGGCTCTTCTGAATCTAAATTTTCTCTAAAATCGTAGATAAAAAAAACTTTTTTTTCAGAAATATTATTCTAACTTTAGCATCGGAGTCCCTTTGGCAGGCACCACACCGGTGTCAAGAATCTTTCATCTTATGCAGATTGCTCCGCATGGTTAGCACATGATCCGGTGAAAATTTGCATCTACAATATCAATGATACCGCAAGGTTCACAACCACAACTACAACCATTGCTATCTTTTCCACCACCCACAACCATATCCACAATCACTACCACCACAATACCAAAACCTCAACCATTGCCATCATTACCACCAACGAGATATTGTAAGGTTCAACAAGGAATCTCCAAGCCAAAAACTAAATACACAACCACCACCATACCACAACTACAATCATTACCATCATCTCCAACACCCACAATCATATCAACAATTACCACCACCACCACAATATCACGACCACAACCACTACCATCATCACCACCAACGAGATAAAATAAGGTTCAATAAGGATTTTCCAAGTCAAATACTAAGTATAACCCAAATTAAGTTCCCTAGCTTTAAATTATTTCATTCACAAATTATAGTCCCACATTGCATTAAAGTCAAGTTTCATGTTACTTAGCCAAACGTCAAATTTCATGTTACAAACATAGTCCAACATTACATAAAAGTGAAAGTCAAGTTTCATGTTGGTTTGCCAAAAGTCAAATTTCATGTTATAAACATAGTCCAACATCACATAAAAGTCAACGTCAAATGGGGCAGATGCGGGGATAGTTTTTTCTTAGCGGGGTAGGGACGGATATGGCAAAATCCCCCGTTGTTATTCCTATATACAATCTTGATTTTTTGAAATAAATTGAGCATAGAATATTCTACAAATGCTGAAATAAATTGAGTAATCTTGTGCGTGTGTGCGTGTGCGTGTGCATGTGTGTTTGTTGGGAGGAGGGGGGTGGGTAACTCTTTTATATGGAGAAAAGACCATCCTTCAAAAATAAGGCACAAACTATGAGACTTCTGAAAACAGTAGAAAAAAATGTATTGGAGTCTAAACGAAAACTTCTCTTTGATGTTTCATTTATACCTGTTTATCTCCAGGAATTAATTATTGAGAAAGTAATAATTTGAGTTTTTCTCTTGATGTAGATGAATAAGTCAGCCAAAGATGCGCCCTTGGGTGAGACTGAAGTTAAGCCCCCTGTTGGAGAACCAGATTTGGAGACTGTAAGGGTAATAGGGCCTAGGTGGCTTAATTCCAAGTACTTTATGGCAGTTCTTATCGTGTTGGTTTCAGTTTTAGTTACATCTCTGTTTCCAATAGTAGGGGGAACATTTTGAACTTTCTTCTACAAGGTGTTACAGCTTCGAATGTAACATATATTCTGTTTTCACAAATATGAAATATGATATCTAAATATATCCTCTATTGGGTTTCTCTGGGGGGTTTTATTCATGCATCATTGTTGCAGCTTTAAAGGAAAATTGTCGTCACAGAGCCAGCTTAGAAATTATCATTTGGCTATGCCATACAGGACCCGGTGCTAACCCATGCACCTACACATGTACAGTATGCATCCCAATAACCTACAACAGGTTATTGGAACACGAACTTGTGTTTTATATCTCATGAGCTTATATACTACATTCTTCTCACCTCGTAACATGTTTCATGACACTGCACGATACTTGATGCATTTGCCCTAAAAGCTATGAACGATGTTGAATTTTCCAGATTCCTTAACACCCTAAGATAAAAGTTCTGAGCAATTGCATCAAGTACTTCTAATCTTGGCTCAGTCGACATTGATGTGCTAACAGATAATTTAGTAGTCTCTGCTGTGGATGTTAGTTCAGTTGTTAAGACTTGAGAGTACTTGTCACATTTGAGTTATGCGGTTCAGGCCACATATAGCAAACAAATGCGTACAAAGCTCAATTAAATAGTTACAATTTATAAGTCCTACTTGGAAGTAACTCGAGAAATGTCAAGACCATCCCAACTAAACCAGAAAAGAACTAGCATGCCTCTTGTAGGAGACTTGTTGTACAAGCCATTGAAACTATTTTCTGAAGTTGATGAGAGACTCAACGTTTAGAGATAATGATCGTGAAGAAAAAAAAAAAAAAAAAAAAAGATGAATGAAATTGTTATTTTATTTATTTATGTTGTTAAGGGATATATTTTGAGTGATTTGAATTCTACTAATTCTCCCAATGGGGCGTTTGTTGAGTCCACTGTTGAACCTCACTTTTGGAGATTGTTGGCCACGAGTGGTCTTCTCTAACCGAGATTTGATTCCACAATTCTCAATATGAAATACCCTTTTTTATTCTATTCATCTCATTTTTTAAAAGTTATAGATTCACCAGACTGAATATCCTTTATTATTTCTATATTATATTGATAAACTAAATAATAAATGTAGGTATTTTCTTTTAGGTTGGAAAGTGTTAGCCTCTCAGTGTAGCAATACACACGTGTGCGTGTGCATTGTTGCTAGCCGAAGATTAGAAGGCTTTGTTGGACAGATCCAAATTAAGAATACAGTCTGACTTTAGTGGGGGTGGTCGAGTATAGATGTTGGATCACTCGGATAGTAGATGCATGGCGTTGGTGCGGATGCCAGCCATACATGTATATGAGCAGTGTTGGGGCAATGCTCTATTTTCCTTACTTCTTGTATGCTTTGTATGAATGGTTTTGTACATAGACTTTACACAATTGTTTTGTTTGTATGGGTCATGTAAGCATTGCATGGATGAAAATGTATGTTGAGGTCACTTTAGTAGGGAATGGGCTAGGTTAAGGTTGATCTAATGCGCATTCCTAATGATCTCTGATCCCTAGTGTTCTCTTTTGAAAATTCTCCAAATGCTTAGCATCGCTATGTTAGGGAAAGGTATCTCCTCACACTGCCCCAAGGGGGTTGCAAACCTAGCGCATGGCAAGCAACATGAATGGCCTTGGCATGGTCCAAACATGCTTGAGATGAGTTGGTAAGTGATTGAAAATGCTCATGAGACGAACTAATGACTGATAGACAGACATGTATCCATGAGCCAAGCGTGATGCATGTTGGCTTACGATGGATTGATAGACCAAGAATCGTGCATGCTTGCATGATGCATGCTCAAGGTATGCATGGGTAGCTTATGAGACTTGGATGTTGGATTATGCGTGAGCGAACTCATGTAGAGATTGATGAATGCATAGATGGTGGTGCGTGGTGATGGACTAATGTTGGAGTATTGGTTGATCATGTCAAACTACAAATGCTCTTACCATTAGGCTTAGTACGAATGCTAGACCAAGTCTTGCGAGCGTGATTTGAATGTTCGAATGCACGAGGCATGCATTTCCAAATGTGATGAAATTGTTGGTTAGGCACTTACTTGTCTATTGGCAAATTTTTGAATGCCACATGAATTTTGTTAGTTATTATAGAGTTTGAATGATGTAGTCATTTTATAAGACATGTGAGAGGGATAAACAAGAGATTGTTGGAGTGGCCTTAATGTAATGCTTGTAACATGTTCAAAGTGAATTGGTGCTCGTACATCAAGGCAACAAACAAAGGGTTTATCTCGAACAACTGAATGTGTGGTTGTGCTTTCGATGTGGTTTAAATCATGTGTAATGTGTTGTATTGCATAGGCAGAACTAAGTAGCAACCTTAGTGCCTCGGAGCAGTCCAAGGGTAAAAGTTCAAATGTAAAACCAATCATCCCCCATTTTAACCAGAAGCTAAATTTAGTAATCCCTTATTATTTCATCAATCCAACCAACCATATTCCCTTTTTTAACTTTTTAACCACATCCCCCATTTGCTTTGTTTTGGTTTTTGGTTTTGTTTTTTATTTGAAAAATTAAAAGAGTTAAAATATTTTAATATTCTTTAGGATTTAGGAAATGACATAGATGCCCCAAATATAGGGGAAGGTAGAAGTAAAGTTAAAATATGTTAAGTTTTAGGAGTTCCCTTGGAGCATGGCTATTTTAGGAGTTCCCTTAGAGATGCTCAGCATAATCAAAATGAAAATTTTGTAGAACGCTGGTCAATTACTAGCACTCTGTCAGAAAGTATTATGTGTTGGGGACCCCTCTTTTTTATTTCCAAGTCATGTTTCAGTAAAAGTTCTTTGTGTTATTGAAATACCGAAATTTTAATTAAGCAAACCATCAAAGTTGAGTTTACAACTGACGTCCGCATCAATGTTATTACAACAACTACAAGAGTTTGCATTTATCAGAAGCAGCTAACAAATAAGTATTCTACTGCAAGGGCCAGGGATACATCTGACTTTAAACAACTCAAACGATGAGAGTCGGGATCGTGGAAGTTTCCCAATGCATCAATTGTTTCTAAGAGAGGTGCTGGTCATCTCCACTGATGGCAAGAGCTAGCTCCCTACTATCGAGACGTGATATTGTTGTTGTAACTCCTTCCAACTTGGCTTTGAAACTAGACTTCCCCGAATACCTGCACAAGCCTTTATCTGTGCTCAATACTATGCGACATCAATTTACCAGAAAAGCATAATGCCCTATGTTCTTTTGCCTGTGAAAAAACATCAGAATACTAAAGATAGTGAGGAGGTATGTTCAGGTTTCAACTTTTAAGTTGTCATTGTCTAGCAATGTATCGCCATTAACTGGTATGGTTTGACTCGTATTGAACACTATTCCACCAAAACTGGATTGTGCAAGTAGCTAATTGAGCTATAACTTAGGGATGTTATCTTTGATCTTTTAAAAACCCACTGGTTTCTCGATATCCTTTACGCCAACAAGAAATAAATTAAAGAATCTAAATAGTTACTAAAAGATACATACAAAGAAAAACAAAAGCTTTTATTGTGGTAATTAGAAGCCATTTTAGACATGACTCCCATGTGTTTTGGTATTAGGCATTGCCCTATTCATAATTCATCTGTACATTGCAAGTATATTTTCTTTTTGCCTAGTCTGCCCTTGTGCTAAATGAGAAGAATGTGATGATTACCATCCTCGAGATGGAATTAATCATGGACATTACTTTTAAGTTAAATAACAATTGAGCATCCAGTTTAACACACAAAAACCCAAAAAAAAAAAACACCTCATCCTCTTTCTATCTATCATTTCTTGAAAGGAGCTTTGTAAGATCAGTATGACCTCACTACACTTCCAGGCATCAGATTAGACACAAGTAGTTCTTGATAGTTTCAGCTACTGTAAGCGAATATCAAAAAGAAATATAACAACAATAACAATCCCTTCTATGGATGGCAAGTTGGGTTGGGTATGGGAATGAAAGTCAGATCCGGGTACATGGTATGCATGTCATTTTTATCCCAATTTAGGTCTGTTCGGCTGAGCCTGGGTATAAACCATAGGCTGGCAGATCTATGGGTACACCCAGTTAAATATACAGGGTAACAGGGCCTAGATGAGAGATCCATTAGCAACCTAGGTCGGCCAGGTTAAGGCCTACCTGGACTTGGTGTCATCCCTAATCGTGGCAAAAAATACAACATCAGGTATGCTACACTAGCTTGAATTACTACAGGACTACAAGAAATGACACCAAATATGAATTTAGTACTTGCAGACTTTTACTATATTTCGGATTATGTAATGATTACTTTGTGGACTATGTAGTACTCAGTTACTTGCAGAAGACTTGGTTGTTGGAGAGCACGTAACTTAAGATCAACTTTTGGATTTTATAGTACTATTATCAAATTGTAGCCAAATGTTGGTTGTTGTTTAATTCAAGGGCATATGGATTCTCCATTGTTACAGACATGCTATGTTGTTTTAGCTATTTGAAATATGTCATTGTCATAATTAGAAATGTATTAATAATTCCCCAACTTCTTTGTAGACAAAGACTCTTATTTACAGTCCATATAGAGTGGCTCAATATGCACAAAATTGAGTGTTCAATACTTTCAATATTGATCTCGTGCAAGATAAATGTTTGATCTCATATGGTGCCCAGAAGTTCAGGTTAGAGCATGTACTTTGGCTCAGTACAGTGTTTCTTGACAACTATGAATTAAATTTGAAATCTGAAGTTTCACGATCCACCATTATTCATTTGGGTTTAGTGGAGGTCTAGAATTAGATCCACCACGAGGATGGAGTGGGCTTGACAATCACCGCATGGCTATTTTGTGGCAAGGGTACTCTAGGAATAAATATTCACCATTACATATTTTGCGAGTTTTTTTGTAAATTTCAAGATTTTAATAAATATTAACTCCAAGTTTGGACTAGTATTTCTGGTGGTGCTTGATTTTGATTCTGATAAGAATTTAAATTCGTAATAAAAATTACAAAGCATATGTAATAGTTTAGCTGCCCACCTTTACTATTTCATTGAAGTTTCAGAGGTAACAGGATTTATTGTAATAAATAATAACTCCTAAGTTTGGACTAGTATTTCGGGTGGTGCGTGATTTAGTTCTTACTTCTTAATAAGAATTGAACAACTTTAAATTGGGTGTTTGTTTAATTCTAATCATTTTTTACTTCTAATCAGAAGCAGAAGTTCTTAATGGGTTCCGAACTCATAACATTAAACACCAAGGGGGTTCGTTAGTTCTAATTATTGATTGCTAAACTCTTTTTTTTATCAAAGTCTGAAGCTAACTCTACAACTTACGATCTTTACAAACTACATTTTTGGAACTTTATAGACGATGTTGTTTGCAATGGTCTGGTGATGCTTGGGTACTTCACCCGATGAAGCCAACGTTCAAAGCAAGCGACCACAATAGTTTGCTGGCAGAACAAATAAGAAGCGTACTCAATGAGTACAAAACAATTCTTGAGAAATGATTGTTTTTGTTGCATGAACAATCTCTTTTTATTACTTTGAAATGTATGGAATTGGAAGCTCGCTAGACAATGCTTACTACATAAAACGATAAGCAGTTGTGTAAATCAAAGGACCAAAAACATAATGTATTGGACAGGAAATACCTGGCTCCGTGACTCGGATTCAAGGAGAGAGTGACTCCATTTTGATCCCTAGATGGATCGCCATGCTGAGTTATGAGAAAAGATGCACTGAGGGTCAAAGGCAAAACCTTTGAGGTTGTATATTCATGGACTCTTTAACTATTAGCAGTATGTTACCAGAGATCTCCCATAGACTTGTACATTTTCTCACTTGTCTATCCAGCATGACCTGCACATTGCAATTCAAGCACCAAATAATTAGAAAGGTAACTAGAAAGATGATAAAAACAAAATAAAACAAGAAACCAAAGTCAACTTAGAAAAATAACGACGCAAAACAAAACCTTGCAATAGATACACCTTGTGATATGATGGAAGACCACTTACCTGTATCGAAGTTTTTTTTTAAAAAAAAATAAATTTCCATACCTTCACCACAAGGAATTGCTCAGTTTCCATTTGTTTCTAACTCAGCAGATTAAACAAGTCCTTGCTACGAAATCCCAAATTGGTTATCAGTATTAGGCATCCCAATAGCTTTGATAAGAAATGCATATTCGAAAGCTGACTCCTCACAATGACTAAAACGACCACCTTCACCAAAATGTCCACCACTCATATTTATCTTCAAGAGAACAGAACAAGAGCATCTAGGACACATGTTCTCCCGTACTTTCACCACCCATTTGGCAGATTCCCAAAATCCAACCCTGAACATAAACAACATGGCCATTTAAAATGTGATTATATAGCTACAATTTATTAAAGATTCATAAGCATGGATGTATTTCTACTGTCAGTGCATTTTAATCAAAATGAAAAAAAAAAATTTGACAACTTTGCATGTAGCAACTTATTGTGCTTCTCAACAGCATCGATGTTGCAAACAGATGCTTGATTCAGGAAATCCTGGACATGTTAGATCTACAATTTGAAGAACATAAGAATTTCCTTTTTCAATTACAAACTTTCTTTGACAAAAAAAAAAAAAAAAAAAAAAAAAGAACAAAAAAACATAAAAACTAAACTGATGGAATTATCACATATTCACATTTGACGAAAGTTATCACAACAGAAAGTGGGAGAGAGTCAAATATGATGTCAAGATCTTCAGGGTGCAAAATAACAAATTGATAATCTAGGAAAAGCTTTAGTTAGAAAATGCTAAAACAGCCTTCAATTCTAACCTAATTTGATTGGATTTACAACTAACATGTAAAACACATTGGATTTTGAATGTTGAGCGCTTTAGGGTTAAATGTGGAATCTCTGGTTCTCGTAGAATTTCATGTGTCATAGGATGCAAGATCAATAGCATGTACACCCATGTGTGCTTATTCAACCTTGTAGGAAAAATAATAGAATTCTTATAAATTTATAATGATTTAAACAGGGTAATCTTTTTTAAACGTTACAATGTGCAATATATATATATCATTGTACAAAAAACATTCATGCGTCCATGATTTTGTAGTTACACAAGTGAATTCAATCAAAACAGTTTGGATAAAATCATCTTTCACGAACAGACATATTTAACTCTATAATAATTAAGGGCATGTCCATCCTATGGTATATCAAATTTTAAGGTGCAACATTTCTACAAAACATTTTCAATTTTCAAGAGAGCAAATATTCCTTAAGATGAAAATTTTGAATATTGGCTTGAACTCAAAGTAAGTGGATGCATATCCTTGGGAGTTGAACTTGCCTCGAGTCTTGATATGAGGCTGTTACCAGTACTGAAGGAAGGCAAGCGCCCAGAGGAATGTTATCATACGGTGAATAACTGTGAATAAATTCAAAGGAAGTTTGAATCCGAGGGTCTCCGAATTCTTCATAATCCAAAACGCTGAGAGGCAAACTAGGATCTAACAACGTATTGCAAACATCAAGAAATGGTACCTGGTATATGAAAAACGACAATGTAAGTAACAAAAAACAAAAAAAAACAAAAAAAAAACCTTTCAAGATCTACGCAATCAAATATCACAAACAATTTCAAGACCGATTGATATAGATGAATCATAACCTCAATAACAAGAAACTAAACTAAATCGTGAAAAGAAATTTCTATTCAAGTATGGTGATCCATACAAGATCCAACAACCAACTTCTTCACGTGGATTCTAGCCAGAAGAATTCTCACAATTGATAACTTGTGAAACAGGGGTGGCTATCCCAGCAGATGGCTTCTATGCAAGACAGAAGAAGAAACAATTTATCGTATTTGTCTAGATTGCTCCTTTGCATCTGAGATATGGAAATCTTTCATTGCACATACCACAGGAACCATCTCTAATTGGCTTTGCCAATGGAAAAAAGGGACCTTCACAGGAATGGAGAACTGAATCCAAGCAAGAATAACCATTGCAATTTATTTTTTTCCTAGAAATAGCAGTTTTGCCTCAAGATTGGGTCAAACAGCTGGTTCTCAGCTCAGGTTTTACTTGTATGCAGCGGCGGGGGGAGAGTGAGTGAGACACTTACCACAGCAAAGGACAAAAGATACGAAAATTCCAAATTATAAAAGAGTGTCAGAGCTGAATGTAAAATAGCAATACTAAGCCCCTAGTAATTTCAGCTCTCTGCCCAGAACCACATTAGTGACTTGATCTGCACAATAAAGTTATCATCAGTGTGCTACAACAGTTGCACTCCTTCCACAAAACCCAGACTATTGCATGGGGAATCCTATGCCATAGCCATACTACAATGGAGGAGAAATTATCCCCTGTCTAATCCTTGATCCAGCAGCTGAACTCACCAGCCACAACCTTTTGGATCCCCATTTGGATCCCCAAAAGGAAAAAGTTTCCAAAATTATACTGGTCAACTTGCACTTGCAGAATTCAGTGTTGCGATTGCACATGACACGTTTGTCAGAAATCTGCTTACCACTTTTCAAGAGATTTTCTCTGCGACCTTCCCATGGTGGTAGCCCACATAAAAGCACACTCGAGGAGGGATCTCCTTGATTGAAGTTGGAAAGTACAAGGATCTGCGTGTAAAAATTTAATCTTCATTTTGCCACACAAACTTCTCATCTCTTTCAGCAAGAGTATAAGAATCCAATAGTATCCAATGCTACTAGGGGCTAGGTACCCAAGGAGGCATCATCTCCATTCCTTAACCCCTCCCGCAAGGTGCGATTCCATGCAATTTGAGAATCGCTACGAACCCAAAAATCAAAGATTAAGCCTTGAAATTTTCATGTGGGATTCTCTGACTTGTTTGATTGTACAGAGGGACTCGCTTGTGTTCTTTCCATTTCCTTATCTAAACTGTAGTTCTTGATAAACAGAATAAAAATTTATCAGTACTCGGTTTCCTTCATCGCGTGACACCATACTCTAGCACATGATAAAGATGTACAACAATTGTTAGATGCGACAGAGGGTCCTGTGTCAATTTGTGCACTTTCCTGTGTTCGTGACTGAATGAGACACCTAACACTGAATATTTAATCATTAATAACATAAATCCAGCAGTGGAAAGTTTCTAGCTACAAGTAGGAACAGCGGGCGCGCTGAATTTGTGTCTAAGGAAGAGTTTGTACTAATTTGAGTCGGGTGTTAGTATAGCCCCTATTTATACTAAAACTAACTTGCAAATCAAGCAACCTAAACCCAAATGGCATCTAATGGACTTACTTAGGCCGAACCCAACAACTAAACTAAATTAAATAAATAAATTAAATCATACATTACATCATATATATATATATATATGCATATCAAGATTATGAAAGAATTTTTAAAATACTATGAAGTTTGAGATCTACCCTTATCAGACTTATTACCTTATCCAAACTGCTAACATGGACCACATGTGGTCATCACCAATAAATCTTGGCCATTTACGCGTATTGTAAACAATGAATCCCCTAGAGGTGGTGGTATGCTGGAAAGGCACATAGCTAGCTCAAGATGAGGTGAAGATTCTTAAATTATTAGTCTGGGATTCAAACCTCGCAGCACCGATTTCTTTAAGGCTAAGAAAAAAAATTGTATGAATACACTTACATAGGGGTGTATCGATGGTACTAGTGTACTAAAATAGGATGTACAATTATTATCAGAGTGGAGCTTATCCCTAAGGCGGGGGGGGGACTGTGACTTATTAATATTATTATAATAATATTATTGGTGAGGAGTGATTGAAAGACAACTATCCCAAGATGAGTAGACAGGTAAAGATTTGTCCCAAGTCACTTGGGAGGATTTCCAAATAAAAATCCTTAGGTGTGGACTTGCCCTCTTATAACACCGACCATTTTCAACCACAATTGAAAGATTTGTGGTCAACAAAATCACAATTCAAGGGTTTCATAATATTTTTTTTTTTTAAATCCTGGGGGTGGTTAAGTGGGTGGGACAATATTGATTCTACTTTGTATTTGTACTAGATAAGTACGCATCTTGTGGAGCCTAAATGGAGATAAACTTAAAGCTGATTCTTCATACTAATGAAACTTAAAATCCTATTAACTGGGTAGTAAAAGTTGAGAAATCTGCTTCATTAACATTTACAATATATTTTGGTCCCATAATTGATAGTGTTAATATTTTAGTAATAATTCAATCCCACACTAAGTTCAACATGCCACCAAATTCAGCCTGCAACTCCTCTTAAAGCAGGCCAAACTCATCTTCAGGCAGGCTCCTACCAAAGCTGTGTAGTAGAGTGGCATACAAGAGAGTGTACTCATATCTTACCTTCAGAATGGCAGCACAAAATAAATCTGGATACATGTTCATTGCGGTGCCGACAAGAAGTCCTCCGGCACTATGACCAACAGCACATAGACGATCCTTGTGCACAAAGCCTTGGTTAACAAGGTACTTAGCGCATGCCACAAAATCATGTATTGAGTTCAGCTTATTAAAACCAGTGCCAGCTTTATGCCATGAAGGATTCACAGCACCTCCGCCCCTGTCCAAAACCTTTTTTCAGTAAAAATAACAAAAACAAAGCCATGGCAAGGGCAAACCATTCCAATCTAAGCATACAGACACATACATACACACACATACATACACACACATACATACACACATTCATACATACATACATACACACACACACACATACATACATATATATGACAATCAGTGCTATTGTTCCAGTTTATGGAACAGCAAATTACATCCACTTGTCATGATTTGTTCATAAATTTTCAAATACATAGGGAAAACAGTGGAACAATAACTTTTTATTCAGTTTTCACAGTAAATTTATATGATTCATGGAAATAATTAATGTCAAGACAACAAGAGAATAGGCAAGAACTATTTATCAGGATACATTATAAAATCTGTGATCTTCTATTAAATAAATTAATGTAAAAGGCCACTTCTCCTTGTCCAAATAGCTCTTTCTGGATTTTGATAACAAGGAAGACTGGCTGTTCCCCTTCAAATTGGGTTCCAAATATATTGTTAAGATTAGGCTTAAAGCATTAAAAATCTGCCCAGAGACAGTAATCAACAATAAGTGAACCTAGCCATTAAGCAACTTCAAGGAACAATGAGCCATGTACTAATGGTTTCCCTATAGAGATATTTTTAACTTGTTGGGAATTCATCAAATCTGATTGTGACGGTGATTATTAGGGATTTAAATGAAAGTGGGTTCCTTGATTAGAGACTCAACTCCATTATCCTAAAAAGGAAAAGGATTGAAAAAGTTAATGACTATTGGCCAATCAGTTTGCTTAACTTCTACAAAATCATCTCTAAGGTTCTGGCCTCCGGTCTAAGAGATGTTCTTTCTCTTCTAATCTCGTCCATCAAAATCCAGCTGTGTGGAATAGACAAATCATGGATAGTTTCATATTAGCCAATGAGCTGCTTTACTCCAGAAATGTATTCCAATGATCCAGGATCATGCGCAAACTTGATTTCACAAGGGTTTCAAAATTGTAAACTCGAAGATCATTGATCATATAGTTGAGACAATGGGCTTTGATTGTAAATGAGGGAATTAGATAAACACATGCCTTACAGCATCTATGTTCTGAAAAACCATCAGAGTTCTTCAAGACCTTGACGGTTGAGGCAGGGGGTTCCATCTCCGCACCGATCTACACCATAGTGGCAAAAGCTATAACAGCCTGAAACCTAAAATTGTCGATAATTTCATGCCAAATGGGTATCAAACTAGGTGAATTCCACAATGAGTTGAAGATGGAGTATAAGCCAACAAGTCAGAATGGCTTTGATGGAATTGCATGATTTCATATCCGCTGTCCATCCATCGCTTTCAAATCGGATAGAATCATTTCGATTGAAGGGTGAGTGCAATCAATCAAAGTCAAGATAAGAACTTACAACACCCTTGTGAAAATGGATTGACGGATCAATTATAGAAATCATTTGAAAATAATTTAAATTGAAAATCTTTTAGAAATTAACGTGCTGGATTTTTATAAATGTCAACTAGATCGACCAATTAAAATAGGTCAATGATAGAGCTCGATCTGGTCAGGATGAGAGCTTGACCTATCAAGTAAAGGACTTAGAAGTTGACCTCGTCAAGCTAATTTGAGTTTGATGATTCCAGTAGACAGGTCGTGCAATCAAGACTGGTCGATTACAAGAAATTTCCAGCACATTATTTATGTTTAAACTCTTCTCGTTTTGGCTATTTCACAACTCTATAAATAAGAGAGCCAAGGGGTGTTCAAGGCACAACTTTTGGAGTTAATTTTCAACATCAAAAAAGATATTTTTCTTAGTCTTTTACACAGGTTTTAGATCTGATTTTTGCAAAGACCTTCATGTATTAGAAACTCCACACATATATGTCCGCATCATACTTGTGTGTATATAACTAGTGTTCTTGATCTCGGTACGTTACTAAGATCGTGGAGGAAGATCTTTGAAACAAGCTTTCATGTATAAAAGTTGGTTGAAAACAGAGAACTTGCTCATTGTAGAACTATATATAGAAGTTGGTTTGACTAGTGCCTTGATTAACAATCTTGTAATCATATATTGTTTCACTATGGATTTTTTCTTCGTGGATGCATCTTATAGAGTTGGTGTTTTAAACTTTATAAGTGAAACACGTTATATGGTGTGTAGTTTATATTTCTTGCACTTTATTATTGTGTGATTGTGCAAAGCATTGATAAAGATCAAATAGATCTTAACTTTAGATTTCTTAGATCTACTACTCAATATTGATTTAAAGTAGGGGTTGAATAAAAAACTGATTAAACCGACCGAACCAATCAGTTCGGTTTAAGTTCCCAACAAACCGAGTCAACCGAATATTTGTAATATATAATATATATATTTTATATAAAAAAATATAATATGTTTAAAATACTCGGTCGGTTCAGTTTTATTTCAGTCATAGACGGTCAGTTCGATTTACGATTAACCTAAATTAAAATCGGTTGAGTTTCGATTCGGTTTGAAATTTTTGAAACGGACCAAAATCGGTTCGATTTTCAACCCTAATTTAAAAATATGTTAGATCTATAACTCGTAAAAAAATAGCATATTACCCGTGACGTTGGCACTCCACATACACTTTTATTTGTTGCTAATTATCATGCACTAGACACCCTCACCACCATCCTCATTATTGCCCTCAATCAGTTCCATAAAAAAAAAAAATCATATTTTAGAATGTAAACTAATTATTTTGATGTGCAAGACTATTTTACAGTGAAAATACTAATATTTTTAGAGCCAACTCGGTCAAAATTAGAATCGATTGAATGTTCGGAGTCTTTGTTTGAATGTTCATTAAAATGTTCGTCCGTTTCTTTAAAAAAATTATACTTAAAGCATGGAAATGTTAAAATTACATGCATGTTTTAATAATAAAATACATATCTTGAAATTTTAAGTGTTTATATTGATCATTGGTTTTGTTAAAAAGATATTCAAATTGCATTTCAACGATACCAAGTATACCAAAATCCAACAACTATGTAGATAGTTATGATAATTTTTATTTTGAGAAAAAAGGAAAAAAATAACACTTTTTCTCTCCGCCACATATACATTCCACTAACTTTTTTCACAATTTTTTCATTTTCTTTACCCTTCTACATGTTTTATATTTAAAAACATGTCATCATAGAAACTGAATCTTAACCCTCAACACATTTCCCAACTTTCAATCTTAGCCGTCTTTTATCTCGATTCCTTTTGATTTAATGTTTGTCCCAGTCAATAAAATGTCATTTTGAATTGTAATATAGACAAACATATTACCCGTGCCATTGACACTTTAGATACACTTTTTTTGCTGCTAATTATCATGCATTGGACACCCTCACCACCATTGCCCTCAATCAATTTCATAAAAAAAAATATTTTAGAATGTAAACTAATTTTTTTTAAATACTAATTTTTTAAGATTCAAACACAGTTAAAATTAGAATCGCTTGAATGTTCGGGGTATTGTTTGGATGTTCATTAAAATCTCCGTCCATTTCTTTGAAAAATATTATACTTAAGTATGAAAATATTAAAAATACTTGCATGTTTTAACAATAAAATACATATGTTGAAATTTTAAGTTTTTGTATTAATCATTGGTTTTGTTAAAAATATCTTCAAAATTGCATTTCATTATAACAAGTTTACCAAAATCCGACATTTATGTAGATAGTTATGATAATTTTTATTTTGAAAAAAGAAAAAACACAATACTTTCTCTCCGACACATGTACATTCCACCAACTTTTTCACAATTTTTTCATTTTCTTTACCCTTCTACATGTTTTATTTTTACAAATATGCCATCATAGAAAATAAATCTCAACCCTTAACACATTTCCCAACTTTCAATCCTAGCCATCTTTTATCTTCAATCCTTAGTTTGTCCCGGTCAGCAATGAATAGTAAAGCATCACCCTAATTATAATATATATTCGTTAAGATTTTAGATTTACCAAGCCCTAAATCCTTGAGTGATTAAATTTATCTAAGTTCACAATTTCATAGCCTAGTATCATTAAAGCCCAACTCATTTGGGAAGGTCCTTACAAAGGGTTCAATTTGCGTAATGGACAACTCTCAATTTTGCTTTATACAAATAACACACATCCTTATTCATGTGGATACCAAGGTTTTCAAAAGTGTTCTTGGTTGCTTTCTGGACTCAATGTGGGTTTCCACGAAAGTACCATATTCCCAATTGGATCTCTATCCAGGTTGTCTAGGAGCAGGGCGGGATGTGGCGCTGATAGTAATGCTACGACCCCCAAGAGTCATGGTAATACCCATAATAATAATAAAAATAACATATGTGTGTTTATAATGTGATTTGTGATTCCATTGTTCCCTCTACCCAAATAGTTGAACCGACGCGTATCTTGTTCGATAAGTGCGTCAAAACTCATCGATGCTCCCGTCTGTCACTTCATGCCTCTTCCTTAGAGCATCAAAATTTTCACATACCTTTGAAAAGTTTCAATTATTTATGTTACAAGCATATTATATTATTTATGTTACAAGCATATTATAGCAAATTAGTAGTAATGTACATGTACTACAACATTTACCTACAAGCGAATGAATATGACTAAATAGTTCAAACATTATTTTTGAAAAGGTTTCCATACTATCTTTTCTTTTCAACGTATTCGACACCTCATATCCGCTAAGATACAAATACTCGTCTTTGTCGTCACATAATAATATATATAAACAAACTTTAATAGTCACGAGCACTTCATGATAACCTAGACGAGGCAAATAATATCGACAAACTTTAATAGTCAACAATGCTTCATACTGGCCAAACAAGACATTGTGGTGTTGCAAGACAACCAAAGGCATTTTCGGACATTACAAGGCTGAGGCAAAAACATTTTTATAGAAACAACTCCTTGGATACATGAAATTGAGTGCTCTTCCAACTACATATTTGTGGAACAAAATCCTAAAAAGGATTAAAAAAAAACTGTGCATTTGGCAATAACTCTTCCACTATTCCACATGGCGGGTAAACCTCGGTCAAGTTGATAATATTTGGGCTTCAAATATACATGTAACCAAATTTTCAAGATTCAGCAAAGGTTGCTTCAAAATCAATGAAGAAAAATAGTGTGACAAACTCCATGGACATTGATCCTAACTTTCTAAAACACATATTGTCTCTTCAGAGAATATATGCAAATCGAAAGATCAGGGCTGGTGCTATGCAGTTAAAACAGATAACGGACCCATAACAGTTCAAGAGCGTTATAGGTTATAACGAGATATATCGGAATATAACGGTATATAACGAAATAGTTTTTTAAATATTTATATACCCCACAAAGTATTATTGTATTATAGAGTCAAAATGGTAAATCATGTTCATAACATTAAATTCAAAAACAAAAAAAATATTAATAAAAAACATATTTCCCTTCGTATGAGAGTGCGATCGCAACATAGAATGCGATCAACTCTTCGTCTTCTTCCCTTCTTTTCTTGTTCTCTGTCAAACGATGAGGCCTGGTTCTCTGTCTTGGCGAC
The DNA here is from genome assembly GCA_963556465.1 of Berberis vulgaris. Lineage (NCBI taxonomy): Eukaryota > Viridiplantae > Streptophyta > Magnoliopsida > Ranunculales > Berberidaceae > Berberis > Berberis vulgaris. The sequence continues at coordinate 58,107,319 of OY747129.1, read as the reverse complement.
GGCGAGCTCTGGTCATTTTCTATGAGTCTAGGATTCAGGTTCGACCGAGATTGAAATCAGTGATTTTATTAAAATGACGTTATTGAAAAAAAAAATGTTATCTCAATAACGGCCATATAACGCCGTTATATCGGAACTGTGATACCATAACGTGATAATGTCATAACGTAACGGCTCACCCCCATTAAGTGTTATAACGGAGTTATATCGGCGTTATAACGTTGTTTTAACTGCACAAGGCTGGGGATTCTACCTATTCATCTTTTGAATAAAGCACTGATGTGAAGATGAATTTGACCTTATGCTTATGAACAAGAAGCTCCGAGGAGAGTCGTTATCAAATAGAGATATGGTTCCCCTCCCAATGTCTGGTTTTGTACAACTAAAAATTTGTCTCGTCCATATGACTACTACTACTAGAGAGCAATCTCAAATATTTAGATCGTGATCAGTCTTGACTTTTATAAAGAAAATTCAGGAACAAGGGTATCATTTCGGGAGGAGCACAAGATTTATTGGTCAGACGTTTCAAGCTACATCTCCAATGGTGTTCAATCTCACAAATAAAAAGACAGGAATGACAGCAAAATTTTCTCTTCTGAGTCTATCATCACAGGGTGTTACCATATCTGAGAAGGCGAGCCAATGAGTGGGAGATCAATCAGATTGGCCAGCTTCTGAACATCCTTCAATCAAAAACCCTTGACCAAGGGGATGATCAGCTCATCCGGTCAAATGACCCCAAAGCTTCATAGTACAATATTTCTATGACCATTAACTCCAACCATAACCATGACAGTTGGCATGGCCCTATCCTAACATTTGATAATCTGCAAAAGGAGGGATATTCATCAAAGCCTTGTGTTGCTTTTTTGGCACACAAAAGGAAAGTATTGAACACTATCTCGTTCATTTTGGTGGAGCACAGGATCAAAGATACTAATGGAATTAGAATATTGAATAGTAGTTTTTAGCATTATTGGACAATTCTATTATTCTTGTAATAGGGATTCCAATTAGGATTCTCATAGTTGTTTCTTACCAAGTTTAGGGTTTGTTTTAGAAGGTGGTTTAGTTATAAATAAGGCATAGGCTACCCATTGTTAGTAAGTTGATTGAATAAAAGTTATTTCTTATTATTTATTTCGTTTATCGTTATTTTTGTTTACTGCAATTCGTTTATTTTGTTGCAATTTTGTTTATTTACTAGTCTGAATCTTTCAATTGGTATCAAAGCCAAACAATTCTAGTTCGTTCGAATTTAAAAAAAAAAATTTGAAACAAGAAGCCAGATCAGAGTTTGAAGCCAACCACCACTTCTTAAGCCTTAGTCCATTGCAAGCCCTCGAAGCCAAAATCACAGATCAATCGTGTGTCGCCAACAACCAGTAGCCAGCGCTAACCAGTTGATCTAGCATCACCACCACTAGATTGCAAGCCCCAACTCCTATAGTCGTCGTCATCACCGCCGTCCATATCACTGCGATCATCCTCCCCAGCACCTCCTTCCTCCATCGATCAACAGTCACCAATTGGTCGATTTGGCCTTCCTCCTTCGATATCTCTTAACCCCTCTTCCGAGTTTCGTCCAAGTCCAAATCCAACCCCAACCACCCTGGCTAGCAAAGTCGTAGCAAGAAACACCATCTTCCTTGGCCACCCCAACCCTCTGTTTTCTCTGTTTCAGTCTCATGGAGAAGGTAGAGTTTTTTTTCTAATTGGTCCCTATTGTGTTTTTTTATTTCAGTCTCTGCTCCACTTATTTTATTTAGATCCTTTTTTACACCCTTAAGTACTATGAGAGCACCCCACGCAGGGAATTTTTTTTTAATTAGTGTCGCATACTATAACTCGTATCCATATCCTTATTCTTCCTACCAGTACCCATCCTATTCCCCGTCCCCATACCAATATAGCCCAAAGCCAAGTATAGTTCAATATCCCACAGTGTTTTATAGTGATTATCCTCCAATTTACTAATTTTCACCTCGAACCACCTATGTCCCCTCTGACACGCCTAAATCCATTTATCCTATACCACCGCCTTCTCCAGTGACCCATCACATCAAACTGCTACCACTTAAACTAGTTTTCCCTACACCCCCACCCCACCCCATCTGATAGTGATGTAAACCTACTACCACATCCACTGTGATGCAGGTTGAGACAAACCCAAACACGTCTTAGAATGAGATTGTAGAAATGTATCGAGTACTGTGCAAGATAGATACTAACAAGATTCGATGCAGATGACCTTGCTTGCATGCACAGAGAGCAGGATGAGCCTACTGTTTGTCAGAGTCCATCCCACTTTTTGAGGAAGTTCAGGGCACTGTAACACACTCGATTTTCAACTTGTGAGGCATTTGACTTATGCGACTTCTTTCCAATTTTTTAGCAAACAGAGGAAGTAGACAAAGTGAGTGATGATGCTTTTGTTGATCCGAATTGGGATATTTTTGTGACACAAGCTTATGCGCAGGCATCTTCTCAGGTTTATTACAGCTTTGGGTTCTTTGAGTTGTCTTGGCTTCTTTCTGAGTTGGTTCATCGATTTTTAGCCATTGTGTATCGTTACTACTTCGAGTGCACTTCACCTTATGTTCAGTGAGCGATTGCTTGTACTCATTAAACTTTTTCGACTTTAAGCTCAAGGATAAGCTTCTTCAACCAGGTGAGGTTTATGGAATTAGGATATTTATTAGTGTTAGGAATATTAGTATTTTAGCATTATTAGACAATTCTATTATTCTTGTAATAGGGATCCAATTAGGGTTCTCATATTTGTTTCCTATTAGGCTTAGGGTTTGTTTTAGAATTTAGGCTAGTTATAATAAGGCATAGGTTGCTCATTGTTTGCAGGTTGATTGAATAAAAGTTATTTGTTATTAGTTTATTTCGTTTATCATTTATTTCGTTATTTTTGTTTAATGCAATTTTGTTTATTTTATTGAAATTTTGTTTATTTACTAGTACAAATCTATCAGATACAATGCAAATATGCTCAAAGACTGAGAGACATTTTTCGGTATTTTCAAGTGAGCAAGCGGTTTGGCCTCTTTAGTCTTTAGACAATTGCCTAGCAAATTGGAATAAACAAGATTTGGCCTCTCTTCTTGGCATCTGGCTGTGGACTCACCTTCCTCATTTTGTAGTCTGGAAGTTATGGAAATAACATAACAATTTCTAACCCCACATCAAAGCCTATTGCTCAGATAACATTTAACACTAAAGCGTCAGTGCCCTATGCATAGTTATCAAAATGTGTATTGTACTGTGTATCGAAAACCTAAGTTTAAGACGCGTATCGAAGTGTATCATGTATTGTAAGACATAGAGCGAAATAAATATATGGATATAGAAATATATTTAAACATATAAAAAAAAATAAGACTAATTCAAACAAGGAGGCGAAAACACTTCTTAGTGTGACATATATGAGTGAGCTATATTATATATTTAAGCACATAAAAGACGACTAAGACTTATTCAAGCGAGGAGGTTCCAAAAAAACACTTCCATTATCACCTACGTAACATGTACAACTAAGCTATTGCCTTTTATGTCATGTTGCTTATGCGAGGACACACATCTCGTTCATCATCCTTGTATTGGTGTATTATAAAGTACGTATGGATGTGGCTTGATGAGAATTGTATTGTAAGATATAGATAACTAAGACCCTGTGTAACACGCACGCTCAGAAAAACAAAATCCGTTTGGACATGTATTGGACACTCGGACATGAGTTGGACACTCTAGCGGACACTTTGTATCATCAACTTTTTCCACATAGGTTTAATTTTTTATTTATTGTTTTTTTAATTTTAAGTATATTTGGGCAAGTTAGTATACAAATCTAGCATGTTGATTTATAAGAGAAAAATATGACTGATAAGATACGTTTTTAGTTAAAAACACCAGCGATACTAATCTAGTATGTCCCACTATTAGTGTTTTTCCAGTCTATGTGGCCGACACCTGTCTCAGTGTCATTGTTAGCTGATGCCAAACTGGGGTTTATTTTAACAATTACCCCCTTGGTCATCTTCTATCCTCTGTTGCAGTCCCGTCACAGAACAATGCACTCTTATTTCTTTAGAAATGAAACTAGTTCTTGTCTTGCCTTCCAAATTAAAAATATATTATTATTGTTATTATTATAAATAAATAAAGAACAACAGTGAATGAATCAAGATTGATAGGATTTTGAATGTAAGATTCACAAACAAAACATGATATAAAAATGAGCATCACATATGATTTACCTTACATCAGCAAATGCCACCACCCAACCACGATTAAGCAAACTTAAGCGATCCGCACACCAACTTTTATCTAGGGCTTCCCCATAAGCACCATAACCAAGTAGAATCCCTGGAGACTGATCCTTCCTTTGAGCTTCCCGAGAATACAAGATGGTCAAAGGGACTGGAACACCATCATATGAAACAACTTCACTCCTTTCACAAGAGAATGCTCCAGACAGATCCTTCCAGCTCTGCAAAATTTCTATATTCTGTATATGCTGATCACTGACAGTTGGAACATCTGAAAGCTGTTTTTCATCCTCATCAAAGGATAATGGATTTGCTCTAGCACTATCATTGACACCCAATACCACTTCTTGTTGCACAATGGAGAAATTTTGCTTTGACATGTCGTAGTCAACGATCATGTCAGGCATCTGCATTAGTCAAAATAAAACACTCAGGAACTTCAGGTGCTACTCTCAGGAACAGAACCATCATTAGGTGTTGTGCACTTATCCTATATGACAACTCTTTGAGAAGGAGAGACGAAACAATTCAAATAACCAAACCAACCTAATGAAGATAAGCTGACATTTGAGCATCTGACGATATAACGACAGTGTTTGATATTTTTATCATACCTTGAAATATTATATTCTTCAAACATGGTTTAGATGTACACAACTTAAATGTTTACGGTCTCAAAAGGTAAATGCAGAGGTTTTATTTAGGGTCAGTTTGATGTTGTTCCTTGTACTAATAGGGTAAATGGTTGTAGTCCCCTTTGTAAATTTAATTTGGTCTTGGTCCCTCGATGTCAGTTGACCATCCAGTCAAACGTTATCTTGAGCACGTATGAGAAAGGGTTATCTTGGATTACCCTCATTTGAGAAAGGGTTGTCCATGTTAGTTTATCTCTCTATCCCCAAGTGGATAGTTAAGGTTTTTTTTCCACATCACATGAGAAGTACATGCATGGTGAGGGGCCAAAACCAAATTAAATTAATAAAAATAAAATAAAAAAAAGACAAAATACGCATTGTACGTTTAGCCTGCTTTTTTTCTAATCAATCAAACAACAGGCAATCTATCAATAATCCAAAGAAAAGGTGACTAAGAAAGTCATAACTTACAGAGCAGGGGAAGAACCCTGAAAGCAAAATCAAAAAATTACAATCTGAACAAACTTTCCCAATCAAAAATACACACATGAAACTCCAAGCCTGGCCTGTGATGATATCTCAACCCCAATGCCAAACCAGGGATTTGATTTCCTTTCCCTGCAAAGAGAGAAAGCATCATTTTTCCTATCCTTGAAGATTTTGTTGCTTCTCTCTTCCCCAACAATAACACAGAGGGTGGCTAACAATACTCTAATTCATATCTAGGATCCCTTGATGGAGCAACCATTCTTGGTCTAATTAGCCCTCCAAGCTGGAAAAAAAAATTGCACAAGGGTATAGGAGCTGAGGATTCAGAACAGATGTTGGCCCAGATGGAGATGGAGAAAAAAGAAAGGGCAGGTAAAGAATTTGTTCTCAATTGTTTCATGATGACTTTCACACAGAGCATATTTGTTTGGCCAGTTTAGCCCTTTCTTAATGAGGTCGTCAATGGTCAGAATCTTTTCATGGGACAGGGACCAAATAAAGATATTTACTTTAGCAGGGACTTCTTTTAACCAGAAACTTAGGCTTCCAAAGAGGGAAGGAAGATGGACACTGTTATTGGAGAAAAGCTGAAGCTGAAATTTCCTATGATGACAGTTTTCTACTACAAATTTTTATATTTTATCCTTCCAACACCAATCATCCTTATCGTAGAAAGAGTAACATTCTAGAGCAACTCAATAAGCTAAAAAAGTTGAGGAATTTTCTGGTCCCTAATTCCTCCTTCTAAGGGCTCAGTCCCAATTGCTTGAGTTGTTTACCACCCCTACATAGAATTGAGAGATATGCCTTGTTCTCCTCAAAGAGATCCTGAGCAGGAGATTATATTTATCTTTGAGAGGTTGGTTGGCAAGCCAGGTGTTCTCCCAAACGTCAATTTTGTTCCCTCTTCGAGGCACAACATAAATTTCTTCTTGAATGCAGGAGCAACCATAATGTCCAGCGGGAGTATAGGAAAACCAACCTCTTGATTATCGCCCATATTTATCAAAAATGACTTTCTCCAAAGAGCACCTTCTATATACGCTTAGCCTATAAAAATTAACAAAAGAGAAACCAAACCCATCCTGAAATAAAAAGTATACATCTGATAAATAATGTCTCTAAAGAAAGAAAAGAGACTATTGAAGGAGAATCCCCTCCCTAAATACATTTGGAATCATAACAGAGGAAAGGTGAGTGAGGATATGAGGTCTATGACAACGTTTGAGAAAATCAGGGCAAGAATCACCACAAATTTGCCTGTGTTTCTACATCCTGAATGAAATTGAAGTGGATTTCTAATAGGATGTAGCAAACAATGTTATAAAATGTGTCATGCTACAAGGTGCATCACCAAGACTCTCGGGCTTGGCTTCCTCCCCCTATTTATGTAAATTTTACGTAATAATTTAATGTATTTAAATCTATTATTTTAGTAGTGGCTATTGGAATAATTTTATAGTACAAGAAACAAATTCACTATTATGTGGTTAATAACATTCTAATCTAACATGAACAATACAAACAAATAAGTTGACCAATATCCAGTGACCAGAGTGCAAGGTATACTGGAAGTAAAGGAAGAGGGAGAAAAGAGAGGAAAGGAGACATTAAGAAAAAGGTGGAACAGAGGTCAAAGAAAAATGAGTGCTAAAACAGTGTTGCAACAAAGCTCAAAGACAAATAAGAATAACTGTAGGTCGAAAACCATAAAACGGGACATAAAAGGAAGCACAAAGAAGACGAGAGGAAAGGGGACAAAAATACCCGAGATTAAATAAGTTGCAGCAAACTAGCAGCGCAACAATATATTCCACTATCCAGTTTCTCCTTTCTCCGCTTTTCTATTTCTGTTTTTTCTTTTCTTTTTTCTGATTTGGGTACTTTGGGCAGGTTGGGATCCAATTCTGAGATTTCTACATCAGTAAATTGTGTGCAAAGTGAACGTTTTAAGTCTTTTACTAAATTATGCTTTTTAACCTTGAGAAGCTTTCTTAAGAGTATGTCGCATATGCAACAATGCGACAATGTGTTATGTTATGATGCGATAGTTTGATGTGAGACGATGTATGTCGCATCACGACATTAACTGCCCTTCCTATCACAAGAACCAAAATGAAATTCTATACTGGAGGTTTCAATCCCATACTTATAACATCACAGGCATTTCAGATTGGTCACTTATAGCAAGCATCACAGGGATAACTGCTGAATAGGCTCGTGTCCAAGGTGAATTTTGGCTTCATAATAAAATGGAGCTTGGACATCACACATAGAAAGATCCAGACAAGGAGAATGAGCTGGCCATGCTTTTCCCTGAGTTTAGAGCATTCCATGTCAATCTTGTACTGAGAGATATTATTCTTAATTTACTGTTAACTCTCTTGTTTATCGCATTCATATACCATTATATCTTTAAAAAATGAATTCGAGAGCGCCTTTCTTCGCAAAGTAAAGCCCCCTTTCTGAAGTCCCTAAAAGATATATACAACTAAAGGTGGTTTGAAAAGTAGCACCAAGAGCATAGTGCTTAGCATCATATTCAATTCCTAAATTAATAGATGGTATTAATCGTCACCCCCATCTCTATTGTCATCACTTCCTTATCCTAGCTTTTAGGGTGAATTTAAAATTATTTGAAATATAAAGAATATAGGACAATATGCCCTATGGTGTCAACCTCTGGCCACAAATCTCTTCTTGTTCATTTATCTTTTTCTTTCGCCCCAAATATGTGGGTATTCAGAATTCAGATAATTTAACTATTAACACAAAGGTCATACCACTGGAGATGAAAGCACCACACGAAAAGTAGATGCCATGAAGTCATGGTTAGAACCAGGAATAATTGTGCACAAGTTAGATGGTACAGGAAAGAACCAAGGATTGAGATCATCAAGCTTCAGCTCATGCTACAAAACAAGGCCAGAAAACGTAAGTCTTGGTCAATCACGTTAAATTCATCCTACAACTTATGATGAAATTTTCGATGATGATCAAAATCCAACTTCACCTTATTTTACAAAATCATTGATTGAAGTCACTACAAATAGAACAAAAAACGCAAAATGAAAATGATCACCTCACAATTAGCGTCAATAGGCATTTCCAAGGAGCATATCACAGGAGATCCTCCTTTCTCAAGAAAAAGCACCAAATGTCCATAAAAAATGTCTATATCTTGAAAACTGACATCTTCACCAGGGAGGATTATGTTCTGAAATGCACAGAAAATTGAACAATTAGGTGAGCATTTAATAACAACAGCAATAATATAACAGATATTAATAAGAAATTAAGAATAATATATTTAATTCCGTTTAGGTACCAAAGTTTCACATAATTGCCCAGTGGTGCCATTTTAAAATCATATCAAAACCTTTCAATGCAGTCTGAAAGAGTATAACTGAGATCTATGTATAAGCTGAGACCTATGCTAGCCCCATCTATTTTTCCAAATTTACAAGTATATCTGTATGACAAAATTACACATAGTAGAATGGTGATAAACTCTTATTGAAACCTTCAGACACAGTCTGAAAAAAGGATAAGCTGATATCTATATTAGTCTATATATTTTTTCAGATTTACAGTAGATACTGTCCAAAACAAGAACCAAGCCAATTACCATGCTTGGGCATGTGATATTTTACGAAGATGAATATGGCTGGCATGATAATACTCATTTTTGTTTTAGATGGCACATTATTGGGATTTGACTAGGGGAATAGTTTTGAAAGGATTTCATGCTATACTTCAATACTTGCATATTTTGTGCACTCAAAATATTAGTATGAAAACATTTTTATTATTTATGGATACTTCTTTGGTTTGATCATGGGCCATGATACTTCTTTGGACTGCCAAAGCAAACCATCTACATAAACCCTAGATATGAATGCGTTGCAAATCCAAGCCTTGAAATGAAATCAAAGGCCCGAGAGGAGCTCAAGCTTTAAAGCCCATGACAGCCTTTTCATCTCATGTCATCTTGTGATACTGATACATGTTAAATACAAGAGAATATTGAAGCTATTACTTATGCCTGGACCATAATCAATATGACTCACGTTGAAAACTTGCTTATCTCATAAAAACCGTGGATCGCGCTTCACCTAATTTTACAACCTAATGAATCCATTAAAATATTGAATTAAATTTGGACTTTTCAGCTATGTCTCTTCTACCTTTAATTCTATACACAGACCACTTGTATTTTTTTGTCATTCCCATTCCAAATTTCATCTGAATCCAACCTTTTATTTCTCTTCTTGGTCAAAATGAATTTCTCACATTTTTCTATGATTCTCAACTCTACATTATTTTATTGGGCAAGCAACACAGCAACATTTTCAAGAAGTATGGAAAAAATAAGGTTAAAGGTCTCTTCTCTTTGTAATAGTCTGCTCAATGTAGAGGTCGATTATCTTAGGAAAATTATGAGAATTTCGTTTTAGACCAAGAGAGGGAATAAGATGTTGGACTTTGGATGAAATGAAAAAGTGAAATAGCAAAAGTACAACTGCATAGCGTATGGAATCAAATAGAAAATTAATATAAGTTAAGATTTTATTGTTCTGGGATGGACTCGTTGGCTTGGGTCACGTGTGTGTACGGTCCATGAATGTGATGAAACGGAGCGTCTAAGCTAAAGCTAGCAGTTGACCTCATAAGAGAGTGTCTAAATAGCGGAGAACATATTGACCTGCCATTTAGCTGATTGAATATCGCTTTCTCTGCATCTAGCCAAGTAGTAACTTCCATTAACCATACTCTCATCCTCCCTCAAAGGAGCATTTGTGAGAATGTACAATATACCATAATGATGCTCTACAAAATATTGTACACCAGGCACACGCTTCCACACTTTTTGCAGGCCATTTAGGGGGTTATTTGCATCAATTATATAAACCTGGAATGAGAAATAGAGCAAACAGATAGCATTAAGATGAAACATTCACAAATTGATTAGTTAAAGGAAGCAAATGATACAGGCAAGTAAACTTCCTCGGATGTAGACTTTGAGTTAGAGTTGATAGTAATAAACTTGCAATCCTTTGTGCTTGTGATGTCTACACAGAAAGAAGTATCACTTTCTGTGAATATTTGTACAGCGTCAACGGCATCTGATCCCAATTTTGTGCACAGTACCCTGCAAAAAGTTAAAATGAAAAAAGGACCACCAACACCATAAGAGATGGATGCAAAAATAAAGCAAAAGGCTTGCCTGTATGGTCGTTGAGTTTCATCTGAGACTGTATAAAACAAACTCTGGCTGTCCTTATTCCATGCCAAGCTAACAACACCATCTACCCTTGGATTCGGATAAATACTGCCAGTCCTGAGGTCTTTAATTTGAAGCATAAACTGCTCACTGCCAGTTGTGTCAAGAGTATATGCAAGAAAATTGTGGTCCGGCGAAACTCGGCATGTGCCAATATGAACATAACCTATACCAAGAATTCAGTGATGTTAAACATCCATTAAAGGAAACCACTTTCTTCCAAAAAGTTGTAATGATACATGCTAAACTTCACCATCAAACATTCGAAACTTCCCATGGCTAACAAATTGTTAAATTTCATTTGTAAAGAAAATTACAATCAGCCAATGGCATGACAGCTCAATGGTTAGTGCTTGACGGATAGTACTACTAGGTCATGAGTTCGAACCCAGCAGGCGGCATATTTATCAGTTTATGGTGTGTTGACCAGTTCTGGTCTTTGATAGGTTATGGGATCCTGAAAACCCAGCTCACCTTCCCAAAAAAATTTAAAATCCATAAAAATATATATAAAATCATATATCATTAATCATTTGTGCATCTTTTGTGCAGTAGATGCCTTTCTTAAGATATGATACCAATATTTTCTAATATACCATCTACACATCCCTTTTTAATGCAATCGATACATCTTCCCATATCAATATCTCCTTCCTGGATGCCAAGGTTAAAAGATGATAGGATGAAATCCCAAGAAAACATGAGGCACTAACCTCAAAGTGGTGGGAGGCTTAACCCTTGACCTTTACAAGTTCCTTTAGAAAATATTTTTTTCTTAGAAAAATATCAAAATTCATATAAAACTTTGCATAATTGGATTTAGAAACTGACTATGAAGATTGCTGCCTTTTCATCAATCTCTGAACAAATCATCGGTTTTCCCTCTACCCACACTGACATTCAACTCTTGGAACTTTGTCTTATTTGTTTGTAAGTTAGTTCATCCTTATGCTATTTATTGAACTGTTTAGACAGCACGGAACAACAACATTTTGCAAAGATGAGGAAGATGTCTCCAAGAGACTAGTATAGGATGTTATTACATTAATGACATTTGGGTTTAATCAAGGTTGTATCAAAAGAGGATGTTATTGCATTTTTCAAGTATGTTTCTTGAGTTTGACTTCAATGATATGTCAACCTATTTAAAAAAAAAACACACGACTATGATGCTCATACTATATCCTCAAAGCGTATTTTCATCGGAGGAATGTAAAATACAAAGCAAGAGATCGCAATGTTAAATGGCAACGCTTTGCCACAAGTTGCCACATCTTGCAGAAGGACATACCCTGACCCTCGACAACACCTATGTAGTTAAATCGTTAATTGTAACCTTGCTTCTGCCCGACGCTGCCGCACCTCTCCTAACTATTGCCAATTTATTCCGGAATAATCTTTTAGATCCTAATCGGTTTATAAGCGATATGAGATTTATCAGGATTAATCATAATTAAATTAATCGGCCTACATTTTATACACATATTTTCTTTATTCTTCTATAATATGTTTACTATAATTTTTTTTAAATTAATGTATATTAAAGCAGTAGACATCACATCCACATTTAAGGCAAATTAAAAGCATAATTAAAAGTTCAATGTTAAATAAAGGTGTCTCTCCACATTCTTTAGCTTAGCTTGTTATTTTCAATTGGTCGTTTTACTTTCTTCTTAGATTATATATAGATATATTGATTTTTCTTTCTCTTAAACTTTTTCACACATGTTATTGCCCTATGGGTTAGAGTATCCATGAGGTTAAGTCAAAATTAGAAAAATTAACATTAATTTTTTCGTTTACTTATAACATTTACCATAGACTGACTAATTTGAAAGCGATTAATCGGCAAATGGACAAGAAATCGAAGATTACTTGTGCTAGAGATTGTTGAAACGATTAATTCGAAAATCATAACGCTCTACTAGCGAGAAGAGATTAACAAGGGATTAACCGCCGATTAATCACCAATTTAATAACACAAGACAACACAACAAATAAAAGAAAACATTAGATTCTCAAAGAAACCTACACGAAAGCACTAACTACCACCACAAAAACCCAAAGAACTAAACACCTGAAATGAACAAGACCTATATTTGGGTAATAAACCTTGAGACCTTTTTGATAGATCTTGAACTTGTTCTGATGGCATTTCCTTTTGTTTGTGAAGTTGGTGTTGCTATAGGAAGATGTACCTCCTCAACTTGCATCTTAGATCACATTCCTCCTCATCTGGGAAGCAACTCTTTTTGTGCTTCACTAAGCTACAATATCCAAGTAAAACCTCTTCTTCTTCAGTTTCATGCACGAACTATCACTATCATAACTTCCATTACTTAAATCATTCTCATTACTTTGACCCGCGCCTCCAACTTTGTTTGGTTCAACCTCACTTTCCGGAGTCTCCCTGTTGTGTGTTAACACGCCCTTGTTTCATCTTCTTGACGATTAAGATATGGTTGACAACAACCACACCCACTTGATCACTTATTATACGCTCTATGTTGGTTTTCATTGCTTTGTCTTTGAACTTCTTTTAGTTGTTTATCTTCTCCCTTGTCAGTTGAGTGATATAGACATTACTTTGACCATTTGCATGCTTTTCCTTTTCGTTACTAGCTTGATGAGAACCCTTGCTTCATCCTCTTGTTGATTTGGATATGGTTGACAACAACCTCACCCACTTGATCGTTACTAGCTTGATGAGAACCCTTGTTTCATCCTCTTGTTGATTTGGATATGGTTGACAACAACCTCACCCACTTGATCGCTCATTATACCTTGCATGCTGGTTTTCATTGCTTTATCTTTGAACTCCTTTTAGTCGTTTATCTTCTCCCTTGTTGGTTGGGATATGGACATTACTTTGACCATCTGCATGTCTTTCCTTTTCGTTACTAGCTTGATGACGAACTTTTATTGGGATGGGTTCAACTTGATTTTGTAAAACCATGAAAGAGTTATTGTTAGCAACTTCAGAGTCTTTGTTGCTAGCTCTTTGGTTGTTTACTTTTGTTGCCACTTACTGCCAGCCAATTTTTTTTTCAAATTCCTTCTCATTAGAGTTGGTGTTTCTTTTGGAAGTGGTTCTTCTTCTAGCTTATCTTTTCCCTCTGGGTCTTCACCTTCTTTGCCACAATCTCCATACATTGTCCCTTTACATGACCATGGAGGCAACAGTCTGAGCACAACAAAGGTCTCCACGGATAGTAACAATAATTTCCTCACATTCTCCATTTGATCAACCAAATATAGCTTAATCGTCGTTGGAAGCTCTTTATCTGGCTTGATATCGACACAAACTACCGCATAGGTGAGTCTTACTTTACAAGATCTGGCTTGTCAATTCTTATTGGCTTCCCCACATAACTCAATATGTAGCTCAAACATTCATTGCTCCACATACAAAGTGGGATGTTGTATAGATGAATCAATATTGGAATACAGACTATTCCCTTCTTCAAAATCTTGAGATCTTCTTCCCAAAGTCCGATAACCCAAATAGGAAGTACTCCCCATTATGATTTTTTTTTCTAATGAATACAATATTACTTGTTCCATCATTTAGGAGTTCATACCATTTTGAGCTTATGTATTCTCAGTCAAAACATGCTAAGATTTTTTCACAAAAGCTCAGGTGAGCAACCATGGCAGTAACGTATTCAATTTTTGGTCTAAGTTGTTGTGGAAAAGCCAAGTTCCTCCAAGAGCAAATCTTTTGGTGTGGAGAGTGGACTATAACACATGGACATTCTAATGCTTGGCCTAACTATACCCAATTCAGTGTAGCTTTTGCGAGTCGCATCGGAACCAAGTAGGTCATTTGTTCTTTTCTGCTCTTTCTAGTGGGAAGTTTGGTCCTCTCTTATTAGTGAATGTGGGGCTCCTCACCCAACTGCCAACAACTTGGCAGCCTAGTCTCTACTATGGGAAGCAAGAACTTTCACATCAACAGGAAATTGGATATGGAATAGGATGTTGATAACGAGCATGGTAGCATTATGGAAGGAAAGGAATGCGAGAGCTTTCCATGGGAAAAAACAGATGTGGCGTAGGTGTATCTAGCAGTGAAAGGGATGCAGTCGCATTAGGGATCAACATGGGGAGTGCTCGGAATGATCAGTTTAGTGATTGCATTTTTAGTTGGTTCAATATGTTCAATCCTTAACAATAGCATGTTTTATTTTAGTTGTATCTCCGTTGCTAGCCACCCACTCGCTTTCTATTTATTGAAATATGCATTATTTCGTTGAGCAAAAAAAAGATTTTTTATTCTCTTGTAAGATAAGATATACAAAAAGTAATTAAAATAAAAGAATCAAAATATCAGGAAGACATGCAGAAGAACAATGAATAAAGATTAATGCATATGAATGGTAAATAAAGATTACTCCATCATCTCTTTTTATCTTTAACCTTTCAAAATATAGTTTCACATTAGCGTGAAGGCAACATAAAGCAACATAAAGCAACTTCTCTAATTGTTGGACCAACATAAACATCTAAGTCACGATCCTTCGGGGAAGATGAGACATTTTCGTAATCCATAGTATGCATAAAACAAGTAGAGTTTCATTAATAAGAAATCCAAGTTTTGGAAAAAAAATCCTATGAAGGGCATGCAAAATTCAATAAAAATGCAAAATTCAATAAAAACTGATGTATATTATGGTGGGAGGATGGAAGTAAACACAAAACCGACCAAAAATGAAGAATCAAAACATAAACATACAATTCAGAACTAAACTAAACCATGTCTCCAAGCCTTATTTATGCTAAATGACATCTTGCATTGCAGATAACTAAATAACTACATAACTAAAGGTAGCTGCTATACACATTCACCACTTCCACTATTACAGCCCAATAACACGACTTCAATATGTGACAACATTAATAAGAGGTATGTTTTGTGTTTGGCAACTCAACCATTTGACACGTTTCGATGCGATTAGTTATTTAATCTTCTTGATATTTAGGAGATGTCTATATTATTAAATCGATGATTTATCGGTGATTAATCTCTTCTTTCTAGTAGAGCTTTACAATTATTGAATTAATCATTTGAATAATTCCTCGACCAAGTAATTAGGGTTTTTGGTTGATTAATTGATTAATCACGATTAATCGCTTTCAAAACTCACCGATTAATCGGCCCATGGCAATGTTATAAACAAATGAGAAAAAAATCAAAGTTTTTTTTTTTCCTTAACTTCATCAATACCTACCCATAAGGCAATACCAAGAGTTTGTGAAAAGGCTAGAGAAAGAAAGATGAATACATACATATATATGAATAGATGAAAAAACGACCAAAGGAATAATAAGCAAAATCAAAGAGTATGGAGTTACACGTTTATCATTGAATTCTTAATTTTGTTATAATTTGTCTTAAATTGTGTCAGGTGATGTTACTACTTCAATACAAATTAATTTTTTTTAAGTAAACATATTACTTAGAAAGATTAAAAAAATATATATGTTTATAAAATATGGGCCAATTAATTCCGATTAATCTCATATCAATCCTTAACCGATTAGGATCGATTAACGACTTAACTATATAGGGAAATGTAGCAAGTTTAACTTTTGAAAACCTTTCAAATGTAACATATATAATGTATCCAAACATATTTTCAACAAACCAATACAGAATTACAAATTAGTTAACCCTCCTTATGTTAACTCAAGTAGTGACAATTTAGTTAACAACTATGTATTAGTTAGACCTGTGTTGTCGGAGGGGCGAGGCGAAACGTGAGGTGCCAGGGTCCACCACTAGAGACTTGTTGACGTGGCGGAGCCTTTTTAGGGTAGAGAATTTAGTGTGGTAGCCCTTGCCATGACTAATGCATTCTCTGGTGTACTCTAAGGCTAAGATGAGGCATCTTGAATTAAAAAATTAACATTAAATAAATAGATAAGATGTATAAGATAGAGAAGCTTACCATATTGTTCAGAAATTTCGTTCCAGTCCAGTAATGTTTCCTTCCTCGTGTAATCTCTCACATAAGCAATAAGCTTCCTGGCCCAACCATCATTCTGGGTCTCGAATTTCCTGCAAAGAACCGGATATTCCTTCCCCTCAGGAATGTATTGGTAGTATAACCTGTTGCCAATCAAAACAAGGGCCATATAAATTGTAATTGACATATAGCAATATAAGAAATTTATGAGTCACAAGGCTATAAGAGATCCACCATACGTTTGACTACATCCCTAAAGCTCGATTCCCACACTAGAGTTTGCTTATGTCAGGTTACAGCATGTAGCCACTAGCCAGAGATCATAGAACATCTTTCTTTTCTTTTTTCATATGAGAGGTTGATATGGCATTATGCCCTAGAGAAGGGAAGCACAAATAAGACAGAAACTCTATGGGGTATGAAAATGTTTCTATTTTGTAATACCACGAGTATTGCTTAATAAAAATTTTACCTTAAAAAAATTAAATTGTAATATATGCTTCTAGAACATGCCTTCAAGAACAGATCTTGAAGCTGAAAGAAGAGGCAAACCATTATCAAAAGGCAAATAAATCCAAAAAATAAAAAAGGAAACAGAAATTAAACACTTAAACATCTGTCAGCAACCTTTTAAATCAGTGAACAAATAACTAAGAAAGAAAGAGAGGACTTGTAAGAGGCCATAGAAAACTCGCGCTGTTAATCATGAAGGACTTGGGGCTTATCTGGTAAGGAATACGCAAGCACAACCGCAAACTGAGACTGGTCGAGCAAAGTCTAATGTGATGCAAGATTGACTGACTCACTTCAGGGATTCTCTTTGGAAAGTAAATTATTCTTTATCATTGTCAATTTACTGAAAATAATCAAGAATAACCATACAATGGAAAATTGAAATCAAAACATAATCATAAACTGAATAAGATTCTATTTCATTTACAACGAAACAAATCCAATAATCCTGATTAGATAGTAAGTCAATGACTAATCCATGATGACTACAAATCAGACGATTAACAGTGAAGAAGTTAATCAACGAAAAAGGAATTGGTTCCTAATAAGTAATAATCACAAACACATCACCCCCCAACCTCGCAAAAGAAGGCAGTTGTTTAGAAATGTTTTGTAAAAGCAGGGTTGTTGTTTGTTCCGAAGTTTAGATATTTTACACTTGAACACAGAAATTGCTCACTTCATTAAGGAGTTGTTATGAATTCCCGTATTATTCTTATGCAAGTCTTTTTCTTTTTTCTTTTTTTCTTTTTTTTTATAGGAAAGACGAGCAATAGATTCTATAAAAACCAACTACCACAAGCGAGATACTCGAGGAGCCAAAAGAATGGGAGTACATACCAGATAAGTTTAGGAGACAATCCTATCCAAAAGGAAGAGGAGAGGAGAGGTTGTACATTTGGCCATCTACACATTCATGAAAGGGAATGTGATCAAATATCCCAAGCTATACCCCAACAAGCCACTTGAGTCATAATTAAAATACCTCAAACTCATTCGGAAAGGAAACTTTGGTACCGAACTCCACCGACAACCCTCGCTTCTGATGATACACTAAAACGGTATCTCTTCTATATCGTACACCTGTCATGATGATCTCGAGAAATAATAAGCCCAAGCATCAGCCCTACACTGATCCGGCCCAAGCGGGTCCAAGCCCGCACAATGCAGTCCGCCAGAAGGACCCAAATCATTACATCCTACTAAGGCCACACATCTCACAACTATCTTCAATACCTGTAAGCCCTACTAAGGCAAGTATCTCGAGGATCGACTTCGAACAAGCAAGACAACAGCACTTTGCTTCCTAGTAAATATCAGAGTATACGTCGCACATGAAAACTTCTATCTACAGACTACTCTCTGATTGGGAACTATCTCTCGCGTATCTAAGAGCACAAGGCTAACGGGAAACCTCCCTGAGACAGATTTAAGATCATCTTATATACAGCAGATCCTGTTAATGATGAAGACGCTCAAGTTGATGAAGCAAAGGCATGACGAGACACTGAGGGGCGTATGTCACGCGCTTCAGTAGCGATCTAACTTCCGTCAATATGTGCAACGATGCAACAGCCGTCATAGCCTTCACCGACAGTCTGAGGAATGGCAAGTTCTACAACTTCCTAAGTCTGAACCCACCAGCAAATATGGCGGACTTGGTGAAAGAAGCACAGAGTTACATCGCCCTAGAGGAATAACGGACCACCAGGAGTAAAGCCGAGCCCAGGGAAAAATCCCCCAGCAAAAAGGATAGAGGTGAATCGGCAGAGGCACAATACACATACTTCATGCGACCCACTCCGAGTCCGAACGATCAAACAGATCCAAAAAATGAGCTCTCAGAAATATAAGGGTCCAAGCGATATGCAGCAAGCGACGAATGTCACATGCCCAAGGGCATGATCGTCCCATGTCACTAGCCTTTACAGACAATGACCTCTGGGGGGGTCCAACTCCCACATAACGACGCTCTGGTGATAACGATCTCCCTGGCAAGCTGAGAAGTAAGGAGATCCTTGGTGGACATCGAAAGCTCGTTGAACGTATTATTTCTCCGCACGTTCCACAACATGCAACTAAAGGAAAAAGCCATGACCCCGGATAATCGTCCGATGATCGATTTCGGTGGCCAAAAGCATTTTATGGTGGGAAAAATACAACTGATAGTAGTAACGGGAGAGACACTGACTCAAAAAACTTTGTTTCAATAGTTCATAGTGATCGATGCACCTTCCACATATAATGTTGTGTTGGGGAGACCCTGGATAGACCAAATGGGAGCAGCAGTCTTCACTCTGCACCAATGCATCAAGTACCCGATAAACCAAACAGTCGATACATTACAAGGCAACCAGACATTTGCCAAAGAATGCCAGTACATGAAGGCACTACTACCAGGTGACTTTGGTCCCGCGACCAAGATGTCTCTCTATCTTGCTCAAGAAGCTGATATAGAGCAACCCATCCCAGACGACGAAGCTCCTATAAGCCCCCATGGTAGGCCCAACGCCGATCAATCGGAAGAAGAAACTATCATGGTCAACCTCGACAGCCCTCTCAACAGTAAGGTTATTCAAATAGGTTCCCACTTGAGCAAAGAATTGGCAGAACGATTGAAAGAGCTGCTACAGCGGAACCAAGACGTCTTCGCCTGGACCATGCGAGACATGGTGGGAATCGACCCGTCAATAATTACTCATCGCCTAAAGGTGGACCCCACGAGGAAAACCAAATGGCAGAAGAAGAGGCCCGTGGCGCCCGAGAGAAATACGGTCATAAATGAGGAGGTGCAGCAGTTACTCACGCGGACATGATCAAAAAAACGCGATACCAAGACTAGCTGCAAACACCGTGTTGGTGAAAAAAAAATGGGAAATTGAGAGTATGCGTAGACTACACGGACCTGAACAAAGCTTGCCCGAAGGACAACCTTTCGTTCCCCCGCATTGATTAGATCATGGACGCCACATCTGGGCACATCCTACTAAGCTTCATGGACGCCTACTTAGGCTACAATCAAATATTAATGCACCCTCGGATAAAGAAAAAACCTCTTTCATAACTAGAAGACATGATTGAAATTACCAGTCCCATAAGAACACCCTAGATGCC